>OY728157.1:914592870-915842870 GCA_963277665.1 Viscum album
TTGTCTAGGAGGGAGGGGGTGTCCACGAGGGCGGGGGGGGGGGGGGGCAATGGGGGCTGCTATCCGGGGGGGGTGTCCGGGTGGGGTTGTCTAGGGGGTTTGTCCAGGAGAGAGGGGGTGTCCACGAGGGGGGATGGGGTCTGTCCATGGAGTTTCTAGGAGGGAGGGGGTGTCCACGAGGGGGGGGGGGGGTCTGTCCAGTGGGTGAGTGGGGTCGGTCGAAGGTGGGAAGGGGCTGCAGGGGGGTGCATGGGGGAGGGGGCTTTAAGATTTTCATACTAACACGTTTGCTTCAGAACATCATATTCCTTCTCAATAAGATTGGGAACTTCCAACTCCCTTCTAAGTTGTCCATCTCCAAATTGTATCATCAAAATGCATGGGTACTCTAGATAACTTGAAATCCATTTATCATATGAATATTGGAATGAAACAACCAGTATTATTCATTTACAACCTGAGATCTTGATCTCATCTCAATACACTTGTTGAAAATATTCATGTACATGTATCAGGTTTTAGATATCAGCCATGAGATCTCAAATTTCCACAAATTTTTTTCGTTGATTAATTCAATTTCTCCCCCTTAATATCATACTGTATTCGGTCATTAACATAGATGATAGTAATGTATACCTCATCAATGATATCTTCAAGAACTTTGCTGCAATTACATATTCGCATGGAATAAATAAGTCTGCCATCTTCTCATGGGTGTTCTCCACTCATCTCCTGGGGGGGCTGGGGGTGCTTTAGAGAGGGGTGGGAGTTGTGGGAAACTGCATGACTGGGGGGGTACAAGGGGTAGTCCAGGGGGCATGGGGGTGTAAGGGGGATATGCAGGGGGTACAAGGGATGTCCATGGGTGGTACAAGGGGTTGTCCAAGGGGGGTTGTCCAGGGGGTGCAAGGGGGATGTCAAGGGAGGGTGTGCAATGTGAGGTGGGGGTGTGATTGGGGGTCTGCTCGAGGGGGTGGTGCTGGGATTGGGGGATACTACAGGAGTGGGGGGCAAGGGGGCTGTCCAAGGGGGGTCTACCGGGGGGGCTGTAGGGAGGGGGTGGGTGGTGAAATTCTATAGGACTGGGGGGAAAGGGGGATGTCTAGGGGTTGGGGTTCAAGGGGGTTGTCCTGGGGGCATGGGGTCTATCCAGGGGGTGCAAGGGATGTCCTGGGGGGTGCAAGGCCTGGCCAGGGGGGGCAAGGGTTGTCCAGGGGGAGTGAAAGGGGGTAGTCCAGGGGGGCATGGGGCTATCCAGGGGGCATTGGGGCTGTCTCGAGGGTGCAAGGGGTTGTCTAGGGGTGAAAGGGGGATGTCTGGGGGTGCAAGGGGGCTGCCCTGGGGGGCATGGGGGGCTATCCAGGGGGTGCAAGGGTTGTCCAAGGGGGCCGTTCAGGGGGGCTGTTTGTTTTCTTAAAGAAATTTCAAGCCCTATAGCCACAGGTTTTAAACCATGGTTGTAGTCCTAAAGCCACGGTTTTAAACCATGGATAAATATATATATAGCCACGGTTTTGAACAATGGATATAGGCTTTGTGCGACTTAATGTCCTGCCATGATTTCTATCCTTGGAAGTACCCTATAGCGACAGTTTAAAATCATGGCTATAGAGCTATAGGCACGGTTCAAACCGTAGCTATAGGGCTTTAGCCACAGTTTGAAACCATTACTATAGGTCATGCCCTATAGCCACAACATTACCAGCCACAGTTCGTTGAACCGTGACTCAAACATATAGTCACAGTTTTGGGACATATAGCCACAGTTTGAAACCATGGTTATAGAATAAATTTCCAGTAGAGAGAGAGTTTCTTGGACTCAAGTAGATGGAATATGAGAAAATCATATTATATTAATAAATATTTATTGTGAACGAAAGGTACACCTCTGGATTTGTAATGAACAAAAAAATCAAGGTGAATCACGTATTTAGTGGATTAAAATCAAGTCTATGAAGAGTGTGGGTTCATCAGTAATAAAGAGATTGTTCGTTGAGCCCTAATGTTTGGAATAGATAATAGAGACTCCTAGTGGTCTCATGGTTCTGTTGAAAAGAAGTGGTAAATTGATAATAACATGGGTGGATTAAAAAATCCTATGATGGAAAGACGCCTGACATTTCCACATGTAATTTTTTAGGGAAGAAGCATTATAGAACTCTATGAAGGGAACTGAGAATTGCTTCAAATGTGGAAAGTGTGGTCATCTTGATGAAACCTACCTATGGGATGTGAAGAATCCCACTAATATGGAAGAATAAAGGATGGTGAGGATCAATACTCGTCCAATAGTGTTGTGTTACAACTTCAAGGAGCATTGCCATTATGAAATCAATTTCCCTAAAGTGAGGGATATCAAAGGCAATCAGAAACATCCAACAAATAAAAAAGGAATGTCTTATTCTATCACTAATATTGAGGTGCAGTAGGAAAATAATGGATTTAATGGTAATATAGATATACAGTATATATTAGTGAACATACTATTTATTTCCAGTCCCACACATTCATTCATATCAGTCAAGGTCAGTATAACTATTCAATCAAAACCTCAAAATATTGACGAAAAGTTATCTTTGAGAACAATTAATGGGTAAATTATTATATACCTAGTTTATAACACCTCCCCGATTAATGGTTTTGGATAGAACCTCCCATCAAATCTCATCATACATCCATTAGTGTTGTTCGACATTATCATGGGTATGGATTTTCTATCATTTTACAAAGCCAAAATCAATTTTCAGGAAAATAATATCACTCTTCACATCCCAAAGAATCCTTCAATTCTATACATGTGTAAGGAGGAAGATGAATCTAATTTCTGATCATCATCTCAGGTGAGGATATTACTCCCTTATAATCAATCATTTCTATATCAAATGATTCTGAAAAAGGAGAGAATCATGCATAACGACTGTCCCATAGCGAGGGATTATATTAATGTATTCCTTGAAGAGTTTGTTGTTATTACTCCGGACCAAGAGGATGAGTTCATAATTGATCATATTCTTGTATCTTTTTCGTATCAAAAATACCATACAAAATGGCCATGGTAGAGATTGAAGAGCTGATGAAGAAATTACATGATAATATTTAGAATCATTTTATATGACTTAGTGCTTCACCAAGGGGTGAACTAGTCCTCTTCATCCAGAAGAAGGATTGATCAATTCGCCTTTTCATTGATTATAGTGAGTGAAATAAAATCATGAGAAAGAAAAATTATCCCCTTAAATGGATAAAAGACTTGTTCAATCTACTTTGTGTGGCCTTTTAATTCTCTGTGGAAGACCATCAGTTGTGATATCACCAATTAAAGGTGAGGAATGAAGATAATCCCAAAACTACCTTTCAAACAAGGTATGAAAACTATGAGATCATATGGATGCCTTTCGGAATTAGTAATTCTCCACCAATATTCATGGATTTATGAAATAGATTCTATAGAGATTACCCTGAAATTTTTTTGGTATTCTTTAGTGGAGATATTATGATATACACCAAGAGAGAAGAGGAACAAAATGCACATTTTAATACCATTGTTTTAGAAATTTTGAAGGGGTAAAATATATGAAATGTATTGTAAATGTGAGTTATGGATAGAGGATGTATCATTCATGGCTCATGTTATCAATACAAAGGGGATATCTGTGGACCCATCCAAGAAGAAGTCAATTGATGATTGAATCGGACCAACATTGGTAATGGAGATCCCAAGATTTTTTGGTCTTTATTTGTTTTATCAATGATTTTGACAAAATTTTAATGATTGTCAAACCCATTTACCTAAATGATATAGAAGGGAGTAATAATTGTACAGACTCAAGAATGTGATGACTATTTTAAGGAGTTGAAAAAGAGGTGTATCCTTTCCCTAGAACTCACACTCACTACAATTAGAGAAAACTTTGTGGAGTACAATTGTTCATAAAAGAAGGGACTAGGATATGTGATGACAGAAAATGATAATGTGAATGAATATGCCTCAATGCATCTCAAAAAACACAAGAAAACTAAACCATGCATGATCTGGTGTTTGTAGTTGTGATATTTGGGTTGAAAATCTAGCGGTATTATCTTTATGGGGAGAGTTGAGAGATATATACTCACCAAAAGAGTCTCAAATTTATGTATTTACAAAAAAAATTAATATATGGCAACGAAGATGGATCTATCTCTTCCAAGATTATGACTGCTCAATCCACGACCATCCCAGTAATGAAAACAAGGTGGGATATGCTCTATGTAGAAATAATCTGACTTCATTACAATTATTGGAATTGAAAATGATATGATATTCATAGATTATATTAATATGGACATGGGAATCAATAAGCAAGGAACATCATCAATCCTTTCTCAAATGATTTCCCAAGCATCCCTCATGATAGGAATGAATGATTTTCAAAGAAATGATGTGGAAATTCCAAAAAGGGTGGAAGCTATCAAAAATGGGAAGTCATAGGAGATCAAGATTGATGAGATATGATTTTTAAGATTTTGGTCATGATTATGTTTACTATATCATCCATAGACAAATATGTTTCTTTTGAATGACACACAAAGCTCAACATTCTGTATTCAGCAAGGTAGAACTATGTCGTATCGAGATATCTGAGAAAACTATAGGTGGGAAAAATGAAAATGGATATTACGAAATATACATCAATGTTCCTCGTATGTCAACACATGAATTTTGAGAGGGAAATGTCATTGGATATGATTAAAACTCTAACAATACCATCATGGAAGTTGGAGAACATTACCATGGACTTTGTCAATGGACTTCGAAAGACATCCAAATGAAACAATGCTATATGGGTCATTATGGATCTTCTTACAAAGAAATCTCAAATCATTAATATCTGAGAGGATATATCATTGGATAAACATGCACTAATTTACATCATTGATGTTGTAAGGCTTTATGGATAACCATTCTCTATTGTATCCTTATGTCATCCTCAATTTACCGAGATGTTATACAAATGTATCCAACATGCTCTAAGAACTGAACAGAACATCAGTATGGAATATCATACTCAAAACTGATGTCCAATCTGAGAAGATTATTCAGACACTGGAAGACATGTTCAGATCATGGTCTATAGAATTTATAGGATGGTAACAACTTCTTTTACTTGACGAATTCACTTACAAAAATAGTTTCAACACGAGAATCTGAATGGCTCCATATAAAGCCCTTTATGGAAAAAGGTCTAGAACACTGGCGTGTTTGGATGATGATGGTGAGAGTAAGCTTATAGGACCTAAAATGGTCAATGAAATGGTGGATAAGTTGAAAATCATTTAACATCATATCATGGTATCCCAATATCTACAGAAGAGTTATTCAGATAATCATCAATGAGACATTGAGTTTAAAGTTGGAGAGATTGTATTTCTACTCATATCTCCGTGGAAGAAGATCATGTGATTTGGGAAGAAGGAATGTTATGTCCCTAGTATATCATCCCCATAGAGATCATTGATTGAGTTAGAGCTGTGGAATATCAATTGGGACTTCCAAAAACCAAGTCGGATGTAAACAATGTCTTCTATGTAACCCACTTAAAGAAATACATTCCAAACCCATCACATGTACTCTTTTAATAGGTGGTATAGTTGGATGATGATCCTTATTATGAGGAGAATCTAGTGAAGATTGTGGATCGTAGAAACAATGTTCTACATAACAATTATACTCACCTGGTCAAGGTATTATGGAATAACTACAAGTACAAAGAGGAAACATGGTAACATGAGGAGGAAATGAAAGAAATGTACCCGCACCTATTTATGGATTAGAATGTAAAATGAAATTTCAAGAGCGAAATTTCATAAGGGGGGAAGAATGTAATGTCTCAATTGATTTTAAATGGAATTTCATTTCATATAATTATGTTTAATAATCATAGGAAAAAAACATCATGAAAAACTATGTCTTATGTGACCTATAAACATATGTTTTTCACTTCTATGTTTGGAATTTTTAAAATCTGACATACAGGGTTGCGATTATTAAGTTATTTGGGGTCTAATTAGAAAAACATGATTCTTGGTGAATCGTAACATACCCATGTTAATGGTTACATACCGTTATGAATATTTATATACCCTAAGGAATGTTAACCTTAACAATGGTACTATATAAAAAAGATTCATGTGAAGGTATGATTGTCCTATATTTTAGAAGAAGTAAATGCACATTTTTAAGGATTGTTTTTAATAATAAATGATGATATTAATTAAATATTAAATTAGTTATTTTTAGAAAATTATTTTTTGAAAAATAGACTTTATATCTGTATTATAGATGCTGAAAATGGTTAGGGTGAATATTTGATATTTTCCAAAATATAATAATTTTATGTGAATAGTAAAATACATTTATTTACCGTATAAAATCAGTATAATTTAAATCCACTATTCCTGAAATTTTCATTTATTTAAGCACCCAAATCATGAAATTAAATGTACATGTGACTAATCTTGGTCATGGAATCGTCACTAATTTGGATCATGTGGGAAATTAATAAACTAATGATAATAACTTTAGGAAAACCCTATTTTCCTCCAATATAAAACCCCCCTCACTCCCTCTTCTATTAACTCCTCTCAAGCCTTGTGCCTTGAAAAGACTCATCCCAAATATCTATTTAAGCTCTTACCACACTCACAAAGGCCCCTAGCCTCTTCAACATACCCAAATGACTTCCCTTTCAAGGTTCTCAAAGTAGGATGACTCAAGAGATAAATTCTTATTTCCATTTCATTCATTTCTTAATGTTTTTTTCATATTTTATTTCATTCCCTTCCATCCTCATCCAAAGGGAATGATAACTCTAGTAACATACAGGTATTGTGATGATATTATTCTAAAGGGATTCTTCAATATCATATCTCCTTTACCCATATTTTATTTGATTGAAATGAAAGCACCATTTGAGATGTGTTAATTGGGAACATTCAAGGAAAACAATTTATCATTTTCAATTATCATCTTTTATTATGGTAATGAAACCATTAGTGTTATGGTTTAACAAGATTATTATATATGTAATATATAATAGTTAAAGTTCTATAATCATTTTTGTAAAAATATTATTATATTATAATGCAAAACATGTTCATTGTAATCAAACCCACTGATTAACCAAATGGTTATCTGTATGATTTTACATAGGATATAGTGAAGAATACTATAAATAAGTGATCATATGTTACCAATATATATATAATAGAAAATATTCAATGCTTCATGATATATTAATTTGCATAAAATAATATTATGATGGTGGACCATGAAATGATAAACATGATTAATAACATGAAAAAAAGAAAAAATAACATAGATATAAAAACATATTATAATAGGAAAATTTCCAAGACACACATAACATTCTGAAGTAGGCTAACCACATATTCCAAAAAATAAAATGTACATGGAAAAACCATATATAAGCCATAATATAATTGATTATAAAACTCAACCCTAATAAATTAATCAATTTTCTAGTCTAACCTCTTTTAATCTATAAAATAAAAAACTATGACAAAATAACAAGCCATCTAACATTGTATAAATTATCACTATGAAATTACAATCATATTCTAGACATGGAAAATCACCCATGAAACATTTGATATTGATTATATACATTGTGGGGATTTATATTAATATTAACAGTTTAACTACTCAATTAAATGGTAAATTCATATAATAAACTACTCATCGATATTGAGAATTATGTAAATGAAACATTTGATATTGATTATATATAAACAAATTAGAATAATATTTTTCATTTTATATAGTTGATAATGATGAAGTTACATGTAAGTGATGGGTATATAATATCATAAAATGTATGCTTCTAAAACATTATAGATACTATTGAATTGGGATTATGTATTAATGGATTATTTTTACATAATATTGGATTTTGAAAATGATATAATTAGATGGATTATTACATAATTAATTTTCTAATTTTATAAAATAAATTGTGTATTGGAATTTCAGAGGACGATAATATAGTGTATTTCAATTTAATAGACTCCTTGATTTTTAGACAACATTGTATAAAAAATTAATGAAAAACAATATTTTAGATATGATATATAAAAATTTGAATATTTTAATTATAATATTTTATTTAATTGATTATTAATTATCAAAAAATATTACTGGAAAAACTTAAATTAAAACGTATAATAACAAGAAGTATATGAAATCATATGAATGTCTAGAAAAAAATATATTTAGTATTTTCATAGTGTTTACAATACATATGACATAAATTTAATGCAATGTAATGAAAGTATTAAATTAAATATAATTAAATACAATAAAAATATTTTAAAATTTGATAATTACATACAAATCATTAAATTATATTGAATATATATGGACAAAAAATTTATTTCAAGAGATGGGTTAAAAAAATTACTATTCTAAAAAATTAAAATTAGTGGAATCTTAATCAATCAAAGGTAAAAGTCATTTAAATTATAACAATTTATTGTAATTTTAGGATAAAAATTATTTAACATGATATTAAAAATTATTTCTATATAAAAAGAAATTGATATTTAAAATAAAATTAAATAATAAAGATTCATGTATAACCCATCACAAACAATATAATTTTTTTTGTATTAACGTAGATATAAGTGAATATATGTAGGAAATTTGAATATTAAAAATTTAATGAAAAAATTATAAGTTATTTTTTTGGATAGTTTGTAAATGATTATAAAAAAATAATATACAATGAAGAAGAAATATAACTCAATGCAGTGGGTTTAAGAGGATAATCTCATAAACAAGTTAATAATCATTCTCAGATATTCTATAACTCAAGGTATAATAAAAATGTACTAAAAATATAATTTAAAAAATAGATAATAATATTAATTGTATCAATTATATTAAATTTTAAATTATTTATTATTTAGGTTTAATTTATACAGATCATAATGTGATTTTCATTACTAATATTTTACCCTTGTCTTGGTTGGGTTTTAAGGATCTTCTACCCTTGACATTGATTTATTAATTTATAAAAAAAATTAATGTAGTGAAAAATAATATTATATTTAATTATAAAATGTAATGTTCAGAAAATTAATGTTTTGGTAGTGGTTATTCAGGATGAAATACATAAACTTCATAATAAAAAATATTCAAATTATAAATAGATACATAAAAATAATCATTTTTTATAACCTTAAAATT
Source organism: Viscum album (assembly GCA_963277665.1). Taxonomy (NCBI): domain Eukaryota; kingdom Viridiplantae; phylum Streptophyta; class Magnoliopsida; order Santalales; family Viscaceae; genus Viscum; species Viscum album. The sequence continues at coordinate 914,602,115 of OY728157.1, forward strand.
TTTAATTCTTATAAATACTGATATTTTAATCATCAAATATTTTATTTTATTATAACTAATGGCATATATTATTATGATGATTCCAAAGAATCATTGTTATAAGTGGTTGATGGAACCAAAACCGGAATATAGTATAATTAACGAATGATTATATTGAAATAAAGAATTCATTCATACACATTTTTAATAGATATATGTTATCACAATGTTTATTTTTTAAATGATACAACTATAAATAAGTATATTTATTTTTTAGGGATAAATGAAATATGTAATTAAGAACCCATTTCCTCTTAATGAGATTGAATCATCACAAATTTGTATGATCTTGGTTTTAACCCCTTAATGTTGTTATAATTTTATAGAGCTGAAAACCCAAACAAATAATTACATTAGAAATAATTTAATTTTTGTTGGTTTGGTTACATTTTTTGACAGGGTTAGAGAAATACCCATTTTATTGATGAAATAGTATAACATCTCATTAGAAACCTAAGGTCATCCAAGATAATTTTAGATGTCAAATATTAGTTTGTATTGGGTGATTTGGTTGCAATGGAATAATTAGTAAATTTCCAAACAAAACCCTTATAAAATATGTAAATTTCATTTGATTTTTTATAATTAATTTCAATAGAAATTTTTAGTCTACTATAAGATTTAATATTATTATTAGTGTATTATTTCTGTACAAAAATATTTACCCTCTAACATAATCATATAATCCAAGTTAATAATATTACTTAACATTCCATAAATATAAATCATAATTAATATTTATTTACATTTTAGAAAAAATATTTATTATATAACCAAAAAAATATCATTCTAAAAAGAATTTTTTTGGAATGAATTATTTTTATTTCTTACCATTTTGTTATAAAAATAATTATGTTGATTATTTTTTAATTTATAAAAAATATATTATTTTATTAAAATTGGAAAATAATATATTTAAATTACATAACATGATTCAATAATTTATTATAAATATCAGTAATATACAGACCAAATTACTATACATATATGTATATATATATATATATCATGACTATATAATTTCAACATACAACATTTTTTCATATAAACTAACATTTTTAATGAAAAACCAATGAACATAATACATTATTTCTTCCTTATAAATTTATATGATTCAAATATTTTTGATTCATTATATTTTTATACATAGTAGTATTATTTTAATGCATGGAAATGAGGAATAATATTTCATTACTATAGACTATTAGTTAACATGTAATTGTTTTCCTATTATATCTATTGTAATTGTGTTTAATATATGATTATATTATTGTATTGTTGTTTTTTTGAATCAATAGACTGTTATTATACATAATTTAAACCTAATAATTTCTTAATTTTGATTCATATTAAGTATGAGAGTAGTTATAAAATTTCAATTCTTATATAAATATATATAATCCATGGATCATTATTAATAAAATATTAGTTGGTTACAGTGGTATGTGGTTTTGATAGTTCTAAAACCATCTAGTGGATTTATCCACAACAATTGTTCAAAATAACGATATAGGACAAAAGGGATGTATGCATCATGTCACTATTAGTACAATAATATTATATATGAAACATTTTGATGATAATTATATACTGAAAATTAAATTTTAATTTCAAACAAATATAATATAAAATTATTGTTTTATCATTTAAATATTGATTTTATACATTGAAAATATAATGACATTTGATGTAATCCATGTTTATATCACATATAATCTATATATGTGGTTCTTAATGGATGCACAAAACTAGTTCATGGAAATAAATAAATTTTTAGAATAATAATATGATTAACAGTTAACCATTATATAATATATTTTTTCGTAAGAAGAGTTGTATAAGTTTTTCTCTAATCCCCCACCAGAAGACATCATGGATCTAAAAGGGTAATTAAAATAATATTTTAGTGTACATTTTTAATTTCATTACCACATTGGGATATTGAATAATTTATATATTGTATTTCGATCATTACAAATAGTCATGATGTAGAAGATACAAGAATGAGATATATGACTATACAAAACAGGTGAATAAGGAATTTTTATATATGAGATTGGCTATATGCGACTCTCTAATAATTCATTTATACATGCATACATATTTTTATTTTTTAAAAAAATAATATAAAAAATATGAAAAGTGGAACATTTTAATGTTGTTTGGAGTTCCAAAACCCATAACGAGTGATTGAAAGTCATATATTAATAAACAGTTATTATGGGGGATGATAAATAATTTTATATTATTAAGCAAAATGATATCACTATAGAATCAAAAAATGTTTAATAGTTCACTGATCAAATTATATATGAAAACATATTATATATAATCATATATATATATATATATATATTATTTCTCAAATAGATTAGACAATTACATTTTATATAAATGAAAAACTATAATTCAATTATTATGATGTTACCCTTGTGGTAAGTATTTTAGAAACAATTTTCATTCACATTGTAGTTGGAAAAAATTTGTATTCATTAGAGAACTCATTAATTTTCATATATGATGATCCGTGGAAGAGGAAATTTCATCAAATTAATTATCACCCGAGATGAAAAAATAATATTATCTCAATTACACTATTTAAATTTAAAATATGATGATATATACAGATTGGAACAACAATATAATATATTTCTAAATAAGATAATTGATATTAATATATATTTAGGTATTTTTTTCATGGGAATGTTAGATAAAATCTATTTTAGATCCCTCCAATATTTTATGAATTCATCCTCATTATTATATAAAGTAAATAATAATTATTATATATCATTACTTTTGAATTAGTTTTTTTAATGTATTATATAGAGTATTCTATGATTGGTAATGATCACTATTTAACCATAAATAGAATAATAAAAGAAATATGAATATTTATTAATTAAATGATTAACATACAAAGGTGAATTTGTGGCATCTCTTAGAGTCTTTTAATTTTTATTATCTTATTAGTAGAATTGGTTTGAAATAATTTAAAGAAAATATTTTTTATATTTTTATTAACTAGTCTGTTGAAATATTTATGTAAAATTATAAACTCACTAAACTATTTATGTGTTAGTATAAATTATTATTAATATAATAAAGGGAAAAACATCAAATACGTCTTTTTTTAATTAAAATAAACATATATTATCATAACACATTGTGGTTACATTGATACCCTGTTTTCAAAACTGATGAATGAATTTAATTTCATTTAATACTAAATATATTTATTTATTTTCTTGATATGTTTTTTTTTATATTTATTAAACTAAACCATATATTATTGGGTACTAATTCACTTATATCAAATTTTCATGTTTAGAAAAATCATTCTAATGATATTGATGAAATCATACCCATTGGAATTGGTTAAATTATAACTCATTTAGTTGACTGAAAACAACCCATTAAAATCATGAAATATAATTATAGTGTATGAGATATCATTTTTTGGAAAATGAAATCATGAAATATTTTTTTATTAAATAATTACCTATATGGATTTTATAGTACATAAATTATTATCTTCCATCATGACGAATGATTTTATTTCATAAATGATACAGAAATCCAGAATTCGTTTCCTTATTCTTTATCAAGTAGTATCTAAACACAATGATTTGTGACCCAATAAGTTTGTACATATATATTACAATATTTTTATATTAATATTAAATAATTTAAATAAAAAACAATCCATTAAACTGAAAAATTTTATAGTCATTAGAGGTAAGTTAAACAGGTCATATTATTTCATGAATGATCTTTAATATCTCCCAAAAAGATCTTCTCATTTAGTAAAATTAGTATAAATTTATTATATTATACACTTCCATATAAAAAAGTGAATTTATACATATAAAATGGTGATATAATTTTATTAGGGAGATTAAACAAAATTCAAATCATTAAAATATCATAAAGGGAAATATGACAATAAAAATTTTCTGATTACATTATCTTTAATTAAAATCATGATACCCATGCAGTAAATAGAAATTTATAATAAATCATAGAATACTGATTTTTTATGAAAACTTTTATAATTAACATATGTTTGGAATCACAAATAATGAATAATAATACATCAATTAATATAATAATCATAATATATATGTTTTTTTCAACATGTAATCATATAAATTCATTTATATAATCATGGAAAACTACAAATTATATAATAGTGGATTGAGGTAAATACAAAGTACATTATTTAATCAATCATGGTTTTATTCCAAGTATATTATAATTTATGGGTTCCCTTACTAAAAATTGTTCACTCCCCATTTTTTCTTAATTATATTATGAGACATACATTTATAACTGAAGCATTATATGGTTATATAATTCTAATCCCACCCATCACATGATAAAAAAGATATTTATATGTTCCAAAAGATAATATAAATATCATTATATAATTGTATCATAAGAAATAGAATTTTAAAATGTTTCATAAAAACATAAATTACTTTATCGTATAAAAATATATTGAATAGAAAAAAAGCGCATAATTGTTTCATCATAACCTTTTTCAACAATGTGTATGAAATATGTTTCATGGAATCATAATAAAATATTTATCATTATAATCCCTAAATTGAAATAATTTGATGTATTTGAAAATATAATTTAATTAGTTAAGAGTAAATATTCATTAAGACTATTTAAATAAATAAAAACCATTAACGGTTTATTCATTCTAGTCTATAAAAACCTGAGAAAATATACTTTTTATTTATAAAATTTTACCTAAAAAACTAAATAAAGATGAACAAATATTTTTCAATTAAAATAATAAATATAATTTTAAATATATACCTAATGTGAAATTATTGAAATTATTTCATGAAAATATATTTATTACATATTCTTAAAAAATATTCATTTTCAACTTCTTAAATTTTAAATTATTAATTGTTTTGAAAACCATTCAAATACTCGTTTTTATTACGTTATAAATAATTTAAATTTTGTTAAAAGTGATATTTTTATAACATTTAAATTATACGTACGATCATTTTTAAATTATTTTTCAATTATATGGACGTAGATGAAAACCTTCATCAATAAAATGTGAAATAAGTTCTAATTTTTCTTAAAAATATTTTTCAATGATTTTAAATAAAAAAGTGTGATTTTTTAACATAAAAATTAATAATATAAAAATTACTAGAATAGGATGAAATTGATGTTGTTTGTCGGAAAATATTCATATAATTTCCCTTAATAGAATTTCTGGCATAATCAATCATGATTAAAATAAGATAGATATATAAATCACATGCATCAAGATCTATCATTCTTAGTTCACATTCAAAAATAAAGAATATGTGTTTACTGTGATTAATTTATGGGTAAATATAACATAATAACATATTATTAATCATTACTTCATCATTAAATGTTACCCTCTTTTTAATAGTTTCCCCCACAAAAATGAACATTCTTGTAAAAAGTATTCCATTTCCCATGCATGATTCTCATTAACGGCTAATGTACATCTATCATAGAGATAGTTTAATAGTTTAATAAATTATATTCCTTAAATAATTATAAATATAAATTAATCATATAAAATTTATAAATATTCATATAATGTGGTGATGAAAAATTAATCAAATTGAGGCATAGAGGTGTTAGTCCACATGTAATCATAGGGAAAAAATTATAATATATTGAATAGTAATAAATTATAAAGGATGTTACAATTAATGAATAGAATTTATTTGATAAATATAATATATAAAAATTATATACCTCATAACAAGTATACCTGAGTTATTATTAAGTAATATAAATCATATCATCATGTAGAGGAGACACCCTACACATACCCATCAATGACACTATAATTTAAAATTTACTTTAAATGTATGTGAATCATGGTTTATCAATCATCAATGAAAAATTGTATTATATATAATATAATGGATTTTTTTTATGGTACTATAAATTTATTGGAGGATTATGATTCCATATAATTTAATGTGTGTTGGGAGGAGTTATACTGAAGTGCCCGGATCAGTGTGAATCACTGAGAGGGGGAGTGGGTGAATCAGTGATCCCTTAAAAACTGTTTACTAATTTATTTTTATCAATTAGACCTCTATGACTGGTTAAAGCCTCGATCCACACTTCTTGTATCTCTCATCCTTTCCTCGAGTGATGTAGTAAATGTAAAAGCACATGACACAAGGATTTACAAGGTTCGGCACCAAAGGCCTACGTCTTTGCCATGTTGGTTATACGCCCCATCATGGTTTCTCCCATTATAACTTGTTAGAATTACAATGGTCGATACAGAGTCCCATTGTATCTCTCCTGAGTCCCACAGGAGGGTCTTTATAATGCGTCCCACAGTGTTACCAGAGTCCCACTGGCCTGCTCCAGAATCCCACTAAAGACTTCTTCCACCCTGAGTCTCACATGGGGCTTCTCTTGGATCCTCGAGTCGCACGAGTAGCTCTTCTTCTCTTTATGTTCTTCATATATCTTCAGCAGTCTAGGATAAAGACTCTTGGCCCTGCTCTTCACTTCTGATCACTTGATCAGGTCTTCCCGTCTTGCTCAGGATTTATCTATTTCTTCTTAGGATGACCTAGCCTATGTCTTCAATAATCTTCTTGGACTTCTCATCTACTGAAAACTCAGGCAATATGATGCCTTTCACTTCATCTTGGCTTCAGTCTCACTTCAGAACAACTTCATGCACTAAGTGCATGGCAACACTGCATCTTCATGCACTGATTGTATGGCTTCTCAAATTCCTCAAGAACTTCTGATCTTGGTCAACTCAAATGCACACAACCTGATTTGACTTTGTTCACGTGTACATGTGCATGCATGCAAGCATGAACTCCCCTTTTCTTCTCTTGGTGCAGTAAACCCTCAAAGGGTGTATTTCATTTTAGCACACACCTTCTTCTTGAACATCACACACTTAATTCAATTTGTTTACACACACTTAATGTGTGTTATACTTTAGTGTGGTTATCCCCTTCTTCTTCTTCTTAGTGTGTACACACATTGAACACACTAGTGACAACCCTCGGGCTCTTAAAATGCACACACCTAAAGTGTGCTCTTCTTTCTTCAAATGCACAACCAAGGCTACAGCCTCCTTGTTCACTTAGCACACACACGAGGCAAAGCCTCAGCCTTCTTTTTCTCACACACCCGAACACCAATACAATGAGGCGCGCAAGTGTCATGGACAAGGTAGCGCACAAGGGTGAAATGGCCACGCAAGTCCTTGGTGTAAGAGGCAAGCAGCCGCGCAGGGTGCAAGGCACCTCGGGCGCGCAAGGTGTCATAGACATCCCCTGCCGCACAAGCACCTCCTACCACGCAAGTATGCGGCCAGCGAGGGTTCCTTCTGCCGAACGAGTACACAGGCAGGATCCTTCTTCAAAGCCTCGGGTGGATCTGGAACTTCAGCCGCCCAAGTACCTTGCGCGGTGTCTTCTTTCTTCGCGAGGCACAAGGTGCTCGCGGTTCATCAAATTTTCAACAAACAATCCTCATGGCTCCGCTTGATTTTTATAGGCAGAGATGTGCCTCATAACATCCGCATGGATACAACTTAAATTCCCGAACGTTTCGGGATATCAATATTTTCCAAATCTAGATATTTTCCTCTATTCAATGCGAGATGCCACTTTTTCGGATTCCATCACGTGCATGAGAAGCCGAATGTATGCATGGCCTTATTTTAACCCAATCCATGCAAATCATTAATACATGAAGCCTCGGAAACTTAGTTTGCCTCGGAATTCTTCGAAATCTTCCAAACATTGCATGCATGCCCATTTTCTTGCATGATCATATTCGTTATGTCGATACGAACCCAATGGATCCTTCAGCTCGAACAACGGTGGCCGGGAACTCGAAATTCGTCTTCGGAGGGCCACTGGTTCAGGCGGCGTCGCGGGAGGTGCCTCAGCCGAGCTAGAGGTATAGGATAACTTGGGGGTCGTTGGATCGGGTGATTGAAAGACATCGGACGTCCACTATCAGAAGATCTCGCGCGGGATTGATTGTGCGGTCGAGATCTGGCGCATGATCGATCGAGCGGCCAGGATTCGCTCCGCGGAAAAATCCCGCGTCCCACATCGAAACGGCTCTAGGGTTTTCCATGGTTTATCAAAAAATCGCTCCCCCCTTCACCGCAATTGAACTTCTCGCTCCACGGTACCACCTCGCACCGTGTTCTCTCTGCGGGCGCGCTCTTGCGCCCACCCCTACCACTCGGGCGCGCCACTGGGGCCCACCATGCGCTCCTTTGGGCGTGCCCCTGGCGCCTACGCTACGTCCTGCGGGTGCGCCCCTGCCTCAGGGCTGCTGCCTTGGCCTTGAGGGTTCCCCACGGGCGTGGTGACCTTGAGTCCCACAAGAGCCTTGGGTGATGACCCTCGACTGGCCTCCTTGGTGGCTCTTTTTTTTTGGTTAATTATAGAACAAGTACTTTGTTTAAAAACAAAGTGACAAGGTTCAAATGCCAAATGCCACTCCCTTAACTTCTTCACCATTTCTTCTTCAAATGGATTCCTCCTCTTCTTAATCATGTTTTCAATATTTATGAATGGACTTCCCGAAGGTTCTTCTTCATCAACCGAGCTCCTTAATCAAATAACTTCTTCAATGTTCTTCATTGATCTAATCAGAGATCAAGTTGGATCTTCTTCAGATTCACATGAACTAGGAGATAGTGCATGGACATCTTTAATCCCCTTCATCCACTAAGTAGTTGTGGATGGATCATCTTCATCTCCTCATGAATTTTCAATACAATGTATGGTCTTCTAATATTGTTGTGACTTTGTATCCAGTTGATACAAGTTCTTTGAACTTAAAGATCATCTCATCAATCATCTGATGTAATGATGCTCCATCATCATCAATTCTTCATGTGGTGTAACTTAGTATCATCTTGATACAAGTATTGAAACATTAAGATCAGTTCTACAATCGTATGATACGCATGGAGAATGTTTCAACCATAATCTCATATGCCACTTAGTGAATCTCCTAAGTGACATGCCTCTAAGTACAATGGCCATTCTCCTTAATCACCATCACCATCACATTATTTGTCATTCACATATTGAAACTCCTTGACATCTACCCATTCCTTGAAAACAACATACCTCATTGACAACAAATGCAACACAGTGCACTTCAATCTCCCCCTTTGTATTTGTTGTCAATACACTTCTTCAGCACATATGAATGGGTCAATATGTGTGCCAATTTTTTCTCCCCCTTATTGGAAATCAAATGCAATGATGTGGTGTGGTTCACTTTCAAAAATCTCTTCCTCCCTTCGAATAGCATCTTCTTGAAAAGCACTAAGAGAGGGATGATGTCACATGTTCTCTTTAGCAAAGAACCTTTTGTAGATCATCTCTAAGTCTACTTAGGCTAACCCGGTGTAGAAAACAAGAGTCATGTAACGAAGATTATCAATTCTGTCCAACATTCACTATACATGTGAGATCATGCTTCAAGGGGTTTGAAAATTTTCAGATATAACAATGAATTGCTAAATCCTGCACATACTTCACAAAACTCATTAGAAAGTTCAGTGCAAAGATAAAGCGCCCCCTTTCAACCATTTGTCTTCAATCAATACTCCACCTTAATTGTCATGATGAATACAATTAAGAAACAATGGATAAAAGTATGATTGGAATACCTTCACTTTTATCAAGATGGTATTAAATCTCAGAATCCCATCTTCTACAGATTGGCTCCCCCTCAAGGGGTGCACTTCATTCAGTCCAAACCACTCTCCAGATGAGAATGATCATCATCTTCAATTCCCTGAAATGTTAGCACATGTAAATACAAGTGGTTAGGGAATAAGATGGAACCTCCTTGGTTCATCAATGTGAACAACATGGTTGAGAAGATTCTCTCAACCGAGATGTCCCATTTTCACCATTCATCACATTTTCACATTTGATATTCAATGATGTTTGTGCTGGTGTGGATCTCAACACCTCTTTAACCTCTTTGTGTGCGACTCCTCTATTTCTAGGTGCCTTCTGAGCACTAGAGTCTCCTGGTGCAATCTTCATTCTTTTGAAGAATCCCTTCTGAGCTGGAATGAATATCATGCATTTATGACTAGTATGTTTGGCTTTATTTCACCTCATACACAAAACATGATCTTCATGTGAAATATTTTTCTTTCCTTTTGCCTCTACTACTGCCAGTGCTTCATCTTCAGCTCTTTGTAGTTCTCTGGCAAGTTGCAACTGATTAGGCCATATGACTAAAAAGTCATTTGGAAGTGAGGCCACAGTTTTGGAAATTCCACATGGTTCTTTTGATGCTGTTAAGCTACCTTTCTTAGGCAACTTATTTTCAATCAATCCCTTCTGCTTCTTCTGGATTGATTGTATTTTTGAGTCCAGTCTGCTTCTATTCAGTTCCATGGCTTGTTCACAATGATCCATGGTGTGTCCTTTCTTTCCACAGTAGAAGCATGTTTTCATGGTGGTCCTTCTGGATGCATCACCCTTCTTGGATTTAGATTCCAAGGACTTATTTTACTTTTTCAAACCCTTCTTGGGAGCATCTTCAACTTTCTTCTTGCTTCCCAAGGATTCCATTTGAGCCGGGTTCTGTGATCTTTTCTTCTTTTGAGCTCTGGATTGAGTTGGAGATTGACATGTATCTTTTTGACCACTTTTTCAAGCATCCCAGATGTTATCAAGTAAACCAAATCCATTTGCAGTAAATAGATTTCTCTGGACCTGTGGATGCTGCTTCTTTTCCTCTGGCTTTCTCCCCCTTGGCATGGGATTCCTTTGTGCTTTTACATTCTGTGGATTGTACCAACAATCATTTGAACAATGCCCATACTTGTTACAACACCAACATTGTCCCACAAATCTAGAATTTTTGAGTCCTTCTGGCTGTTGGTTACTTTTCTTGACTTGTTGTGTTGTTTCAGGAGAGCTCTTTTTCTTCATTGCCTTCATCCACACTTGTTTGGAGTTGCTCTTCCATCCTGCACTATTTCTGGAAACACAATTAGAAGTATGAGTACAACATGGTATGAATGGTACCTTCTTTTTATAAGATGTTGCCCTTTCATTAGAGGATGTCTTTCTTTTAGAATCATCCTTCTCAAAGCTCACTTGAGTAGCAACATTTCTTCTTTCAGCTGACTGGGAGGCATCAGCTTTGGGTAATTGCATATTTTTCAATATCACCTCCAGTTCAAAGAATTTCATGTTGAGGGAGTTCTTCTCATCATCAACCAATATTAGCCTACCTTCCCAATTCTGTTTCAGCTGTTCCATCTGGTCATCATGCACCTTCTTTATTTCATGCAATGAGTTGTCAAGCTCCTTCACCATTTTGACTTTGTCTTCAATTTGAGAATCTCTGACAGTCATTGAAACTTTGTGCCTCTTTTCCAGTGCATGAAAAACTTCTTTAACCATTATCATAAAGAATTCTTTCTCAAAAAGGCTTCTTTTCAATTCTTCAGTAGTGTCTTCATATCTTTCATTGCAATGGTAAACCATTTCATCCTTGGCATTCACCAGCTTTCTGAGAGTGTTGGTTATGCCAACCCTTTTTTCCAATTGGACTTCCAGAGAATTGGCTTCATCTTCTAGCTGTAATTTTTCTTCTTGAAGATCAAGGATGCCTGTAGCTATACACATTGCCACTTCCATGGGGACTGTCTTCTGAAGATATTTGATTGAATTTAGAATATCATTGTTTCTTCCATCTTCATCACAGCTAGAGAAGGCTTCATCAGAAGAATGATAAAAGGAATTGTCATCTGATGTGACTTTCACTTTTCTTTCCATATAAGGAGTTTCTCTGATTGCAACAACCTTCTTCCTCATCTTCTTTGCCTGTTTCTTCATTCTATTTTTCAGAGTCTTGGTAGATATCTCCATTTGAGGCTGTTCTTTCATTTCCTCAAATCTGCACTCCATATAGACTCTCTTGGATCTTTTAGAGGTAACCACCCTCTGATACCAATTGAAGTTCCCATATCAGTGAGAATCACTGAGAGGGGAGGGTGTGAATCGGTGATCCCTTAAAAACATTTTACTAATTGATTCCTATCAATTAAATCTCTATGACTAGTTAAAGCCATGATCCACTCTTCTTGTATCTATCAGCCTTTCCTTGAGTGATGTAATAAATGTAAAGGCACAGGAAACAAGGATTTACAAGGTTCGGCACCAAAGGCCTACGTCCTTGCCATGATGGTTATACGCCCCAACATTGTTTCTCCCATTATAACTTGTTAGAATTACAATGGTCGATACAGAGTCCCACTATATCTCTCTTGAGTCCCACAGGAGGGTCTTTATACTGCATCCCACAGTGTTACCAGAGTCCCACTGTCCTGCTCCAGAACCCCGCTGAAGACTTCTTCCACCCTGAGTCTCACATGTGGCTTCTCCTGGCTCCTCGAGTCGCACGAGTTTCTCTTCTTCTCTTTATGTTCTTCAAGTATCTTCAGCAGTCTAGGATAAAGACTGCAGGCCTTGCTCTTCACTTCTGATCACTTAATCAGGTCTTCTCATCTTGCTCAGGATTTATCTCCTTCTTCTTAGGATGACTTAACCTCAGTCTTCAAGAATCTTCTTGGAATTCTCAGCTACTGAAAACTCAGGCAATATGATGTCTTTCACTTCAGCTTGGCTTCAGTCTCACTTCAGAAGAACTTCATGCACTAAGTGCATGGAAACTCTGCATCTTCATGCACTGATTGCATGGCTTCTCAAATTCCTCAAGAACTTCTGATCTTGGTCAACTCAAATGCACACAACCTGATTTGACTTTGTTCGCGTGTGCATGTGCATGCATGCAAGCATGCACTCCCCTTTTCTTCTCTTGGTGCAGTAAACCCTCAAAGGGAGTATTTCATTTTAGCATACAACTTCTTCTTGAAATTAACACACATAATTCAATTTGTTTACACACACTTAATGTGTGTTATACTTTAGTGTGGTTATCCCCTTCCTCTTATTGTTAGTGTGTACACACATTGCACACACTAGTAACAACCCTCGACCTCTTTAAATGCACACACCTAAAGTGTGTTCTTCTTTCTTCAAATGCACAACCAAGGCTACAACCTCCTTGTTCACTTAGCACACACACGAGGCAAAGCCTCAGCCTTCTTTTGCTCACAAACCCAAACACCAATACAAGGAGGCGCGCAAGTCTCATGGACAAGGCAGCGCACAAGGGTGAACTGGCCGCGCAAGTCCTCGGTGTAAGAGGCAAGCTGCCGCGCAGGGTGCAAGGCACCTCGGGAGTGCAAGGTGTCAAATACGATCCCTTCCGCAGAAGAACCTCCTACTATGAAAGTTTGCGGTCAGCGAGGGTTCCTTCTTTCGAACGAGTACACAGGCAGGATCCTTCTTCAATGCCTCGGGTGGCTCTGGAACTTCAGCCACGCAAGTACCTTGCGCGGTGGCTTCTTTCTTCGCGGGGCACATTGTGCTCACGATTCTTCAAATTTTCAGCAAACAATCCTTGTGGCTCAGCATCATTTTTATAGGCAGAGATGTGCCTCAAAACATCCGCATGGATACGACTTAAATTCACGTACGTTTCCGGATATCAAAATTTTCCAAATCTAGATATTTTCCTCTGTTCAATGCGGGTTGCCTCTTTTTCGGATTCCATCACGTGCATGCGAAGCCGAACGTATGCATGGCCTTACATTAACCCAATCCACGCAAATCATTATTTCATGAAGCCTCGGCAACTTCGTTTACATCGTCATTCTTCGAAATCTTCCAAACATTGCATGTATGCCCATTTTCTTGCATGATCATGTTCGTTACGTCGAGACGAACCCAATGGATCCTTTGGCTCGAACAACGGTAGCTGGGAACTCGAAATTCGTCTTCGGAGGGCCACTGGTTCAGGCGGCGTCGCGAGAGGTGCCTAGGCCGAGCTCGAGGTAGAGGATAACTTGGGGGCCGTTGGATCGGGCGATTGAAAGACATCGAACGGCCGCAATCATAAGATCTTTCGCGGGATCGATTGTGCGGTCGAGATCTGGCGCGCGATCGATCGAGCGGCCAGGATTCTCTCCGCGGAAAAATCCTACGTCCCACATCGAAACGGCTCCCGGTTATATCGTGTTTTATCAAACAATCGCTCCCCCCTACACCGAAATTGAACTTCTCCCTCCACGGTGCCGCCCCGCACCGTGTTCTCTCTGCGGGTGTGCTCTTGCGCCCACCCCTGCCACTCGGGCGTGCCACTGGCGCCCACCATGCACTCCTCTGGGCGTGCCCCTGGCGCCTACGCTACGTCCTGCGGGTGCGCCCCTGCCTCAGGGCTACTGCCTTGGCCTTGAGGGTTCCCCACTGGCGTGGTGACCTTGAGTCCCACAAGATCCTTGGGTGATGACCCTCGGCTGGCCTCCTTGGTGGCTCTTTTTTTTCTTAAGTATAGAACAAGTACATTATTTAAAAACAAAGTGACAAGGTTCAAATGCCAAATGCCACTCCCTTAACATCTTCACCGTTTCTTCTTCAAATGGATTCCTCCTCTTCTTAATCTTGTATTCAATATTTAATAATGGACTTCCCGAAGGTTCTTCATCATCAAACGAGCTCCTTAATCAAATAACTTCTTCAATGTTCTTCATTGATCTAATCAGAGATCATGTTGGATCTTCTTCAGATCCACATGCACTAGGAGATAGTGCATTGACATCTTTAATCCACTTCATTCAATCAGTAGTTGTGGATGGATCATCTTCATCTCCTCATGCATTGTCAATACAATGCATGTTCTTCTAATATTGTTGTGACTTTGTATCCACTTGATACAAGTTCTTTGAACTTAATGATCAGCTCATCAATCATCTGATGTAATGATGCTCCATCATCGTCAATTCTTCAAGTGGTGTAACTTAGTATCATCTTGATACAAGTATTGAAACATTAAGATCAATTCTACAATCTTCTGATACGCATGGAGAATGTTTCAACCATAATCTCCTATGCCACTTAGTGAATCTCCTAAGTGACATGCCTCTAAGTACAATGGCCATTCTCCTTCATCACCGTCACCATCACATCCTTTGTCATTCACATATTGAAACTCCTTGACATCCATCCATTCCTTGACAACAACATACCTCATTGACAACAAATGAAACACAGTGCACTTCATATACTTATTCATTGAGAAACATCAACTGGAAGACACCTTAATCATTGACAGAATTAAATTCTAATCAATATATGAAATCCTGGATGTGGGGAATGATCCTACGAATTGATTAGTGTATGTATTGGAGGATATTGTATGCTCATTTAGTGAGAGGATCAAATATGAGATGTTGTCCCTTTTTAAGGGATATAGTGGACATACATGAATTTGTAAAATATATAAAAATATAATAAAGTTTTACTTAATTAATAGTACATAAAAATTACATTATTAAAATATATTAACTAAAAGGTAAAAATATCATCAAAAATTCAAATCAAATAAATTTATTATTGATATTTTAATCCAGATAACATAAGAAAACACTTACCTCATACCCATTTCAACCTTCACTATGGTAACAAAATTTCACTTTTTTTTATTCCATAGTAATACAAATTATGATAGAAATATAATTTTTTTGATTATATTGATTCAAATTTTCAGATTTATTTTAAAATAATAAATTAAAATACTTCAAACAAAATAATTTTAGAGTATCTTCTCAAAACATAACTATCATATTTTTATTGAAATTGATTTTTATAAAAACAATTGTGTTTTTCTTCATTCCATACCATGTAAAAACTATTAAATGAATGGTAAAATGTTTTATTTAATGTAATATCTAATAAATTAATTAAAATTTGTCATTTATGAATAGTTTTTATTAATTAATTTTTTTTTAAATTAAATCATTCAACCTGAAAAACCAAATCTTTTTAACATTAATCGAATTTTTAAATTTCTTAGCAATTGGAAAAATTAATTCATTTTAAAAATAATTTAAAATATTAAAATTTATTTATAAATAATCACACTTTTCAATCCATTTACATATATAGAATGGTGACATTAAATTATAATATTAAAATATAAAATATAATATAATTAAAATTCAATGTTTCATGTAAATCATAAAGTCAAATATTTAAATTGAGTATAAATAGAATTATATCAAAAAGAATTCTTATAATATATTATAGGAAATTATTAAAAAAAATTCGCTTTATATACAATCACTATGATAAAAAAAGAGGTACATCTACCTAAACATATCATCAGGTTCCCATTTCCCTTCCTCAAATTCAATGTTTATGTAAAAAAGAATTAATCGTGTGAGTGGTCTTGTTATGAAACAATTATCTACATTAGATCTATAATCTAAATAGTTTATTCCTTATATGTTGTATCATGATATAGTGTATGCTATTTTATCTCATAACATATGGATAATATTCTATGTTCCTCCCGATGAAAGATACAAGTAAAATAGCATGAATAACAGAGATATTCTGTTGATGATCTAATTACCATGTAACTATCTTGATTTGGTCTTGAATTTTGATTATGGAATATATATAGGGCTCTGTTATTCATTATTTAAATTTCAAATAACAATATTTCTGGGATAAATTCACTACAATACCTTCCCATATCTTTGAAATACATATATTATAAATGATTATTTTCATAACTGTTATTTCAACTTTGATGTACCATAATGTGTTTGTAAATATCCCCATCCTTCAATACCATTTCCTCATATATATTAAGTTCCAATATATTTCACTATTAAAATTTATTTTTGAATGTTGGTGTTCTACAATTAAATCCATAGAGGTAATCAAAAATAACTATCTAAATGCTCAAGGGAATGATATTTTTATATGATAATACATCGATTGAAAGGTGCTTCCAACAATAGCCATTAAAATATTTACTATTCTACATCATCATTTATTCTACATTTTGAATTGTTATATAATATTGAAAATCTATTTGATGGTGATTTATATTATTAGACCACAAGTCCTTATCCCAAACCTAATGATGATTTCTCCATTACATTACCGAAAATATTAGATCCCTATCAGATACAATTAGGAGTTGTACTATATGTACTCTAACAAAATTTTTAATATATATACTATAAATTAAATCAATAGATTGAAATCTTCTTAATTTAATTATGTGTTTCTACATCATTGGCTAATCTACTATAATATATATAAAATTTTCCCATTAATGTTTTTGGGGCGTCTTAAGAAGAAATACATGGTAATAATTTTCTATATTTTATTATATATAATTAATGGTTATAACATACCCTAATTATTTTTTTTCTCTAATCTGTATTTTTTAGATATAATTTTAAATGAGTTAAAAAATATATAACATCCCTTTTAATCTTATCCCAATAGAAATACACTTTCATACATTTATATATCTTCATAATTCGAAGATGAATAAAGAATCATGAACTATTAGATCCAAATAATTTCCCTGTCATGATTGGTATTGAAATGACATTTAATTGGTTATTGTATATAATCTCATTCAATCACAATCATGTTTGAACTCATCATTATTTATTACCATCTTATTTTGTTCCACATTCTTTTTATAAACCTAGTTAATTGTTACATAAGTGAGTGGTTCTAAATTTATCTATGATAGAAATGATATGTCCCCTTTACTCATGAACAAATGACCCAAATTTTATAAAGATATAAATTTAAGATATTTCCAGTCTTGTTCATTAAAAAAATATCATTTCAAATACATATTTGAGTATCAATAACCATGTATGTTTTAATGAAGAAACGTAATAGATCCGTTAAAGTAAATAATATTTTTTATAACTTCTATCACATAATAAATCCAATATAATAAAAATAATGATATTAAGAATACATTAATAATATATATGTATAGTTAAAAATTTTATTGTTTACCATTATAAGCTACTAGATTTAAGGAATGAACAATTCAACTGTTTTAATATTGAGAATTTTATTATTAAAATAAATTTTAAATATATTATAAATTATTGAAAAAAATTAAGTCACCAATTTTTAAATGTAAAATTCGTAAATGAAATAAATTTTTTATCTCCCTTAAATAATTTACATGAAATTAATTTTTAAATTTATTTCGAAATGATGGATATATTATTCTAAAATTTATATTTTGTTGAAAATATAATATTCATGTTTGAGTGCCTATGTAATCACATAATATATGATTAAAATTTTTGTTTTTAATAATATAAATAATTAATGAATAAATTTAATCATTTTAATATATTACATAATCTTATAAAATGTTTAAAATTTGTATAAAAAATAATGATTTAAAATTAATACAATATTTCTTCAATCATCTATTTGGGTGATGTATTTTTGTAGTGATATTTGTTAATTGATTGAATTTATTGTATCAGACAATTAATTTGATATACAATAAACAAATTCCTCTCATTGAAATATTTAATAATTCTTATATTAATTTATTTATTTTTTAAAATTTAAAAAATTAATTTTTAGGAAATATTTTTTAGAATTATATGTGTTTTTTAAATAAAATTTTAACAAATATTGAAATATAATAAGAAAAAATATATTTTCAATTTTAAATTAGATGGTTATAAATATAAAACAATGTATCTTTTATTTTTATATATCATAATTATTTTTAAAGGCAACAAAAAAATTACCCCATTAATAAGAGAAATTGGATTAAATAGTTTTTCAAAGGACCAATGCCAAAAAATGTTCTCAAATTAGTGATTTGGATGAGTTTTGAATTTATATTTTGAAACACATAATATTTCCCAATTTTTTACAATTTAAATTTGAATAATTACATGAAATTTTTTAAAATTGATTAGTTTCTCTCAAAATTACATTTTTTCTCATATAAAATGATCAGAATACCACAATTTTCAAATTATGCATCACCATTGAATTCCGCATAGAAAAATATCCAATTCATTCTCTCATAAACTCATACCTTGAAAAATGATCCCATGTTCCATTATTTTTATCTTATTCCATTCAATTCCATTTAATTTACCAATACATGATCATTCTTCAATGATGATTTATTGTGATCAACTATTAAATTAATCAATTTAGTGGTACATCATAACTCATTTGATATTCATTCAGTAATAATAATAATAATATAACCAGTTTTTTTAAAGGTGATTTATTTTATAATATTATTGAATAATATTTTTTCACTTACATTTCTATTCATTTAAAATTTATTCCCATGAATTTCATTCAAGTAGATATTTAAATCTAATAATTTGTTATTATTAAGGGTATCTCTTTTTAAAATTTTAATCCCTTAATATATGATTACAATACTAACCATTTTTCATTTTTAAAGGTGAAAATAATACAATATTTTTATGGTATAATTTCATTTTATTTCATGATATACAATGTTTAATTCCATGTTTATTCTCTATTGGGTTTGTGATTCAAATGATAAAAAGTATGTATAGGTTTTTTATAAAATCATTTCAACATTTAGACATTAATTAACGTTTTACCTAATATCATATTACTATGTTGTGTATATTACCTTTAAATTAATATTTAATTTAATTATGATTAAATCTATGGCGTTTAATGAACCAAATGGTTTTTAATCATCTAATTACTATTGATTCTATAACTATAGTAGATTAATGTGTTTTTCATGAATCACTAATATTCCAATGTTAATATTCACTTATATTTTTCTATTATCTTCCATTATTAATATTTTATGAAATATTTAATTTTATTAATATATTTCCTCCATCTTTTCAAATGAAATATTATTTCACACCAATGTATTCTTCTTTAATGATTCTATTCATTCCAAAAATAAAATTTATATTAATAATAATTCCCATTATACTAATTCATTCCTCAAAAATGTATATATTTTTATTTCGCATCTATCTCTTCTATTATATATCACAAAAATTGAATGATTTTATATCTACTTGTAATTTTCATCCAATTATTTCCTTTTAGTTATTTTTGTAATAAACAATTTAAAAAATATTATTTTTTTAAAATCTAATTTCGTAATGATCAAATTCATTTTTTATCATTCTAGTCGAAATTTTTAATTATCATCTACTCATTTTATTTTGATAAATTTTTAATCATTATCATGTTTCCATTTTTTAAGATAATTTTAATAAAAATGTCAATGCATTTTCAATATACTTTTTAATGAATTTGGTACTTTGTAATCCTCAATGATAACGATTATTTTAAAACTAAATATGTTAAATGATATTACCTTACTTTTTTTAAACCATTTTTCCATATGAAGGATGTTATATTTGGAAAACTTTATTTATTTTTATTTTTGAAATTTTTCTTTTCCATTAATTGTTTTTTTGAATATAATTTTCTATTCTATATTATAAAATATTTTTAGAATAATTTTTATATTTTATATCTATTTACCCTCAAAGTGTTATCTATAATGAATTTATGTTTTTATTGCCCAATATATGATATTATTATATAATAATTTTTTCAAAATGGATCTTTTTTTAAAACCAATGATTTAAAAATTTAATTATATGTAATGTGTTTAATTTTTTTTAATTAAACCAGTAATATTCATTTGGTTTTACATGAGACTTAGAATGTGTAACATCCTGACCTATTTGGCACAAACTAGTGCCCCGAGCCGATTTGTCACATGACTTTAGGCATGACTCCGCACGTTCTAGAGGGTACAAACTAAAAGAAAGGGCTTATTACTTATCATTTGGATAATATAAACTATCTATTAAAGTAATAAAAATGTGTAAAAAAATAAATAATAATAAATCTTTATAAACATAAAAATAATAATACCACAACCACACAATGAAAAATAAATTAATAACAAAAACTAAGGTATTAAATATTGAATACCAAGAACATGTTCAGTTCCATATGTAAAACTCTAAATGACGTCGGTGAAGACATTATTGTGGGTCCCAATACCATGTATGGTTCCATAAACCAAAATTAATCCCATCTCAGTTATCTATCATAGGTCGTTTTCAATTATTCTATCCTGATAACATGAGTTTTGTTCGGGTATCGTTCAGAAAACCAATTGTAACACCCCTGGAAAAGTGAGACATATAAGACTAAAATGTTACTACACATGTCAACAAGGTTCACCTTCCTTTTTGAGACCCTACCAGATTAGAACTCCACAGTCAAGCGTGCATGATCTAAAATAGTGATTAGGATGGGTGACCTTCTGCGATGTTTTTCAAGGTGTGTGTGAGTGAGGACAAAGCATACTAAAAAGGACAAGTGCTGGCATGTGGGGAGTGTCATTCATCAGATGACCCATTCAGGAACGTGGGTGGCACTTTGGGTGGGGACCATGTGTCTGTGGGGAAACTAGTTGTACATGGTGGGCTAGGACCCGACGACCATGTTAAGGCGGGGTGGTTGTGCTATCACCTGGACCCAGTTCTAACATTTCTTTACATAGTTTATGCTTCCACTTGTTCTCTGGTTCTGTGTCTTAATGTTTTATAAAGGCAAGGCCTTCCCAGTTTTTAGGGAGTTACGCCATTGGTGCTAGTCGCCATCCACTGGCCTATGGTAGGCAGGCATGGGGTAGTCATCATACGGGCACCGGGGGACGGTTCATGAAACCAATGTATGATTTCTGTATAAATCAAAACACAATCACAAATAATGTTTATAACAATATCAATTTAATAACAGTGAATGATGTTGTATAATGAATTACATAAAAATTTTAATGTAAATATTTATCACATTCCAATATTATATAATTAAACACACAAAACCCATGGTTTCTGAAGCTTCCAGAACCCTCAAAACATGCATTGACCCATACATGAGTCTAAACCACATCATAATACCATGAATATAATTTATAATTTCATTTATTATCATATTATATCCAATCTGAACCATTGTATAATTCCAAATCCTAGGAATATATCATTGTTCATAACTCCCCAATGCTATGTAGAGCCACAATCTCTATCTCACACCTCAATTACATTGGAATATTTGGAGCCTCAACCACTATCCTATAAAATATATGTTATATGGGTATTTTAATAATAAGTCCCAGTCCCACACCACATTTTTTACATATGGATATTATGGAGCCTCAATCCCAGTCCGAAATTCATTTATCACATATGGGTTTCTTGAGCATTAGTCTATGTCCCATATTCATATAATAATCAATCACGCATATATTAAATATATATAATCATTAATGGTTAACAGAAGATTACCCTATTTATGAACATCACATGTCATGTACACAATTTAATTTTATCACAAAAAACATTGTTCCTCCATTTTTTCAAATGGAATAATATGTATATTTTACTATTAAAACTATTTGAATCACTTAACCATATAACCCATTAACCCATTATTATCATGATAAAACATATCTTAAACTCCAATTTTAATAAATACACAAACAAGTTAATTAACCAATCATAGATCCTAGATTTATCCTCGATTAAACAACCATGAAAACCCATTAACTTTTTTAGTAATTAATAAATCCAATTTAACAGTTTGTAAAATAAATAAATTATCATTATTTAATTGACAAATTAATTTTCCCAATTTTTAAAAATTATTAATCAAAACATTTCACTAATTAATCCACCCTTTAATTAATATAATTATCTGAATTACAATTTTCTCTATTTTAACGTAATTCATCATTACATAAAAATCAAATTAAATAAATCCCATAAATCATTATATTAATTTATCAATTAATTTATGCAATTCAATATTCAATTCTTTGTCATTCCCAATAAATATTCTTACACATACATGAACAATAATATAAATTCCATTGGAATTTTATATATAACATAAACATCAAGAATAAATATGAATGCTCACTAAAATAAATCTTCAAATAATGTAGAACAACTACAATCGAGATAGTGAATGAGATCTAGATATGAATCCTAGACCAATGATCTATTGAATCTAGATAAATCAGAAATATTGGAAAACATTCTTTCAATGGACGATATGAAGAAATGGTATATAGTGGAACCCCACTTGGAAAAGTTTTTGTTACTAGGAGAGGTGAATATTTTAAAATGATGAATCTTCTGAGGATGATTAACAGTAAGAGATCCATATTCATGTTATCTAAAACTCATTTAATTTATTTAAAATAACTGTGATTCTTCCTAACATTCTTACCATTTTTCATAAATATAACCTATAAATTATTATCAAATAACACCCTAACTTCTACTGTTATATAAATATTCCTTCGAAACCAACTATAAGGATGAATCCTTAAATATTACATAATATTGTGTTATGTCATGAATTTTAATTTATTTCACTTTGAGGGCCTTTTTAGTATTTTTTTTATATAATTCGGTAATCATTAAAACTTAACATCCAATAATAATAAAATAATATACCAATAAAATAGTTGTCACTTGTTAAAAAGATATAAAACCTTTAAAAGAAAATCTTCTTTTCTATTTAGGAAAATCATCATTTATTTATCATGACTACATAAATTTTTCAAAACATCAGAATAACACATGAAAATTTTTAAATATATCGTATGCACAAAATAAACTATATATGGGACAAAATAAATATTCCATTTCTCCATTGAAAACATTTTAATTGCAGAAAAAAAATTAATTACATTGTCATTAACATGTACAGAAAAATCATTTCAGTTACATAGGATATGATTACCATATAACTGATAAATTTAACCTTAAAAATAGAATTACCTAATGGAAAATGGCCACCCTAGGAGTTCCCAATTCATTGGAGATCTATAATGGGACTCACCTATAAAATCATGAGTTTTAATGG
Organism: Viscum album; assembly: GCA_963277665.1. Lineage (NCBI taxonomy): Eukaryota > Viridiplantae > Streptophyta > Magnoliopsida > Santalales > Viscaceae > Viscum > Viscum album. Next base: position 914,626,057 of record OY728157.1, read on the forward strand.
GATGACCTAAACATATTGTGAGATATAATGGGGAAAACCTATCATACAATGACTTATAGTGAGAGAAAGCCAAAATAAAAAAATTTAAGGATCATATCTTGAATATATCTATTAAAACATAATTTTACCATTAAGAAAAACACTTTAAGATATAAACATACCTTTTTTTATAAAAATATACCTTTAAATATAAAAAATTGTTCAACTAATAATGAAACCATTTTCATCAAAATATAAAATTATAAATTATAAATAACATAGTGAATTAATAAGATTTAATGAAGGATTTAGAAACATCTAATTATGTATAAGTTAACAAATCAATGATATTGTATTTTATAAAAATAGATGAAAATTAATCATTAAAAGAGGACATTAGATTAATGTCACTAACCCTACGTCTGACTCGTCACATGATATATTTCTATTATTGAAAAATAATAATCCAATTATTATTTATTTTCATTTTAAATACTTATTCTTTAATATTTATTTTAACTAACTTTTTATCGCATTATAACAATTAGTTATTTATTTATGTTCATGTTGGATGTTGAGATGTTATTCAGTACTTGAGTTCATAATGACATTGATATGTTTACTATAGAGAAAATTACCATATTAACATTATCACCAAAATAATATTAATTAAATTATAATAAGTTTTATACTTAAATTATACATTTAAATCAAAAATTTCTTTATCAATATAATACCCGGACAATGTTATAATCATGGATATGATTGGACACATGAATGCTAGAGTAATGTTTGCATTCTTCATTGATAGTTTATGAAAAAAGGTCATTATAATTTTAAATTTAAAAAATTCTAATATATCATTAACATGATATTTATCATTCAAATATATATATATCATCTCAGTGATGTGGTGACGGAAAAAGAATCGCATCACTTCGTGGATGAGATAGTTCACCCATATACAGGAACAACATTATCATTTTACGAGTGAGGAAAGGAAAGATAATAATTGATATATTATTTTTTAATAATGAAAAATAATTAATTAATATCATATATAATCTTTAATTTATTCATTATAAATATCCTTAAAAACTAGGATGGAAAATGATTTATGTTTTTTCGTGAGGTTCTAGTCTACCACACACATGAAAAAATAATTTATTTATAATTTGAATAAATGTTAGATGGGCTTAGGTGATAAAAATCACATAATAACATGAATGTGTATTTTTTATATTGTAGATATTATTTCATAACAGGCGTATTTTTATTTTAATGTCGATGAAGAATAAATAATATGGGAAACCATAATTACAAATGACAACTCTCCCTCATATGATCTCTATTGATTAATACCTTAAACCACTGCGGTGAGTTTAATGCCATAATTAGAGCCTATATAATTGGTTAATGGATTATATAAATGGATATTAGTTGATATGTTATGAACATAAATGGTTTTAACTATGAATAAATGATAATATGTAATTCCCTTTTATATGAGTGGGGAGGGGCATTTATAAAAAAATTTAATGTATTAAATTAATATGAAAAAAATTTCATTTATAAATGGGTCCAAATAAAACAATTTATGTTTTAGGATGAGTATGTTTCTAAATTAATTCATAAAATAATTGTTATATTTTTTTTAGTAATTTTTAACAGTTATCTTTTTTTTTGAACCCTTATACTACCGTTTTAATTTTTACCAAGATATGATGTAATTTATAATTTATAGAATTATATAATTAAAAAAATATTATAAAATACTAATAAACCTTTCATTAATGTTATTTTATTTCATTTCCCAATATTTTTGTGTAATATTTTATTTTTATGACATTTATATCATTTCATATCCCAAAATTGAATATATCAATTTTATTTTATTTTAATATTTTTAATATTATTTATTTGATTATTTCACTATTGAAGTAATTATCTGCATCACCAATAGGAAAGCATTAAATTATATAATTTATTCAAAAAAAATATAGAAAAATTTCCATTATTTTTTTAATTATATTATAATAAAAATAAAATTATATAGAAAAAAATATCACCAATATTTCCCCAATTTAAATATATTTTATTTTAAAAAAACATGGGTGAGAGAAAATTTGACATATCTTTGAATATGATATTATAAATGCATTATAGATATCTAAGTGCATCCATGTGGTACTAAAATAAACCATATGATTATTTACTTATTAAAAATTTCTTACAATTAATATAGGGAATGTTTTCATGTAATTTTATATGATTTATAATATTTTTAATAACATTAATTATTTGATTTACCCTCAATCGCGTTATAAATAATTTTACTAAAGCAAATATTATTAATATACCAAAATATGAAGGAAATATATATATAATTTTTCTGTCGTAATTTAAAATGTATAATCTCTTTTCAAAAGTCAAATCATTTAATATATATAAATTAATTGAGAAATAATCCCGTTGATGGAATTAGAGAAAGAGTATTTAAAGTAAAAACATTCAAAACCTCACTATGTTTTTGTATGAAAATTCTGTGTAAAACTCATTACAAGGAACTAAATTGGAATAAATGATAAAAATGTACTATAATATACATTAATTCCACAAAAAAAATTTCCAATGAAAATATATATTATAGAAAATTAATTTACTATTAAAATGCTTTATTATTTTTGATATTCTATAAAAAATTGTTATTGAATAAATACCAATAAATTTTCCAAAGTAAATTTTGATATCACCATTATAAATAAGAAGATAATATTTAAAAATATAATTTAAATTTTTTTAAAATTGCAGATTTAAAACATGTTTTCTATAAAAATGATAAAAAAAACTATCTTCTTAGAAAAATATCCATTTTATCAGTGAAATTGAATTTTTTTATATAATTTTTTTAAAACATATATTATGAATTTTAATCATTATATTGAATTTATATTTCTTTAATATAATCCAATATGATTTATTTTATTATTTTATAAACATAATAATTGTTATTTAAATATTTATCTAAACATGTCCTTTATATTTCATTGGACTATATTTCCATTTAGATTTAATTTGGTAACCAATAAATAATTATATAAACGTGTATATACCCTATTATCATAATTTATTCAATATTCTTCATGACCTCTTTTTTAATGGCTATAATATATTGGTAATATTAAGATAATAATATTTATTTTTTCACTAGAGTTCGATGTGGCATATTATATATGCTATCAAACATACTGTTTCTTTTAAAAAAATAAAGATGTTACACCCCTTCCTTATTTTATATAAGGGAACCCATTTTTGTCTATTAATTTCACTTGAATAAACATTTTTATCATCCAAAACAATAAGAAATTTGCTAAAAATATCCCTCTATTCCTAGATGCATATTTTCAATTTTAAATCAATCAATGGAATGATTTTTGTGTAAACCTAAAGAGGACATTTATAATGATATATCATTTATAATATAATTTTTTCTCACCAATTAATTCCCCTCTTAAAAATTTTATCTAACCATGGGGATACAATAAATTAATTGTCTAAAATATAAGTAGATGTTTTTTTGTTAATGTATTATCTTATATACATATAATCTTCATGAAAATAGGAGACACAATAATTGTTTTTGTGCATAGAAGACTACAGAATCCGAAAAAAACACAATTCAATTTTAATCTCCACCAATTAAGTAAAATTTTAATGAATGATAATATATATATTTATATATTATTTTTGAAATATTTATTATTTTATATAGATAAAATTCCTGGTAAATTTTAACATTTCGATTCATTTAAAGATGAGAATGTCTACTATGGCTATGTTTGAATTACAAAATTCATGAAGTAATGTGATTAATAACCACGAAATATGGATTATATATATAAGTGTTTTTATATTAGTAAAAATAAATTAACGTAATTATGATCATTATAGAATGATAATGTTATAATTCTGTTCTTTTCAAAATGGATTATAGAAAAATGAATCATTAATCATGCATGTCTACATATTTTCTTATCAATGATTGTAAAATTGGTTATTTATGATGACCATATTTCATGGTTCAAAAAAATAATAATATATGTTTTGAAATTATTGTTATTTCCTAATTAGTATTAAATAGATTCTGGAACAATGGATTGTTTTACTATAGAAAAACAATAAATTCCCTTTGTGATATATGATTTTAATAGAATCAAATCGATCTCTGATAAATTTATTGCTTAATTAATTACATTTAAATTTATAATAAATAGAATAAAACGAATAATAGAAAAGAAAGAATTATTAATATTTTAAATAATTTCTATATATTTATTAATGAGTTTGATAAATTATGTACATGTATGGTTAGAACAATGTTAATATATTTCATTTCATTTTCATTTCTGTAATAAATATTTTATTGTTATGAAACTAATTCTAATTATATGATGTATATTATTGAACTATTGCATATTAAATCGTATAAATTCACAATTTAAGGTATTTTGTTATTAAAATTCATTATTATATCAATGTATATTTTACATGAATGTTATTATTTGTTATTTAGTTTTATAAATTAATTTAATTTCAATATTCCATATTTCTTAGTCATTTTCATTTATTTTAAAATATTATGTGTCTAATTTATTTTTCATTCATTATACTTTATTTAGAAATAATTTATATCTACATTAATTTATATACATAATCAATTAATTGATTATTCCATACATCAATGGTAGGATCATTGAAATATATTTCTTCTCAATTTAAACTACATTGGTATATAATATTATTTATACACATATTTATTATTATGAGGTGTAACTACAATCATTTTGATAAATAATATCCTGAATTATATTATATTAAGGGCATTTAATGTTAATTTAATGTATTTTCATTTATTTTTGTTATGATTAATAAACTGACAAACCAGTAAGTGTGTTTATGAAATTATTATTCAATATTTTTTATTTTGAAGTTTACTTAGGGGAATTATTTAATATTTCTCTATTAATCCAAAAAAAATTTTTTCACCCCTCTTTATTTTTTTAACATTAAAATTTTTCTCTTCATTTTCCACCTTTATAAATAAATGAGATAGAATAAATGTTACTATGGAAACAAAAATTGGTTTTCATTCATTTTGTAATCTTGTTATTCCATACATATATTTTTTTAGTATTTTAGTGAAAATTTTCAATATTATTAAATGGGATTTAAATAATTTTAACCCATTTTTTACATTAAAAATTGTTAGAAAGGAATGTTATAATTTTTTTTATGTAAGTTAATTTTTTTTAATTTTTAATGAAAATCGTTATTGAATTTTTTTACAAACAAAAATTGAACTGAATTTCTAACTATAATGAGAACTCAATGCATTGAATATTCCATTATAATATTCCATGATTCATATCAATGATGTTATTTCTTCTAAAATTCTTGTATTGATTTTATTTCTATGATTAATTTTAAATTTAAAATGGGGATTTCGTCAAGAATATATTAATTATATTTTTATTGTATTCCTATTCATCAAAAATAATAACCCATTATATTAAAAATTTCTTCACTAAGATTTATTGTAAGTAGAACATAAATATTATTTCTCTTGATGGGTTATGATAATTGTTTTGGGAGATATTGACAATTTGTGTGCTACACATTAAAATAGATGTTTTATTATGAGTACATATTTAATTGTTATTATATGTATTCATATGAAAAAATAGGGGACATGTATGTTATTTATGGGGACTTCTATATACCCTTCGTTGATTAATTGGTCCTATCAGACAATGTAATTTTCATTTTCTAATGAGGCCTTAAATATTTTATTTATGATATCTTGGTATATGGTCTTAACTATTTTTTTATTATGTATAGAATTTATACTCCAATCATTAATAAATTATATATTCATGTCAATATTATTATATGATTTTTATAACGTAAATGGATATTTTCAAGATCATTTTATAATTTTTATTTCATGATTTAAAAATATTTTATTACTGTCATATTATTCTACATGATAATTATATTACATAAATGTATTGTGTTATCAAATATTTAACTTCCCATGTTAATTATGTGTTAATTATTGATGTTATATTTGATTTATATATCCCTTATAGATCTTTTGAGCTCACACAATATAATCTTTTTTCTAATGATGTGAAAAGAAATCATTAAATTAGATTAAGAATGTATATTATTTTAACTAAAGAAATATTTTTTTGTGCATTCAGATATAATAATATTTTTTGTATGTATCTAATATACCATGACTACTACATTATTCTTTCCTACGATATTCATTCTCATTTATTATATGTAAAATTAATAACGTAAAAACTTACTCTTCTATTTTGGATTCTTGGACATTACGTGACCTATCTCCTAAATGAATTATGCATATTCTTATAATTTTAGTATTTTTTTAATCACAATTCTTTAATTTATTCTTCACCCTCTAATTTCTCATAGGTCCGAGAGAAATTTTTTAATGAAAACATAATTATTTTGGATATGGTTATGAATATTATATTCCATATATTTTTTTCATTAAAATTATACAAATAAAAAAATTAAAATTTCGGAATGATTGATTATATTAATTTTAAATATTTTTTTAATATTTTAATGAATAATTAAATGGTACCAAATTTTAATTTTCTGAACATTGTACGTTATTGCAATGGTGAAAAAAATATTTTTTTTATCATTCAGAACAAGAATTTCTCTTTCCACCATCATGAATAATATTTAAATTGAATATTTATTTTTAGTATACATTGTTTATTTCAAAAAAATCGTTTCCTTGGATTTTATAATATAGTTATATTAGGATAAGTGATTTCAAAATGAAATGATTATTTTCAATATAAAATGTTTTAGTGATATTTTATAGAAAATTTCATTCTATGATACCGTCTTATGATGATACTTATCCCTTTTTGTGGATATAAATATATAATTCCATCATTATTCTATCATTGTATGGTTGATATATATAATGATAAAAATTTGATGAACCTTGTATTTTCCATCACCTATGATTTAATGAAATTAAATATTTTTTATTATCTTTTGTAATAAATATAAATTAATTATGATTATGGGATGGGTTTGTAATTTATACGAATAAAATAAAATTGATAGTGATTACTATCTTATACCTTTAAAGGATACATGAATGTTTATATCATTCTTGAGTAATGTATACAAGTGGTTTTACTAATCCTACTAGGTGAATAATTCCATCATGTATAGATATTAAATAAAATTGATATGATTATGAGTATGTAATGAAATATTTTATTCTATTTTAATGTTATCATATGAAAATTTTATGCTGTCTTGGATCTTTTTATTCATATAAATTATGATTAAATTATAAAAAATTTCTATATTATATGAAAAATTTTTGATTATGATCTATTAATTTTTGGAAATGTAACTAAAACATAATGATCGGGTTTTTATACCATTATTCTCTTATTTGTTTCAAATAATAATTGATATATATCTTTCTTACCCTTATTGAGAAATCAATATTTCCACCTATTATGTTTTATTTTCACCTGGACATGAGAAGAACTTTTAATTACAAAATTATAATAAGGTTGATAGTCATCAAGAATATATTCAGATATGATATAGTTATTTTATGTAATAGTTATTACTAAAAAATGTTTTCAATTAAATATATTTATATTTCTAGAAAGGATCCTAATGAGATTTATGAAATATTATTATAATATAATTTAAAATTTATATTTGGAATTCTTATATCACATCAATTATCATTTTCAGGGTTCATTTTATTTATTTTTTGAAGTGGAATTTCATGCATCATGTTAAATTTTTTTACTATCATTGTATGTATAATCCTTATAAAATAATATTCATTTGAGACCTCATATCACTAAAATTATACTCTATTTATACTCTATTATGTTTCAAATATTATTCAAAGGGGAATGTAATTGTATTATTTTTAATGATGAAAAATTTCATGTTATTTTATTTTTTAATTATATTATAAATATATATATTTATATATATATTAGTGAAATATTTATATGGATAATTTTTTTACGGTTTCTAGTCTTAAAAAATTGATACTAAAGTAGATTAAACTCAATTATGGAAAAACATCACCATTCATATAAAATTGTAAAATATTGTTTATTTATTGTATTTTAAATATATTGACAAAAATGAATATCAAATATTTTTGTAACATTCTAAATACTCTAAAATTAACCTAATATTTAAATGCTCAATTATTCTACCAATAGAAATATGTGTTTATAAATTTTATAAATCATTGATCTCCATAACCAACACTTGTTACTAATCACCACCATTAAATGTTATACTCATGATATGGGAAATTATTTTTCTGTATAATTAATGAATGATACCAAATAATATTCCTAGAAATTTATGTAAATATCACCGTTAAGGAAATGACATAGGAAATTATTTGACCTGTAAATGTAATCAATTTTTACACGAATATTTACATATTTTAAGATTAAATCAATTATTATGATATTAATTTGTTTTTCATTATTGAAAATTTAATTTATTATATCATATTCTATTTTAATATATAATTGGATACATAAAATTGTTAAGAGGCATGTGCGGACCAAATATATATATATCCTCATGTATCTATTAGTTTAGGTAGAATTTATTGTTTATATTAAAGGGACCATCCATTTCATTTATATATATTGTTTTCTCATACTAATTTAATGAACATTTTATTATTTTTTACATTATGAATTAATATAATTATCATCAGTGTGATATAATTTATATTACTCACTTATATTTTATGTTTTTATTCAAGTTTTATAGGGATTATATTATGTTCATTAATTTATCTGTATGGGATAATATGTTTTCATACACTCACAATATTTATTTTTTCCATTATTGTTCATTCATTGCCTCTTCATTAAAAAATGACCACAAAGAGTTTAAGCTAACAATTTTTTTACGTTTCCAGATTCTCTAGGATATTAAGTGAGATATTTAATGTAGTTTAATGAATGAGAAACATTATAAAATAAATAAGTATACTCAATTTATATAGTATATATTTTTTTAATGTGCTATTTATTTATCCATATTATGAATAAATTAACAATTGTGAACATGTTGATATAATCCAATGTAATCACATAAGAATATATTAAATAAACAACCAAATCTATGTGAATAGAGTTGGTGGTGTTCCAGGATTTTTTCGATACAATATTTATAATAAAATAACTTCTAATTTCTTTTAACCATTTAATAAAATTTATCCATTCAATTTTGATATAAAAAAATAAAAAAATTTATTTTATTTAATTCTATATTATGGTCCCAATTTCCCCTTTTCAAAAAATAAGCATTTTTCCTCTTATTATTTCATGATGATTTGATTATTTTCAGCACCAATCCATGAGATGATATATTATCAATATTGGAAGAGGGAAATCCCATGACTAATATAGCATTTAATTATTCTAAAGGATGATGCGCCAGATTTATAGAGTATTTTCCAACAAATTAATGTTAGTGAATAATGTAAATGTTAAGATATAGTTATTACACCATATTTTAATTTCCTGGATAAACAATGTTTAATCGATTTAGGTCTTGATTAGTGTAAACTGTTAAAATTATTATAATTCCCAATGATTGATAATTGAGATAAAATATTAAATATGAAATAAAAATGATTTAATCCATTCAATTATTTTAATCAACTATTTAGATTTTACCATGTATGATGATCAGCATGAAGATAGTTTTTTATTTAACACTAGTAAGAAGATAGTGTGTTACTTCTTCAAAATTATATCTTTGATGTAGATATAGTTCAAATTTTGTTTCAAACCAATCAATATTTCAGTTATCATAAGTATACATTATACATCAATAGTTTTGATCACATATTTTATTACACTTTTATAATGGTTGAATTCACTACTTTATTTATTATTTACTTAACTCCCCATATTCCATCAATAGGATAAAAAATTTGTTAATTTGTGATATGATAATATAAATTAATCCAATATAAAAAAATAAAATGATTATGATAATAATTTCCAATGATTTTATAACCTATACAACCATTGGTTTAATCATAGTTGTGTTGTAACCAGGGTTGTTATTTTTTGGAAATAGAGTATGGTTTGTGTTAGTTATCAATCATTACATGGAGGAAAAGTTATTTTTCAAGGAGGATTTATTCAAATGTACTAGAGGCTTGCTTTTCTAAAATATGGGCTATGTGAGTTTCATTACATGAATACATAAATTTTTCAAATTGTGTGCTATCAGATTACTACTTGATTTCTGAACATAGAAGAAGTTCCCCAATATTATAGATTATAGAGCATCACGATGATTAAATTAATGCATCAAGATTTTGATGTGTTCTTTGAAGAGATTTGTGTTCAGTGACAATGCTCTCTTTGGAAGTTTATTGAAGGATTTTAAATTAGGATGGGATTTATGAATGATTTAGACGGAAGTCTCCACGTTGACGATGAGCATTACAAACAGAGAAATTCAATGGTTATTTGAAAAGGGGTGAGGGACGAAAATATGGTTTTGATAATCCACAAAATCACCAAAGAGGTGATGGATCTTCAGGAATGGTTAAGTAGATAAATATATGGCTACCTCTCTTCATTTGGATATGAGTTTTGAATGAAAATATAGAAATGCTTTAAGTTCACAAAGAGCTTCTCTAACAGGTATTTCACTATGAGCTTGATCATCGTAAAAAGAAAATAACTATCAAATGGTGATTAATTATTTTTTATGAAAAAATAATATAATTAGGTTTTCGGTGTTCAAACATTGTGTTTTTATAATGTCGTTCTACAAAAGAAAAATAACATCGTGAAGGTAGGTTTTTTCATCAAGGCATGTGTACATCATGAATGATATTTGTTCATATAAGATATAAACTAAGGGTTGTTTTTAACATAAGGTTTTTGATGAAAAGGATATAAAAATCATATAATGATGTTTTTATTCAAGTAGTGTCTCTTGATAAATAGAGGTAAATAATTCAATACCAATCTTTTGAAGCAACCTTCATGTCGATACACTGACTTATACTTTTCTGAAACAACTGAACTAGGTAGAGTCAATGGAAATGATCTAATGTATAGGGTGATCCTTTCTATATTTATTTTAAAGGATGTGTGCCTAGCACATAGTGAATGTGATAGAAACATTGTATTCCAAATCTTTCAGAGATTTGTGGACATTATACGTCAACACATTGTCTGTATATACACCTTGGACGTAGGCCTTTTTTGTAAGCCATGTAATTTTTTTCCCACTCTATACATGAATTTTTATGATAGGTTTAATAGGTTCCTACATATATTGGAACATGATCCTTCATTTTGAGAGAAAATGTCAACACCCTAATTAACCACTCGCCTCTAAGGTTATTCAATGGTCCTTCTAATTGTCATTATTTTTGTCAATATATTCATTATATCCTATCCAAAAAATTTAACCAAACTCATTTCATTTACATACATCAATTGTCTAAAAAAACTATAAACCATGGTACATAGGTTTAAATTTTTATACATAATAAATCCTTATTTTAAAAGACATCCAAATCTAGTGGTTTTGTATCATTCGTGATTAGATAAATATCCATCATTTTCACAACACAAAATGTAATTTTCCACGAAAATTAAACATATATTTTTAAGCATATAATTTATACATATATAAGAAATCTAGAAGATATACATTAAAAGTGGAAGGGGTAGATAAACATCACAATAATGTGTAAACAAATAGAGATATTTAATTGATGGTACATAAGATATTGTGAAGAATTCCATAAATATGTGATCATATATTACCAATATAAATATTATAGAAAATATTCAAAGCATCACAATATATTAATTTGCATAAATTAATATAGTGATGGTGGACCATGAAATGATAAACATGATTAATAAAATTAAAAAAGAAAAAATAACATAGATATAAAAAATATTTGAATAGGAAAATTTCTAACACACACATAGAATTTTTAAGCATGCTAACCACATATTCCCAAAAATATAATTTACATGGAAAAACCATATATAAAGCATAAAATAATTGATTATAAAAACCACCTCTAATCAATCAATCAATTTTATAGACATTCTTCCTTTATTCTTTAAAATAAAAACTATGACAAATTAACATGTCATATAACATTGTGGAAATTATCTCAATGAAATTACAATCATATTCTAGACATGGAAAATCACCCTCGACTCATACATAAAAATATCACTTTGTGTACATTTTTACTCAATAAATTGGGGAGATATATAGTTTTTATCCTACCAATAAGTTATTTCATCCAATAGATTCTCTATATATCAGAATTTAAAATACCAAAATGCATAAATATATCACTAATTATATATACTAAATAATTATAATTCAATTGAAAATACAATCGCATTAACTTATATTATACTATCATTAGACATACATTTATAATTAAGATATAGATATTCCAAGCCCCACTTATCACATTATTCAATATATATATATCAATATATAATAATGATAAATGAAAAAAAAAATCATTTAATGTATTGATAATACCTGATATTCATTTCATTATTTTCCTATATACATTATAAGGATTTATATTAATATTGACAATTTAACTATTCAATTAAATTGTAAGGTCATATAATAGACTAATCATCAACATTAAGAAGTATGTAAATGAAAAATTTGATATATATTATATATAAACAAATTGGAATAATATTTTTCATTTTATATAGTTGATAATGATGATGTTACATATATGTGATGGGTATATAATATCATAAAAAGTACACTTCTAAAACATTATAGTTACTATTGAATTGGGATTATGTATTACGGGATTATTGTTATATAATATTGTCTTATGAGAATGATATAATTAGATGGAATATTAAATAATTAATATTATAATTTCTTAAAATAAATTATGTATTGGAATTTCGGGGGAGGATAATATAGTGTATTTGAATAAAAAATCGATTCCTTGATTTTTAGACAACGTTGTATATAAAAGTAAGGAAAACAATATTTTCAATGTGATATATAAGAATTATAATAGTTTAATAATATAATTATATATAATTTATTATTAATTATTAAACAATATAATTGACAAAATTTAAATTAAAACAAATTATAATAAGAAATATATGAAATCATATGAATGTCTTGAAAAAAATATATTTAGTGTTTTTATAGTGTATAAAATAAAGATGACGTAAATTTAATGAAATGTGATTAAAGAATAAAATTAAATATAATAAAATATAATATAAATATATAAAAAATTTATAATTACATACAAATCAACAAAATATATGGAATATATATGGATGAAAAAGATATTTCAAGAGATGGGTTAAAAAAATTATTTTCAAAATATAAAATTCATGGAATCTTAATCAATGAAAGGTAAAAGTCATGTAAATAATAACAATTTATTATAATTTTAGGATAATAATTATTTGACATGATTTTAAAAATGATTTCTATATAAAAAGAAATAGATAATGAAAATAAAATTCAGTAATAAAGATATATTTATAACCCATCACAATCAATATAATTTTTTTTGTATTAATGTTGAAAAAAGGGAATATTTGTAGGAAATTTAATTTTTAAAAATTTCATGAAAAATTTTATAAGTTAATTTTTTGTATAGATTTTAAATTATAATAAAAAATTAATATACAATGAGGAATAAATATAACTAAATGTATTGTTTTTAAGATGATAATCTCTTAAAAATGTTAATAATAATTCTCACATATTCTCTTACTCAATGTGTAATAAAATTGAACTAAAAAATATAATATAAAAAAAGAGATAATAAAATTAATAGTATCACTTATTTTAAATTTTAAATTATTTATTATTTAGGTGTAATTTATACAGATTGTAATGTGATTGTCATTATAAATATTCTATCCTTGACTTGGTTGGGTTGTAATGGTCTTATACCCTTGATCATGATTTATTAATTTAAAAAAAATGTAGTGAAAAATAATTTTATATTTAATTATAATGTGTCATGATCATAAAATTAATGTTTTGGTTATGATTATTCTGGATGGAATACATAAATTTTATAATAAAAATATATTCAAATAATAAATAGTTACCAAAAAATAATCATTTTTTGTACCCTTCTAAATTTTAATTCTTAAACAAAATTCCTATTATATTCATTAAATATTTTTTTTATTATAACTAATAGTATATATTATTCAGATGATTAAAAAGAATCATTTTTACAAGTGGTTGATGGAACCAAAACCTAAATATAGTACAATTAAAGAATGATTATAATGAAATAAATAATTCAATCTTACATGTTTTTAATAGAGATATGTAATCCATGTTTTTATTTTTTAATGATACATCTTTAATTAAGAATATTTATTATTTAGGGATAAATGAAATATGTAATGAAGAACCCATTTCTCCTTATTTATATTGAATAATAAAATAGTGGTATGATCTTTGTTTGAACCCCTAAATTTTTTTATAATGTTCATCATCTAAAAACCCAAAAAAATAATTCCATTAGAAATAATTTAATTTTAGTTGGGTAGGTTACTTTTTTTGATAGGGTTAGAAAAATATACATTTTAATGATGAAATAGTAAAAAATATCATTAGAAACTAAAGGTATTTGAAGATAATATTCGATTTCACATATTAATTTGGTTACGATGATTTGGTTGTAATAGAATAATTACTTAATTTCTTCAAATAACCCTTATAAAATATGTAAATTTCATTTCATTTTTTATAGTTAATTTCATTTGAAATTTTTATTCTACTACAATATTTAATTTTATTATCATTGTAATATTTTTATACACAAATATTTACCCTCTAACAAAATCATATAATCCTAGTTAATAATATTACTTGACTTTCCATAAATATAAATCATAAGTAATATTTAATTACATTTTAGAAAAAAAATTATAATGTAAACAAAAAAGTTTCATTCTAAAATTACTCTTTTTTCAATTATAGAATTTTTTTCTTACCATTTGTTTATTAATATAATTATGTTGATTATTATTTAATTTGTAAAAAATATATTCTTTTTTTAAAATTGGAAAATAATATATTTTATTTAAATAACTTGTTTCAATTATTTATTATAAATATCAGTAATATACAGAGCTAATTACTATATATATATATATATCATGACTATATAATGTAAACATTAATCCTTCTTTTCATATAAACTAACATTTTTACTGAAAAACCAATCAACATATTACATTATTTCGTCCTTATAAATTTATATGATTCAAATATTTTTGATTCATTATATTTATTTAACATAGAGGTATTGTTTTCATGCATGGACATGAGGAATAATTATTCATTATTATATACTATTGATTTACAGGTACATGTTTTCCTATTATAGCTTTTGTAATTATGTTAAATATATGTTTATATTATTGTATTGGTGTTTTTTGAATCAAAAAATTGTTATCATACATAATTTAAAAATAATAATTTCTTAAATTCGATTCATATTATGTATGAGTGTAGTTATAAAATTCCTATTCTTATATATATATTATCCATGGAGCATTCTTAATAAAATATTAGTTGGTTATGGTGGTATACGATTTTCATAGTTTTAATCCAATCTACTGGATTTATCCACTACAAGTGTTCAAAATAACGATAAAGGACAAAAGGGATATGTGCATCATGTCACTATTAGTACAATAATATTATATATGAAACATTGTTATGTTGATTATATAGTGAAAATAAAAGGATAATTTCAAACCAATTTAATATTAAATGGGTTTGTTATCATTTAAATATTGATTTAATAAATTGAAAATTTAATGATATTTGAGGTAATCCAAGAATATATCGCATATCATCAATAGAGGTGGTTCTTAACAGATGCACAAAACTAGTTCATGGAAACAGCTAAATTGTTAGAATAATAATATTATTATCTTTTAGCCATTATATACGATAATTTTATATAAGGAGAGTTCAATAATTTTATCTCTAATCTCCCACCAGAAGACATCATGGATCCAATGGAGTAATTAAAATAATATTTTAGGGTACATTTTTAATTTCATTACCACATTGTGATATTGAATAATTTATTTATTGTTTTTTGATCATTATAAAAAATTAATGAAGTAGAAGATACAAGAATGAGATATATGACTATACAAAATATGGGAACAAGGTAATTTTTTCTACAAAATTGGCTATATGCGACTCTCGGAGAATAAATTTTTTCATGCATATATATATTTTTGTGTTCTACAAATAATATAAAAAAGTTGAAATGTTGAGCATTTTATTGTTGTTTGGAGTTCCAAAACCCATAACCTTTTATTGAAACTCAAATCTTAATAATCAGTTATTATGGGGGATGATAAATAATTTTTGATTATTAACAAACATGAGATCCCTATAGAATCAAAAAAAATTAATAGTTCCCTGATCAAATTATATTTGAATAAATATTGTATATAATCTTATATATATGTAACAATTATTTCTCAAAGATAGTAGACAATTAACATTTTCTATTAATGAAAATCTATAATTCAATTATTAAGATGTTATCCTTGTGGTTAGTATTTTAAGAAGTGTTTTCATTCAAATATTAGTTCGAAGAAAATTTATATTCATTAGAGAACTCATTAATTTTAATATATGATGATGCTTGGAAGAGGATATTTCATCAAATTGATGATTACCCGAGATGAAAAAATAATATTATTTCAATTACACTATCTAAAATTAAAATATTATGATTTAGAATTATTCGAACAACAATCTAATATATTATAAAACAAGATAATTGATATTAATATATATTTAGGTATTTTTTCATCGGTAAGGTAGATAAACTCCATTTCAGATCCCTCTAATATTTTTTTTTGAATTCTTCCTCATTATTAGATAAAGTAAATAATTATAATTGTATATCATTACTAATGAATTGTTTTTTTTAAGTATTATATGGAGTATTCTCTGATTGATGATGATCAGTATTTAATCATCAATAGAATGCTAAAAGATATATGAAGATTTATTAATCTAATGATGAACTAACAAAAGTCAATTACTGGTATCTCTTTGAGTCTTTTAATTTTTATTATCTTATTAGTAAAATTGGTTTGCAATTTTTTATAAAAAATAATTTTTATATTTTTATTAACTAGTATCTTGAAATATTTAAATAAAATTTTAAACTCAGTAAACTATGTATGTGTTAGTATAAATTATTATTAATATAATAAAGTGAACAAAACATCAAATAAATCATATTTTTGAATTAAAAATTACAATATATATTATCATAACACATTGAGGATACATTGATACCTTGTTATCAAAACTGATGATTTAATTTAATTATTTTTAATACTAAATGTATTTATTTATTATCTTGATATGTTTTTTCATATTTATAAAAATATACCATATATTTTTGGGCACTAATTCACTTATATAAAATTTTCAGGTTTAGAAAAAACATTGTAATGATATTGATGAAATCATACCTATTGGAATGGGTTAAATTATAACAAATTTTGTTGACTGAAAGAATCCCATTAAAATGATGCAATACAAATATAGTGATTGAGATATCCTTTTTTGGAAAATAAAATCATGAAATATTTTTATATTAAATCATGACCTATATGCATTTTAAAGTATATATGTTATTATCATCCATCATGATAGAAACATTTATTTTCTAAATGATATAGAAATCTAGAATTTGTTTCCTTATTCATGATCAAGTAGTCTCTAAAAAAAATAATATCTGACCCAATATGTTCATACGTGCATATTACATTATTTTTATATTAATGTTAAATAATTTAAATAATAAAAAATCTATTAAACTAATAAAATGTACAGTAATTGGAGGTAAGATAAACAAGTCATATTATTTCATGAAAGATCATTAATACCTCCCAAAAAGATCATCCCATGTAGTAAAATTATTATAACTTTCATATAATCAACACTTCCATATAAAAAATTCAATGTAAATATTTAAAGTGGTGATATAATAGTATTAGTTAGTTTAAACAAAATTCATATCAATCAAATATAATAAAGGGAAATACGAAAATAATAATTTTCTGATTACATTATCTTAAATTTAAATTATGATACCCATTCAGTAAATAGTCATTAATAATAAATCATGGAATACTGATTTTTGATGAAAATGGTTATAATTAACATTTGTTTGGAATCATAAATAATCAATAATGAAACACCAATTCATGTAAGTTTCATAATATATGTGTTTTTTAAAACAAATATCATATAAATTCATTTATCTAATCAATGAAAACAGCTGATTATATAATAGTGCATCGGGTTCAATACAAAGTACGTTATTTATTAAATCTTGGTTTTATTCCATGTCTATTATAATTTAAGGGTTCCGTTACTAAAAATGGTTCACACCCCATTTTTTCTAATTATATTACCAGAAATCCATCTATAACAGATGCATTATATGGTTATATAATTCTAATCCCACCGATCACATAATGAAAATTATATTTGTATTTTCCAAATGATAATAGAAATTTCATCATATAATTGTATCATAAGAAAAGTAATTTTAAAATGTTAAATTACATTTAAATTACTTTATCATATCAAAACATGTTGAATAGAAATGAAGCGCATAAATGTTCCATCATAACTTTCTTAAATAATGTGTATGAAACTTGATTCATGGAATCATAACAAAATATTTATCATTATAAGACATAAATAAAAATAATGTGATGTATTTGAAAATATAATTTAATTAGTTAAGATTAAAAATTATTTAAGAAAATATAAATAGACAAAAATCCTTAAAGTTTCATTCAATACAGTCTTTAAAACATGATAAAATATTATTTTTATTTATAAAATGTTATCAAAAAATAACTATAGAATAATGAAAAACAAAATTCATTTAAAATTAAAAGGATAATTTTAAATTTATACCTAATGTGAAATAATTGAAAATATTTCATGAAAATGTATTTATTACATATACTTAAAAGATATTCATATTCCATTTTTATAAATTTTAAAAAATTAATTGTTTGGAAAAACATTCTAAGATTAATTTTTATAACGTTATAAATATTGTAAATTTTGTTAAAATTGAAATTTTTATAACATTTAAATTGTATGTATGATAGTTTTAAAATTATTTTTCAATAATATGGACTTAGATGAAAAAATTCATCAATATAATATGAAATAAGGTATAGTTTTTCATAAAAATATTTTCCCATGATTTTAAACAAAAAAAGTGTGATTTATTAAATGAAAATTAATACTATAAAAATTACTAGATTAGGATGAAATTGATGTTGTTTGAAGGAAAATATTCATATAATTCCCCTTTATAGAATTTCCGGAATAAAAAATCGTGATTAAAATGAGATTGATATATATATATCACTTGCATCATGATCTTTCATTCTTAATTCACATTGAAAAATAATAAATATATTTTTATTGTGATTAATTAATGGGACAATATTACTTAATAAAATATTATTAATCATTACATCTCCATTACATATTTCCCTATTATTAATAGATTCCCCACAAAAATGAACATTCTTGTAAAAAGTGTTCCATTTCCTATGCATTTTTCTCATTAACGGCTATTATACATCTCTCATAGAGATAGTTTAATAATTTAATAAATATGATTTTTTAAATAATTATAATATATAATAATCATCTAAAAATTTATAAATTTACATATAATGTGGTGTTGAAAAATGAATAACATTGAGGCATGGAGGTGTTAGTCCACATGTATGCATAGGCAAAATATTCTTTTTATAATGAATTAAATAGTCAAAAAATTATAAAGGATGTTACAATTAATGAATAGAATTTATTTGATAAATATAATATATAAAAATTATATACCTCATAAAAATTATACCATTGTAATTATTAAATCATATAAATCATATCATCATGTAGAGGTGACACCCTGAACATACCCATCGATTATACTATAATTTACAATTTAATTGAAATGTTAGTGTATCATGGTTTATCAATCATCATTGAAAATTTTAATTATATATAATATAATGTTTTTTTTATTTTATAATGGTACTATAAATTTAATTGACGTTTATGATTCAATAAAATTTAATGTTCTTTGTGAAGAGTTTTGGTTATACATTGAGAAACATCCACTAGAATACACCTTAATAATTGAAAATATTAAATTCTAATCAATATATGACATCCTGGATGTGGGGGATGATTCTAGGAATGGATTATTTTACGTATTGGTTGATATAGTATGCTCATTTGGTGAGAGAATGAAATAAGAGATGTTGTCCCTTTATAAGGGATATAGTTGACGTAGATGAATTTGTAAAATATATTAAAATATAATAACGTTTTACTTAATTAATAGTACTTCAAAATTTAATATATTAAAATATATTAAGGATGAGGTAAAAATAACATGAAAAAATAAAATCAAATAAATTTATTATTTTAATATTAATCCTGATAACATAATTAATCCCTTACCGCCCACCCATTTCAACCTTCACTATGGTAACCATATTTCACTATTTTTATTATTACATACTAATAAATATTAGGATGGAAATAATTTTTCTTGATTATATAGGTTTTAATTTTTGGATTTATTTTAAAATATTAAATTAAAATAAGTAAAATAATATAATTTTAGAATAAAAACTCAAATCAAAACTATGATATTTTTAGCAAAATTGATTTTTATGAAATAATTTGAGTTTTTCTTCCTTCCATACCATGTAAAAACTATTAAATGAATGATAAAATATTTTATTGAATATAATTTGTAAAAAATTATTTAATTTTTTTTATTGATGAATAGTTTTTATTAATTAAATTTCTTTTGTTACCTAAAAACATTCTTCCTGAAAAACCTAATTCACTTACCATTAAATGAACCTATTAATTTCTTACCAATTGGAAAAATTAATTCATTTTAAAAATAATTTAAAATATTATTATTTATTTATGAGTATTCACACTTTTCAATCCAGTTACATAAATATAATGGTGAAATTAAATAATAATATAAAAATAGTAAATCACATATCGTTAAAACTCAATGATTCATGTAAATCATGCAATCAAATATTTCATTTGAATATACTGTGAATTATATCATAAAATATTGTTGTAATATATTATACGCAATTATAAATAAATTTTTCTTCATATACAATAACTATGATAAAAAAAAGAGGTACATCTACCTAAACATATCATCAAGTTACCACTTACCTTCCTCAAATTTAATGTTTCTGTAAAAAATAATTAATCGTGTGACTGGTCTTATTCTGCAAAAATTTTCAACATTAGAACTACAATCTAAATATTTTATTCCTTATATATTGTATCATGATGTATTGGTATGATATTTTATATCATAACATTTGGATAATATTTTATGTTCTTCTAGATGATAGATACATGTAAAACATCATGAAAATCTGAGATATTCGAATGAAGATCTAATTAACATGTAACTATCTTGATGTGGTCATGAGTTTTTATTGGGGAATATATATAGGGCTTAGTTATCCATTTTTGAAAATTTAAATAACCTTATTTCTCGGTAAATTCACTACAATGCCATCTATATATCATCTAACTACATATATTACGAATGATTGTTTCCATAACTATTATTTCAACTTTGATGTAATATAATGTGTTTGTAAATATCCCCATCCTTCCATACCATTTCCTGGTATCTATTCAGTCCCAATATATTTCACTATTGAAATTCATTGTAGAATGTTAGTGGTCTACAATTCAATCCATATAGGGAATCAAAAAGACCTATCTAAATGATCTAGGGAATGATATTTTTATAAGATAATTCATCCATAGAAAAGTGCTTCCAACAACAACCATTAAAATATTTACTATAGTACATATTTTTTTATTCTACATTTTGAATGGTTATATAATATTGAAAATATATATGATTTTGATTTATATTATCGAACCACAAGTCCTTATCCCAATCCTAATAAAGACTTGTCTATAACAATGCCGAAAATATTAGTTCCCTATCAGATACATTTGGGAGTTGTACTCTAAGTAATATAACAAATTTGTTAATATATATGCTATAAATTAAATCAATAGATAGAAATTTTCTAATTTTAATGAGGTGTTTCTACTTCATTGGATGATCAACTACAATAATAATAAAATTTTCCCCTTAAATGTTTTGGGGAGTCTTATGAAGAAATACACAGTAATGGTTTTCTATATTTTATTATGTATAAGTAATGGTTATAAAGTACCCTTATAATTTTTTTCTCTGATCAGTATTTTTCTGATATATGTTTCAATGAGATAAAAATATTGTAACATTTATATTGATCTTATCCCAACATAAATACACTTTCATACATCTATATATCTTCCAAATCCGAGGATGAATAGAGAATCATGAACTATTAGATCCACATAATTTCCTCTTAATGATAGGTATTGAAATGAAATTTAATTATTTCTGGTATATAATCTCCTTTAATCACAATCATGTTTGAATTCATCATTAATTCTTACAATCTTCTTCAGTTCCACATTCTTCTTTTAAACCTAATTAATCGTTACATAGGAGAGTGGATCTGAATTTATCTATGATATAATTTATGTGTACCATTTACTCATGAACTCATGATCCAAATTATATAAGCTTATAAATTTAGGATTTTTTCTATCTTCTTCATTAAAAAAATAACATTTCAAATATATATTTGAGTATCAATCACTATGTTTGTTGTAATAAACAAACGTTATGGATCCTTTAATGTAAATAATATTTTTTATAACTTATATTACATACTTAATACAATATATTTAATATAATAATATTACTAATACATTATCAATAATAATATAATTAAAAATGATATTGTTTCCCATTACAAGCTACTAGATTTAGGGAATAAACAAATCCAATTTTTTAATATTGATAATTTATTTATTAAAAAAATTAAATACATGATAAATTATTGAAAAAAATTAATTCACCAATTTTTAAATGTAAAATTCCTATATGAAATAAATTTTTTATCTCCCATAAAAAATTTAGTTGAAATTAATTTTTAAATTTATTTCGAAATGATGGATATTTTATTCTAGAATTTAGATTTTGTGGAAATAATAATATTTATGTTCGAGTGAATATGTAATCACATAATATATGATTAATATACTATTTTTTAATAATATAAATAATTAATGTATACATTTAATCATTTTAATATATTACTTAATCATAAAAAAAATTTAAATTTTTTATAACACATAATGATTTAAGATTAATGCAACCTTTTTTCGATCATTATTTTGGGGGAATTATTTTTATAGTTATATTTGATCATGGATTGAATTTTATGTATCAGACCATTAATTTGATATATAATAAATAAATTCCTCTCATTGAAATATTTAATAATTATTATATTAAAATATATAAACTTTTTAAACAAAATATTTATTTTTTATAAAATATATTTAAGCAATTATTTGTGTTTTCCTTAAATCTAATTTTTATCAAATTTTGAAAAATAATTAGAAAAAAAGTCTTTTCAAATTTAAACTAGATGGTTATAAATATAAAACTATGTAACTGTTATTTTTATTAATCTTAATTATTAATTAATTTAAAAAAATAATTAACCCATTAATAAGAGAAATTGGATGAATGATTTTTTCAAATGTCCAATGAAAAAAAAATGTTCTCAAATAAGTTATTTGGATGAGTTAGGAATTTATTTTTTCTCACACATAATATTTCCCAATTTTTTACAATTTAAATTTGAATAATTACATGAAATTTTTTAAAATTTATTATTTTCTCTCAAAATTACAAATTTTTCTCATAAAAAGTGATAAAACTACCAACATTTTGGAATTATGCATCACCATTGAATTACTCATAGAAAAATATACAATTCATTCACTCTAAAACTCATACCTTTGAAAATTATCCCATGTTCCATTATTTTTATGCTAATCTATTCAATTCCATTTAATTTTCCAATGCATGATCATTCATAAATGATGATTTAGTGTGACCAACTATGAAATTAATCAATTTAGTAGTACATCTTAACTCATTTTATATTCATTGAGTAATAATAGTTATTATTTAACCAGTTTTTTATGTTGATTTATTTTATCATATTATTGAATAATATCATTCCACTAATTTTTCTCTTCCTTTAAAATTTATTCCCATGAAATACATTTAAATGGATATTTACATCTAATCATTAGTTTTTATAAAGGCTTTCTCTATTTCAAATTTAAATCCCTTAATATATGATTTCACTATAATGAACATTACATTTTTAAAGGTGAAAATAATCGAATATTTTTATTGTATAATTTCATTTTATTTCATGATATACAATGTTTAATTCCATGTTCATTCTCTATTGGGATTGTGATTCAATTGATAAAAAAGTATGTATTGGTGTTTTATAAAATAATTTCAACATTTAAACTTAAATTAATGTTTTACCTAATATCATATTACTATGTTGTATATATTACGTATGAATTAATATTTAATTTAATTATGATTAAATCTATGGAGTTTAATGAACCAAATGATTTTTAATCATCAAATTATTATTGATTCTATAAATATATTATATTGAAAGGGTTTCAATGAATATATAATATTACAATGTTAATATTCAATTTTATTTGTCTATCATCCATTAATAATTTATTATAAAATATTTACTTTTTATAATTTATTTCCTCCATCTTTTTAAAGGAAATCTTATTTCACACAAATGTATTCTTATTTAATTATTCTAATCATTAAAAAAATCAAATTTATATTAATAATAATTCCAATTATATTAATTTATTTATCATAAATGTATATATTTTTAATTCCCATCTATTTATTCTATTATATATCAAAGAAATTGAATGATCTTATATCTAATTTTAATTTTGATTTGAATATTTTCTATTAATTAATTTTATAATAATCTATTTAAAATATGCTATTTTTTAAAAATATAATTTCATAATGATCAAATTCATTTTTTACCATTTCAATCGAAATTTTTTATCATCATCTCCTCATTTTATTTTGATAAAATTTTATTCATTTTCATGTTTCCATTTTTTAAGATAATTTTAATAAAAATATTACTGTATTTAAACTACACATTTTAATGAATTAGGTCCTTTGTAATCCTAAATGATAACGATTATTTTAAAATTAAATATGTTAAAAGGATGTTACATTAATTTTTTTTAAACCATTTTTCCATATCAAGGATATTTTATTTAGAACACTTTATATTAATGTTTTTTGAAATTTTACTTTTCTATTAATTGTTTTTTATTATAATTTTCTCTTCTATATTATAAAATATTTTTTGAATTATTTTGTAATTTCATATCTATTTACCATAAAAGGGTTATCTATAATGAATTTATGTTATTATTACCCAATATATGCTATTATTATATAATAATTTTTTGTAAAATAGATCTTTTTTTAAATCAAGGGATTTCAAAATTTAATTATATGTAATTTTTTCCAAATTTATTTACATAAACCATTAATTTTATATTGGTTTTGTATAAAAAATAGAATGTGTAACTTCCTGACCTATGGGGCACACACTAGAGCCCATATCCGATTTTTCACATGACTCTAGGCATTCCTCCACACGTGCAAGAAGTTGCAAACTAGAATCGAGGGCCTATTGCTAATCATTTGGAGACTATAAACTCTCTATAAAAGTAATAAAAATGTTTAAACAAATAAATAATAATAAAATGATATAACAATAACAATAATAATAATACTACTATCACACGATGAAAAAAATAAATTGAATATCAAAACATAAAGTATTATATATTTCTTGCCTAGAACGTGTTCATTTCCATATGTAAAATTCCAAATGAAGTCATTGAAGACATTCATGTGGGTCCCAATACCATGTATGGTTCCATAAACCAAAATCCATCCCATCTCATCTATCAATCATAGGGCCTTTTCAATTATTCTATCCTGGAAACATGATTTTTTTCAGGTATTGTTCAGCAGACCAATGTATGATTTTTTTATAAATCAAAACACAACCAAAAATAGTGTATACAACAATATCAATTGAATAATAGGGAATCTAATTGAATAATTAATTACATACAATTTTTAATGTAATTAGTTATCATTTTTCAATATTCTGTCATTAAACACAAAAAACACATGGTTCTTGAAGGTGCTAGAACCCTCAAAACAAACTTCGACCCATACATGAGTCTAAAACCCATCATAATACAATGAATATAATTTATAATTTCATTTAATATCATATGATATCCAATGAGAACCATTGTAAAATTCCAACTCTTGGGTATATAACATTGTGCATAACACCCCAAAGCTATGTAGAGCCACAATCCCTATCTCACACCCCAATTCCACATGAATATTTGGAGCCTCAACCACTATCCCATAATATATATGTTATATGGGTATTTGGATATTCAGTCCCAGTCCCACACCACATTATTTACATATGGATATTATAGAGCATCAATAGCAGTCCCAAATTCATTTATCATATATGGGTTTCTAGAGCATCAGTCTATGTCCAACATTCGTATAATAATCAATCACACACATATTACATATAACATATCATTCATGGATAAAAATAGTTTACCCTATTTATGAACATCACATGTCATGTAAACAATTTAATTCTATCACAACAAACATTGTTCCTCCATTTTGTCAAATGAAATAATATGCATATTTTACTATTAAAACAATTTGAATCACTTAACCATATAACCCATTATCCGATTATGGTCATGTTAAAACATATCTTAAATTCCAATTTAAATTTATTCACAAACAAGTTAATCGACCAATCATTGATCATATATTTATTATAAATTACTCGGAAAGCTTAGGGCATAACCCTATTTATTTAATGAAAAGAAAAAAACACTCTTTACGAGGGAGAGGGTGACCCATAACATTCCCGAAGGCCAAAGGCAACCAGCCACAGGTTCAAGAGACAAAAGACTACAAAACCGAGTAAGGGAAACCACATTACAAGGTTCTAGGCTCAGAGGGATCAAAGCCATTACAAATCCGTACAAAACCCATTAGAGTGTCTTGAAAGTGGCACAAACCCCATAAAAAAGTGAGAAGTCAACCCAATTTACTCCATCTTCTACTATTACATAGATCAATGTCGCTGTCGTGACCACCGGGAAGCCCACCGACACCACTGTCCAACACATCGGCACACGCCACAGCCGGGAGGCCGGAGTAAGTGATGATGTAGTCACTGCCCACAGTCGACCTCTGTCTTCAATAGAAGCACTCATACCTGAAATCCCACCACCAAAAGCGGTAAGTCCGCCTGAAGCTTATCATCTCCTGTCGACACACCGCAACGCCTCCAAGCCCACGAGACGAACCGGTGGGAGCCGAATCTAAGCTAAATGAAACCAGATCCGCATGATCTGGCCCTGACGGCTGAAGATCGACACACCCTTGAGCCATCATCCACCGCCGCAGTGCTACGTGGACCACCGTCACCTACCCCACCGAGGGCCACCGAAGCCCAAGGCATATGCCTCATCCACTACTATGTCGCCGCCTGAACACTCTTGTACCGCCGTGACCTCAACCGGGAGCTCACCATAGAACCTCGTCACCGGCTGAAGCCCCCCAAGGAGCATCTGTTCCCCTGAAACACGTGGACCAGCACCCGCCAAGGATACCATCACACCACCAGGGAAGCCGTCATCAGATCCAGAATAGATCTGGAATCAAGATGCAAGATCCAAAGGATTTTCCACCACCTGAGCCACCAACAATCCCGAAGGAACCGACAAAGGCAATGCACCACCGAAGTCGATGTGCAATAAAATCATCACCGCCCCATCAGGAGCCACCGCTGAGAGCCGAAGTTGCCACGCCATTGGGAGGAAGCCGCCATTCGATGGGGATTCACATCCAAGGAATCCGAGGAAGCCTCCACGCAATTAATTTTGTCACTAATTAATTAATCCAGTTTAACAGTTTCTAAAATAAATAAATTATCATTATTTAACTGACCAATTATTTTTCCCAATTTTAACTAAGGAATAATAAAAACATTCCATTAATGGTCCTAAATTTATGGGAGTTCGAACCCAAAGCTTTCTTGGCATCAATGGAGATTCGGAGAACCTTGATCTTATTACCTGATTATGTTAAAGGATTATTTCACCCTAGAGTAGGAAATGGCCTTCAAGGTCAATCGTCAAGAAAAGAAGGAAATTTTCAAACCCTCGGTCTTAGAAGACTCATCGATTCTTCGAATGAAGAATATATCCTTCGAGGAGGATCTTTCTGGATCAGCAAATCCTACAAAGGAGGATTCATCTAAATCAAATATTACCAGGTTAGAAAATGGTGGATTCATAGTGGTTGCGGATCCAGATGAATTGTAGCAACGGCTGGACCATTGTAATTTTTCATTACTGGGTCGTGTTATTTACTCAAAGGGAGACAAACCTTGGTCTTTTGCTGATCTCAAAAACAGAATTTCTCATTTCTGGAGTTTAAGAGATTCAAAATTTATTTCAATCGTAAAAGGGTATTTTCACATTTTCTTCACCTCCTCTACATCCTTGAATTCTATTTTGAACCTAGGTAGAATTCAACTCAAACCTGGCATTCTAAGGTTATCGGAATGGAATGTTAATTTTAATCCTTTTAGCCTCAAGCAATCTAATGCACAAATTTGGGTAAAATTGCAAGGATTAAATTGGGTGTATTGGCATCCTAGAATCCTCAACGACATTGAATCATGTATTGGTACTCCTATGAGGTTGGATCAACACACCTTGGATGGTAAAAATGGTTATCTTGCCAGATTACTTGTGGAAATTAACATGTAAGTCAAAAGACTTGCTTCTATTTTGTTTAATGCTGATGGTATTAAATCTGAAATTTGACTGGAATATGAGAATGTGCCATACTTTTGTGATGTCTGTAAAATTGTGGGATATAATGTCTCTAACCGTAGGTTGATTCAGTGAAATGTCAAGGTTCCATCTATGGTTTCTGAATGGACTGATGTCAACAGAAATAAAAATAACAAGGCTGTCATTATTGAAAAAGAACGGAATTCTAATGTCAGTAGTCCCCCAGCTAAAACATATATTTCTATTTCAAATTCTTCTACACCAATGTATCCTGCTTCTTCATCATCACAAAGAGTTTCATAGGCTGATGTGGCTAATAAGGAAGAGTAGATATTAAAAATTGTTCCTTTTCAGCCAGTTATTGAATTGGTTTCAAAGGAGGGTCTTGATCTATTCTTTGATATTTTCAATGATGTTTGTAATCTGGTTTATGACATACATAATGATGAGGATGGGTATCAGTTTATTATGAATTTTCAGATTGAAATCCATGATTTTCTGATCTCTTTAGAGGATTATAAAAAAGATGTAATTAATGCTTCAAACCTGGATACTTCTACAGAGGTTTAAGATGGGAAGAACTGTGATCCAACTTCAGCTACAAAACTGGATTTCAGCATCAATGCTCAGAAGGATTTGATGATTATTCTACCAGCTGTCATGAGGAGAAATTCTATTAATTCTGCTAGGAAAAATGATGATCATTCTATTTTTTCTTCTTCTACTATTAACAGTATTGTTGACACATTGAATATATCTACTTCATCAGAAAATAATGCTCAAAATGCTGCTTCTCAAAGTATTTATGCACACAATTCTGTTCCATCTGTTTCTACTAACAATGCATCCAGTATGATGAATCCTTCTAGCACTCAAATGAACTCTAATTCAGAATTTTATGATCTGAATATCTCTACACATTTCCCTTCTTCTTCTGCAATGCATGTACCTCATTCTAGTCCACACAGATGCTCCCATAGAATTTCAAAGGACAGTGGGATGCCTGAAGCTGTAAACATTGATAACCTGCTTCAAGGCCCCAAAGGTCCTCAAAGCATGAAAAGGAAAGTAGAGAGACCCCATAAAGCTGTAAAAGTCACGGATACCGATTTAAAGGTAAGGAGTTCAAAACATATCCCCATAATAACTAAATCATATCTTGTAGAGCTGAAAGAATTTGGAAAATAAATCACCATGAGATTTCCCATGGATAGTTCCTGCCACATAATGGAAATGGCTTGAACAACAAAGGATTCGAAGCTATTGTGATCACATGGAGATGAACCTGACTACGAATGGGCTGGACGACATGGTTTCAGGTGATTTACTTTGCTAGTTAGATAAATCCTAGGTGGATTTGTTCCCTCTTTATGAGGTTAGTTGTAATGAGTCTCTGCACTTTCATATCTTATAACCTACTTATTAATAACATTACCTCATCCGTTTGGCTGAGGGATCTTTCTAAAAAAATATTCCGTTAATTAATCCACCCATTTATTAATCCCATTATCTGAAATACAATTTTCCCTATTTTAATGTAATTCATCATTACATAAAAATCACATTAAATAAATTCCATAAATCAATAGATTAATTCATCGATTAATTTACGCAATTCAATATTCAATTCTCGGTCATTCCAATTAAATATTCATAAACATACCTGAACCATAATATCAATACAATTGGAATTTTATACATAACATCTACATAAAGAATGAATATGGATGTTCACCAAAAAAATCCCCAATTAATGTGTAACACCAATAATCAAGATGGGGAATGAGATCTAGATATGATACCAAGCCCAATGAACTAATGAATTTAGATAAACCAACAATATAAGAAAGCATTCCTTCAATGGATGATAGGAAGACATGGTAGATAGTGGAAACCCCCTGGGATAAGTTTTTGTAACCATGAGAGGTGAATATTTTAAAATGAGGAATCAAATAATCATGAACAGAGTTATGAATCCTTTAAATCCATTCAAGATCCACCATAAATTAATGAAAATTCAATTTTTTATTCGGACTAAGTTAGGGTGAATTATAGGGGGTCATTTTTTAATAAATATTTTATTATTATTAAAACCCACACCCATTGTTTCATGGGTTGTGGTGCACAATTTTCGAAATCATGCACCATAACGGTGTTCCTCTTTTAGGAGGCATCTAGGTTACTCATATGGTTGTTCCCAGTTTTAAAAAAAATTGAGAAAACCATGAAATAACTCTATTTTTGGGTTTCACATTTTTCGAGGGATGGGTGCATGGTTTGGTCAAACTGTGCACAAATTGTTCACAACCCATATATTCCAGAAATAAATTTAATTTTATACAAAAACAATCCTAAGAAATAACATAATAAAAATATTATAAATAAAAGGAACCAATGAACCTAAAAATTTGGTAATGAAATACCCCAAAAACTTTTATTCTCATATAGTATCACTATCATATAACATTTCAACCTCATGATATAATATTAAGAATCTAAGAGATTTCATGTTAAAAATGATCGATCCACCATGATTGCTTTTTTACATGCCTCTCCCATGTATCGTCCGGAAAATACCAATGTTTTCACAATACATGAACTATATCAAAGGTAATTCCCTACTCCACCATTTCACTATGATCTTATACATTTATTAGATTCTACATAAAGAATGCATCAATATCTTGCTCATCATCATCCACATCGATCACATGAGAAGTGTTGGGGTGATACCACCAAAGTTGTGATAGATGTATTAATTAATGGATAGATATATACCACATTGAAATAGACAATAAGTAATCCACATACCCATTTCTACATACAACCTCAAATAGTATAATTGGATTGGGTGCCAATATTCCCTATCATCCAATCTTTTTGTGATGCAATATTGCAAATACCCAATGGAACACATGATCACCCTTTGTAATCAATACGGCCCATCAATGTCAATCAATATATTAATTCGTTCTACATTGAGACATATACATATGATTTCAAATCAAATGAACCTACTATGATGTTTCTATCATGACACTCAGTACTAATTGCACTGAGTAATCTTCCTCCATCCAATGTAGAGGTGATTTAAATATCCAACCATAAAGCCCCCCATTTAGTTTCATTTGTATAATCGCCTGATAAATGGTTTCAACATAGAACTCCACTAAAACTAATTGTTTCTAACAATATATTCTAAACCAAGTACACATGCTTAAAAAATATCCTATATCAATTATATAGTTTTTTGACATGTCATATATCTATGGTTGGTAGGATGTACTCAATAAAACATATATTCCAAAAACATTTTAAAAACCTTTTCTGAAGTGATAAGTTAATGGTGAGTCATGGTGTGATATAATAATCCATGTAACTCCATTCAAATGGATTTTCTCTCATATGAACTTGTCTTCCATCTAATCTACTAAGAATATAACTCATATAGATATAAAATGTGCTAC
The DNA here is from genome assembly GCA_963277665.1 of Viscum album. NCBI lineage: Eukaryota > Viridiplantae > Streptophyta > Magnoliopsida > Santalales > Viscaceae > Viscum > Viscum album. Next base: position 914,658,675 of record OY728157.1, read on the forward strand.
TTTTTTTTTAAAAGGTACTCAATGAACCATAATTCATCATTCTTATATGTATTCCTCGAGAGACCCACCAAATAATATATGTTCATGTCATCCCATTTCTATTTTGGTATTTCCAAGGATTGTAGTATCCCATTTGTTGTTTAGATTCTCAGCATTCACCTATTGATAGGTGTAAAATCTTTCCATGTACCCTTCAATCTTCTTCTTCATGTACATCAACCAATAATGTCACCATAATTCATGGAATATTTTGTGTTTAACCATGATTCAACTCCCCAATTTTAGTCAAATTAACAAATCCTCACATCCAGCATTATCTGAGTCCAATCAATATTTTTTCTATTATATTTGATCACATCCTCATCTATAGTCTAATTTGAAGGTGATTTCTTACCTTTAAGGATTTCCCTTAAGGTCAAAAAATCTATATCCTCATACATAATGTCTCTAATCCATATTATAAATTGTATACATCAATAAATATAATTTGAGTGTCATATCATATTGGACTTAATAAATCCCAACAAAATTTTTAGCTAGTAATTTCATCATATTCCTCTCAATGCTAGACTTATTAACAATGTGGGTTAGGTTATATCTTTTTTAAATCATAAGTAATGTTGTTTACTTTGTCCTTCATATACACAGAAACTAAAATCAAAAGACTATATATAATCACTCCCATATGATGTCAATTATTCAAATCTCACTATGAAAATATATACCTTAATATGTTTTGATAGTTTCACTCAGTAATATTTTATCCCAATAGATAATTTCAGCAACATATAAAGGAATTAATAGATTATAATAACTAAAATATTTTTGTTGGGTAGTGCATTTAATGTGGCCTCAACATTCGAGACCCAAACACCTTATCCCAGACTATTTGATTCAACACTACACATAATTGTATGAATGTTATGTCCCAAAACTCTATATAATCCTTAAATACCATTGGTTGGATCATGAATAGTACCATTTTCATGTGATTTGTCCACTATTGGATGTAATTCTCACACGTTGTCTTCCATTTGAACATTATACCCCTGTTGGTTAAGATATAAATATGTGATTCCAAATAGAAAATTTCCTAAACTAACAACAAATACTAACCTTCAAGCCCAAAAATATCTACATATATAAAAAATTTTCCTCGGCTTCTCCCCTGAAAAAACTACCTGAACAATCCTTGTGTCCACTAACACACCATAATTTGAGATGATATAAAACAACATCTTACCCCGATTATTCAAATATAAAAACATAGATAGCGGGGTGTATTCTAGATTATATATGAGTGTTGTAAAGACGGTATAAAGAAGATGGGTATGATCATCATGAGGATTGAAGAACACAAAAATGTCATCAATAAACAATACTATGGACTGACCTAGATATGTATCAATGAATTAGTTAATCCACTCCATTAATATTGTTGGTGTGTTCTTTTATCCGAATGGTATCACAATGAACTCATAGAAGACACATCTACATCTGAAATAGGTCCTTGGTACATCAAATGGTCAAACTATCAACTGATGATACCCTAATTTGATGTGAATATTGGAATGGGCACAGGATCCCCTCATCTGGTCAAAAAATATCATCTCTACATGAAATTGAATTTTTATTCATCATTGTCTCCTAGTTCATCATCTGGTAATCAACACAGAATAATAAACACCTTTTATAACTCTTAGAAAAAAATGGGGAACCCCAAGGAGACTTACTAAGATTGATTCACCCCTTATGCATCCTCTTGTTAAAGATGAACTGAAAATGCATCCCCCTCCATGGTATCCAAAACTCCATTGTGAACATAATTTGGATCCTAAAGATACATAAAGGTATTTCTTTTTATGTATCAATCAATATGGGAATGGTACAGTTAAAATAATTACATAAACCAAATTATGTCAAAGCCGAAAATATCTATACTGTAAATACCCCATTGAACATAGTACTCTATAACCTTGAGGGAATGAACTTTTCACAATAGATATATCTCCATCGTACTTATAAAGGTGTAATTATCCATCTAACCATACTCAAAATCTCATTTTTATGGATCAAAGTATTCAATAGTTGTGACGATATAAAAAAATTAAAGAGACCCATTTCAAACAAGATAATTGATATCCTTGAAGACATAAGAATAGTAACATTAATTGTTGATGGTTGGGCTATCATTACATAAATGTATTCAGAACTACATGCACCAATCATTCACTTATTCCCTCTGATTTAGAATATTTACCTTTAGCTGCCCCACTCTATCTATATAGACTCCCTTTATCAAAATCACCACATCCAAGACCACTTTCACCACAGCCAATAGAACTCAATATACTGATCTAATATGGTGTATAAGATCTATTATGACCTAGAATATCCATGTAATATTTTATAAATTATATGTAATTCTATTAGTCTGCAAAAATTTACTGCGTGTGATTCCGAGGCCCGGTGTTCCCGGAATGTATTTCTGAACATTTATTTGCTTATGTTTAGTAAAAATGCTAGGGGGTTTTTGTAACCATTTAACAGAAACTCGGAATTGAAATCTAAGGACACTGATGAACTCGCAGAGGCAGTTTTCGCATAAGGAGACATTCACTTTGAACGCAGTGTGTCGAGGGAGAAAGATAATTTTGGGTTTTTTTGTGGAAACTAAAATAAACGAAAATAATTTGTTACATTATTTAATTTATACATGAAACCTCCCAAGTGAATTTTTTAGAGGTGGGGACCACCCGAACCTCTTTAATTTGATAATACCTCATAACTCCCCATATTTAAATATTTTCCAACACCATTCATTTTTTGGGCTAATTAATTTGGCATAAGTAGTACAATTAAATGAGGCAATTAATTAAGCCAAATTTCCAAAATAATTAATCTATATAATTTAATTATTTTGGTACCTATTTTTTGGATGATTTTTTATTGTCAAAGATGTTCCATGGTGGAAGAAAATTCTCCAATGATGAACTCCATCGAACAACATTCTTCGGAAATCAAGGAAGATGATGATGTACGAGCACACCATTGAAGCGTGGTTTCGTAAGAAACGATCGTTGGCACCCTATTAACCTTCTATGACTTATTTCTACCACAAAAAACAATGAACAATCTAGGTATTGGTTTTATTATGTGTGATTATGGATTCCCATGTTCTTATCTTCTAAACAAAGAACGCTGATCAACTCTCTATCTAGTTGATTCCCGAATCATTTCTTTTTGTGGGTTTAGGAATAGCCATTGTTAGGAGTTGTAGAGTATTTTGTTCTTCATTCATCATTTTGTAGAGCCCCTTGGTACTACTATAATGCAGAGGTTGAAGGAAACATGAACATGGACTGACCCCTCCACTATGCTTCGTTATTGTTGTGTTCTTCGCAATAGAGGTAGACGACAACCAACCTCAGTGGGGCACAAGATTCGTGGTCGGAACCCCCACTATCTGCGACTCATGCGATGGCGCACTGGCATGACCCTGCAGCCTCATCCATGTGGCCTCACACCCCCTTGCGGCCTCGACACCTGCGCGCCACCCTCGTGTCCCCGTGTCCTCTGTGCCGCTCTCGAGCAGCCCTCGTGGCCTCCAGGCTTACACGCCGCCCTCGTGGCCCCACGACCGTTGTGCTACCATCGCGGCCCCCTGCAGTTTCGCACTGGCCTCGCAGCCCTTTGCCTCTACACTACTACCGCGTTCCCTAAAAGCCTCTTATCGATCTCACAGACACGTGGAATTCACTCTGCCCTCAGGACTCTATGGCCTCCGCACCACCGACACAACCCCTACCGGCCTCGCACCGCCCTCATGGTCCTGCGGCACCAGCACTGCACGGTGGTCACCCTCCTAGGTCAGGCCACCCAGAGAGGGCTATTCTGGATGTAGCTGTGTCAACCCAAACCAGGTTAGGTCGGCCCAGGACGGGTGGGTTCATGTTGTTTCAACCGGGTCGGACCAGACCCGAGCCATCATTGACCCATTTACACTCTTTTGGCCATATCTTTGTTGATGGTCATCTGTTTGAAAAACTTTCTATGGCGTTAAAATCCTTATAGTGAGAAGATACCTTTGGTTTAACCCAGTTGAGATTTGGATAGTGTTGGGATACTATCTGGTTGGATCGAGCACGAATCCAACTTGGCCCTTTGGACTAAAAGGCTAATTACTTACAGACTGAGCATCTGATTGACGCAATGTCTGTTGCTTAGAGACACCTATGATGTAGCGGTCCATTGGGATACTCTTTTGTGGTACCTTGTGGAAGATGGAGTATCAACCTGTTTCTTGAGGAGCGGACCCTCTAGGAGATTAGAAAGCTTAGTGCGGGAACCCAGTAGCCGGTTGTGACGTGGAAAATGAATAGTTATCATGTGTGGGTCAGCACCTAGAGATCCTGTGTGGGTCAGCACCAAGCGATCTTATGAGAGTATGCACCGAGCAATCCTATGTGGTGCAACACCTAGTGAACCTGTGTGTATTAGTACCGAGCGATCCTTTGTGGGTCAGTATCTAGAGATCATATGTGGGTCTGCACCGAGCGATCCAGTGTGGGTCTGCCGTAGAGTCTCTTAATAGAGTAAGATGATTATGTAGTTATATCTAATCATTTTTACATTTGTACCTATGTTATAAATGGTGAGAACTGAGATTGTAACCTGTGGTAATTTTCTTCAGGGTGATACGTTGGTGGTATTATTTTCTGTGGCATACCTATGTGGTACTTACCATTGGGGTATTCCTTTCATTGTGGAACAGTTGAGCTTTGGGCTTTGAGTTGGAATTTGTGTCTTCCTCATGATTGAGACGGGTATATTTGATGACATATGTATATTTATGGGAATATACCTAAGTAGGTTTGTCAGTTGATTTCATGCATTTTGGTTTATCCTTTGTGGATTTTTTGATACCATGTGAGTCTTGGAGTCCCTACTGATTATCGTTATACTCACCCCTTCATGTGCAATAACCACACAATGTTGTGTTTGGTGTACACGACAGACATCACTGATCAAGGCTGAGGGTACGAGGGCTAGACGGGACCCATAGGTGGACCATACGGTGTGATGGTACACATAGGAGACAAGCGAATGTGGAGAACTCAGGAGGCAATCTATACCTTTCTTTTAGGTAGGAACCTCGAAGGATGAACCAATAGCTTCATTTCTTTATTCTTTAGTTGTATTGAATTTCAGTTTTTCTAATACTATTGGGCTTGAATTCTAGACACTTTTTACTTTCAGCACAGTTTTTTCTATACAGTTGACTTGTGTTCGTATCTTGTCGTTTTCTTGATTGTGTGTGTTTATAGTTTATAAAGGCAATGCCTTCCAAGATATAAGGAATACGCCTTTTGGTGCTAGTTTACAGCCCCTGGCCTAAGGAATTTGAGATTGCGGTAGTCACAACAGGAGCCCCGGGGGACGGGGCGTGACATGATCCCCATCCAATAATCATGTTTTTCTATAATATCAATAACTACTCATCTACAATGGGATCCAAAATAATCATTGTATATGTCCATTATTAAAACAATCTCGACACTCTACTGAATTTTGTAGATAGTTTCTATTATAGTTTCTCAGACTACTGTACTGGGGAAAAATAAATAGGTTAAGATCTAGATAAACATATATTTTCCCTTGGAAATTATATATTTCCATGATTTGGTAAACATTTTCTTAATCGCTTTTCAAAATATAATAAATCATGCATATTTATCATCTAATAGAATCCACATGTTCTCCATTAGAATCATTTTTTAGGTTCCCCACATAAAAGAGATATTGATCCACCACCTAAGAAAAAAATTCATCTGGATGATATTTACTTGGTAAAGTATAGTACACATAAGTATTTCCTAGAAATTAATTTCCATATATTTTAAATCACCTGCTATAATTGTGTATAATTTTAAAAAGATAGTGAAGCTACAAACATAATCCAACACAAAAATACTCACCGATGGAAAATTCATGAACTCACCATCCCTCTATAATATCATTGTATCTGGATAAAATTTCCCCTGTAACATCTCCCAAACTTCCTTCCATAACATTCCCTCATTCTGTTAAGTATGAACATAGGGGTCCCATCAATACTTTATTGATATTCATAACATCTGAGTTGTTAATATGATTGTCTTCTTAGTTTTAATATCGATCTAAAATACCTTATGTCAATCCTAAATAATAAAATATTGTGGGTACTATAAATGATACTCATATGTCTAGTATGAGATTTTTTCAAAACCTTCCATCAGTATCTTTCAATGAAAAACACTAACCATAAAAAATTCTCTTAAAGGCACTCTTTTTATTATTCATTCATCTCTACCGATGACTCAACTTCCACTAAAGGAGGATCATCTCCAACCATGTCCTCTATTTTCCTCTAAACAATAACTATCATGGAGGAATATCTACACAATTACCAACACAAGTATTTGGAAACAGAAAACATCATTATCATGTTTGTGTATGTGTGTTTAAAAACAATTCATAATATCACATTCCCCGAAACCCCATTATGTGGTCACAATTGAGGAACTATCACTACTTTTAATCATCATACATACTGGTAATGGTTAAAAAATGATATACAAATTATAATTATTCATGATTCTCATTAGTCACCCATTTATTTGAATTTTCCAACATTTTATAAATTTTAATTCATATTAGGAACTTTTATATTTTCAATTAATAATAAAATAAATCATTTAAAATTCATAAAACAACCCCAAAACTTGTTTTCATGTTTGTTCCAAAAAAGGATTCATGTCACTATAATTTTTGAGTGCCTATAATGAATCATCCATAATTAACTCTCTTGTAAATTTTCTCAATGATTCAAATCTCATAAAACACATAAAATATAATAAAATAACATAATAAGTGCCTCATTAGTGGTAAAATAGCATGAAACTATAACAAGACCCATAATTAATAACAATACCACCATAGGTACATGGATTTTATCCACATTCATAGGTTTTCTTTTCTCATACACGAGCTCGTATCCAGGTCCTGCTTAATTATACATTATGGTCTACCATTTTGAGATAGTTATACAAATGAAAATAATGAAAACTCAAATGATACAATGTCGTAACATACTAACCCATCTTCCACACACTAGGGGCTCATGTTGATTAGTCCCATGACCTGATGTGCACAAACCCATATTCCAGAGTCTACATACTAATTGATAGTATCATATATCGATCATGTGGAGACAATACCCAAGTATCCCGAGTAATTTAGTAGAACACATAAATAAGAAAAATACATACAATAAAACACTGACAAGAACAATACCAATACCACATTTTGGCCAAAAGATGATTAAAAAATCCTCAACTAATTTAATAGTTATTTCATGCCTTATACATGTCATGTATGAAATATAAAACAAAATATAAAGGCACTAAAAAATATCTTGTGGTTCCCAACACTATGAATGCTACCCTAAATTACACAAAAACAAAATAATTGACCAATCAAACCACACCAATTTATCATAAATTCCACAATCACAACATCCCATTAATTTATTCAGTGATTTTTTATCCCATTTCATCAATTTAATAATCAAAACAATAACAATTAACTAATTCATCAATTATATATTATAATTCGACCAATCATAGAATCAATACATTCAATTAATTAATACATTTTATGTAATTCTGGGTTTTCATTAATTTAATGAAATCAGAATCGCATAGAAATAATATTCAATCAATTACATTGTTCATTGTATTAAATAATCATTTAGTAAAATCTATTAATGATTTAATATATAATAATTCTAACTCAAATTTCACCACAGATATGGAAATTGGTATTCATGGGTATGGGAATTTAATTTCGACCATATACCTCAAAATTGATTGTTAATTCTCTCAATTGGAAATCCCCAAATGAAGTTGAATGATGAAGATAATAATGAAGAACAAGATCCATATTTGAATCCTAGAACCAATATAAAAAAGAATAATTAACCAATCCACAATAAAAAATGATTACAACCCATAATGGGATGGGATAATTATATAGAAGATATAGGAAACCACACAGGATGAGTGAAACATATCTAGAGATGTGAAAACCATCAGTATAAGGATAAAATTTTAAAAAACAGATGATTTAATTCTATATAATCCATCTAGAAGACTCCAAACATGAGATAAAACTCATAGGAATTATTTAGGTTTATTTTTGGTGAAATATAGTGGGTCTAGATTTTATAAATCTACTTTTGGAATATTATAACTTTCACACCTGATATGTTGGGTAGGGGTAAATGGTTTTACAAACCATATGACAAAAATGTGTTCATATTGTTAGGGGGGATCATGGTTACTTTTAATATATACCATATAATTAAAATACCTTTACAATCTATCCAATCCCTCTCTAGATTGGGTTTCCTGGATTGTAGGGGAAGGGCGAACAGTTTTGGAAAACCCAGTGCCAACCGTGCTCAACAAAAATAAACTCAAAAAACTATAAATTGCCACCTTAAGGCAACCCCTACTATACGATGAAAAAATATACTGAAAAAATGGAAATTGATTCCAATGAATAAGATCATTTCTTTTCCTTCTATGTTCTGTATATTATAAAATGTTGGTTATTATTGTGGAACAAGAATGTATGGATTATGGGATGGGTGGACATATATATCAATCTCCATTGTTCTTGAAAAAGGATTATATCTCATGATATTTAAATGGAGTTAAATAATGTTAGGGAGTATATATATTCACAAAGGGTGACTGTGATGGGGTTAATCTCTAGTCATAATTTATAGGTGAATATATTATTGAGATATTAGGTTCAAAAAGAGTGAATGTGATGGAGATATGATCGACTCAAAATATTATACGTGAACTGGTTTTCCTAGTTGTTGAGTGTAATGTTAGTTTTCATTACTAAAAATTATTCATCTGAATAAGTGAGCATGTTTAATGATATATAAAGGACGAGTTTGGATGGAATCATGATCAACTCAAAATTTTATAGGTGAATAGATTAGAGATAATATAGGTTCACAAATGGTGAGTGTAAAATAACTAATATCTACTAAAAGGATAAATTTTAATTCTTTATGTAGTTGAAAAGTTCATAAATAATTACTGTTATAGAGTCAATATGTTCTCACAGTTTTATGTGTGAATTGTTTAATGACTATTTTGGTCCACAAAGACTATGTGTGATAGTTTTAAAAGCAACTCAAATTTTAGGTTTGAATATGTCTCTATGTATCTAGGTTCATAATGATATGAAAACCTATATTTATTATTGTTCCATATTTTCAATATGGTCATAATTAAGTTCCACGTTTTCATGATTTTTCTATATTTGGAAGGTATTTTTCACTTCTATGTCATCATTTCAAGTGTTTGGTTATGGGAAATTTTTAACTGGGTATATATTAATTTATTCATTAATGATATAATTATGATCATATATTTTATAATTATGTTTAATTATCATCTTTTATGGCTTTTTTATCATATAATGCTATTTATGCCTTTCCTATGTTCTCCCACATGTTTATTATATGATACATTATGACAAGTTTCCCATAATGTGAATCTGAGCTCACCTAGTTAATATTATTGCAATAACTATGTTATAATGACTTTTATATTATGTGACAAATGAGGTGAAGGGTTTAGAGGATAATTATTGAAGATAAATTTTTTCATGTGTAGTAAATTAATATGTTTATATATCTAATATCAAAGAAACAATTCCATTATGTCTTTGGTTTATGTCACTTATTATGAGTTGTTTTTTAATCATGACAGTAATGCATTATTTATTCCATTATTATGTTGGTCAAATTAGTTGGTATTAGTTTAATGTTCTATAAATTTTATATATTTTTTTAGTAAACATATATATTTGGGATAGGTATCCATAGAAAAATCCCATTATATGAGTGTTATTGTAGTATGATATATGGAAGTAATGGTAAATAAATGAGTAGATGGTTTCCCAAAAAATATATCCCTATATAGATACATAAATTTAATTTGGTTTTATAATATATACAACTCGAGGTAATGACATCAAAAACTGTAGGATACTTATATATCATAAAAAAATCAAGTGCATATTAAATGCATTCTTATTGTACACCTAGTTTAAAACTCAAAATGATCATGATTTGGGAGATCATGTGATCATTGAAACCATAGAGAATGATTGAATTATTATTTACATTGATATTTATGGATTATATTTATAACATGACCCACCTTTATTTTAACAGGGATAAACTATTAATTATATAGTACAATCTAAAGGAACTATATGTTAATGTGATTTTTTGAATTTGAATCGTAGTTTAGGGATGAAATTATCTAATGATTATTATAATTCACATTTATTAATAATTTTTTACAAGTTGTGTTAAATTTATTATGATTTAGGATAATTATATCTATAAGGAACCACGTTTATGGTTTAGATGGTATGAAACACAATAAATTTTTTAAATAGAAACAACATACAATAGAATTTTTCCTTTTACTGCTAACATAAATTCCTAATGTTATTATTAACAACGTGATATTTTATGAATATAGGATACTATCAAATAAAATAATGGTTGTGTTTTTTTGGGAATTATATTATAAAGATGGTAAATAATAAAATAATCAATTTACCTCATTAAAAATTTTGGTAGATACTCTCACGACCCGTCCCCTGGGGCCTATGTCGTAACTACCCCAAGCTTGCCTTCAATAGGCCAGGGGTAGTTGACTACCACCAAAGGCGTAAATCCTTAAACTGGGAAGGCATTGCCTTTATAAATGCAAAAAAAACACTAACAGAGTCCAAGAGGATGCAAAATCTAACCAATAATTAAATACAGAAGAAGTGATGGAATGTACAAGGGCAAGAAATAAAATCCCAAAAGTAAAGTACAAGGAAAGGGAAAAAGGTACAACTAAAAAGGAAAATAGCTGGAAGGTGTCTAGAAATTCCTAGATCATCCACCACAGATCCTACCTGAGGGGTAGGTACCGATAGCCTCCCCAGTGCTTCACGTCCTTTAGTCTCCATTGGGCACCGACTGGTCATGAGATCCTCCTCCAGGTACCATCTAGTCCTCGTACACTCTGCCGCGGTCGGCGCTATCTATCGTCTGCATCCAACACAATGAGGTGCGAGTATAGCTCATGCAGTGGTGAGTATAAAAATACTCAGTAGGGACCCTGAGACCCTTAAGGTCTATCAAAATTCCCAAAGGATAATCCACAATAGAAATATACAATTAAAAAGTTTCAACCGACCCTACATTTGTATATTCCCATACATATACTTAAGTAAACAATCACAGTTCGACTCTAACTCTTGAGCCCAAGCACAAAGCATTCCACAAAGGATGTAAATTCAATCACCATGCTGATAATTATTGGAAGACAAGACTCGGCTCACATTGAGTTACAAATCACGAAGAGGTGTAGAGATGTTTTGATATAGAGTACGAATCATCTCCTCTGTCAAACCCACATAGGATCCTACAACAATATCAATGTTGTCGAACCCATGTAGCATCCTGTCACAGAAGTCCTCACTCTCGAACACATGAAGGATTCTGGAACAGTGGTAATTAATGTCGAACCCACAGAAGATCCTGGTACAGAATTAACTGTTGTCTAGCCCATGTAGGATCCTGGTACAGAAGTAGTCACAGTCGAACCCAGGTAGGATTCCGGTACATTAGTCATTGCTATCGAACCCACGTAGGATCCTAGTTCTAGAGTCACTACTGTTGAACCCACGGAAGATCCTAGTACCGAAGTCAACGTTGTTGAACCCACGTAGGATGCTGGTAAAGAAGTCGCTATTGTCGAACCCACAGAGGATCCTGGTACAGGAGTCGTCACTGTCAAAACCACGTAGGATTCTAGTACAGTAGTCGTTGTAATCGCATCCATCTCTAGGGTTCTGTCACACATCATGCTCGATTCCTGGAGAGTCCACTCTTCGATAAAAGGGGTTGATACATCATCTATCACGAAGTCCTGAGTTGATGTATCTCGAAATTTAGTCTCATCAAAAGGAACCCAACACAATAGACATCGCGTCAATTAGACGCATGGTATGAGTGGTATTGGATTTCTGTTCCCGGGGCCCTGTTGGATTTATGATCGATCAAACCCCGGAAATTTTCCAACGTTGTCCAAAACATTCTTAGAGTATCTCAAAATGACTTCCTCGTTTAGAGGGTCACAGTGCCACTTACGGTGTGTTGTTCGAATGCACGGTCTTGAAGATATTCACAATTAATCGAAGTTGTGCCCGGCCTGTCAAGCCCAGTGGGATGGCGGGTCAACCTGACCCGGCTCGGCGGGTCCGACCCGGCTGGGGGGTTGGTCGGGCCCCATCTGGCATGTCTGATCCAGATGGGTGGTCGACCCATTCCTGTGGGGCGTGACCCACCTGTGGACCCGGCCCGCGGAGCGGGCTGGTCCTGTTTGCCCGGCGGCGTCGAGCAGCGCCGCCTCTCCTTGCCCAGCCGGCTAAATCCAACTGGTTCATTACGGCATGAGTAGCCCGCACAGTGAGCCTAAGTTCCTCCCACACAGCACCGCGGTTCCTCAACTCGGCCAGCATGTAGCCGGTCGGTTCTCCCGGCGAGCGGCCCGTAGTTGCGGGTCGCGGTTCCCCCGTCGTGCAGCACCTGCAGGCGCTGCGAACCTCCAGCTCACCCAGCATGGGACTTGCTGGTTCATCTAGCAAGCAGACTGTGTTTGGGGGGCCGCAGTTCCCTCAACGAGGCACATGCGCATGCCATGGATCCCAGCGGGCTGACCGGTGTGGCCGACCAGTAGTCCGGCGGACCGGCCGGTCCAAGCGGTCATCGATCTCTTCACACGACCAGTGCGGGTGACCGCTACCTTCGGTTGCCGCCACCTCCGGTTGTCATCAACATCAATTTCCGTCGCCTCTTCCAACACCACCTATGTCTCCATTACAATCAAGAATCTACAAAGGGTCTTCGAGTTGTGTTTCTTTAGCCCACGCCCTCTGGGTTAGGTGATAACAAATGGCCAAAGACGAACCAAAGCGTTCATATAAAATTTGGGTATAATTTTTTTCATTTAAAATTATACAAAACACACGAACATGATTCGATGTTCATTCGTTGACGATGGAATCGATTCATTGATATCGGGGTGCATTAGAGGAGGAAGTGTCGTTGTTGAAGATGTTCATCGTGTGTGGCGTCTTATCCCATGACGCGGAGGAAGGGGATGGAAGATCGTGTTCCTTGTTGGAATCGTCTCACGTTCTTGCCCGGGTTTTAGATGTGGAGGGAAGGTTCTTTATGTTCATTGTGGTGAGGAAGAAGTTCTTCACATTCTTCGTGGGAAAAAAACTTCCTTTCTAATTCTCCCAAAACCCCCAAACAGAATATTTTCCATGGAAAAAAATTAGCCTCCCTAGTATTTTAATATTATCTTCTATTTCAAATCAATTCAAATCAATTTATGACAATACAAAATAATTATCTAATTGTGGAATCTCAATTAATTAATTTGTAGTGTTGCCACATTAATGAGGGATGGTGGATGGTTTAAAATTTATAAGAAAAGAGAGGTGGCTTCATTAATTCATAGGGGAGTCCAAGATATTTTAAGGGGATTTAAAGAAAGTTGATGGGTTTGGTGTTCGTGTGGGCCCCACCACACAATATCCTCCCATGGGAGGTTATGTGGGGTGTCGGAACTGCCTCCAAATTCCCATTGGTTTATTTAACCTCCACATTTAATTAAAATTATGTATCACAAAATTTTATTTAATTTATATGAATCCCCAAAAATTAACTTCTGCTCTCGACCAAACGCAACTAAAGTAGAGGTCTCCTTAAGCGAATACTGGTGCTAGGAGTTCATTGGTGCCTTCAGGTTTCAATTCTGAACACCGGTTCAAAAGATAGAAAAACCCACACGTATTTTTACTTAACATACTCGAACAAAACTTCAGAAATTGATTCTGGGAACACCTGGCCTCAGAATTAGGCGTCTTCAGAAACTGCGGACTTGAAAAATTCCAAAGAATTTAAGAAAAAAAATTTCCTTGAAATTTATAGGTCATTAAAGAGACTCCCATCCGAATGAATTAACAAAACATGAATATTTTTAACAATGGTAATGGATGTCATTAAGAAAAAGCTATTGAGGATAAATGAAGAGTTTAATTAACATGATTGATACAACATAAGGTTTTACAATTTTCCCCTCTTAGAATGATCTTTTATTAGTGAATAGTTTTTGTTTTTTTTAACATGTGCACTAATCCATCATATTTAGAAGAAAATAGAATACCTCATAGAACATCGAATCATGGAATATCTTATTCTTTCACTATTGATGAGGAATATAGTGTTAATAAAATATTTCTTATTATACAAAAGATTTAGTTGATCATTTATATTTATATTGACCATATTGTATATATTAGTTCTTTTACAAACATTATGTCCCCTTCGTGAATGAGTTTTATTTCACGTACAACATTTCATGGTATGATTGTTTTTTTCTTGTAAATAATCATTTTTTAAATAAAAATAAACTTGTCAAAAATTATTATTTGTTTTATGAACTATAATATATAAGGTATATTTAACTCTATATTAATTTAAATAATAGTGAATATGATATCATTAAAAATTCTAAACTTTTAGTAGTGAAAGGAAAACTATGTTTTGTCTAAAAAGAAAATTGAATCCTTCACATGGGTCTCAATAAATAATTATGAGATTTATTTCCATCAAATGTGTAGAAAAAACATATGTGTTTTCTAGTATTCTAAATGTTATTAAGGATCATATCTCATAATATATAAAAAATTTCTTCATGTAACTATTATTTCCGTAATTACCTATTAATGAAATTTATGTATTAATTAATTTTCTGTGGTAATAAAAACATAATGGGATAGAATGTAATGACATGAAATTTTGGAAACAATAAAATACATAATTTGTTTTATAAATTATCTCACCAGCTAAAAAAAGAATTCAATAACACTAAAACATTAATAATGATATGATAAACATTAAAATGGTTCACCATTTATAACTCTATCCTCTTGCGGAGTAATAACTAATAAGAGTTAATTATGAAATAATGTTCTAACAAATTCTATTTCATTTACATTGTATGTAATTAAAAAACACAGATTTAAAATGGAAATTTTGATAAAATATTTATATTTATTTAACTATGATCATGGAAATATTATTATACTAACAATATAATATTTTTAATGTACGGATGGATTAACTAATCAAAAAAATCATTTTTTACAAAATTATAATTTTTTATTTTATTAGTATACTAGAATATGTATAAATATTAAATAACCTATTACGTAAAAAAATCTATATTTTCAGATAAAATTATTCATATTAATTTATTATATTAGAATAAATAAATAATGTTCAACATATTTGGAAATAAATAAAATCATTACATTAATAAAATTTATTTTCATTCATTTGTTGAATGATGAATTTTAAATATTAGACTCACAAGTAGATTTCTGTTAAATACTCACAGCATTCATTACATTAATATTAAACTATTTTATTTAATCAATGTTATTAATAAAAAAATTTCATCTTGTATATATATATATATGATTACATTTTAGAATATTCATCTTCAAAATACTCTTTTTTTTGAGATTATGTTTTTTTATTTTAGAAATATATTTTCAACCAATTAGTTATTTGATATTATAAAATTATTTCTTATTTATAATTATAGGATTAAAATTTTAAAATATGTATTATTTTAATTTTAGTTATCAATATTAATTATTATGTTCGAAAAATAATTACCCAGATAAAAAAATGATAAAAAAACTAACAGATGAGAAATTATTAAAAAATGTTAATTTGTTCAAAATATGTTAATAAGATGAGTCAATAATATATCTTACCACCCAATACAATTTTGTATACATTTTATAGACTAAACTATGAATATTTTCAATAAAAAATTGACAAATTATAACTTTTCCAATAGATCAATTTTATTATCTTATAATGGGAGACAATATTCTCTATTTGAATGATATAGTTAATCATCTAATTTCTAATTAAAACTATTCCATTCTACTCTTCTGTTTAACTATATCCCGTGGATGTATGTCCTTTTTAAATAAATTCTACGGAATATAGCTAGGAATTAAGACGTCTCCAATAGGTTTAATGTGTGATCAACTCTGCATGTAAATTTTATATGGTTTTTTCATAACTCATTTTCTATTATTTTAGATATAATGGTTTTCCATGATAACCATTATGCGATGAAAAATTATTTTATCTAATTATTGAAAAAAAATATATACCCCCTTTCATATATCAAGATTCATAATGTCACGACCCCATCCTCACAATGTGTACCTCTCCTGGGATGGCAATGTGAGATGGGAGAAATTGACACCCGAGCCCCGCCTCTAGTAGGCCCTGAGTTGGCGACTAGCACTGAGGGTATAGTAACACACAAATGGGAGGCATTACCCTCTAAGAGAACACATGCATAAGAGAGAGATAAGATAGACACCAAACAACTCCAACTCAAGACTGAAATATTAATGAAACCCAAGTACATATATGAAATGCCATGCCAATGTACTACAACTGAAAGGTGAAAGCTACAAGTACCCCAAAAGAAAAAAATAAAATAGTAACAACCACAAGCCCGAACAGCACCTGCAACCACAAGCTAGTAGTAACCATCCGGATCTCCAAACTGATCCAAGTGACCTGAAATATAATTTATATTAAGTAGGGTGAGTATAACAGTATACTCAGTTGGATCCTCCTTGAAGCCTCTCGGGCAAAAGTAAAGAAAGCATGCTAAAGCCTAGTGAACAACAAGTGAATCTAACTCATTACCTAAATAGGTATACTAAGTTGTCAACCTCACCATGGATAGTCTCACCAAGTAACACATACAAGAATATAACATATAGTAAATAATATCAAGGGTACCTTGATAGTAAATCCCCACTGGTTTTCCTCCTTGTCACAATGACATATGTCATGTGCATATCTCTCCAAAGGCTTTCCCATATAATCTTGGGCTAAGCTCCACAATATGCACCTCGTGCACCACAAAGGCTTTCCCGCAGACACACTTGGGAGAAGCACCACACCATCCTCACCACCAAAAGTAACTAGGTAGTTTCTGGGAGCCACCACACCTCGCATAACATATATCATACGTCGGGTATTGTACCTCAAGTCATCACATATCATACACAGAGTATGGATCCTCATGCCATCACAACTTATACATGTTACACCTATAGTAGTCCCTAGGGTACTATATCAAGAATATATGTGTGTGAAATAACCACAAGCCATTATTTCCCTCTACACACTTATATGTGGAAAACTAACCGATGAGACAATTGGACTTTTATCTACCAAGATAAGAGAGAGGGGGTAAATGGGGTAGTCAGCCATTCAACCTCCCATCAGAATGTTGGGGAAAACAACCCCTCAGGGCTCAGAATCCTCATGGTGTCAGTTTCCCTTACCAATCGGGTGGAGTGGCGTATAGAAACAGAAAAGTACAGAATATATATATCATGCACAACCATACTATGGGCATAACTTAGCCTTAGAGACAACTACACCTAACGTCTCTCGGACTCCAGGCTTCCACTTCTAAGTCTATGTATCATATAAGAACACAACCATTTAAGGGATTTATTAGATTACATCATTCCCATTTTATCTATTCCACGGTATGTTAATTAATTCTTCAAACACTGATTAACCATGAACACAACCGCATTAAACATAATTGGAATCATATTCAAATTCAACTCCTCCTTTTAATACTCAACATCGCCTTTATGTTCCAGCATCTCTATCCCCATGGATTATCACCATTTAATCTATCATTAATTACAGAAATTACTTTCCCATATTCCCAGGCATTCAAGAAAAGAAACCTATGCTACTACACACAAAGGGGGATCAACACGGTGAGTAGATATACTACAATCGAGTCTTTTCCACCTATAGAAAGAGCATAGACCCATTCTCCCTCGTGAGGCTAAACAAGGAAATCACGAGGCATACTCGTGTGTCTTCAACACCTTCGGATAGAGGGTAAGCAAGAAAATATGTCTTGAGAAGTGGGAAAAAGTACAGAAGATAAACAACCAAGAACCAACAAACATCCAAAAACCACATCCATCCCATTCCATTATCCCTGGTGTCCTCCCCGACACCCACATGCATAATCCGATGCATCTCACCACCCTAGACACCATCTGCTTCCACAGCCATAATGCCTCCCTACCTCCACATATCACAACATCCATCCAAGCTCAAATCACAGCACAAGCAGCAGGAAAACAATAATCTCGTTAAATGGGATCTTGGCCCTTTAACAAGGCATCCAACCTTTATACAAAATGAGCACTCATGGCTCTAAACCACAAGGCATTCGGCCTTACAAGAAAGAGGGTAACTCAGAACCCTATCAGGAATTATCATTTATCAAGAATAAGTTCTTCAATCCCTCTTAAATTAACAGATCCAATTCATAGGTTCCAATTCTAGGAAAGTTATTCAGTAAGCTATCACAAATGATTTAACATGCTTACTATGCCAATTTGATTCACATAAAAGTAGAACAAGTACAACAATGGAAACAACCGGATTCAATTACATTCATATTTATCTTTACCCAATTAATTATCAATTATTTATGGCTTTACATTCTTTATGAATTCCCCTCAAGAACAAACATCTAAGCAAAGAAAGCATATATATCACATTATCTAACAAAACATGAGGCAGTAACATACGAGCGATAACAATTTCTTTATCTGGTGAAAATATTTAATTAGGTCAATTTCATTTTGATCTAATGGGATAAATAATGCTAACCCTAAAATTGCACATAAACAATAAGAGAATCCATCAATCCCCTACCTTGATGATTTCTTGAAGTTCTTTATCCACACAACGGGTCAAAATCCGCCACTCATGACAACTGCATCCACCCGATGATGCCACGGTACGACAGCACCAACCAAGCCCCAAGAAAAACCCATTAGAATCATGGAGAATACATGCTATAATTGAATGTAGAAACATGAGAAGATGATCTTCAATGGAATGATGATGAAACATACCTTCTATCGAAGAATGATCGACACAGGATGGTTGCATCAAAATAGAGTGGAACTGATCTGAGGAGTAATGTTTAATTGTGAAACTCCTATGAGAAGGATTGAACGGTTCTAGCATCTCATAGCTGAGAACAAAGAGGAAGAACAAGGGAGAATTATATATTTCCCCTTTTGACGATTTACTAGGGTGACCGTTTAAGATCCTCCTAATTATCCATCAAAAACGGATCGCATAACACATGGGGTTTGACCAAGTAAAAACATCATGGCCTTAGGAATAATTAATATAGGATTAATGGCCATTGAAATGACCTCTAGAGCCCTTAAAATAAGGCTTTAAATTTATTTTACATCAAAGGAAACGTTAAAAGGGGAAAACATTAGAAATCTGGAATCACTGTTCATCTACCGTTACTATACACCAAACCGATCTTTGAAACTGATCTGTGAAACCGATCTGTCAGACTGATATGTGAGACCGATCTGTGAGACCACTATGCCAGACAGATCTGTGAGACCAATCTATGAGACCGGTTTGTGAGACCGATCTATGAGACCGATATGTAAGAGTGATCTGTGAGACGGATCTGTCAGACCAATCTGTGAGACCGATCTGTCAGACCGATCTGTGAGACCGATGTGTCAGACCCCTCTGTGAGACTGATCTGTCAGACCGATCTGTGAGATCGATTTGTGAGACTGATCTGTTACTGTTCATAAAACTGGAAACACTATTTACAGAACTAGAAAATTGGAAAAGTGTTGGGGATAAGTCACCTTTACCTCTATGAAAACCTCCAACACCAAATTTGGATTAGAGAGGTCCAAGCCATTACATCATATATATCTAAAAACATTCTCGTCCTCGTGAATTTAAAATGAACCTATAGAAAGGAGGAGTCCAAACAACTACCCTGTAAGATACCTCTCAGGGGAAAACCACCCTAAGTTATAATAAAGCTGGAACAAAACCACGACATCCGAGATCAAAGGAACAAACAATCCATATCCAAACCATTCAAGCAATACATCACATCAAAGGTACATAAAATAAATGATCAAGGAAACACAACACAACATCTTAAAACAACTCTGGGTACTGGACACATATCAGTGAATCACGTTCCCAGGTACTCTCCTCCATGCCACCGTGTCACCACAAGACACGAACAAAGGGGATAGAATGCCCATGAAACACCTTCTCCTTGTGTTCATAGATCTCCATAAGTCACTCCTCGAAGGTCGCATCATCATCAACATCAATCTCTCCCCAATTGATGAAGTGAGATTCATCATAAAGATAATGATGAAGCTGTGATACATAGAAAACATCATGTCTCAGAATCATCAATGGGGGAAGTGCTACTTGATACGCCATAGTTCCAACACAATATATCACCTTGAATGGGCCAAAAAACCATGGAGAAATCTTACTTCAACGACCAAACCTTCACTGCCCATGACGGGGTGTCACATTCAGAAACACATGATCCTGAAAATTATAGTCCAAGGGTCTTTTCCTTTGATCACCATATGATTTCTGACAATCTTGTGTTGTCTTCATCCTCTCACGAATCACCTGAACCATCTCTATTGTATTCTGCACTAGTTACGGTCTGAGAATTTCCGACTCTCCGACCCCAGTCTAGCACAATGGAGAACAGAATAGCCAGACATACAAGGCTTCAAATGATGCCATACCATTGGTTGATTGAAAACTATTATTGTAAGCAAACTCTACCTTGGTTATGTTCCCCATCTATGAACCTATAAAATAATGAACACAAGAGCACAACATATCTTCAAAATTATGGATGGTTCGCTCAGTCTAACCATTTGTTTGAGGATGAAAAGCAGTGCTAAGGCATAGTTGAGAACCAAAAGCGTGCTATATAACTCTCCACACCCTGGAGGTAAAATAAGGAAATCAATCAGAAATGATTGTCCTAGGGACTCCATGATGTCTCACCACCTCATCAAGATACTACCTCGAAAAGACTTCCACTAAGCACAACTCCTAGATCGCTATGAAGTGGGCTGATTTTTTCAAATGATCCACTACCACCCAAATAGCTTCATGTCCTCCCGATGCTCGAGGTAAAACTTTAACAATGTCTATTGAGATGTCCTCCCACTTCCACTGATGAATCTCTAATGGCTGCAGAAGAACACTAGGAACATAGTGTTCGACCTTCCCCTTCTAACAGAATAAACATCGAGACACAAACTCTGCAACTACATGCTTCAGCCTAGGCCACCAAAACAGACTCCTCAAGGATCGTTACATCTTTGTCACACTAGGATGTACTACTAAGGGTGAACTATGGAACTCTCGGAGAACTGTCTCACACATTTCCAACGGAACAAAAACCCTTCCATGATACAACACTTGCTGTTGTTAATCCTCCGACCAACCATCAGGGGCCTCACCACAAACAACTCAGTCTCTCCAGACCTCCACCTAAATATCACCCAACTGGGACTCTCCCACCTTCTGCTTCAGGGATGACTGCACTGTCATCTGGAAAAGACAGCCTCTACCTCCAAAGTCTTCCATATCAAGATGCAAAGCTGACAGTTCCTCCATTACTATCCATGAATTGCCATATTCACGCAGAACATCACTATGTTACTTTCGGCTCAGCACATCAGCTACAACATTCCCTTTTCCAGGTTAATATGATATTTTGATGTCATATTCTTGTAAGAAATCTATCCACCGATGTTGTCATAAGTTCACGTCACGATGGGAGTAAACATACCTCAAACTCTTATGATTGGTGAAAAAGACATAGATCTGACTGATGAGGTAATGTCTCCACAACATCATAGCAGACACCACGGTGCCAACTCAAGATCATGGGTGGTATAGTTTCATTCACAGGGACATAACTGCTGAGGGACCTAAGAATCAACTGACCTCTACTAAATGAGGAGACACCCAAACCCCAGATGTGATGCATCAAAGAAAACATCAAACTAGACTCCCTTAGCTGGAAGACAAGTAAAGGAAGCACTTACTAACCTCTCCTTTAAATACTCAAAGGGTGCCTGGCACTGATCAGTCTATTCTAAGGCATGATCTATCCTGGTCAGAGCTATTAGAGGAGTCACAACCTGTGAGAAATTGGTTACGAACCTCTTGTAATAGCCTGTGAGACCAAGGAAACTTCGTAACTCTGACACTGTCTTTGGGGCAGCCCAAGACACCACTGCTTCTATCATCGATGGATCCACAACTACTCCCTGTTGGGACACAATCATCCCCAAGAAAAGGACATCTCCATCCCAAAACTCATACTTCGAAAACACCCCATACAACTGATGATGGCAAAGAACTCCCAAAACGGCTCGTAGATGCTCTGCATGCTCCACTTCATATATGGAGTACACATGGATGTCGTCAATGAAAACCAACACAAACTTGTCCAGGAACTCACAGATCATAGCGTTCATTAATCCAATGATCATAGCTGGAGAATTCATCACACCGAACGACATTACAACGAATTTATAATGCCCAAGACGACAATAGAAATCAGTCTTTGAGATATCCATATCCTTTACACTCATTTGATTATATCCTGACCGCATGTTGATCTTTGAGAACCAACTTACACCATTCAGTTGATAGAACAAATCATCAATCCGTGGAAGAGGATATAGGTTCTTTGTTGTCACTTTGTTTATGTGATGATAATCGACACACAACCGCAAACTGCCATCATCCTTCTTCACGAACAAGACCGGTGCACCCCATGGTGACACACTTGCCCAAAAAAAAACCACACTGTAATAGACCATCAAGCTGTATACGTAGCTCTCATAACTCATAAGGGGCTATCCTATAAAAAGACATAGAGATAGTAGATGCTCATGGTTGTAGCTAGATCCCAAACTCTATCTCTCGTCGAGGGGGTAATGCTACGACCTCTTCTAGAAAGACATAAGGGTACTCCTCCATGACCCTAGGAATTGCCAACTACTGAATCTATGAAGAACTCATTATCAACTCAGCCATCAAGGATTATAAGAATGTAACTCGTCTATGACCTATCCGAGGATCTCTCTCACCAACAAACACCACTTCCTCTCAATCTGCACCAAATAAAATGACCTTCTCCTATAGCAATCCACAATAGCATTCACTGAATACAACCAATCCATGCCGAGGATGATATCATATATTTGTATTCATAAACATAGGAAATCTCCCCAAGAGCGGTGCTGCCCCAAAACTAGCTCATAATCTCTATATACTTCAATAAAGTTAGCTCGACCTCTAACTGACGTAGTCATCACCAAGGGCACTAGAAGCCTCTCTACCTCAAGTCCCCATGCATGGACACAGGTAGGTGATATGAAGGAGAGTGTCGCTCCTGAATCAAAGAAGGCATACACCAAGGTAGAAAACAAACAAATGGTTCCTCGGACGACGTCTGGCTCGACTGGAGATAGTAACGCTAGAGCATGAACCTGACCACGACCTCCTCCATGGCCTCTATAACCCTTATGAAGATCACCAACATAGTCGTTCTCTTCTCTCTGAGGACGAGGAGTGTCACGGGACAGTCCTCTACCTGCCCCATCTAACCTATGGTGATCTAAAGCTGGTGCATCCTACTACTGGTGCCTCGGCTGGAACTACCTCAACGGAGGATCCTGGAGTGGAGCGCCCAGTGCACTATGACTGTTATGAAAAGTTGGGAACTCCCGATGCTAATGACCATGACCATCACATGACAAAAACGCTCATGATCCCTTGGAATAGGACTGAGAGTTGCTTCCTCTAGAGAAACGAGATGGGAAGGGATGGGACCTACCCCCAGGTGAACAAAAACTCTTCTTCCCTGAAAACCGGGAACCCCTGGCCACATCTCTACTTCATGAGGAATCATGACGTTTCCCCTATCGTGAGGATCTTGTCCTGGACAAAGTCCTCTAAACAACCTCTTCCCTCACCATCACCTCAAGATAAGTCTTCTACATAAATGGGCTGACCTGGCACTGGATCTCTTGATGCAAAGATTCCTCGAAATGTCTCTCCCTAGCCTCCTCATCTGGTAATAGGTCTGAAGCATATCGTAGAAGGTTCCTGAAACAGATTCCAAACTCTCGAACACTGGATATCCCTTGTCGAAGGGTAAGAAGATCATGACGACTGGACACCTTCGCGGTCGATGAATGGAACTCAACTCTGAACTTGTCTCGAAACTCCTCCCACGAGATATCTGACTCCTCACAATCCCCGAGGAGCAAGATCCCCCACTGCCTCACAACTCCATGCAGAATCGTCACAACCATGGACACCCAGTTCTCATTCAGAGCACGAATAAAACAAAATATGATCTCGACCTCCTTTAACCAGTATTTTGTGACTGCATATAAAACAAATCCCTCGTACTTCTGTAGACTCTGGCGCTGAAACTCTTGGTGTGTCTTCCTCCATGGGTCGTCGTCGTCAACCTCTACCTAGAAGCGATCTACTGGAATGTCCAGCTGGACCTTTTCTGCGAAAACCTGATGAGGATGTCGACCTGGAGCCATACCTGCAAAATCCTATGCCTGGATTATGGAATACTCAATATTAATTAATTTATTATTTTCATTCATTCATTTTAGGTTATCTTATCCCAATTTCTACCCATTCAAACACAGTCACAAGAATAATGATGCATGATCCTTTCCTAGGTCTCTACCCTACAACTAGTATCACCTTGTTTAGTAGCCATTGTAAACATAATGGTTCGTACATCTGATAATAAGGGTCCCTAAACGCCTATGTCTCATCCGATCTCCAGTGTTTACATCAATTTCTAATCATGAATGACACTGTTTCCCTACAAACCCATGAAACCTCACATCTGCCTAAATCCAAACTCCATCTTTTCCCTCAATCAGTGCATTGATACCACTCTGTCATGACCCTCTCCCCAAAAAGTGTATCCCTCCTGGGCCGACATTGTGAGAAGGGAGATAATGACCCCCGAGTCCCACCCCTAGTAGTCTCGGGGTTGGCGACTAGCACTGAGGGTATATTAACACACAAATGAGAGGCATTACCCTCTAAAAGAACACATGTGAAAGAGAGAGATATGAAAGACACCAAACAACTCCAAATCAAAAATAAAAAATAAAATAAACCAAAGAACATATATGAAATGACATGAAAAATTACTACAACTGAAAGGGAAAACTACAAGTACCCAAAATAAATAAAATAAAATAGCAGCAACCACAAGCCCGAACAGCTCCTAAAACCACAAGCTGTTAGTAACCATCCTGATCTCCAACCTGCTCCATGTGACCGGAAAACATTTTATATATACTTAGGGTGAGTATAACAGTATACTCAGTAGGATCCTCCCTGAAGCCTCTCGTGCAAATGTAATGAATCCTTGCTAAATCATAGTGAACAACAAGTGAAACTAACTCATCACATAAACATGTATTCTATGTTCCCAACCTCACTATGGATACTCTCACAAACTAATGCATACAAGAATATATAATATAATAAAGAATATCAAGGGTACCCCTCTACTACATCCCCACTGGTTTTATGATTTTCCCCAATGACATAATTCCTATTCACCTCTCCCCAAAGGCTTTCCCGTATAAACATGAGCTAAGCTCTACAATATGCAACTCGTGCACCACAAAGGCTTTCCCATAGATACCTGGGTGAATCACCACACCATCTTCACAACCACATGTAACCAGGTAGTTTCCATGATCCACCACAGCTCGCATAACGTGTATCATACATTGGGTATTGTACCTCAAGCCATCACAACCCATACATGTTAAACCTATAGTAGTCCATAGGGTACTATATCCAGAATATAAGTGTTTGAAATAACCACATGCAATTACAACCCTCTACACACTTATATGGGGAAAACTAACAGTTGTGCCAAAGGCACTAGTATCTTCCACGATATGAGAGCAGGGCTAAAGGGGGTTGTCAGCCATATAACCTCCCATCAAAATGTTGGGGAAAACACCTCCCTAGGGATTAGAATCCCCAGGGTGTCAATTTCCCTTACTGACAGGGTGGAGTATCGCATAGAAACACAAAAGTACAGAATATATATATCACTCACAATAACACTATGGGCATAACCTACTCTTAGACACAACTGCAGCTAACGTCTCTTGGACTCCGAGCTACCACTTCTAAGACTAGGTATCCTATAATCACACAACCATTTAAGGGATTTATTAGATTACTTCATTCCCATTTTATCAATTCCAATATATGTTAATTAATTTTTCAAACATTGAATAACCATTAACACAACCTCATTTAAATGAATTGGTATCATATTCAAATTCAACTGCTCCTTTTATGATTCAACATCACCTTTATGATCCAACATCTCCATCCCCATGTATTATCACCATTTAATCAATCACTCATTACAGAAATTACTTTCCCATATTCCCAGGAATTCTAGAAAAGAAACATTTTCTACTAAACACAAAGGGGGCTCAACACGAGGAGTATATATACTGCTCGATGAGTCATTGCCGCATATAGGAAGAGTATAGTCCCATTCTACCTTGAGAGGCTAAACACGGAAAGCACATGGCATACCCTGCATGTCTTCGCCCCCTTCAGAAGGAGGGTACGCAAGAAAAGATTCCTTGAGAAGTGGGGAAATGAAAAGCTGATAAACAACAAAGAATCAACAAACATCCAACAACCACATCCATCCCATACCATCATCCCTGGTGTCCTCCCCGACACCCACATGCATAAACTAATGCATCTCGCCACTCTAGGCGTCATCCACATCCACAAACACAAGGCCTCCGTGACTCCACATATCACAACAGCCACCAGGCTCACATAAAAGCACAAGAAGCTGGAAAAAAATCATCACATCAAATGGGCTCATGGACCATTAACAAGGCATCCAACCTTCATACAAAATGAGCACTCATGTCTCCAAACCACAAGGCATTCATCCTTACATGCAAGAGGATAACTCAGAACCCTATCAGGAAGTATCTTTTATCAACAAGTTCTTTAATAGATTTTTAATTAACAGATCCAATTCACAGGTTACAATTCCAGGAAACCTATTCAGTACGCTATGATAAAAGATTTAACAAGATTACTATGCCAATTTGATTAACATAAAATTAGAAAAACTACAAAAATAGAAACAACCAGATTCATTTACATGCCTCTTTATCTTTAGAAAATTAATTATCAATTATTTCCTCCTTTATGTTCATTATCAATTCCCATCAAGAACAAACAGCTAAGCAAAGAAAGCATATATATCACACTATCTAGCAAAACATGAGGTAGTATCATATGAGCGATATCAATTTCTTTATCCGGTTCAAATATTTAATTAGGTCAATTTCATTGTGATCCAAAGGGATAAATCATTCTAACTCTATGATTTGTCATAAACAATTAGAGAAGCCATGAATCCACAACCTTGAAGAGTTCTTGACATTATTTATCCACACAACATGTCACAATCCTCCTCTCGTGACAACTGCATCCACCTAAGGATGCCACGGTACGACAGCACCAACCAAGGAATAAGAATAACCCATTAGATGCATGGAGAATACATGTTATAATGGAAAGGAGAAAAAAGAAAATATTATCCTCAATGGAACAATGATAACAAATTTCTTGTATCGAAGAATGATCGACACAGCTTGGTTGCATCAAAACAGATCAGAACTGATCCGAGGAGTAATGTTTGGTTGTGAAACTCTTATGGGATGAATTGGAAGGTTCTAGCATCTCATAGCCGAGAACAAAGAGGAAGAACATGGGATAATGATATCTTTCCCCTTTATGAAGATTTATTGGGTAGACAGTTTAAGATCTGGTTAATTTTCAATTAAAAATATATCGTATTATCCCATGCGGTTTGACCGAGTTAAAACATCCAGGCCTTAGGGATAATTAATATAGGATTTATAGCCTTTGAAACGGCCTTAAGAGCACTTAAAATAAGGATTTAAATGAATTTTACATCAAAGGAAGCGTCAAAAGGGGCAAAATTGTACGAATCTGGAAACAATATTCATCTAATGTTACTGTACACCAAACCGATCTGTGAAACCGATCTTTGAAACCGATCTGTCAGACCGATCTATGAGACCAATTTGTGAGACCGATCTCTCAGACCGATATGTCAGACAGATCTGTCAGACCGATCTGAGAGACCGATCTGTGAGACCAATCTGTCAAACCGCTCTGTGAGACTAATCTGTAAGACTGCTCTGTGAGACCGCTCTGTCAGACCGATCTGTGAGATTAGTCTGTCAGACCGATCTGTGAGACCGGTGTGTCAGACCGCTCTGTGAGACCGATCTGTCAGACCGATATGTGAGACCGATCTATCAGACCGATCTGTGAGACTGATCTATGAGACCGAGCTATTACTGTTCATAATATTGGGACTACAGTTCACAGAACTAGAAAATTGGCAAAGTGTTGTGGATAAGTCACCTTGACCTCCCGGAACACCTCCAACACCACATTTGGACCGGAGAGGTATGGGCCATTACACATAATATATTCCCATTAATTTATTTCTAAAGGATCAATACAATTACAATTGTTATTTTTATAAGGGTTTCTTTTTCTAAAATTTGAATCCACGAGACATTATTATTTTAACAATAATATTTTTATTGTTTAAATACTTCCACATTATAATTTATTATTATTTCATTATATATCATGATGAATAATGTTTTATACTATGTACATTCAATCATGTTGTTTTGATTTAATTTATATAATGGTTGTAAGGGTTTTTTTGTTTCATGGTATCTTTATTAGGAGATATTTTCAGGTTTTTAAATAATTTATTACATTTATTCATTATATACATATTATGAATTTATTTTTATATATTCCATAATTTATTCCATGGGATTTATAATCCCAAATAATTTTCATCCTACTAATAACTTTTTATTAAAAAATGACAAATTTCATATTAGGGTTTCATTATTCAATTCAATTACATTGGTCACAATCAGTCAAAATTTTATAATATAATTAAAAATATTTCTATTATAGACATTAGATATTTCATAATATATAAAAACAATAAATTCTTGGGAAATTATTTTATATATATATATATATATATTTCCTATCATGTTTTTAATGTTTTGTTAAACCTCATTTTTGATAAAAATAATTCCAATTACAAATAATGGATTGTTTTTTCATATAAATATTTTATCCATAAAAAAATGTTATCCTTTACCTAGTAGAAACTTGAATGATTTTTATCATGATATTTATTTTTTATTTAACTTATATAATTTTAAATCCTTGTTTTTCATGTCTTATAAAAGTATTAATGCTTTCACCAATATTTTTTCAAAATGTTATAATATTTTTTACATTTTATTGATTATATAAAAAAATTGTATCCCCTAATTTTTTTATATTAATTTTAAATAAGTTGAAACACTTCATTTTCAAATATTATATTTTTTAATGTAAATTAGGTAAATTATTTTAGCTTTCCTTTCTGAAAACATTATGTATTTTTCAAATTTCAATTATTAAAAATTAATTTTAAAAGTGCATGATTTTAAATTATTTTCACATATCATATTTGATATCCTTTATATATTTTCAAGGTATTTTTAGGATTTAAACTTCATGTTATGTTTTTAAAAAATTCATCCAATTCCATTCAAACAAATATGATTGAATATAATTTGCACATAATTTTTTAAATGGTTTAGAAGAGACATTGGAATTTTTAATTCCATTTATTGTCCTTGATTTATCTTTCAATATTGATTGTTCTATTCACCCTAAATATGTAATTATCATATTATTTGTAAGAATGTATGTTTATATGAACCTCATTTTTCAAATATGTTAATTTTCCATAGTGTCTTGTGTTATACACAACACTGTGTTAATATTTCAATACAATAAACTCTAATATTAGATGATCGGACATGAAAAATGTGTTTTAATTTTGTTATACACAATGTCGATTTTTTTTGATGTATTATGTCATAGGAAGTACTAATTTTTTTACTGAACAAGAATATATTATTAAAAAATATTAATTAAATCTAATATGATATATCCTAGCCATTAAATTATCAAATATTAATAGTATTAATTATCTTATGAAAATATATATTTTGTAATAATATATAATGGGTTACCAATTATTCATAAACGAAAATATATAAATATTGAATACACATGAAATATTTTTTTATTTTTCTGCTTTGGAAGTGATTTTCTAGTAATAAATTAAGATAATTTGCATTTATGAGAGATATTATTAAAATATAATTGTTTATATTTAACATAATATTGTCAATATTCATCCTATAGATATTATATACTAAATCCAATTGTAATCATAATATCCTAATGTTTCAAAAAAGATTAATTTTTTAGTCTTTTAATTGAAATTCCATTATAAATATCATTTTGACACTTTTGTAATTTTTATAAGGGGATATGACATGTTAGGTGAGATATAAATTAGTTTTTTATATGTATGCTTTCTGGATTGATTTTATAAAAATCAATGTTATTATTAATGTCAAAATTGAGTCTTGTTATATTTTATGTAAAAAATATTTTATTAAATGAGAAAATCATAATTAAATTAAAATGGGATAAATTATGGTAAATAATATGAACAATTTACACATTGATGTTTACTTTAAACAATATAAGTAAAAATTACCAATAGTTTTGTGTTGAAAATGATGTTACAATAGTCAATATTAAAATATAAAATCTACAGGTTAATAATAAATATACAATTTAAAATTACAAAAATAAACCCATCTATTATATATTTATGGATTTTATTAATACGTTATCAAAAATATCATCAAAAAATTCTCATTTTAAGGTATTTGGATTTACATTTGAATTACAATAATTTTATATTTTGATAAATTCAAAAAGTTCCACTCATCAATATTATAAAATCACACCACTCTATCATCCCATTTCTCTACATTAGTTATTATATCTTGAAAAATATCTTCCAAAATATATTAGACACATCCCTAAACACATTTTACGGTATTTTGTTCCCCAAATTCATGCAATTGAGTCTATAGAGGATATCTAAATTAGATATTTCAAATAACTGGTAATCACTCTAACTGATCACTCTCTTTTTCAACCCTCTTATACATCCCATGAATATTTTGTTTATTACATAAAATAATAACTACACAATCAATAATATTCTTATATTCTATTATGGTTATGGAAACACCATTATATTAATCCTTTTCCCATCCATGAAAATGGTAATTTATCGCTCATGTGTTTGAATGACTATCTGTATCCATATAGATATTATTTTTATCTTCAATGACAAAATTCTATAAATTTTCATATTTATGGATTTAAAATATATATATATGTGATGATAAGGAAATGATTTTACTTTTTGATGTATATTATCATGTCTAGATTTTTACCAATGAATCTTTTGGGAATTGATAATGTCGCTTATGCATATATATGGCTTACCATCTCCACAATGATATGTTATTTTTTTTCATATGTATTTCACATGGTTTGTTATAAGGATTAATTTTATTAATATAGTTGATTAATATTTCCTAAAATTATTCTAGAATTATTAAATATCATTTATTTTTTAATTTAATATGATAAAATTTAACTGTAGCATTCACCCATACCTATATCTTAACAACTAGATGAATTTAATATTTAATTTTTTTTCATTTATAGAAAAGTTTAAATAATTTTATAATTCATATATATGATATTTTAATCAAATTAAACATTATGTATGAAAGAAATTCATGATTTATGTGTGAGGATCCAGAATTATAAGTCATATCAAGTACAAGAAGGAATGTTTCTCTTACATGAAACACAACATAAACTTGTAATTATTAATAATAGGTTAATATGAAGTCATAATTATTTAATATATGGTTTCTTATATGATTATGGTTCTATAATATATTCATAATAAAAATATATTTACTAATCATGAGTTTTTCATGAATATGATGAGTGTCAATAATTAATGTAAGGGAATTTTATCTCACACTATATTTCCAAGAGATACATAAAATATTCACCACTTGATTCATTTGATTGGTTTATATATAGACCTGTGACATGATATATCATTAATTAACATTATCAAATCATTTTAAAATACTTATTTTGTTATATGATTTCACGTGGTTCATGATTCTAATGTTACTCCGGTTGTAAGGTAATTTTGTCTCACATATAATTTTGTTGGTAACATGCCTTATGTAATATTTTTTATTCTATGAGGTATATATACTACACATGAATGTAGTTTATGAGTTTTATGTAGATGATTACGATATTTTAATATTCATATAATTTTATTTCATCAACTTATAATATTGTTCTATAGATTATAAAGTGATAAATATTTATTTCACAAACTCATTAATATAATTGGTCATATATTTTAGATCTCAATTGAGGAATATGTATCTCCCATGTAAATTTTATCAAATTGATTTTTCAAAAATGAACATACTATTTTTCAATGGATGTTTGGATTCATTTTTACCCATTTTCTCATTTTTCTTCACGCATTGAATTGTATATTTTAACCGTTTTACAAATGATATACTTTTGGACTTATCCTATTAGAGTATCAAAATAGATGATATTTTAATGTAAATGGAATTTATTTAATATTCCACCATCATAAATAATTAATTCCTCTAGTATTCTTTACAAACATACAATTGTATTTTCAAATTATTTATTTCCATTTAAAACTGTGAGACATTAAAATAATATAAATCGTTTTCAAAAATGAAAGAATATTGTCACCTAAATTATTTTCATGTGATCATTATGAGTAATTTTTTATCTTATATAACAATGTTTTATTTATATTATATTCAAAAATGTATATGAGTAAATTTTAAATTTCATATTTTTTATTATATTGTTTTATTTTTTATTAAAGTTTTATATTTAGGAATGATATTTATTTTCTATATGTTATGTTATGATTGAATGATATATATGATACCAATTTCATTCCATCAGTTCTGATATGAAGTATTATTAATTTCTTTTTTGGAAAATATATGTATGTTTTTCGTTATGGGAATAGTAAAAATTGATCTCCATCAAGATCATTTGTTAAATATTTATATCTGATGAGGTTATTACAGAAACAAGTTAATGTTCCTGATCCATTAAGGATGATGGGAAAACATGATTCGCTATGGGAAGATGGGGAACCCAAATTTTTCATAAATAAATGGCTTTGAATTTGGATGGTTGTTTGTCCAACCCAATTGGTGTAGTCCTAATAAAGTTCCTTGTAAATATTTTTCAATACACCCTGACATAATAAAATGATATTACATGTTATTATTCCAGCAAAAAATTTCATGTGTTATACATTTATTATGAGTTCATTGATTATTCTCTTGACTGCTATATGATTACTATCCTAGGATCATTTATTATTTATGCCACAATGAATTTTTATTATACTTGATTTGTATGGTATGAAATTATGATGTTATGGTAACGTTCTCATGCCCTTATTCTCATGATATTTTAATATATCTTCTATTTACCCATACTGAGCATCTGATATCACCCATTGTTATATTTCAACTCCCCATGTTATAAATAAAAAATTTATGTAGGAGTTATAATGGGGAGTAACATTATGGGAGATTTTTAATATATATATATATATATATATATATATCCCAAATAGATTAATCTATTCCGAGTTTCCAAATACACTATATTGTTATAGCCCTTGATATTTTTTGGTGTAATATGGTCAATATCCCAAATAATATGTAATATCCAAATATTAATATCGACATTCATTATATGATGATGATTATTATTAATTTAGTTATTATTATATTATTTTTTCTTAAGATCAAGATATGTGATTTTTTAAAGGATTATGCAACTCCTTTTTGCCAATTTCCATTATGAGATGCTAAATATTTTATTGTTGAAGAGGAAATTAAACAAATGAAATATTAGTGGGTTGTATTTATATATCCATCCAATTTATTTAGTACTTTGTTGAATCTATATAGATTGAAATTCATTGACAAAAGATTCTTGAGATGTTAGGTTCCCAATATTTGAGAGAGATGATACTAATATCTACCTGAAATATGACATGTGATCTATTTATCTAGTAGCTAGGATAAAAACAACGATAGTTTATTGTCATTAATATTTAATCCCAATTTTATTTGACAACTGTTTATTGATTGGATATTTTAATATAGTGATAGTGTGATATTGATAATCATTAATAAAAATATTACGTGTGAATATGATTTTGAGTTTTTAGGATAAAAAGTGTGAGTGTTATGGTGGGAATCTCTACTAAATTTTTTATATCTGAATGGGATATGAAAAAGGAATATTCAATGTGGTTGAGTATTATGGAGTTAATATCTACTATTTTTTTGTTTAAATATGATTGCAAGTCTCTTGGTTCACAATGGCTGAGTGGTTTGGACATAAAATAACATTAATATTTTCATTGGAATATGTATAATGTAGTTTAATTAAAAAATGGTTAGTGTGATAGACATAAGAACATCTCAAAATTTAATTAGTCAATAGGTTAGTGTGTGTTGTGGATAAAATTGATAATAAACACTATGTTTATGATTTTGACTCATATTTAGGTTTCTTGTTATGAAATTTAATATTATTATTATTATCCTATATTTTTATTATATTATACACTTTTATATAATGATCACCTATTTTTTGTTATACAAAATTATATTTTTTATTGCCTAGAATTTATAATATTATGATACATAATCATGCTTTAAGAAAATCAATTAATATTTAATGATGTAATATATTGATATTTAAATATTTTTCAATTTTAACCTCATGTTTATGACATGAATAATTATCATATATTTCCCTTATTAAACATCTGAGTACTCCTCTTTATATGCTTCCAATCCCATGGTCATGATGGTTGTTATATCATGTCAGATATTTAGTGAATGTTCTATAAGAAGGGAGACAATAAATAAATCTCTATAGGAGTAGTAAATTGATATTTTTATTTATCTAACCACTAAGACAATAGTTACTTAAATCATTGTTTAGTGTGAATGGATGTGAGTTGTATTTTTAAAAATTATGACTTTAATTAATTATCTATGACATTTCTTACGTGGGTCACTTAAATCTACTTAATGAAATTTTAATCTATTGAGCATTTATAATATTTTTTCTACTCCAATCATGTACTTTTTTTATATTTAAGTCATTATGAATGAATGTATAATTCATGATTTAATTAAAATTTTATATATCACACCATTATACATATTGATAATTACATAATGTTAAAAGTGAAAAAAATATCCTGACCTTTTATATTGAGTCGTGTAATTTTTCTCATCAATTTTATTTTGAAATGAATAATATTCTATCTATCACGACCCGTCCTCTCAGGCCAGTGTCGTGACAACCCCAAGCCGGACTCCCAAAGACATGGGGATGGTGACTAGAACAGAGGGAATCTTTTTAAAAGTGAGAGGCATTTCCTAAATACCTGTATGCAAACACATGCTCGAGCATATCCCAACCCATTGAAATGTAAAACTAGTATATTATAACAAGATAGTGTACCAAAATAAAACTCAATGAAAGTGGTCCAGAATACAAACCCAACAATAGAACTAAAACAAAAAAGTACAAAATAGAGCTCTGATGGCCATCCACAGAAAACCATACATAATCATAGAGTACTTATTCTACTGGAATCTGATGTAGTATCTCCCATAAACCTGGTCCAACTGGGCCACACCATGTCCTAGGCCACCTTGTCCACCATCGTAGTGTCCATCAACCCCATCCCACTGATCACTTTTGTCGATGTGTCGATCGTCTGCACCAGACACAACTTGTGTTTGAAAATCCCAAGCTAAGGTGAGTATAACAATACTCAGTAGGGGACCCCAAAACACCATGTAAAGCCACAATGAAATCCATAATGTAAATAACGATGAATAAGAGCAAAGTAGAAGATATGTAACACCTTATATATTCTTGGGTAGTGATAGTAAAATCGTTAGTCATATCTTCGAACTCACATACTACTAGAGAACTCCCTTGAAATAGAGTACGGTATGCCTACCAAGTCAAAGAGAGTCACTTCCCACGTGCCTTGGAACATTGTGGTACTCATTCATGATGAGAACCATGTGCCCTCTAGGTCACATAGAGTTTCTCACCACAGTGGGACTACCTGGTCACACTGATCTGCTTCCCACCATGGAAAAACTAAGGTACTCCTCCTGTCATGTACCATGGGCTGCCGGGTCACACATAGTCGATGCACATAGTGTGCCAGACTGGTCCCATAGATCCACTTACAACTGGGCCACCATCGAGCAGTCATCTGGTCTCAGCCAACTGCAGGTTTCCATACGTAGCACAATTGGGTGAACAACTCCTCAATACATCTGTCACACCTCAAAACCCCTGAAATTAAGTAGAATGAATTCAAAAATATATTCCACATAAATTTGTCCCCAAAAACACAAAAAACTAAAAAACCAGACATGCGAATTTCAAGATACCATATTTCTAGTAACAACGGGACTGGTTGAGATAGGGGAACAGTCTGACGATGTCGGACCGACCTGACAAACCAAGCCCATGGTTCTCACAAACACTAGTTTATTTAGACAGAACCGAGCAGACCTAGTTCATGTTGAAGTTGTTATGGTCTGACATGGCCAGTAGGACGTGCCAAATAGGCCTCACTTGACTCGACTCGGTTTGGCATTGGGTCCATCCCTCCGGGTTTCCTGGACACTCGGTCTTGTCCAGTGTGGAACCCTATCCAGATCTGTTAGGGGATGGACTAGTGGTGTGTCACCCATATGGGATGCATTAACCAGATGAGTCCGGACCACTCTACCCCACGAGATGATGTGGGGCCTCCACCCCTAGCCGTAGTCGATGAATTGTGTCTTGACCAGCTAGCTGGGTGGCCCACATGTTTACCAACACCCATCTCGCATTTCCCACCTATAACCGTGTTTTTGGATGCTATAGCCATTTGGATGCGGCTCCATGCCACCGCCACATGACAGCAGCCCTCTGTCCCATTGACCGTCCCACAGAAAGTGCATTCCACCACCACTGCTGCATGTTGTCGCCTCCTCTGGCGCATTCAAGACATCAGTGGACCACCAGACATGTCTGGTGGTCCGTTATTCATGCCGCATGTGTCTGTAGCCACAATGGTTTCCCTATTCACTGTAGCGTCCTCAATTTTATATTGTTTTCACTTTGAGGTTATGGACACTAATAACTCTTGAGCAGAGATGTTTGGGATTTGTTCAATCATATCAAGCGATACACATAATCATAGGTAATAAATCCCCTATAAAAGACATTGCCTTGTATAAACTCATAAAGTGCAGATCCAAAAGTTTCTTGGTTGATCCCTGGTCATCATTTCTAAGAAGATATGAATGGTGATGAAATTTTAAATAAAACTCAAACCCTATCTCTTTGATGTTCTATGTTATAAAGATCTTCCTTGAGAATTCCAGGTATCGACATGGCTTCATGGCTTCGATCATCTAGAGGCATTGGACATATATGAATTTGTTAGAGCTAATTCCTCGATGGAGAGAATGAAATGTTGGAGTAGAGTCAGAGGATTCTAACCAAAAAATTCATTTTCATCTCCAATGCCAAAAAACTAAAAGGAAATATGTGGCCACATTTTAGTTATAGTACAATGTTGCATCATTATACTTACATTAATACTTACTTACATAGCTTTATATGAAAAATTAAGGAGCCTTATTCCTAAGCTGTGTCACCACTTCGTTGCATCACCACGCCATTGCCTTTTTCCCTCTCAACATTTGACAAGGAATATAAAATAAATTTATATGTTATTATATTAGTTTTCTCGAAATGTCTGAAAAATCATATTCTTGATCATCCCTTTCTTGTCGATGTTAAGTAATTTCTCATTTAATCCTGATGCTGCGAGTTCTACAGTGATATCGTATTTTTAAACCTGGCACTAGTTCAAATAATATAAAATCCATCTCACAAATTCACTTAACAATCCTTATAAATGTTCCAAATTCCATTCAACGCTCTGTGGTCCTTGGAATAATATTTCACAACATTTTAGGGACTTGAAATAATTACATATTATTAATAAAATTAAATGGAAATTATGAGTCTATACATTCTATCAAACATAGGTCTTCACGTCCACGAAATCCAAAAAAAACTAGAAAACAGATGGGGATGCTAAACATTAATCAGATCCTCCCACTCCCATGTGCTCTTCTGGAGACTTATGTGCTTCCAACGAACACACACCAGATGAATTGACCATCCTTGTAGGAACCTCTACAATTGATCCCCTATATTTACTAAGAACACTATAAATGTCTCCCCAACATCAATTTTTAGCTCTTCCCAGTCAGTGGAAATTGACGGGTCATGCATGTATCTCCTCAACTGTACACATGGAAAACATCATGCACTAAGTGCATCTGTGGTGGAAGGGATTGGTGGTGATCTCCCTCCTCAAACTCCAAGGGTATTCATCTCCTTTTGGCATAAGAAATATGATTTCCTTGTGCAGTCCTCATATTCTCATAGATGATATGCACCTACTTAGTGGTAACCCATACTAACTCTAGACCCATGAGTGCCGACTCCCATGGGTCTGTTCAACATATGGCTGATCTGAATGGACGGTCGTAAAAGGCCTCAAACGGTTCCATTCCAATGGTGGAGTAATAACTGTTGTTGTATAGATATTTCACTAGTGGCATTTGGTTCTCCCAGTTATTACCAAAGTCATGTAAAGAATAATGAATCATGGCCTCAAGGTTATGTATGGTCTAATACATCTGACCATCTATCTAGTGGTGAAAATATATTCTCAAGCATAATTTTATCTCGAATTCCTCCTGTAATCCAGTCCACAACAACGATGTAATACATGCTTCACAATAGGAAATGATCAAGAAAGTCACCCAGTGGAGCCACACTATCTCTCATATTTTGAGGCATCCCAAACCCTTTACTGGTCCCTTCTACCGAATGAATAAGAAATGAGCTGACATGGTGAGCTAGTCAACATTCATCTAGATAATTTCATGGCCCCTAGAAGTACCTGGGAGTCATGTCACAAAGTCCATCAAGATACCAGCTTATGTTACAAAATATATAAAATAAAACAAGTGAACAACCGAAACAATGATAATACCCAAATATTATTAGCAATGAAATGTTAAAAGATCATATATGATATAATCTTGATGTATATGATTCTTGTATAATTTAATAACAATGATTTATCCATTATACATGAGGTTAACCTACACTCAACCATGTAAAAGTACAAGGTAAGAGGTTATTTCACAATTTTTTCATTATTCGAGGTTGTTTATATATATAATTATCTACTGTGACCTCTTTATCATATACATCCATGATTCATAAAAATGTATTTCAAATCATTCTTACTATTTTATAGACTATTGGTAATTGTAATTTATACCCTTATGGACTTTTTATAATATTTTTATAAATGAATCTTTCTGTCGTTTTCCTAACAAGGTCTTTTTTAACCTTTTTGACAAAATGAATGTATGAATGTTTTTATCTTATATGGCAGGTGTGGCTATTTTCCTCCGTTATAAAATCGTTTAATCCTACATTACAAGATTATAAGAATATTTTCAATTTAACTTTTATCTTTTATAATTACATGACTTTTAAATGAACTAAAAAATGAGATATTTCCCTCAAATAGTTTTGATTTCATCTATGACACCATCCTTTGATAGATTTTAATCTTATTAGAAGTTGATTTATTATGATACAAATCTTTTATATTGTATTGAAGGTTTTGTGATATGTTTGACTCTGGATGTGTTATTTTTATACCATTCATGGTTTTTGGAGAAAGTATTGACATTCTATATGTTAGTATTAATACAAATGTTTATGTTATGTTTAAACCTATTCATATGAGGAATGAATTGGACTTAATAAGTGACGGGTGGAGCCCGATACAGATCCTCGATGCATCTGTAGGTCTCATGAGACAAACTAGTGTCTTGGAACAAGGCCTTGAAAAAATATTATTTGTTGTATTGGCACAAGGCCTTGATTATGTGGTTATTATAGTCTGGAATTATGCATTCCATCTTTATAAAAGTGGATATTGATATTGCAAGTGAATATTTGATTAGTATAATATCCATGTGAATATGTAAATGGAATTATTTCATTTTATTTCTACCATATTATGCTGATGATCAAGTTTAAAAGCAATTTGTTTTAGTTATGCATTGCCTTAAATGTTTATGATTATTTATGAAGGATTAACCTATTTTGTTATCCTTACTGGGCATATGAGCTCACCCCTTTCCATGTTTTATTTATCCTAGGATGTGAAGAATTATTTATGAATGACCTGCGTGGGATAGAGTGATGGGATATGAGTGTGTTCTATGGAGACAAGATGTTATTGTAGTTTTTTTACATTTTAATGTAGTGAAATATTTATGAATGTATCTAGTGATTACAAGGCAACTAAACTAATCGGTCGTTCGAGACGTGATATTTTGTGATCATGACAATGATATGTAATAATTCACCGACTCTGGGTAATTATGGTCGGGGTGTTACAGTTGGTATCAAAGGATATTTAGTACAATCCTTGGAATCATGATTTAGATAAACACTGATTAGTGGGAATATACCTAAGATAGACTTTGTGTATTAGGATAGAAGAACATCATATAATTTGGTTACTTTAGTGATTTTGTAAGTTTTTCGAGTAATACTTCCCTGTCTGGAAACATGCAGGTAGTGGCGGCTCTGTCAAAAATGTACCTAAGGGTGAAACCTGAAAACACCTCTTTTAGCTAGACTCGAAAGGAAACTAGTGCACGACAATGGGCCATGGTGCACTCGTGGTTATGATACACCTGGGGGATATGCTTAGGATAATTCTCATTTTCATTAAAACCCATTATAAAGGTTTATGAGTATATACTTCCTCAAAGAAAACGTTTTTATGATTATGGATTATATCCATATATTGTTCAATTTATATGAAGTGTTTTACAAGTTTGGATTTATATATTAAGATTCATAAAGTAATCTAGTGTTTTCCATGGATTATAAAGGGATCAGAGTGGAAGAAATGGAAACTATATCAATGCATGCAATCCATGTATAGATTGCCCTCCTACTCAAGATAATTATAGTGGAGCTAGTGATGCAACTGGTGCTGATCAGCTAATCACCATACTTGGAAAACTCACTTAGGTTATGAAAAATAACCTTATCCATATAGAGCACCCAGATCCATAGCATGGAGGTTCAATGTTAGATCTCTTAATGAGGACAAAAACACCAACATTCCATGGGAGTACAAATCTCTTAGTTTCTGAACAATGGATAAATTCATTAGAGAAAATATTCAATTCCCTGGGGAGTAGTGAAAGGGAAAACGTTATCATGGAATTTTACCGCCTTGATGGTGATGCTGACTAATGGTGTTCATTAATTCAAAACACAATGAAATATGATGATATATCAAATATTTAATGGATGGAGTTGAAATATATCTTCATAGAAAAAAACATTCCTCGTGACCATCGAGCAGATATGGAAAGGAAATTTCTGAGTCTGAGGAAAAAGGAGGATGAGAATGTAGCAAAGTATGAGGCTAACATTACAATGTTAGTGAGGTATGTTGCAGATTAGATATGTAACCCATGAAGTAAGATTGATCATTTCTTTTATGGGTTAAAACAGTTTCCCCATCGAACATTTTCCTCACATACCTTGTCGTTGTATAAAGATAATGTATCTTGTACTATCAAGACAGAAAATGATTTCTCTATGTCTTGTGACATTAAAGGAAAGAAAGGGAATAAGTGATCTGTTGATCACTATGGGAATGGAAATAAAGAGAATAAGGGAAAATTTGAATATTCATCTTGTAATAAATGTGGGAAGAAACACCATGGTACTTGCTTGAAAGGAATGAAAGTCTGTTACAAGTATGGTGGAAAAGTCCACCAAGCTCGTGATTGCAAGGGGAAGAAAGAATCTACCGATATCCAATGCTACAATTACAGGGAGATGGTATATTATGAAAATGAATGCCCTAAGTGTTAGGGGAAATTATCTCAGAAAAGGCCAAGGGATCAAGGCCTAGCTTATGATGTCACTACTACTAAGGTAGAAGCTCTGAAAGACATGGTGGCAGGTAATTTAATGTTTTCCTCAAGTTTATCAGATGTATTATTTGATTCTAGGTCATCCCTTTATTTCATATTATCCTAGTTTTCTAAGATAATAAGATATTTCCAATTTTATTTAACAAGGATGTTGTCAGTTAAAACTCCTAAGGGATGTATCATTGCAACAATGTTTTGTGAATCTGTTCCCATTAGAGAATATAAATGTTCTTTATCTACAGATCTCATCATCAAACCTATGATTTATTTTGATATAATCATCATTATGGATTGGATATCATACTATGATGCGATGATTTATTGTAAGAATAAGGAGGTAATGATTTTTTATGATGATGATGATAAGGAACTCCTTATCATTAGAGTAGAATCGTCACCACTTGATTCTTATATAGATCTACCCCAAGTAGCACAACTAAATTCAATTATCAGGGGAGAAGTTAGTGAAATTATTACGGGTTGGGAATGGAATGTTCAAATAGAGTATGTACCTATTGTGAGAGAATATGATGATGAGTTTTGAGAAGATTTACCTAGACGTCCTCCATTATGAGAAATTGAGTTTTTCATTGATTTAATTCCAGGTTCAAGGCCCATATCTAAGACCTCTTATAGAATAACCACTGTGGAATTAGTGGAACTAAATAAATAACTAGAGTAATTCAGTAATAAGGGATCTATTCGCCCCAATGTTTCTCCATAGGGTGCCCCTGTACTTTAAAAAATATATATATGGATCAATGATGTTATGCATCGACTATATGGAAATTAATGCTATAACAATAAAGAACAAGTATCCCCTACCTTTCATTGATTATTTATATAACCAACTACATGGAGCTCAATACTTTTCAAAGATTTACAATCTATATAGATACCATCAGTTGTGTGTGAACAAGGAAGACATTCCAAAGACAACATTTCGAACCAGGTAAGAGCATTATGAGTTTACAGTAATGCCTTTTAGATTGACTAATTCACCCTCTATATTAATGGATCTAATGAATAGTTTTTTCAAGGAATATCCTGATGATTTTGTGGAGGTATTTATTGATGATAAATTGGTATATTAAAAAATCTACGAAGCTCATGAAAATAACTTCCACATTATCCTGAAGACTCAAAAAGACATGAATTATATGATAAGTTTAGACAGTTTGAATTCTATCTTCAAGAGATTTCATTTCATGGCCATATTGTCCCTAAATATGGAATCATTGTTGA
This sequence comes from Viscum album, assembly GCA_963277665.1. NCBI lineage: Eukaryota > Viridiplantae > Streptophyta > Magnoliopsida > Santalales > Viscaceae > Viscum > Viscum album. The sequence continues at coordinate 914,702,439 of OY728157.1, forward strand.
TCCTATTATGACAAAATCAATCCATGAATGGCCAGCACCAACAAGTATAACTGAGGTATGCCGTTTTATTGGTTTAGCAGGTTATTATCGACGTTTTTTTCCAGAAATTCACCCAATTGGATAACCCATTAACAAGATCACATGTAAAAGAGTTAAATTTGTTTGGAAAAAAAGAATGTGAAGAATGTTTTGAAGAACTGAATAAAATATTATTCAATGCTCTAATATTGACTCTACCATTAGGGAATGATGGGTTTGTTATTTATATTGATGCATCAAAGAATGTACTTGATTGTGTCATTATGAAAAATGATAGTGTAATTGTATATGCATCACGACTGTTGAAAATTAATGAGAAAAACTATCATACTCATGATATTGAGTTAACTGCTATAATCTTTTCTTTTAAGATATGGAGAAATTATCTTTGTGTTGAAAAATGTGAGACATATAACGATCACAAGAGTACGAAGTATATTTTCTCACAGAGTGAACTCAACACGAGGCAAATCCGATGGCTTGAACTAATCAAGGATTATGATTGCATGATACACTACCACTAGGGGAAGGAAAATAATGAGGAAGATGCTCTGAGAGAAAGGATCATGGAGTTTTGAAAAAAATGAAAGATGAAAAGGATCCTATATTTATGGATCTATTAAAGTTGGATATGGGAATAACCATGGAAAGTAAAACATCAATTCTTTTTCAAATGTTTTCCAGACATTACATACTATAAATGATAAAGAGTTCTCATACCAGTGATGAAGATTTTCAAAAGAATATTAAAACTCTGAATTAAGGGAGATTGAGTGACATTGTGTATGAAGATGGAAATTTGAAATTTGGGAAGAAACTTTGTGTTCTTGATATACATGATCTAAAAAGGGAATTTTGGGATGATGCTGATAGATCCAATTTCAATATACACCATGGGAGCACCAAAATGTATAGATATTTGAATGAACATTTTTGGTGGGACAACATAAAGAGGGAGATTGCTGATTTTTTGTCACGATGTATGGTTTGTCAATAAGTAAAAGCTGGAAGGAAACAACCTGGTGGAGTATTGCAACCTATTCCTATACCTGAGTGGAAATGGGATAATATCACGATGGTCTTTTTCATGGGACTACCAAAGACTCCTAAAATGAATGATGCATTATGGGACATTGTTGATAGTCTTACAAAGGCAGCACATTTTCATGATATAAGGTAAGATTTAACACTTGAACGTCTATCAAGACTATATATTAATGATGTTGTGAGACATCATGGAGTACCCTGATCAATGGTTTCGAATTGTGATCCATTTTTTACTTCAAGATTATTGAATAGTATTCAGAAGCCCTTAGGTACTGAACATTGTTTGAGAACTGCCTACCACCCTCAACCAGATGGACAATAATAACAGACAATTCAAACCATAGACGAAATGTTGAGATCATGCTAACATTACATTTAGGGTATGTGGGATAAATATTTACCTCTGGTAGAATATTACTATAACAATATCATTCATTCATGTATTTGGATGACACCATATGGAGCATTATACAGAAAGATATGTCACACACCAACCTGTTGGGATGATGTTGGTGAAAGAAAACCCATAGGCCCAAAACTCATGGAGGAAACATTCGAAAAGGGGACGGTAATCCAAAACCACATCAAATCTGCTCAAAGTAGGCAGAAGAGGCATGATGACAAACGAAGGAAGGATTTACAATTTCAGGTAAGAGATCATTTTTTTCTTGATGGTATCTCCATGGAAGGGTGTTATACATTTCGATAAGAAGGGAAAATTTTTTCCTAGGTACATCAGACCATTCGAAATTCTATAACGAATTGGGGCTGTAGCTTACCATTTGGCAATGCCACCAAGTCTCTCCAAAGTTGATGATGTGTTCCATGTATCACTGTTGATAAAATACAAAACTGACCCAACGCATGTACTCACTTATTAGGAAATAGAACTGGAACCTGATTTGCCTTATTGCAAAGTGCCCGTCAGGATTCTTGATAATAGAGAACAAGTGCTGAGAAACTGGATGACTCATCTCATAAAAATTCTATGGAGAAACCAAAAGATGGAAGATGCAACGTGGGACCCGAGGAACATATGATGAAAAACCACCTGAGCCTTTTAATGTAGTAAGATTCTAGAAATATAGAGGAAGAAATTATTTTAAGGAGGGGAGAATGTAACACCACAAGCTTCCACGATACACTTCTCTTTGAAGAATACAATAGCGTGTGATGTACGCAACATCGAGTTCTAACAGACACCACAAACAATCAAACTAGTCGTATGAATATTAATACCCTCTTTTTGAAATTTTATAAATTTTATCATTGAAAAAGGACTTCATTTTTGGATTTTGAATATCGAAATTAGCATACAGGGAATTTTTGGTAATTTTATGGAAACCTTCAATTTTTTGAGGAATAGTGAAAAACAACTGAGTTATAGTATCAAACCAACTTTTTATTTAAATAATTATTTCTTTTATTTAAATATATTTTTGGACAAAATAAATACATAATACCTATATAAGTTCAATGTAATTAATTTGAGTCAGTTTATAATAATTTTAGATATATAAAAATTTTATTGATCTTTTCACCGTCTTATACCGATCTCCTAAGAGAATTTGCAAACTCACAGAAAACATAATTTTCTACTTCTGTGAGTGAAATTTCGAATATCCGAGAGACACGGTTAATATCAAGGATTAAAATGTGGTTCAATACGATAGAAATAATTATTGGTGAATAGTAACTTTTAACTTTTATTTACCACAGTTAAATGTAAATAGGGTAATTAGGGGTAAAAATGATATTATTATTACTGTAACACATGTTCTAATTCTATTTGATAAGTATAATTCGACCAAAAACAACCTTCGTAATAAAATATAATCCCCTTTGGTCCACTGGGATTAGATTAGGGCATTTATTATTATTTAATTCAATGGACAATTAAAAGAGTTAAAATCACTGTTTAAAAAATATAAGATTTTTAATAAAGGTTTATACATAAGATAAATTAGATTATAAATATTCATTAGAAATATAAAAATATTTTCTACATAATGGTATTTTCTTTATAATTTTTAAACCTTAAATAATTTAATTTATTTATGACACAATGATGATGCGACAATTACCTTAGTAGTGATATATTAAAATAATTGATATTATAAATACCCAAATAATTATAATTTGAAACTTTTAATGAATTCCACGAATTTTATAGGTTAATATGACATGTAATGGGTTATTAAATGAATTATTTTCACTGTAAAAATTCTTTTATGAATTTAGAAAAAACAAAATTCCAAATAGTGTCAAAATTGACAAAAATGAGTTTTTATAACAAATATTATATTATTAAATGATATTAAATTCTTATAAATATAATTTTCGGCCAAAGGACTTATATAATGATAGGTGTATCATTAGTGGACCCCTTGGGGGTTTCATGGATGTATATATTATGTTTATTAACTATATAATATAAAAATAAAAAGAGACATGGTAAATGTCAAACTCTTTAACAAAGAGTTAAATCAAGAAGATAAAGTTAATATAGTGACCCAAAACTATCTAAACCCTATTGGTTGAGTTTTTTTCGACCTATACTCACCATAACATATAAATAATCCACTTTGGATCCATTAAAAACTCAATATGAATATATTATAAAATAATATTTCTAGCTTTTCCTAAGGTGCCCTTCACCCCTCTTATTAAAGGGCACTCCACCTTCTCTCTAATTCACACCTTAAAAGCCTTTTGGTTCGGCCAAACCCTTACCAAATATTCTCTCAACTTATATAAATTCATCATAGAGGCCTTCCTTTTGTCTGGAAGCCAACCTAAAGTGTCTTTTTGATCAAATCAAAAGAAAGAACCCGAAGAAGAGGTAATGTTTTCTCCACCTTCTTTCAAGTTCCTTTCTTATTCAACTTCTTCTTTCTTTGTTAATTATATTATAAAATAAATACTAGAGTATCTTCTATATACTGTGTTGTTATTATAAATATGGTACAAACATATTTCTAATTCTATCCATCCTTTTAATGAACTGTCACCATACCTGCGTACGTACGACTTACCGTCTTCACGTCGTGGTGTAATTGTCATTCAAAACATTTTTATTTGGATGGGTATGATAATGATGTGTAATTGATGTAAATAATAAATATAACATGATATATATTATTTATATATGATATTACATCCAATTATATATTATTTTAATATCAAAAGAATGATATTGTCACTCGTGCGTACGTACGGACTACTGTCTCCACGAACTCGATGAGATTCATTCCTCATCGTATCCATGAAAGTATAATTCTCAAATGATGATTAAGAATAATGATTATGGACTTGATATAATTCTGGATTAGAATACAATAAAAACTATTGATAACAAACAAGGCTTATGTGACAAAACATATAAAAGAAAATGAGTAATTGAACACCCGAAACGACGATAATACTAAAATATTAGTAACAAAGATGCATTAAAAGATAATATATGATATCATATTTATTTATATGATTATTGTATAATTTAATAACAATTATTTAACTATTATACAGGAGATTAACCTACCCTTGACCTAGGAAAAGTACAAGTTAAGGGTTTATTTAACAATCTCTTCATTTTCTGTGGTTGTTTATATGTAATTATCGACTAGGACCTCTTTATCATCCACATCCATGTTTCTTAAAAATGTATTTCATATAATTATTAATATTTTATAGACTATTGTTGTAATTAATTTATACCCTTTATGACTTTTTATAAGATTTTTATAAAGGAATCTTTCCATCATTTTCCAAACAAGGTCCTTTTTAACCTTTTCAACAAAAGTAAGGTTAGAATGTCGTTTTATAACTTATACAGCAGGTGTGGCTATTTTCCACCATTATAAAATCATGGAAGATTCCCATACAAGATTAGATGAATATTTTAAAATTAAATGTTTTCTTTTATAATTATGCGACTTTTAAATGATTTAAAAAAAAAAATATTTTTCTCAAATAGTTTTGATTTCATCTATGTCAACATCCATTGATGGATTTTAATCTTATTTGAAGTTGATTTATTATTATACAAAACTTCCATATTGTATTGAAGGTTTTGTGATATGTTTTACTGTAGATGTGTTTTTTTACACCATTAATGATTTATGGAGAAGGTGTTGAAATTTCGTTTGCTAGTTTTAATATGAATGTTTATTTTATTTTTAAACATATTCATATGAGGAATGCATTGGACTTAATAACTGACGGGTGGATCCTGCTATAGCTTCTCGATGCATCTATAGGTATCATTAGTCAAACTAGTGTTTTGGAACAAGGCCTTGAAAACATATTATTGGTAGTCATGGCATGAGGCCATGATTATGTGGTTATGACAGTTTGGCATTATGCTTTCCATCTTTATAAAAGTGTTTATTGATATTGAATGTGATTATTCTATTAGTATAATATCCATTTGAATAAGTAAATGGAATTATATCATTTTATATCTCCCATATTATACTGATGTTCAATTTTATAAGGATTTTGTTTTAATTATACATTGCCTTAAATGTTTATGCTTATTTATGAAAGTTTCCGCTATATTGTTATCCTTACTGGGCATCTGAGCTCACCCCTTTCTATGTTTTATTTTTCCAGGATGTGAAGAAGTATTTTATGAATGACCTACATGTATTTCATGTGGGGATATGAGTGTGGTCTACAGAGACAATATGTTATTGTAGTTTTTCACTTTATGATGTAATGTAAACCTTATGAATGTATCTAGTGATTCCAAATCTACTAAACTAATCGGCCTTTCGAGACTTGATCTGTTGTGATCATGCGAATGTTATGTAATAATGAACCGACTTGGGGTAACTAGGGTTGGGGTGTTAAAGTTGGTATCATAGAAAGTTTAGTAAAAACATTGGAAGCTAGATTTAGATAAACTATGATTAGAGCACATAGACCTAAGATGGACATTGAGGATTAGTATAGAAGAACATCCATGAATTTTGGTATTGTAGATATTTTTTGAGTTTTCCAAGTAATAAATCCCTGTTTGGATACAAGTAGGTAGATGCAACTTTGGAACATATGTACCTCGGGGTAAAATCAGAAACCACCGCTTTGAGCTAGAATCGAACTGGAAATGGTGCACGAAAGTGGGCCTAGATGCACACTTGGTTACGACACTCCCACGGGATATGTTTAGGATAATTATCATTTTCTTTACAAACAATTATGAAGGGTTTATGAGTATATACATCCTCAATGAAAACATTTTTATGATTATGGATTTTATCCATAAACTGTTCAATTTATGTTAAGTATTTTACATGTTTGGATTTATGTATTATGATTCATAAACTAATATAGTGTATGCCATTTGTTTGAAATGATACCTAGTGGAAGATATGGAAAACATATCAATACACACACTCGATGTAGAGATTTCCCTCCTTCTAAAGATAATTATAGTGGATTTTGTGATGCAACTCGTGCTGATTAGCTAATCACCATACTGGGACAACTCACTCAGGTTATCAACAATAACCTTACCCGTATGGAGTACCCTGATCCTCAACATTGAGGATCAATGTTAGATAGCTTAATGAGGAAAAAAACCAACATTCAATGGGAGTACAAAACTCTTATTAGCTGAACAATGGATAAATTTCTTTAGAGAAAATATTCCAATCTGTGGGGAGTAGTGAAAAGTAAAAAGTAATCATGGGAGTTTACTGCCTAAATTGAGTTGCTGAACAATGGTGTTCATTGATTCAAAACACAAAGGAAGATGATGAAGTATCAAATATGGAATTGAGGGAGTTCAAAGAGATTTTCATAGAAAAATACTTTCATCGTGACCATCGACCAGATATGGTAAAGAAATTTCTAAGTCTGAAGAAAAAGGTGGATGAGAATGATTCAAAGTCTGAGGCTAAAATTACATGGTTAGTTAGGTATATTGCATATTATATACCTAAACCTAGAAGTATGATTGATCGTTTCTTTTATGGCTTAAAACTATTTCTCCATCAAGTATTAGTCCCACAAAAATTCTCGTTGTACGAAGATATTGTCCCATGTGCTATCAAGATAGGAATGTAATTATCCATGTCTTCTGTCATTAAAGAAAAAAAAGAGAAAAGAGATCTTCTGATCACACTAATAATGGAAATAAGGGGATCAAGGGAAATTTTTAATATCCATCCTGTATTAAATCTTGGAAGAAACACCCTGGTACTTGCTTAAAGGGAATGTGAGTCTGTTACAAGTGTGGTGAAAAAGGCCACCAAGCTTGTCATTGCAAGAGGATGAAGGAAGCTACCGATGTTCAATGCTACAATTGCAGGGAGATGGAAAATTATGCAAATCAATTTCCTATGATTCAGGGTTACATACCTCAGAAAAGGACAGGGATCAAGGCCAAGCTTATTCTATCACTAGTTCTGAGGTAGAAGCTCTGAAAGACATAGTGGTAGGTAATTTATTTGTTTCATCATGTTTATAAAATGCATTATTTGATTTTGGATCATCGCATTGTTTCATATCTTCCATGTTTACTAAAATAATAAGATATTTCCAACTTGACTTAACAAGGGAGTTGTCAGTTAAAACTCTTAAGGGAAGTATTATCACAAAAATGTTTTGTGAATCTGTTCCCATTAGAGGATATAAATTTTCTTTATCTATTAATCTCATTGTACTAACTATGATTTAGATTGATATAATCCTCAGTATGGATTGGATTTCAGACTATGATGCGAAGATTTATTGTAAGAAGATGGAGGTTACAATTTGTGATGATGATGATAAGGAACACCGTATCTTTAAAGAAGAATCACCACCACCTAATTCTTATCTAGTTCCACCCCCAGTAGCACAACTAAATTCAATTATCATGGAAGAATAGAATGAAATGTTTGTGGGTGAGGAAAGGAATGTTCAAATATACGATGTACCTATTGTGAGAGAATATGTTGATGTGTTTCCAGATGGATTACCTGGACATCCTCCAGAATGAGAAATTGTGTTTTCCATTAATTTAATTCCTGGTTCAAGGCCCATATCTAAGAACCCATCTATAAATACCATTGTGGAATTAGTGAAACTAAAGAAACCACTAGATTAATTGAGTAATAATGAATTTATTCTCCCTAGTGTTTCTCTATGGAGAGACCCTTTAATTTTTGTTAAAAATAAATATGGATATATGAGGTTATGTATCGACTTCATGGAAATTAATGCTATAACAATAATGAACAAGTATCCCCTACCTCACAGAGATGATTTATTTGACCAACTACATGGTGCTAAATAAATTTCAAAGATTGAACTTTGATATAGATACCATCATAAGTGTGTGAAGAAGGTAGACATTTCAAAGACAACATTTCACACCAGCTACATGCATTACGAGTTTATAGTAATGCCTTTTGGATTGACTAATGTACCCTCTATTTTCATGGATCTAATAAATAGAGTTTTCAGGGAATATATCGATGATTTTGTGGTTGTATATATTGATGATATCTTGGTATATTCCAAAAAGTACTAAGATCTTGAAAATCACTTGTGCATTACCCTGAAGACTCTAAGAAGACATGCATTATATGGGAAGTTTAGAATGATTGAATTTTGTGTTGAGGAAATTTCATATCATGCCCATATTGTCTCTAAATATGGAATCTCTGTTGATCCTTCTAAGACAAGAGCAATCCAGGAATGTCCAGCACCAACGAGTATAACTGAGTTACGCAGTTTTATTGGTTTAGCAGGTTATTATATACATTTCGTCCATAATGTTTCCTGATTGGATAACCCATTAACAAATCTCACACATGAAGGAGTAAAATTTGTTTGCACAAAAGTGTGTGATGAATTTTTTGAAGAACTGAATAAAATATTAGTCAATGATCCAATATTAACTCTACCATCGGGGAATGATGGGTTCATTATTTATAGTGATGCATCAAATAAAGGACTTGGTTATGTCCTTTTGCGGAATGATTGAGTTATTGCATATGCATCACGACAACTAAAAAATCATGAGAAAAACTATCCAACATAAGATCTTGAGTTAGCTACTATAATCATTTCTTTGAGGATATAGAGACATTATATCTATGGTGAATCATGTGAGATATATACCAATCACAAGAGTTTGAAGTATATTTTCTCACAGAAAGAACTCAACATGTGGCAAATGTGATGGCATGAACTACTCAAAATTATGATTACATGATACACTACCACCCGGGGATGGAAAATAAGGTAGTAGATGCATTGACAAGAAAGGATCATGGAGTTTTGAACAAAATGAGAGTTAAAACGGATCCTATATACATAGATCTAGTAAAGTTGGATATGGGAATAACCATGGAAGGTGAAACATCAATGCTTTTTCAAATGGTTTCCAAACCATCTTTAATATAAAGGATAAATTGTTCTCAGATCGGTGATGAGAATTTCAAATGAATATTAAAGATGTAAATGATGAGAGATCAAGTGACTTTGTGTACGAAGATGGAATTTTGATATTTTGGAAGAGACTTTGTGTTCCTGATATACATGATCTAAAAAGGGAATTGTTCGATGATTTTCATAGTTCCAATTTCCCTATACATCCTAGAAGCACCAAAATGAATAGAGATTTGAAGGAACATTTTTTGGTGGGACTACATGAAGAGGGAGATTGATGATTTTGTGTCAAGATGTATGGTTTTTCTATAAGTTAAAGATGGATGGAAACAACCTAGTGGAGTATTGTAACCTCTTCCCATACCTGAGTGAAAATGGGATAATATCACGATGAACATTTTCATGGGACAACCAAAGACTCCTAGAAGGAATGATGCAATATGGGTCAGTGTTGATTATCTTACCACGCCAGCATAATTTCTTTTTATAAAGGAAGACTTACCATTTCAACGTCTAGCAAGACTATATATTAATGATGTTGTGAGACTTCATGGAGTACCCCCACCAATTGCTTCAGATCGTGATCCCCGTTTTACTTCAAGACTATGGAAGAGTCTTCAGAAGGCCATGGATACTGAAAATCATTTGAGCACTGCCTTCCACACTCAAACATATGGACAATCAGAACAGACTATTATTTCCATTGAAGTCATGTGGAGATCAAGATCACTTGAATTTCAGGGTATGTGGGATCAATTTTACCTCTGTTAGAATTTTCCTATAACAATAGCTTCCATTCATGTTTTCAGATGGCACCATATGAAGTGTTTTATGGAATGAGATGTCACACACCATCCTGTTGGGATGATGTTGGTGATAAAAACTAGTTGGCCCAGAACTGGTGGAGGAAACAATGGAAAAAGTGAAGGTAATCCAAAACCACATCAAAGTAGCTCAAAGTAGGCAGAAGAACTATGCTGACAACGGAAGAAAGGATTTAGAATTTCAGGTAGGAGATCGTGTTTTCTTGAAGGTATCTCTATGGAAGGGTGTAATATGATTCAGTAAGAAATGAAAATTGAGTCCCAAGTACATAAGAACATTTGAAATTCTAGAACGAATTGGGGCTATAGCTTACCGTTTGGCAATTCCTCCAAGTCTCTCCAAAGTTCACGATGTGTTCCACGTATCATTGTTGAGAAAATACATGCCTGACCCAAAGCATGTAATCACCTATGAGGAATAAGAACTGGTACCTGATCTGTCTAATTGCGAAGAGCCCGTCAGCATTCTTGATACCAGAGAACAAGTACTGAGAAATTGGACGACTCGTCTGGTAAAAGTTCTATGGAGAAACCATAAGATGGAAGAGGCAACGTGGGAACATGAGAAAATTATGATGAATAAACACGTGAGTCTTTTTTTGCATAAATTGTCAAGAAATTTGTAGGGGGAAATTATTTTATGTATGAGAGAATGTATCACCCCAATCTTCCACGGTACGATCCTCTTTGAATAATACAGTAGTGTGTGTTGTACCCATCTTTGATTTCTAACACACACCACAACCAATCAAACAAGCCATTATGAATAGTAATACCCAGTTTTTGAAATTTTATAAATTTTATCATTCAAAAAGGAATTCATTTTTGGATTCGGAATATCGAAATTAACCTAGGGTTAATTTTTGGTATTTTTCTGAATACCTTCAAATTTTTATTAATAGTGCAAAATCACTGAGTTATAGTTTATAACCGAATTTTTATTTAAATAATTATCTATTTTATATAAATTTATTTTAGGTCAAAATATATACATAATATAAAAATATGTTCAATGTAATTCATTGGAGTCAGTTTATAATAATTTTAGATACATAAAAATTGTATTGAACTTTTCACCATCTTTTACCCATCTCATGGGAGAATTTGAAAATTCACATAAAACATAATTTTACTACTTCTGTGAGTGGAATTTTAAAAATTCGAGAGACATGGTTAATATCAAGGAGTAAAATGTGGTTCAATAAGATAAAAATAATTTTTGGTGAATAGTAACGTTTTTCCTTTATTTACCACGATTAAATGTAAATAGGGTAATTAAGGGTAAAAATGATATTATTAATATCCAAAAACATGTCATAATTGTATTGGATAAGTAACATTCGACCCAAAACAACCTTAGGAATAAAATATGAACCTCTTTGGTCAACATGGATTAGATTAGGATATTTATTATTATTTAATTCAAAGAAGAGTTAAAAGTGTTTAAATCAAAGTTTATTAACTAAAACATTCATAATATAGTGGTATACATAAGATAAATTCGATTATAAATATTCATTAGAAATATAGAAATATTTTACACATAATGGAATTTTATTTATAATTTTTAGACATTATATAATTTATTTTATATATGACACAATGATGATGTGGTAATTACCATATTAGTGAAAAATTAAATTAAAAGTTATTATAAATACCCAAATAAATATAATTTGAGACTTTTAATGAATTAAACGAATTTTATAGGTTAATATGACATGTTAGGGTTGATTAAATGATTTTTTTTGAAGTAATAATGCTTTTATTAATTTATCCAAAACAAAATACCAAATAGTGTCAAAATTTACATAAAAGAGTTTTTAAACAAATAATATATTATTAATTGATATTAAATTCATAAAAATATAAGGATCAGCTAAAGTACATATATAAGTAGATGTGTATCATTAATAAACCAATTGGGGGTCTCTTGAAATATATAGTATGTTTATTAACTATATAATATAAAAATACAAAGAGACATGGTAAATGTCAAACGATTTAACTAAGAGTTAAATAAAAATGATAAAGTTAATATTCTGACCCAAACCTGTCTAAAACCTATTGGTTGAGTGGTTTTAGACCTATCCACACCATAAAATTTAAATAATACACTTTGGAGCTATTAGAAACCGAATATGAATTTTTTATAAAATAATATTTCTATCTTTTCCTAAGGTGCCCCTCACCCCTCTTATTAAAGGGCACTCCCCCTTATATATAATTAACACATTAAAAGCCTTTTGGCTCTTCCAAACCATTCCCAAATATTCTACCAACTTCCCTATATTCATTCTAGAGGCCTTCCTTTAATAATAAAGCCATCTTATGGAACCCTTTTGATCAAATCAAAAGGAAGAACCTAAAGGAGTGGTAATGATTTCACTACCCTCTTCCAAGTTCCTTTCATCTTCAACTTCTTCATTCATTGTTAATTCTATTCTAAAATAACAATTCTATTATCTTCTATATACTTTTATGTTATTATTAACATGTTACCACCATATTCATAATTCTATCTATCCTTTGAATGACATGAAACCATACGTGCATACGTACGGCTTACCGTCTCCACGTCGTGGTGTAAATGTTATCAAAACATTATTATTTGGATGGGTATGATAATGATGTGTAATTGATGTAAATAATAAATATAACATGATATTGATTCTGTATATATTATATACCATCAAATTATATATTATTTTAATATAAAAAGAATGATATTGTCGCCCGTTCGTACGTACAGACTACCGTCTCCACGAACGTGATGAGATTCACTCCCCATTGTATCCATGAAAGTCAAATTCTCAAATGATGAATAAAAATAATGTTTAAGGACATGATATAATTCAGGATATTAATAAGATACATCATATGGATAACAAACATGGCTTATTTAACAAAAAATATAAAAGAAAACGAGTAAGTGAGCACCCGAAACGACGATAATACTAAAATATTATCAACAAAGTTATATTAAAAGATGATATATGATATCATATTTATGTATATGATTCTTGTATAATTTAATAACAATTATTTAACTACTATAAAAGTGGTTAACCTACCCTCGAACATAGAAAATTATAAGGTAAGGGTTTATTTCATAATCTCTTACTTATCCGAGGTTGTTTATACGTTATTATATACTGGGTCCTCTCTATCATCCACATCCATATTTCTTAAACATTTACTTCAAATCATTCTTAATTTTTAATATACTATGGATTAATTTCATTTATACCATTTTGACTTTTTATAAAAAGTTTTTAAATAAATCCTTCCATCGTTTTCCAAACAAGGTCCTTTTTAACCTTTTCGATAAAATTAGGGTAAGAAAGTCTTTTTTAACTTATACGACTAGTGTGGCTATTTTCCACCCTTATAAAATTGTCAAAGCTTCCCTTACAAGATTATAAGAATACTTTCAATGTAAATGTGTTATTTTATATTTATGTGACTTTTAAATGATTTCAAAAAAAGATATATCCCTCTCAAATAGTTTTGATTTCATCTATGTCAATATCCTTTGATGGATTTTATGCTTATTTGAAGTTGATTTATTATGATACATAACAACCATATTGTACTGAAGGTTTTGTGATATGTTTGATTGTGGATGTGTTATTTTTATACAATTCACGTTTTATAGAGAATGTATTGACATTTCTTTTGCTAGTTTTAATACGAATGATTATGTTATGTTTAAACCTATTCATATGAGGAATGCATTGGAAAAAATAAGTGATGGGTGGAGCCCTCTATAGATCCTCGATGTATCGGTAGGTCTCATATGACAAACTAGTTTCTTGGCACACAGAGTTGCAAAAATCTTATTTGTAGTCATGGCACAAGGACATGACTATGTGGATATGATTGTCTAGCATTATGCAATCCATCATTATGAAATTTGTTATTGATATTGCATTGATTATTCGATTGTTATAATATCCTTGTGAATAAGTAAATGGAATTATTATTTTTATTTCTACCATATTATGCTGATGTTCAAGTTTAAAAGGCATTTGTTTTAGTTATACATTGACTTAAATGATTATTCTTATTTATGAATGTTTCTGCTATATTTTTATCCTTACTGGGCATCTAAGATCACCCCTTTCTAGGTTTTTTTTCCCAGGATGTGAAGAAATATTTTATGAATGACATGTAGGGATAGTATGTGGGGATATTAGTGTGGCCTACGTAGACAAGATGCTATTTTATTTTTTGACTTTATGGTTTAATGAAAACATTATGAATGTATCTAGTGATTCAAAAGATACTAAACTAATCGGTATTTCGAGACTTGATCTTTTGTGATTATGCCAATCTTATGTAATAATGCACCGACTCTGGGTAACTGGTGTCAGGGCGTTACATGTATCTTCATTTGATCCTGACTTATCGCAGGGTACTAAAATCATTAATAGTGGTTTGACTGGTCCATGTTTGTATGATTTTAGCTTCATTGATGTCAACGTATATTTTGATTTCAGTTAAATGGAAACTGGAATTTTTTTCTAAGCAGAATAGTGATTCATTCAATTCCAATATGGTGTATTAGTTCTACCACTAAAGAAATGAAAAGTTGATAAATTTGAGGAGACGATTTCATAGTTGTTCATCTCTGATGTTGTAGTCTAATAGAGCTGAAACATGTCCATATAAAATAAAAAATATCAAATATATATTTCTACAGATTAGCAGAAATATCAAAAGTTTGATATAGGTGACCCGCATCCCCATTATGTTGTATTGAAATTCAAAATTTTGATCAAAGTTTAATACCACCCTTATGAATATTACAATTAATGGGAATTATATTATCAGTAAATCTCCACTCTAGGGGGAGTTGGGATGGTCAAAACGAATTTTTTTATAGTTAATAACCCAGTTGAAATAAATTTTTCTATTTGTATTATAATTATATTACATTTTGAAGGTTATATTACAATTATAAACAGGTTCCCAAACTATATAATCATTGGTGATGAGAGAAATATAGTAGTTAATAATAGTTGATATTTCATTTGGTAAATTAACATCGTGGTAGCTAAAACACTCTAAAATCATTATTATTTATTTGGGTTGTTTATTGTTAATATTATGATACATTTATCAAACCCTTTAACTGTTCTTGGGTTATTTTTTCTTGTTATGATAAATAATTCATGATCATGTATAATTTATATATATGGATTCATATTATGTTATGGTTGCACTTGTGAAATCCAACCAAATCATTTTTTTGATACCTATACATAAATATATAATTAGTAAAGAAAATATCTCTATGTAAATTTTTGGTATTGACCGGGTTTTAATTTACAGAATTTTATGCTCAATATTTATTTCATATATATGTGATTATGCATGGACTTTTTTTTCATGTCATTATATTATTCATACACCGAGAATGAATTTTCATAATGTTCTGTTTTGAACTAGATTAATTTTAATAATCTTTTGAAATGGTCCTCTTTCATACCCTTGAATCAATGAGTGAACTAGTCTCTATATATACATGATAACAAATTTATAAGCATTTATACGCCAAAATTCTAATGTCTCAGGATAAATCTACTCTCTTTTGACACATTTTCGATGATTCATTTATGACTGCTATGTTATGAAATTAAATTAATTATACCATAATTATATAATTTGATTTATATTATAAAATGTATGATTTTTAAATGATAGGATCATGATCACATTCTATTATTCTCATGTTATGCTCATGTAATCGTTGTTTTCCAACTTTTTTACCTTTACTGGTTATATTTTGCTCACTCATTCTTATGTTTTCTATCCCCAATGTAAAATGAAGCTTATTAAGAATGATATGTATATAAATTTACTTTGTTATGAATAATTTAGTGGGAGATGATTTAGTTCACTTATGGACCTAGTTTTTTGGTCTATATGTTTCTGATAGTACTAGACCTGTAAGATATTGGCCAGTGAAATTATTTTATGTACTATATATGAATCTAAATAGATTAAATATCTATTTATGTAAATAATGATTTTAATATTCTCATCAAAAAAAAATTTATACATTATGAGTTTAAAGATATAATGCCATAATAGTTAATAACAACTACATATTGAATTCTTTTGTATGTAGTAAGATCTTCCATTTTATTCACATAACTTCTTGTTAGGATGATATTAAAAATATAATCCCATAATATTATACTTTCTTAAGGTAAATAATATTTCATATAGATATATGAGAATCAAACTATATTTTTGACCAAAAATTGAATTGACATAAAAAAACTTAAATGTCATTAGAAGAATAAAGGGATATAATATGAAATTTCATCAGAATTTCGTTATATAAAACTATCACACCATTAAATGTAAATAAATCTAGAAAATCATATCTATAATATTAATTGATAATTCCACCACCACACATGATACCATGGATGAAATATGAACCTCTTTGGTCAACATGGATTAGATTAGGATATTTATTATTATTTAATTCAAAGAAGAGTTAAAAGTGTTTAAATCAAAGTTTATTAACTAAAACATTCATAATATAGTGGTATACATAAGATAAATTCGATTATAAATATTCATTAGAAATATAGAAATATTTTACACATAATGGAATTTTATTTATAATTTTTAGACATTATATAATTTATTTTATATATGACACAATGATGATGTGGTAATTACCATATTAGTGAAAAATTAAATTAAAAGTTATTATAAATACCCAAATAAATATAATTTGAGACTTTTAATGAATTAAACGAAATTTATAGGTTAATATGACATGTTAGGGTTGATTAAATGATTTTTTTTGAAGTAATAATGCTTTTATTAATTTATCCAAAACAAAATACCAAATAGTGTCAAAATTTACATAAAAGAGTTTTTAAACAAATAATATATTATTAATTGATATTAAATTCATAAAAATATAAGGATCAGCTAAAGTACATATATAAGTAGATGTGTATCATTAATAAACCAATTGGGGGTCTCTTGAAATATATAGTATGTTTATTAACTATATAATATAAAAATACAAAGAGACATGGTAAATGTCAAACGATTTAACTAAGAGTTAAATAAAAATGATAAAGTTAATATTCTGACCCAAACCTGTCTAAAACCTATTGGTTGAGTGGTTTTAGACCTATCCACACCATAAAATTTAAATAATACACTTTGGAGCTATTAGAAACCGAATATGAATTTTTTATAAAATAATATTTCTATCTTTTCCTAAGGTGCCCCTCACCCCTCTTATTAAAGGGCACTCCCCCTTATATATAATTAACACATTAAAAGCCTTTTGGCTCTTCCAAAACATTCCCAAATATTCTACCAACTTCCCTATATTCATTCTAGAGGCCTTCCTTTAATAATAAAGCCATCTTATGGAACCCTTTTGATCAAATCAAAAGGAAGAACCTAAAGGAGTGGTAATGATTTCACTACCCTCTTCCAAGTTCCTTTCATCTTCAACTTCTTCATTCATTGTTAATTCTATTCTAAAATAACAATTCTATTATCTTCTATATACTTTTATGTTATTATTAACATGTTACCACCATATTCATAATTCTATCTATCCTTTGAATGACATGAAACCATACGTGCATACGTACGGCTTACCGTCTCCACGTCGTGGTGTAAATGTTATCAAAACATTATTATTTGGATGGGTATGATAATGATGTGTAATTGATGTAAATAATAAATATAACATGATATTGATTCTGTATATATTATATACCATCAAATTATATATTATTTTAATATAAAAAGAATGATATTGTCGCCCGTTCGTACGTACAGACTACCGTCTCCACGAACGTGATGAGATTCACTCCCCATTGTATCCATGAAAGTCAAATTCTCAAATGATGAATAAAAATAATGTTTAAGGACATGATATAATTCAGGATATTAATAAGATACATCATATGGATAACAAACATGGCTTATTTAACAAAAAATATAAAAGAAAACGAGTAAGTGAGCACCCAAAACGACGATAATACTAAAATATTATCAACAAAGTTATATTAAAAGATGATATATGATATCATATTTATGTATATGATTCTTGTATAATTTAATAACAATTATTTAACTACTATAAAAGTGGTTAACCTACCCTCGAACATAGAAAATTATAAGGTAAGGGTTTATTTCATAATCTCTTACTTATCCGAGGTTGTTTATACGTTATTATATACTGGGTCCTCTCTATCATCCACATCCATATTTCTTAAACATTTACTTCAAATCATTCTTAATTTTTAATATACTATGGATTAATTTCATTTATACCATTTTGACTTTTTATAAAAAGTTTTTAAATAAATCCTTCCATCGTTTTCCAAACAAGGTCCTTTTTAACCTTTTCGATAAAATTAGGGTAAGAAAGTCTTTTTTAACTTATACGACTACTGTGGCTATTTTCCACCCTTATAAAATTGTCAAAGCTTCCCTTACAAGATTATAAGAATACTTTCAATGTAAATGTGTTATTTTATATTTATGTGACTTTTAAATGATTTCAAAAAAAGATATATCCCTCTCAAATAGTTTTGATTTCATCTATGTCAATATCCTTTGATGGATTTTATGCTTATTTGAAGTTGATTTATTATGATACATAACAACCATATTGTACTGAAGGTTTTGTGATATGTTTGATTGTGGATGTGTTATTTTTATACAATTCACGTTTTATAGAGAATGTATTGACATTTCTTTTGCTAGTTTTAATACGAATGATTATGTTATGTTTAAACCTATTCATATGAGGAATGCATTGGAAAAAATAAGTGATGGGTGGAGCCCTCTATAGATCCTCGATGTATCGGTAGGTCTCATATGACAAACTAGTTTCTTGGCACACAGAGTTGCAAAAATCTTATTTGTAGTCATGGCACAAGGACATGACTATGTGGATATGATTGTCTAGCATTATGCAATCCATCATTATGAAATTTGTTATTGATATTGCATTGATTATTCGATTGTTATAATATCCTTGTGAATAAGTAAATGGAATTATTATTTTTATTTCTACCATATTATGCTGATGTTCAAGTTTAAAAGGCATTTGTTTTAGTTATACATTGACTTAAATGATTATTCTTATTTATGAATGTTTCTGCTATATTTTTATCCTTACTGGGCATCTAAGATCACCCCTTTCTAGGTTTTTTTTCCCAGGTTGTGAAGAAATATTTTATGAATGACATGTAGGGATAGTATGTGGGGATATTAGTGTGGCCTACGTAGACAAGATGCTATTTTATTTTTTGACTTTATGGTTTAATGAAAACATTATGAATGTATCTAGTGATTCAAAAGATACTAAACTAATCGGTATTTCGAGACTTGATCTTTTGTGATTATGCCAATCTTATGTAATAATGCACCGACTCTGGGTAACTGGTGTCAGGGCGTTACATGTATCTTCATTTGATCCTGACTTATCGCAGGGTACTAAAATCATTAATAGTGGTTTGACTGGTCCATGTTTGTATGATTTTAGCTTCATTGATGTCAACGTATATTTTGATTTCAGTTAAATGGAAACTGGAATTTTTTTCTAAGCAGAATAGTGATTCATTCAATTCCAATATGGTGTATTAGTTCTACCACTAAAGAAATGAAAAGTTGATAAATTTGAGGAGGCGATTTCATAGTTGTTCATCTCTGATGTTGTAGTCTAATAGAGCTGAAACATGTCCATATAAAATAAAAAATATCAAATATATATTTCTACAGATTAGCAGAAATATCAAAAGTTTGATATAGGTGACCCGCATCCCCATTATGTTGTATTGAAATTCAAAATTTTGATCAAAGTTTAATACCACCCTTATGAATATTACAATTAATGGGAATTATATTATCAGTAAATCTCCACTCTAGGGGGAGTTGGGATGGTCAAAACGAATTTTTTTATAGTTAATAACCCAGTTGAAATAAATTTTTCTATTTGTATTATAATTATATTACATTTTGAAGGTTATATTACAATTATAAACAGGTTCCCAAACTATATAATCATTGGTGATGAGAGAAATATAGTAGTTAATAATAGTTGATATTTCATTTGGTAAATTAACATCGTGGTAGCTAAAACACTCTAAAATCATTATTATTTATTTGGGTTGTTTATTGTTAATATTATGATACATTTATCAAACCCTTTAACTGTTCTTGGGTTATTTTTTCTTGTTATGATAAATAATTCATGATCATGTATAATTTATATATATGGATTCATATTATGTTATGGTTGCACTTGTGAAATCCAACCAAATCATTTTTTTGATACCTATACATAAATATATAATTAGTAAAGAAAATATCTCTATGTAAATTTTTGGTATTGACCGGGTTTTAATTTACAGAATTTTATGCTCAATATTTATTTCATATATATGTGATTATGCATGGACTTTTTTTTCATGTCATTATATTATTCATACACCGAGAATGAATTTTCATAATGTTCTGTTTTGAACTAGATTAATTTTAATAATCTTTTGAAATTGTCCTCTTTCATACCCTTGAATCAATGAGTGAACTAGTCTCTATATATACATGATAACAAATTTATAAGCATTTATACGCCAAAATTCTAATGTCTCAGGATAAATCTACTCTCTTTTGACACATTTTCGATGATTCATTTATGACTGCTATGTTATGAAATTAAATTAATTATACCATAATTATATAATTTGATTTATATTATAAAATGTATGATTTTTAAATGATAGGATCATGATCACATTCTATTATTCTCATGTTATGCTCATGTAATCGTTGTTTTCCAACTTTTTTACCTTTACTGGTTATATTTTGCTCACTCATTCTTATGTTTTCTATCCCCAATGTAAAATGAAGCTTATTAAGAATGATATGTATATAAATTTACTTTGTTATGAATAATTTAGTGGGAGATGATTTAGTTCACTTATGGACCTAGTTTTTTGGTCTATATGTTTCTGATAGTACTAGACCTGTAAGATATTGGCCAGTGAAATTATTTTATGTACTATATATGAATCTAAATAGATTAAATATCTATTTATGTAAATAATGATTTTAATATTCTCATCAAAAAAAAATTTATACATTATGAGTTTAAAGAGATAATGCCATAATAGTTAATAACAACTACATATTGAATTCTTTTGTATGTAGTAAGATCTTCCATTTTATTCACATAACTTCTTGTTAGGATGATATTAAAAATATAATCCCATAATATTATACTTTCTTAAGGTAAATAATATTTCATATAGATATATGAGAATCAAACTATATTTTTGACCAAAAATTGAATTGACATAAAAAAACTTAAATGTCATTAGAAGAATAAAGGGATATAATATGAAATTTCATCAGAATTTCGTTATATAAAACTATCACACCATTAAATGTAAATAAATCTATAAAATCATATCTATAATATTAATTGATAATTCCACCACCACACATGATACCATGGATGAATTTCTCCTCTGCTTCCCCCTTCAAACAATACATTTCCATCATCTTTCTCTTAAATTGATGAAAAAATTTGCACTATTAATGTATTATATCTCAATATGTACAATCTAGTTTCATGAAGGGGTCCTAAATATTTCATTTTGAATGAATCCATTTATGGAATGAATGAATTCTCCAAAGCATCTAGTTATTCAACAGATTTTTCAATAACATTAACAAATCCAAAAATAATAATTTATATTCAATGGTACTTTTATTTTAAATGAAAACTATATATATATATATATATTAATTTCATATAAAATCACAATTTACTCTATATAATATCTTAATAAATAATATTTTGTTTAATATGCTTCAAAAAAAATAATTAAAGACTGATGGTAAAATATCAATAGAGAATCAATCGTTTTACAGTATTGAGAAATAAAAAATTGTAAAATATGCTATTAAAAATTAAAATTTTCTTAATAATATGACTACATAAATGTTATAGAAGAATCAAAATACAAAATAATGTAACTTGTGACCATTAAATTTCCAAAAACATGAACATCACTAATTTATTTCTCATGAACTATAGAAATGTTCTCCCTTAAATGTAATGGGACTAAAATATCTTTCTAACATGATGCTCACACAATAATGACTACTTTTATAATGATTAATTTTGTATCCAAAATTGCTGACTGATATAATAATTTTCAAACAGGTATAAGATTAGTAAAATCACTATCAAATTGTTGACAAAAATAAATTTTATTTATTATTATTTGTGTAATACGTGATTATTGAAAATGTTATTAAAATACAATTTATATTAATAGGGATCTTAAAAAATTTATTATGACTGTTATAATTTTTATACCCTATGTAAATTGACATTCATAAAATTTGGGATAATAATTAATGGTTTATTTCCAATTACAACAATGAAACTAATATCAACTACCATTAAATAGTCATGGTCTCAAAAACCCAATCTCTTATCTTATCCTATTGTTATTTAATAATTTTAAAAGTATCCACACAAAAATACCTGATTTTATTTCACAATTTAATTTAAATTGTTCTATTTGTAGAGAAAAAATTATATCCTCTTTTTAACCATGAAACATTCTCCTAAAACTAAATTTTTTACATATTTCTTTATGTATGTACTTATCCATACATCAATTATTTATTATTCCCAATTTATTCTAACAATTAATTTATTTATATGGGTTGTAATGGAATATTCATATAAGTTTTTCTAAAAGTCACATTCTCCAACAATGTTCCTCTTATCTCATTATATTATTTCCTTTTGTTGTTTTTATATTTCTTAAAATTAATTTCAATTTAATTTATAATTATATTTTATAAATATATTTATTTATAGAATAATATTTTATAAATATTTATCAATGAGTTGATTAAATTATTTTTCATTTATGAAAATATATAAACTTATATTATTATGCATAAATTTGTATATATCACAGTGAACAGATCGAGGTTCTTTATATCGTTGACTAATTCTAGACATATGAAAATTTTCATTAGACTAGTTTAATTATCACGGGCTGTATATGGTATGGTTGTCATATGAATGTTTTATTGTTTTATTGACACTAATATGTATTTTTTTTTCAGTCTGTCATGGGTTATAATTTAATACCCTCATATTTGACGATATATGATTTAAATTTTCTCTTATATATTTTATTGCACGCAACACCGAGCATAAACAAACCATGAAATATTATTATTTATATTTTATAGTAAAAAGAATGAAATTTATTTGGAAGCAGTGAATATTATTAACCAAATTATTAGATATATATATATATATATGTTGATAAATTATTTTTAAATAATAACACAATTTTTTTATAAATGCCAATTTTATACTAAAATATAAGTTTTCTTTAATTTATTTTATTTTTATGATAAAATATTGTAATTATTTTATATAAAATTTATAAAATTTATTATATTAAAAGAAAATAACATTCTTAATCACCTGTCATGAAAAAGAAAGTGGGAAATTTTTGTTTTTTTATAAATGATTTATTTTTGGTGAATAATTAATTAATATATTTATGAATTTTAAATAAAACCTTCATTTTTAATAATTTAAATTTCACAATTTTATTACTATTTTTTCATAAATTTTTTGTTGTATACTTTATTTAAAAAATATATAAACATATTTATATTTATCAAAATTAGAGGTGATTATTATCTAAATTCAATTTTGGGAATAAAATATATTTTTCTAAAAATAGGTTTGTATTCTATTTTATCTATTTATTTTATGTGTGATTTTTGTAAAACATAGTAATTGAATTTTATTAAGTGTTATCTATTTTGATATTCAATAATTCAAATTCATACTTGGATGAATTTTTGTTACATTTATGAAGATGTTATATATTTTGTGACCATAAAAAATATATTTTTTTAAATATTGTATATTTTAGAATATTTTAATGAATTATGAATAATTTAAAAATTTATGAACATATTTAATTGAATAAATTATATTTGAATATGAAAAATATTATATATGTAATGAAAAACATAATAATTATTATTTACTTTTTGAGAAATATTAATATCATTTTGAGTGTTGATGTAGTTCTTCCACTACATTGGAAGAACATATTGTTATGTTTAATGATAATATTTGAGATAGAAGAATTATTTTTAGAGTTTTTTATTGGTTGTTAAATATTATTGATTATTTTTATTGATAAATTTTTTTAGTTATATAATAGGTGTATTATCAAAATTCTTAGTCATTTCCCACGCAAAACTAGAAAAGTGAAAATGGAATATTGGGATCGGTTTCCATATCATTAATATATGAAATGATATATATTGTAGGAATATAGAATAACCTATATGACATAATTATATTATTTATATGATGTACATTTTTTTATTAATTACATAATAAATTAATTACATTACATTCTTATGGAACGTTGACATATATCAAATTAAATTATCAAAAAATAAATAAATTATTCATCAAAATTTAGTGTGGAAGAATTAATGAGTATAATTATTTTTATATACACTTTGAACTATTATTTATATATAGAAAAGTTATATTTGAATTCAATTTGTATTGGTGTATGTAATGTCATAATTAATGAATAATGACAAATTTTTTATTAATAATTATTTATTCATATAAAAATATAATAAAATATTTATACATATTAAAAATAAAAAAAGTGAACAAGGGGGAAACTATATGGTGTAAAAGATCAATCCATATCCATTTATGATGAAATATAATTCCATTATGTAAAATTTTATCCCTTGAACGGTGATATAAAAATTACAATGGTTAATGATGAAATAGGTTATATGATTGGTTAAAATAGGTTATATAATGCCTCTAAATAAGTTACCTATTGGGTTAAACAATAATATATGTTTAAAAAACATCATAAATCATACCTAATTATATAGGTTTTTGGAATATTAACATGATTATAACTAATATTTAAATACATGGACATTGGGAAACCTTTATCTAGATATTGAAATTGTTATTCTTGAATCTTTTATGAAGTTCCAATATTGAAACTCTCATGAATTATAATAGGTACACCGCATTTTACTTAACTACAACAAATTATGATTTATAGCTCATCAAAACACTACCAAATTATCACATCCACACTCAAATAAAAATTATATTGGTGTTTTTCATAAAAAAAAATCACAATTAGCATTTAGAATAAATCGAAAGGGGATTCTCAATGAAGAGTAATATCAAACATGCAGGATGATAGATGAAATTTTAGGAATGAGGTTTTCATTAATATTTATATAATTATTTTTATATTTTATTTTATATAATTTTTATATTTTATGAGGATTTTATATATCCACCTTAACATGTAATATAATAAATCATTTTATTTTCATGGTATGTAAATATTAGTTTTCATTTAATAATTTACGGGTCTCGTGATCTAAATTATAAAAAAGTGTAAAGATCTATATGATTCTATCGCATTTAAATCAGGACTTTTAATGGTTGAACATACATTTTGTAGAATTGTATATTACCTCTATAGTTTTTAAATTATTCTTCTTATCTCATCATTTCATAAAAATATTTTAATTTATTTTATCTCTCTCTCTCTATATTATCAAGGTTCTGAGGACATATTTTTATGGAATAACCACTATGTTTTAGTGTTTTTATGGGGTAATTTTTATTCTATATCAATGTTATTCAAAAAAATATTAATTAATGATTATTATATTCTTTCATGGTTTTTTAAATTGATTTTAATTCCAAATTTATTTTTACAAATAATATTTAAAAGTAACCTACTTTGTATATTCCAATATATATATATTTTGTCATTATAAATGATATTGATTTTATTGTTTTACATTTATCTTATATTACATCAAATAATTTTCTATCAATCATTAATGGTCAAGTATTTTATGATTCATTGAAAAATTTACATGGTTATATTAAAATAAAATATTTTTTTTAAAAATAATTTATATAAATATTAATATGAAAAAATACATTTCAAAATGAACATGTCATTTTCCTCCTGAAAAATCATAGTGACCGTTTTTTGTAATTTTTTATCGATGATAATAAAATTTTATATTAATTTTGATTTAATGGGGACATGAAAAAAACGATATTGTCATTATTATCCACCTAGGTTGTTCATGTTTATTATTTTTGTTTGTCGGAGTGGACACTATAGAGGGGGGGAGGGGGTGAATTGAGTTTCAATTAAAATTTCTAATATAATATTGTCTAGTTAAAATCCCCTGATTTATAAAGTAAGTTAAAATGTAGTGAATTTATACATATTGTAAATGTTCACTTATCTTCTCAAAGATTGATCAGGTCTCAGTTAGTTTTACCACAGGATCAAACTATCTTTTGAAACTAATCTACTGATTTACAATAAGTGTAAACACTTGCTAATTTAACTATCAACGTAGCTTCAAAATAATTATGTATTTCAAAGTAATAGTAGCGGAATAAATATTATATATGCCGTATACTTTAAACATAAATAAAAGATGCACAACAGATATAACAAAAGGTTCAGTCTCAAGCCGAGACTAAGTCCTCTCAAATATATATAAATTTGATCCACACCCTGGATCGAGGTTAACAACAGTTTTACAAAACTGTCCAGGCCACGCAGGGACCTCTACCACTATTCTCTGTGGGAAAAAAAACAAATACCAGGTCACACAAGGACCTCTTCCACAGTTGACATGGGTAAACAAAAGTTAAGATAATTTGAGTGAGGATTTTGATATCCTCCAGTTCAGTGCAGGAGACAGTGTGTGTAAATATATACAGAGTACACCACACTGCTCGAAAGTTAATAAATAAATCACGTAGAGAGGATAGATAAGAGTTTAAAAACCTCTAGTGATTATCAATGTAGCTCTGGACTCGTTGGATTCAACAATAATGCTTTTGAGTTATTTTTTGGTTTTTCTCTTCAAAAAAAGAGTGTCATAGTCCAGCTTGTCTTCTTCAGGAGTGAAAAAGATGTCTTGATTTGTTGTGTGTTCTTTAGCAGTATTTGATTGCACTCATGAGAGTTCATTGATGGTCTTTCAATCTCCTTATTATTCAGCACAATTCACTTGGGTGTACGTTAGTTCTTTATGTTGTATATTCACACTTGCACATGGCTTCTCTTCTTGTTTCGTTGTTTCTTATTTTGTTACACGTGTACTACATCTCAATCTTTCTTATATTCCACGAGTTCTGGCAGTAGGAATGATTCCCTTTTCACGGGTTCGATATACGGTTTCCTTACATGCCAACAACTATAAATAAATAACATTAATTACATTAAAAACAAAAAATATGACTGTTAGAATTATTTTAAATAATATTGACAAAAGCTTAATAACCGTGTCATGATGATCATGGAAACGGTGTCTTCTTCACGGTGTCTGATCACGGTGTCCGGTTAGGGTGAGTGGTCAGGGTGTCCGGTCACAGTGTCTGGTCACAGTGTCTCGTCACGGTGTCTGGTCACGGTGTCTGGTCACGGTGTCTGGTCTCGGTGTGTCCTTTACGGTGTCTGGGTGACGGGGAGTCCTTCATGATGTCTCCATACTTAAACGAATATCTGTATTTGGACTAAGATAGTGATATGCAGAATATGGATTAAGTTTAATCATTAGAGAGTATGAGAATGTGAATCATAAATATAAAGGTGTGATAATATATTAGAGAATTGTGATCATGCAAAAGACTTGTAAATAATAAAGAGAGTAATTAACATCCATGAGATTTGTTATTATAAAAACATGATGTGCATCTATTATTGAGTTTGAAGAGAATTAGCAAGATGTGCAATAAAGATCATGATTAATTAACAGTAATGAGATTTTTAATCATTAAAACATGATTAACACATGAGGAGTCCAACAATCTCCCCGTTTTTTATGATCACAAATCATATATAGGCTAAATATAAATGATATGTAATATTAAAGATAATATCATAGAAAAAATATTATTGAACAGATACTTGTAGTTTTCTCCCCCATTTATACTATTATATAACTGATACCTATAGTTTTTCTACCCCTTTTGGGATTATCAAAAATCAGGGAGAAGGAAATGAAACACTACATTTGGCATTAAACTAAGGGTTCAGAATACAAAGTACCGGAGAAGTAAAAACTGTAAACAAGAAATGACATCCCATCAAAAAGAAAAACAATCTCTAGACTCGTTAGGGATACATTTTTTTCCTTGCCTTTATCAGCATCAGGAGCTGGTGATTAATTAAAAGAAGGCCTAGATGTGGTATACAATGAGGGTAAGGGTAGAACATCAAAAACAGATGGAGCCAAAGTAGGAGAAGTAAAGGATCTAGGACGTGGTTGATCAAGAATGAATGGCCGGATCTGAGAAAGGTCTTGGCTAACTATCATGGAAGTTGAGGCAAAGGCAGGTAATCCAGGTCTAAGGGGTGTAGCAGTTGGAGCAACTATAGAAGTACTATGCACATGATGATAAGGCTTCAAAATATTGATGAAATCAGTAATGATTTCACCAGCATACTGCATAGCATTTTAAAAATCATCCTTATTCTCCAGAAATCTGTCCAATAATCTGGTGAACATTGACATTATCTTAACTTGAGCTTTAAACGATTGAGTCACCGGAGGGATTCTCAGATTTTTCACAAGATATCTAAAGTGATATTTCATATCACTTTTAGGGAAAATCCGGGAAAGATAAAAATATATTTTCTTGGATATCTCTTGTTGAGCATAATTGGCTATCTTAGAATGAATCCTAACCAAGTACAATGCTCTATCACTGTTCTTAATCACTTCTGACAATGAAGATATATCCAAGACACTAAATGAATTCTGAAATTCTTCCTTAATTGTTCATCTAATCAAAGAATTATCCAAAGAAGGTGTGGAGGTCTGACCAGAAGCAGGTGAAGCCTTGACATCATTGGTTAGAACTTTGAGCTGTTTCATAACTTTTTTCAGAAATCCAGTGTATTCATCTGTAAGATTATTTAGAGTTTTCACAATCTCTGTCATGCATTCCATCATCATGGGGTGCCTTTTTTCTAATATTTTCATCAAAGGATAGTATGTATGGATGGACTTGAGACACACTCCCCCTAGAAAGGAGGGAATGAGAAGACTCACGAGAAACATCAATAGGTGCAGGGGAAAAAAAGAGCAGGCTCTGATCTCAAAGATAACACATTCTGTAGACATGCCACCATACATTTCAGATTTGCAACATCAGCACTCATCATATTATTCTCTACTCTGACTCCTTGAATATATCGGACCATCCTTGGTTGAATATGCAAGATAATATTTTCCAAGAGAATTGATGGATCCCCTTGACTTAATTGAGTCACTGGACGAGGTTGAGTGGATACAATTTTCTCAAATCCAGCTAACAAAGTCTCGCCAAAAAATTTCAGATCATCTTTGGTCACAAAGGAGTGAATATCGGGTAAGGATGCAGGTAAAGGTAGAGGATCAGATTCTGGTTGAAGGTCAGAGTCATCTTCAGACTCAGATTCTGATTCAGATTGAGGATGGGGCTCTGGTTCTAGTTCTGAATGAGCTAATGACTTTAGTTAAAACAGAGAAGAAAGATCCATTCCAGTTACAATCACTTTTTATGACTCATTCACATAAAAAAATATTGGGAACTCATACCGAGAGTGCACAGAGTAAGTGATAGATGGTTGAGAAGCTTCAACAGATCCAGCTTCCACAATATCAAGATTTTGAGTTTCCTTCCCCTCAACTTGTGCTTCCCTTTCAGATTCTTGAGGTTCAAGAACATGGACAAGATCCACAGGATCATCCCTAATCTCTTCAGCAAAATCTTTCCTTTCATGCTGAAAGGCAATTTCCATTAATTCTTCAGTAGATAGAATAATATCAAGAACCAATTGTTCCACTAGATAATCTTCCAGACTTGCTTCTTTCTCAACAGAAAGAGTCTCTTCAACAAAATCTGCCTCTAAGGTTGCTTTCTGTTCTGAAACAAGAAAAACCAATTTCCTTGAAGCATTGGGATGAGTTTCTTCCTCATGAAGAACAACTGAAGGGTCCTTAATCCTTTCCTTTTCAACAACAACATCCTATCCTTGAGGTATTTCAGCAGGGATAGTAGTAGGGACAACTTCTCTTTCCTCTTCAACAAAAACTGTTTCCATTGGAGGTATTATAGGTTCATCTCTAGGTGGTACTTCAACTGTTACTTCTTCTTGTTCTTCTTCTTCTGGATACTCAGCCACTTCATCTGGATCTAAACCAGGATCAGCTAGGTTCTTATGCCTTCTTGGATAGTCAACATTATTAAACTTTTTATACGGTTGATCACTATCCTCAACCCATTTCTTTTTCCAGGGATTCCAGCTAATCTTCATCCTTCTGATGATAGGCATGGATAGGAAGAAATCAAGGTCCTCTAATTTTTCTTCATTCAGTCCAACCATCCCTTTTGCAACTAACATGGTCGAAATCATCCTTGAATAAAACAGCGGGGTGGAATTGGAAGTTACTTTGATAAGCTCACAGTTATGGTTGATAACATACATACACAGATTGATCTTATGGCCATTCATCAACAGGTGAATCAGGAACACATCCTGATACTTCATCACAGCAAAATATCCTTATCTTAGACTAACCAAATTCTAAACAATCTTGAACAGACGTCTTGTCTCCCCATTTAGTTCAGCAGCTATGGCCCTTCGCTTGGTGCCATTTCCAGTTAGACTTTCTAAAGCGGTTTCCAGGTTAAAGATGTCGGTTTTTGGAGGAGGGTCTCTCTGGTAATCATCACACACTACTTCATGTGGAATTCTTAGGAATTTTTCCCATAGCTTTGAAGAGAAAGAGAACTTCTGACCATCAATCCAACTGGTCACCAAACTCATTCTCCCAACTCAAAAGATAACTTCACATACTGATAGAATTGAGATACAAACCTTGGGTAAATCGGTCTATTCTGTCCAGTGAACCATTGAAGCCATCCTTGTTCTTTTAAAACTTTCAAAACTGACGAGCTGCTAGATAACAACCATTCAGGGAAAACCACTTTTTCAGGTACAACAGTACAACTTACCTTGTTTGGGTTTAGAGGTCCTTCGGGGTCTATCCTATGTATCCTCTTTTGTTTCTTAGAGCATCGCTTCTCAGACGAGGGTGAAGATGGACGCTTCATCCTTGGCATTCACTAAAGGTTCGGGCGAGAGGGAAGAGATGGTTCAGGAGAGAATTCGGGTAAGGAATCGAATGAAACCCTTATGTTTTTATCATTTGGGAATGTAAAACGTCATAAAAACACAAACGCGGGAAATCAAATAGCGGTGAAATAAAAATTACCGCGATACGGGCTAAAAAATAAAAATAAACATAATTCTCACGGTGAGACCGTGAGTAGGTATTACGGTGAGACAGAAAAATAGTCATCACGGTGAGACAGTTTATTGTCGTCACTGTGAGACAATGACCATTTTATATAGTCACGGTGAGACAGTGAGTTATCAGACCGTGAGCATAAAACAGTAACTTAGATACAGTATGTATGAAACCGTAAGGTAAAGTACAGTAAAGTATTAAACATTAAGATCAGTAAGATATTCATTTATGATTCATCATACCAATATCATGTATGATGTAGTCTAATATTTCAGAATATAATGGTTTAGTGAATATATCAGTAAGTTGATATTCAGTACCAATGAATTCCAAAGTGAAATCACCTTTTTGATAATGATCCCTCAAAAAGTGATGTCTTACATCAATATATTTGGTCCTAGAATAAGAAACAGGATTCATATAAATATTAATATTAGTTGTGTTGTCACAATTTATTGAGGCATGTAGGAATTGATATCCATAGTCTTGTAATGTGTGTTTCATCCACAAAATATTTTCACAACAACTTCCAGCAGGTATGTATTCAGCTTTTGAAGTTGATAATGCAACATAATTTTGTTTTTCGTACTACACCATGATACTAGAGACTTTCCTAAAAGATGACATGTTCTAGAGGTGCTTTTTCTATCTATCTTACATCCAGCAATGTCAGCATCAGAATAACTAACTAAATCAAATGATTGTCCTTTGGGATAGAACATTCCTAAATTGGGAGTATGCATAAGGTATTTGAAAATTCTCTTTACAGAATTTAAATGTGACTCTTTAGGGTTTTCTTGAAAACGATCACACATACACACACTAAACATAATATCAAGACGACTAGTAGTCAGGTAGAGTAGACTTCCAATCATTCCTCTATAAGTGGTTTGATCAATATATTTACCATTTTCATCAAGATCCATCTTACAGGTGGTACTCATGGGAGTGTCACTAATTTTTGTGCTATCCAATCCAAAATGTTTTAATATTTCTATAGTATATTTACTTTGAGTTAAAATAATTCCATCATCATTTTGAAATATTTGAAAACCAAGAAAGAATTTATTTTCACCCATTAAACTCATTTCAAATTTATTTTTCATCATTTTAGAAAAATCAGAACATAATGCAGTTTTTGAAGATCCAAAAATAATATCATTTACATAAATTTGTATAAGTAAAACATTTTTAGAAATTCATTTTATAAATAGAGTAGGATCAGGTATTCCTTTTGTAAAACCTTTAGAAATTAGAAAAGTACTTAATCTATCATACCAAGCTCTTAGAGCTTTCTTTAAACCATATAAATATTTTGATAGTTTGAAAATATGATTTGGAAAATGAGAGTTTGAAAATCCAGGTGGTTGTTCATCAAAAACATCCTCAGCAAAATATCCATTTAAGAATGCACTCTTGACATCCATTTGATATAGTTTGTAATTTAGATGTGCTGCATAAGCAAGTAAAATCCTAATAGCTTCTAATCTAGCTACTGGAGAAAAAGTCTCCTCATATTCAATACCTTCTTCTTGACTATATCCTTGTGCAACTAGTCTAGCTTTATTTCTGACTATGTTTCCGGATTCATCTACTTTATTTATAAACACCCATTTTTTGCCTATTGTGAATGTTTCCTTAGGACTTTCAACAAGATTCCAAACTATATTTATTTCCAACTGATTGAGTTCTTCTTGCATAGCAATTACCCAAAATTCATCATAAATAGCATCATCAATGTTTTTTTGTTCAAGCTGTGACAAGAAGGCTTGATGTTCAACCTGATTTCTAAGAGAAGCTCTATTCTGTGTCCCTCTATCAATATTTCCTACAAAATCATCTAAAGGATGATTCTTTAGAATTATAGTTGATCTAGTAGTGGTAGGACTAGAAATTTTAGGTTCAGCAACAGGTTGGGAATCATCAGAAGTAGGTTATGGAAAATTTACAGAACTGGTTGTCTTTATAGCATGTTCATTTGATTTTTCATTAATGTCCAGAACAGATACATCTTCTTCAAGATTTTCAAGAGAGATTTTAGGCTCATGTGGATCAGTTTCATCAAACTTGATGTGAACAGATTCTTCCATACACTTGGTTCTTTTATTGAAAACTCTATAGGCTTTACTAGAAATAGAATAACCTAGTAAAATTCCTTCATCACTCTTGGATGAAAATTTTCAAGATTATCTTTGGTATTAAGAATAAATACTTTGTATCCAAAGACTCTAAAGTAGTTAAACTTATGTTTCATATGGTTCCACAACTCAAAAGGGGTCCTCTTAAGAAAAAGTCTTATTAAGACGCTATTGATAATATAAGAAGTTGTATTTACAGCTTCAGCCCAAAAATAAATAGGTAGGTCATATTCATTAAGCATGGTTATTGAAATTTCATGCAGGGTTC
Source organism: Viscum album (assembly GCA_963277665.1). Taxonomy (NCBI): domain Eukaryota; kingdom Viridiplantae; phylum Streptophyta; class Magnoliopsida; order Santalales; family Viscaceae; genus Viscum; species Viscum album. Next base: position 914,736,605 of record OY728157.1, read on the forward strand.
TATTCCTTCTTTCTGCTACACCATTTTGTTGAGGTGTCCTAGGGGCAGAGAAATTGTGACTATAGCCATTGTGTGAGTAATAGGATTCAAATTCATGATTCCAAAACAGATGGCCATGATCACATCTCAATGTTTTAATCATAAGTCCACTATGGTTCTTTAGAGGCTTCGAATATTTAACAAAGTAAGAACAAGCTTCACTTTTGTGAGCATGAAAATATACCCAAGTATATCTAGAAAAGTCATCTACAAAAGAATAGACATAGTGTTTCCCATTTAAGCTAGAACTCTAGATGGTCCAAACAAATCCTTGTGAACCAACTCGAGAGGTTGATAAGTTGAGACTTCTCTCATTGGTTTGAAAGAGATTTTTTGTTGCTTTCTCTTTTGACAGGGATTACAAACTTTTTCATTTGGAAACTCAAGTTTGGGTAGGTCTCTATCTAAGTTCTTCTTAGTAAGTTTTCTAAGTGAGTGTATATAACATTGTCCTAATCTTCAGTGCCAATGACAGGACACTTTATGAAAATCATTTAAACAGGTAATATTTTGCATGGATAATGAATTTAAATCAACAGCATAAACATTTTCATTTCGCAGGGCAGAAAATACTAAAGAATTTTTAGAATTAAAAACATTGCAAGAATCATTTTCAAATTTAACATTAAATCCATCATCACATAACTGAGAAATACTTAACAGATTATATTTATGTCCATCAAAAAATATAACTTTAGAAATTAATACTGAGTCAGTGTTACCAATCTGGCCTAAGTCGATGATTTTCCCTTTAGAATTATCACCCAAGGTGACAAAGCCTCTATCAATTCTGACTAAGTGTTTAAAGCATGAGAAGTCTCCTGACATATGTCTTGAACATCCACTGTCCAAGTACCAAGTCTTCCTATAAGAGCTCTTTAGGAAGGTTTCCTACAAAACAGATTTAGATAGGAAATGATTTTGGTACCCAGATATTCTTGGGACCAGACAGGTTAGCAATCAAAGCTTTTGGTACCCATATTTGTATTATGGGTCTCATAAAATATATAGAATCAACAAACGTTGAATGATAAACCTTATTAGATCTGTAACTATGAATATAAATAGTTGAAGCATATAAATGTCCAGAACTAGAATTAGCAGCATTCTGTCCAGATTTAGGAATAAATATATTCTTATTAAAGTGTCTATGTACAGGTTTGTAGCCTATTACAGTAGTGTATTTTGGTTCCACATGCATTCCTAGATTTTGTGTTAGTGTATACATTCCATTAATGAATTTCTCTAAATCCTTTCTGAGTTAGTCATATGAAATTTTCAGGTTAGTGTTCTCCTTTAATAGTTGAGCATTTTTCCCCTTTTCAATAGTAAGGTCAGTTTTAAAGGTAGTAGTGAGAGAATGCTGTTTATTTAATGATTTGTATTTATCCTAATGTTTATTTCATGTCCCGTCCATCATATTACAATATTCAAACAATTCCTCACTAGTCATGTTTTCAGAATCAGAATCATATTTTGCACTATCATTAGAATAATAAGAATTTAAACCATGAGTATCTAGGGTTACCTCAGAGGTGTTTTTCTTAAAGCACATGTTTTCCTTATTTCTGGTTTCAGTGTCAGAAGCTTTAGATTCACTAGAGCTATCCTCATAAGCGCTCTATGTAGCCTTCATAGTCTTTTTGTACTTACTGCCCTTGTAATCATATTTCCTCTTGAATTTGAGCTTTGAGAAGTCTTCTTTAATATGTCCTTTTGTTTTTCACTCATAACAGACAACTTCATCAGTTTTATCTGGCTTTTTAAAATCCTTCTTCCAATGTCCCTTATTTTCATACTTTCCTTTGTAATCTGATTTTCTGAAAAATTTAATCTTCCTATAAAATTTCTTAAACCTTCTGGCTATCTGACACATTTCAGCATCACTATCAGAGTCTGAATTTTCACTGGTTGAACTGCCAGTAGGTAGTTGAGATTTGTCTCTATCCTTTCTCTTGGAAGCAGTAGTCTTGAAAGCCACTGATTTCTTCTTAGGTTCATCATCTTCCTATTTATTCACCTTGAGTTCTTCCTCATACATCATAAGCTTACCAATGAGTTCTTTGACAGGTAGAGCAGCAATGTCACATGACTCTCTGATTGAAGCAGATGTTCCTCTCCATCAGTTTGGTAAACATCTCAAGATTCTCATAATTTGTTTCATTGATGGAACCGCTTTTCCAAGTGAATTCATTGTATTGACTATCTCAATAAACCTGAGATACATGTCAGAAATAGGTTAATCAATTTTCATTTTAAAATTGTCATATTTAATAGTATAATTATTTAATCTCATTTATTTAACATTGGTTGTTCCATCATGACAAACACCCAAGGAATCTCAAATTACAAAAGATGTTTTACAAGCAGAAATTCTATTAAACTCTTCATCTCTGAAATCACATTACAGGGCATTCATGGATTTACAATTATTATTGTAAGCAGTCTTCATAGGTTCATCCCATGTGGATCTAGTAGTAGTGGGAAGTTTATATTCTGATTCCATTGAAATCCAAATATCAATACCTATTCTTTCTAAATGAATTTTCATTTTATGTTTCTACTGAGCATAGTTGGTACCATTGAAGAAAGGAGGCCTGTTAGTAGCATCACACTCTAGCCTATTATCCATAAAAATATTTTAGAAAGATAACTTAAAGGGATAAAAATTTAGAAGTAACATAAATTTAAGATCTTTAATGATGAAACTAAAACCACAGTTGAAAAACTGATTCTTTAAAAAAAATGAACAAAAAACTAATCCTTTGATAACAAATGTTAGTCGGAGTGGACACTAAAGAGGGGGGGGGTGAATTGAGTTCCAATTAAAATTTCTGTGAAAATATTGTCTAGTTAATATCCCCTGATATATAATGTAATTTAAACTGTTGTGAATTTATACAGATTGTAAATGTTCATTTAGCTTCTCAAAAATTGACTAGGTCTCAGTTAGTTTAACGACATTATCAAAATGACTTTTGAAACTAATCTACTGATTTACAATAAGTGTAAACACTTGATAATTTAACTATCAATGTAGCTTTAAATTAATTATGTATTTCAAAGTAATAGCAATGGAATAAATATGATATATGTCGTATAAATTAAACATAAATAAAAGATGCACAACAGATATAACTATAGGTTCAGTCTCAAGATGAGACATAGTCCTCTCAAATATATATAAATTTGATCCACACCCTGGATCCGGGTTAACAACAGTTTTACAAAACTGTCCAGGTCACGCAGGAACCTCTACCACTATTCTTCGTGGGAAACAAAACAATGACCAGGTCACACAAGGACCTCTTCCACAGTTGATGTGGGTAAACAAAAGTTATGAAAATTTGAGTGAGGATTTTGATATCCTCCAGTTCAGTGCAGGAGACAGTGTGTGTAATGATATATAGAGTACACCACACTGCTCGAATTTTAATAAATAATTCACGTAGAGAAGATAGATAATAGTTTAGAAATCTCTAGTGATTATCAATGTAGCTCTGGACTCGTTGGATTCCGCAGGAATGCTTCTGATTTCTTCTGTGGTTTTTCTGTTCAAAAATATAGTGTTGTAGTTAAGCATGTCTTCTTCAGGAGGGAGAAAGATGACTTGATCCATCGTGCATTCTTCAGCAGTATTAGATTGCACTCATGATAGTTCATTGAAGGTCTTGCAATCTCCTTCTTGTTCAGCACAATTCAGTTGGGTGTACGTAAGTTCGTTGTGTTGTATATTCACACTTGCACACGACTTCTCTTCTTGTTTCGTTGTTGCTTATTTTGTTACACGTGTACTGCATCTCAATATTTCATATATTCCATGAGTTCTGGCAGTAGGAATTATTCCCTTTTCATAGGTTCGAGATACGGGTTCCTGACATGCCAATAACTATAAATAAATAAAATTAATTGCATTAATAACAACAAATATGAACATTAGCAATATTTAAAATAATATTGACAAAAGCCTAAGAAATGGTGTCACATTGATCAGGGAAATGGTGTCTTCTTCACGGTGTCTGATCACGGTGTCTGGTCATGGTGGGTGGTCACGGTGTTTGGTCACGGTGTCTGGTCATGGTGTCTGGTTAAGGTGTCTGTTTAAGGTGTCTGGTAACGGTGTCTGGTCACGGTGTCTGGTCATAGTGTCTGGTCACGGTGTGTCCTTCACGGTGTCTGGGTCACGGTGAGTCCTTCACGGTGTCTCCATACTTAGATGAATATCTGTATTTGAACTAAGATAAGGATATGCAGAATATGGATTAAGGTTAATCATTAGAGAATTATAGAATGTGAATCGTAAATATAATGGTTTGAGAATATATGAGAGAATTGTGATCATGAATAAGACTTGTAAATAATAAAGAGAGTAATTAACATCCATAAGATTTGTTATTATAAAAACATTATGTGCATCTATTATTAAGTTTGAAGAGAATTAGCAAGATATGCAATGAAGATCAAGATTAATTAACAGTAATGAGATTTGTGATCATTAAAAAATTATTAATCCATGAGGAGTCCTATAATTTTGATATATTAATGAAACCTGATTCATTTCCATAGTTTATTTTTTATGTTATGATAAATAATTCATGATATTATAGAATTTATAGGTGTGGATTTTTATTTTTTTGATGGTCAGGTCTATAAAATTCCTCCAATTAATTTGGTAACGATATCATGAATAATATATGTTATTACTGAACCTATCATCATGGATCGAATTTTAGTTATGATCCTAGTTATCATTAATATAATTTGATGTGTCAATAAAGCATTCATTTATATGAGATTATGTATTGACCCAGTTTTAATTTACATTAGTATATTCATCTAAATAGAATTAATGTTCATAATATTTTGTATGGACCTGATTTAATTTCAATTATGTTTATTCAATGGTATTATTTCATGTAAATCACATAATGATTATTTTTTTTCTATTTATACATGTTTACAAATAAAGAAGAATATATATTACAAAATCTCATTTCATATGCTAATTCTATTCTCTCTTGAATAATGCTGAATGATTCATATGTGATTCATATCATACAAACTGCAATTAATTATCTCATGATTCATTATTATAATCTATTATATATACAGTGAATGATTTTCAAATGTTAAGGTCAAGATCTCATTACATTACTCTAATGTCACTCGCATGTATTCATTAACATATCATGTTTTTACCCATACTAGGCATCTGATCTCACACATTATTATGTTTACTTATCCCTATGTAATAATGGAAATTATTCATTAATTTATGTATAAAAAAAGTAAATGGTTGTCAAGAAATTAGTGAGAGATGTTGTAGTTTACTTTTTAACAAATTTTTTTTCATGTATCTAATAGAACTAGACCTATACAATTGTGGTATGTGATGTTATGCAATGTAAAATACATTAATCTAAATATTTAAAATATATTTTTATGTAATGTATTGGACCCTATAATCCTATCAAAAAAAATTTTAATACAATATAGGGGTAAATAGATTAAACATTAATAGATTTTCATCATTATATATTAAAATCCATTATAAGTAGTACGAACTTTCACATTAATCTCATTGTACCATGGGATAATGATCATAAAAAAATCCAACAAATTAAAACATGATATTATTGTTAATAATAGTACTAATGATAGATGAAGAACATAATATAGTGGTGAACACCATAAAAATTATGATTTCACATTAGAAATTTAAATAGTATAAGTAGATAAAAGTGTTTTATAATATGGATGTTGAATAGTTTCATCTTGTATAAGACTCCCACGAAGATAAATGTTTGATAAATATAGAGTGATAGGGAAATAATAGTCATGGATCATGCCACCACCACGCAAAGATGAATTACCCCTCTAGAACCCACATAAAACAACACATTTCATCCACTTATCTATTAAATTTATGGAAAAATTCCCTTTTTTAATGTTTTAGCTGATATTATGTATGGTCAATTATAAAAATGAATTCCTAAATATATTCTTATGAATGAATCCATTTCTTGAAGGATTGAATTCTATTAAACATGAATATAGTCATTCATAATGTATTCAAATAAAATTAATATATCCAAAATATTAAAATTATTATTCAACAATAAATTGATATTAAACTAAAACCATGAAATTTAAATATATATATTTTTTAAAATCACAGTATATTATATATCATTTTAGTGAAAAAAATAAATTTTTAATATTATTAACAAAACAACCAAAACAGTGCTAAATTTGCATCATAGATGCCAACATGAAGATGTATTTATGTATTGAAATTTGAAATTTTAGATATTAAAACATATTTTATCTTATTAATATGATTGTTTGAATGTGATAGAATGATAGATAGTTGTTATAGTGTAACTTGTGATCGACCAGTTTCCAAAACAAATTATCATTACTTATTCCATTATTATGGATCTTATTTATATTGTTCCTCACATATCCAGGGAACTGCAAAAATAATTGAAATTTGATGATTCCACTAAAAATACTAATATTTTAATGGAGATATTTTTATCAAATAATGATTATTAATTCCATTATTTTGAAACAAGTATATGACAATAAAAACAATAAATATTTGATGATGAAAATAAAATATATTTAACTATCATATGTATAATAAGTGTTTGTACTTAAATATATTTAAATTAAATTGTTATTAATTATGTTCATATTAAATTTATTATAATGGTTATCCATTTTATCCTATATTTTAATAACAGTCAAAGAAATTAGTATTAAAAGTAATCTTTTCATTTGTATTATTACATTTATATTTCAACCATGAAATATGAAATGTTCATTCTCTCAAAAACCCCAACTAATTTTCTTATCATTTATTTATTTAAAAATTAAAAATCTATAAACACAAAAAACATGGAAGTAGTTCAAAATTTAAATAATAGTAAGCATTTTATTCGAGATAAATATCTCATATTTTCCTCGAGGAATATTCTCCTATATCAATAAGATTTTTTATATACAGTCCTGGATATACTATTCCATAAATTAGTTATTTATTATGGAAATTTTATAAAAAACATTAATTTATTTATATTATTTGGAGATGATTCTTTAAGTAAATTTTTTTAATTCACTATATCTTTCAATGTTTTTATTATTTGTTAATGGAGTATTCTTTTGTTGTTTTGATATAACTAAAAATATTTTTAATTTATTTAATCATTATTTTTATATAGATATTATTTAAAAGAATAAAATTGTATAAATAAATTTATATTACTTTTTTATTTATTTTTTCATTAATGAAAATATAAATTAATTAATTATTATATTTAATTATGTATATATCATATCAAAGAAACAACATTTTATTCTATAGATGATTAATTAATGACATGTGAAAGAAATGATATAACTCATTTAGTTCATATAGGTTACATGTGATACAATTGATTTATTAATTTAATACATATTTATACATATATGTATTGTTGTTTAGTATTTTATTAGTGGATCCAGAATTCTATATCAATACAATGAATTGGGTAAATCATTATATTTCATGAAATGATTTCATTGGGAATTTTACGTGATACTTGCATCATATTTTTACTATTTTATAGTATTCCTAAACACCATATTTTTTATCATACATTTTCTGGGTTTCATTTGGAGTTAATTTGGTATAATTTTATAAAAATATAGAGGATTCATAGATAATGTATGGTTGGTGCACTGTTAGTCCAAACCACCCACTATATTAGTGTAATTTGTGTAACCTATTATATTTGGATTTTATAGAGTTAGGGAATGATTAGTCATGTTGTTCTACCTTTTAAAATAAATGGGTTTTCCATTTAAAATCTATATATGAATCATCCACATAAGTTTTCAAACGATCAGTCTATGTAGAAAAACAAATCATCGGTGTTTTTAATTAATTTAAATATTGAATATTGATTCTTGAACCTATCTTGTTGCTCTCTAATGTAATAGAACAACAATTAGCATATTTTGTCATCCATATATCTCCCTAAAATAGGTATGTTACCCTTAGATCCCTCTTAAAAATGAATCATGTCTTTATGAATTTCTCTCGATTTGAATTCTGTTAGTTTCCTCTTCATGTTGTTATCCACCTATGATCTCTTATCACCTCCATTGGGTTCTAGGATTCCTCATGTTTCTTTTGGACCTAATACACATTTTTTCAGATCTAAATATATTTTTGAGTCATATATCCCTGTTTTCTCCATTTTCAATTGGAGTTTTCAATGTATGGAATTGTTATTCGAGATCTCATCATCACAATGTAGGTGGTTCCCTAAAAATTCCCAATTTATGTAAATCCAAAATTACATTATTTATTTTAAATTATTTTAATTAAATGAAATTTATTGATTTTTATTTAATTGATTTCAATAGGTTTTTTGGGAAAAAATATCCGTTAAATTATTCTTTTGAAATGGGTTTCGACATAGATTTGGAAATCCACAAATTTTATTTAATTAAGCATTTTTTTTTGAAAATTTATAAAATTTAAATTGTTTAAATGAAATTGTAGATTTAATGGAAATTATTTCAATGAAATTTTTTAATATAATTTTTGAAATGGATTTTATGGATAAACTATGGAAAACCCATTGTCATTTGAAATAGGGAGTTATTATGAATTTAATGGAAAGTTATTAATAATATAATTGTTTAATTTAATTTTTGAAAAATTATTTTATAATTTTTTTTTGTGAATATTGATTTAAAATTGTATTTGATGAAAATGGATTAAAATAATATTGATTGAAACCTTTGGGTTTAATCATGGAAAATGCATGTTTATAATTAAAACCCGATTTTGGGTTTTAAATGGAAATTTGTTATATCTGAAATGGAGAATAAGATTAATTTTATTTTAATAATGAATGAATTAAATTGATGATCATTTATTTTTAAAAGTTAACATGAAACCCTTTTATATTGAGTGGATTTATTTGGAAGGCACATTATTCATTAAAATGCACCCAAAAATAAATGCAACACATCACATTCTTTAGGTGATGGAGATGAGTCCTCATTGTCTAGAGTTTATAGGGGTATATGTTTATATTTTTATATCTCCTGGTGTGTGGAATCACTATAGCCTATTACTATCAAACAATCTTAGGCATATGAATATTTTACATTCCTAATAGTTTTTAGAATTAATAAATTTTTTTATAACTATTTTAAACTCCTTCTTATTTATGTAAACTAATTTATATAAAATTGTGCATTTAGATCAATTTTTAAATGAAACATTATCATGGAATTGTTAAATAAATTGAAAAGAGATATTCGTTCTTAATTTACTTTCATGTTTTGAAATGTAAATCATGAATTGTTCTAATTATTCATATGAAATTTCTAAAATAAATTAAAAAAAATTGAAACCTGTCATTTGTTAATATAAAATTAGATTTTGTTATATAATCCTTGATGATTCCCAAATATTATTTTTAGATCACACAATACATGTGAAATAGAGTTTTTGATAATTATATCACTCTTGGTAAGATTAATGGTAATGAACCAATTATATGTGGTTAAAGATACCGGGTCATGGACTTGGGGAGTTCCCTCGGTTGGGAGTTTGTATGTTTATCCAATTTATAGATTCTCTAGTTAGTATTATTTTGGGTTTTTATACATTTCTGAAATATTTAATTTTATCACTAGTGGAGTTCATTATTTATTCATACTGACTTATTTAGTTTGTTTCGTAATTGGTACATGAAAATTACTTCACACATTCCTTTTTTGAGGTCTTTTTGGTTCAAGTAGTTATCTATTAGGGACTGTTAATGCCTTTCAAGACATGTCAAGATAACCTCAATTTTTGGGATACTAGGGAACATAGACTTGTTCGCAATAATTTGGTATTTGATCCCAATGTAAGGATTTTGTGTTGATATTATTATTATTATTTATTAATCTTGGAGAGACTTAAAATGTATTTCTGATTGCATGTCTCGCATCTATCACTTCAATTGTAACACCCCAACCCCAAAAGCCACGAGGTAGTGCAATATTTTAATACATATGAATGATTGCATGAAATAAACATTGAAATACAAATCAGTTTAAGGGTATTAGAAATCTATATTTCATAGATGGTTCCTATAATATATTTTGAAATAGGAAATACAAACCTGATCTATTGCAAAAAGAAATAATCATCATACATGAATTCAATTTCAAGGTTTCCTTATACATGAATTGGGGAAATGAAATATAAGATGGGTGTTCTTGAATTATGATTAGGGGTAAGTAAAGTTATAAAAATAATGAATTATTTAGAATAAATTAATATTGAAATGTTAATAAGTAATAACACATGTTATTCAAATAATTATATAAGGAAAATCAATATAGTATGGTAGTAAACTAAAAAACATTTTATTTAATCAATAATGAGATAACACATTTTATCCATAGATATTTCAAGGAAATATGTCATAGATTATAAAATTATAAACTAAACTATATATCATGGATATGCTTAATTATTAGATTTCATGTCTATGAAACATGCAATATAATACCATCAAGTCAATTAAAAAAGATATTTTAAAACTATATATAAAGACCCATTTACATCGTACTTATTATTCTTGCCATTAAAAAGTTTGAATTCATCGAGGAGCTATACAATGGCAGGGCTCCACCCATCATTTCCATTCAAAACCATTCAACATATTAAATAACTAAATAAATAAGCTTCCATATAAAATATTAACATTTAATATAGACTACATATTGAAATATAATTCCTTTGTCTTGGATATGTAATAATAATGGTTCATTATATTGATGAATATAAATACCCTTGAAGTGTCATTAAAATATTAACGAGTAAGAAAATATGTAAACATTCAAATGTGGGCCATTTATTTTTGAAGTATTTTAATCAAAAATTCCCATGAAAGAATAACATTGAATAGAATATATAATATCATGAGATTAAGTTGATTAGCTATATAAAATGTCTATGTGCAGTATATTCGCAATGTAAAAGTAAATTGATTCATAATAATAAATACATATTAATGTAATGCACACTATGAGGAAATATCCAACATTAAACTCCAATTTTTTTGTATAGTAATTATACACTTTTATAGAGTTTTATAAAAATGATACAACATATTCATGAACCAAACTCTTTTTTATGAAATCATATATTATGTTCTTATAATATTTTATTACATGTATTTTTGCAATCTTTAATTATTTTGAACACTTATGCTGATAATTTCCTAGTTTTACCAAGTATGTATTGGCATGTAATTTAGTGTCACTATTATGTGGATAATAAATTAATAATAATAATAATTTAATACATGATTTTAATATCATATATATTATGTTCATATATATTTATATTTTCCAATAATATTTGGATATATGAAATGAAGTGAATCATTCAAGGAGAAGGTAGTTCGTACGTACACATGAACATTGTACTAGTTTAACTATTCTATAAAAATAATCAAATGTAAATTAAAAATATGTATATTATAATTATACTATAATATTTATTTGGTATATGATTCACAGGTTTATTAAAATATTCCTTTTCTATTTTCCTTGTATAGAGTGAATGAATTGAATCTCATTAATGAGTATGTTGTCCACACTTCTGCAAACATTGAATTTAATTTCACAAAATTGAATATATATATAGGTATTTATTATAAAATAATTCACAATAAAAAATGAATTTTTAAATAAAATATGGATAATATATAAATATAGTATCCCTCAAAATTTCCACATTGAGAGGTAGTAATGGAATAACATCCAATTTTCATTTCATGATATGGTAGTTCACAATTCACAAAAACAGTATGTTTATTACCCTTTATATGGGGGGTGTGTGTAAATGTTTGTATAGAACCTATAAAAAACATCTTATATTAAGGATACAATTTTTTATATAATCTTTTAATAAGAAGAGTTTAGTAGGTGTAGAATTAAAATAAAAGTAATGATCTTATGAAATGATTTCACAAATTATTTCGGCAACTCCTCTTTATTTGAACCAAAAGGATTCCTTGGTTAAATTTTGGCACAAGGTAAGGCTTATAAGATTATGGGAGGGATGTAAAGGATATATTTTGGCAGATATAGTATGGTAAAAATTATTTTAAGTCGTGTGGGGAAGTCGGAGGGGAGGTGGACCTTGTATAGTGGAAGAGGAGTATCACTCTAGTAAATTTTGGGAATGATAATTACAAAAATATTTTCACATTAAATGTTGACACAATAATTCTTATATACAATAGATGACAGGATAATGTATAAATAAAGTAATTCAATGAATTTTTGAAATTTAAGTAGTTCATTTGTTCCCTTATGCTTAGGCGTTAGCCCTTTCCTAAATTTAATTTATCCATAATCATTGTAAATAATTTTAATTCAATCAACTTGATTTTTTGTAAAAAAAATAAAAAAATTATTTATTATAAATTATGTTTACCACAAATAAGAAATCCATTATTATAAATTTTAATCACTAATGTTTGATAAATTAAATAAAACTTAATCTGATAGATGAGATTATAATTATAAGGCTCCGACCTTAAACCTTACTTAATATTTAATTAAATGAATAATTATCATTGAGGATCTTTTCATGTTTAGAGTTTTAGAGAATTAGGACATAACAATTACATATCAAAAGATTACAAAGTAGAAACTTTTACTAAGTTTCCATAAAATAAAAAACTCTTAAAAAGAAACATGTCCAATTCCATGTTTTATGTTGCTTGACTTTCCCTTGATCACATCCTTGACCCTATTCCACGTTAAGTCCTGTGAAAAACATTTCAAAAACATGGGAAGAACATAAAAATATCAGTAAGGGATACACAAAGAATGAAAAATGTTAGTTTTTCAAAACAACATGTAAACCATGTATACTTTATCAAAGTAATACTTTTAACCTTTTCGGAGTAGTAAATACTCTTCACTAAATAAACGTTCATTACTTACCCTTCTATAACCAAAAGATTACCATAAAACCCATATAAAGATCACATAACATATAAAGGTAACTTGGGAAATAATCATACATAAGTGGAATAACCATAAGGTCGACTTCCACACATATCAAATAATGGAATAGCCATTCGGCCAACTTCCATACATACTTAATTGAATAGCCATACAGCCGACTTCCATACCCAATGCATTGGGTGTTATAATGTAACCACCCATCCTGGTATTCACGGCACCACCCGTAATATGGTTTATCACTTAACCACCCGTAAAATGTCCAAGTACCATAATTACACATAAAATATTGAAAATATAAACATTTCAATAACAACATTTCATTTCCAATCACAATAATCAATTCCCATATATTGAATTAATCAATCCATTTTCAAAACCATTTAAAACATTTAATAAAGGGATTTTTGAATCAAAGTGTCCCATACCGCCTTGAAGCTTTTAAAATTTTAAACCATTAATATCCACACAAATAAATCTTTTAAACCATTTTGAAAACATGGATAATAATAAGAAAAAATATTTAAAACAATTAAAGCGATATTTTGGTTAAAGGGGTTTTACCAAAATTAGAGACACTTGAATACAATAATTGATGAATAACATTTACTCAGAACAATATAATATCAAAATAATAAATGGATTCTTGATATAATATTCCAAAGGACAGTATATACACCATATTAGAGTTAATTGGTGCATAACAACAATGAAGTCTCAATAGATATATCAAATGTGATGAAATCCCTTATAAAGAAGGTATCCTTAAATTAAGGATAAATCAATCTCAAAATTATGTGTGAAAAATATAAATACACCCAATATAAGTGGATATTAAGTGTAAAACAATAAAAGGTCATTCAAACATATTAAAAGGATGACATATTCAATAACTACATGTTGAACCCAAAGAAATCGAAATTGTGTTAAAAAGTTTCCTTGGTAAAATTCGACAGCCTAACGGCATCACTTCAAAATTCAGAAAATGAGTTGATGAGAGATAAAAAGGGAATCTCATCACTTGGGAATAAAATTTACATCAATAAGGATATTAAAGACCATATCTGAACATAAAAAGATGTAAATTAAAAGACATAACAACAGATGTCTTTTAAAAAGAGGAGGGTGAAAGGTTCCCTTACCGATTTGGGAAACTTTCAAAACGTACACCCAATGAAAGAAGGGTCATACAATGAAGATGTAACTACCCATAAATGAGAGTATATTATACTAATAGTAAAATAATGGGCAGTAATTACACCACACAAAATGGAAATAGTGTCCAATGTAGCATGGATCTCACGGGAACAAAAAGTGAGATGAAAATCCCCTTATTAAATTTCGAGAGCCTAACGGCGCCACATAAAACATCCAAAAATGAATTGATGAGATCAAGTAGGGTCTCTCATCACATAAAAATTACAGAAATATGAACATAAAATCACATCCTACAACATAATAACATGGAGCATAAAAGAAATACCATAAAAGAGAGTACTTGCAAAGAAAGAGAGAGGTATGATCCTTTACCTCGGGTCCGACATGACTCGATCGTTCTTTAACGTCCTGAATAATAAACTTGAGTTCATTTCTATTTTTCTTAAGAACCTTTTTCAAGTTAATTATTCCTTTTATATCAATTATTTACATTTTATAAACATTACGTAATCATTTAAGTTAATAATGTTTGTTTTGTCGATATTTGGTTCTTTAGTCGAAAGTGAACTTCTTACAATTACATGTTGTTCGTGTGGTCAATGGTTCTCTATATCCAGAATGATATTCATGATTTGGATAACATATATATCATATATATCCATCATATACATGTATTTATAATTATACATAATCATTTAGATGTAAGAAATGAAATGCACCGTTCATGGAGACGGTAAGCCGTACGTACGCATGAACGCTACTTTCATTTCTTTGTCATATTAATGGAATTAAAACTAAATAAGAGGTATGTATATTTTAATTCCAGAATTATATTCATCATTTATATGTATCATATATTATATATATCCATTATAAATATGTACTTATAATAGTACATTACATTTGGGAATTGGAAATGAAATGCACCGTTCATGGAGACGGTAAGCCGTACGTATGCATGAACGCTACTTTCATTTCTATCTCATAAATTAATGGAAAGAAATAATAATGATATAGTGTTATATAATAATTACAGTATAAAATCATATATAATAACGTTAAATACATCTTTTATACATCCCACATATGGCATTAACGTATCAAATCACTTTGAGGGGGGCGATAGTCCGCACATCCTAAAATGAAGATATCGCGTGTACCCATATTGGAAACCATAAATGTATGCCCAAAATGAAAAATAAAGAATCTTAAGGAAAACTTAAACATATTATATATCATATATAAATATAGTGTCATCTTAATTCCCACCTTTGAATGTGTTAAAAAAATGTTGAACAATCATTGTTTCGGGAGGCCGAAATTCGCCATCCACGGAAACAATATGTTCTTTTAGCATTAGATGTAGGTGTGTGTAAGTGTAGCTCGAATCCTTATTAAAACAACATACTAGTACGTTAATTATACTGTATTTGTTACAAAATAAATGAATAAAAATTGTTTATGGGGTTGGATAAGCAAAATAAAACAAAAGGACTCAAGTGAAGACATTACCTTAAAATCGGGTAACTCCCTTTGGTTTGAGCTAAAAGACTTCCTTGGGAAGACTTCTGCCCAATGTGAGGCTTCATGTAGTAATAGAGGGATTTGGAGAGACAAAATGGGCAGGGGTTGGCCGATCCAAATCCTTTGGGAGTGTGGGTAAGGAGGTAGAGGTGGGGGCCTTTTATAAGAGGAGAGGAGGGGCACTCTTTGAATGTAAAGAAAAGTAACTTTATTTTAAACTGATATTCAGATTTAAGAGGTCCCACGTTGATATAATTCGTGGATAAGGTGATAAGGGTTTTAAATCTACTCATCCAATAGGTTTTGGACATGTCTAGGTCTTATATATTACATTATCGATCCATTTTATTTAAATCGTTAAATAATAAGGTCATCGCTGCATCATCATGATGTCATAAATAATTTACTTTATTTAATATGTAAAAATTATAAAAAAATACTATGATGTAGGAAATATTTTTATATTTCCAATGAATATTTATAGTCAAAAATCTGATTTGTTTAACCCTATGTAAAAAGTGTTTTAGTAAAACAACTCATGTTTGTGACATTTTTATTTTAACTTTAAATAAAAAAATATTAATGTCATTTTGCAAACAAAGTGGCTTCATGGGGTCCCCAAGTTGACCCATGGATTGTATTGGTCGGCCATGACAAATCCAATGAGGTTATGACAAGTGTCTAGGTCATTTCATATTATTAAAACATTATTCTTACCATAAACTACACTAATTACCTCTAATCGCGATGAAGAACTTAAAAGTTACTATTCACCAAAAAATTATTTTAATCTCATTGAACCACATTTTACTTCATAATGACAACCATGTATGTCAGATTTTTGAAATTCAAAACATATAAGTGGTAAAATTTCATTTAAACGAAAAATCCGTTTTTATAAGTACCACATAGTGGTTTCACTATTCATGAAAAATTGAAGTTTTTCAGAAAAATCCCAAAAAATCAGCCTAAGCTATATTTGATATTCCAAATTCCAAAAAGAATTCTATTTTACAAAATTCAAAACATATAAGTCACATTAATTAATATAATAATTAATTTCCGTTGTCAGAGCAAATTGAGTGTTTTTATGAAACAATAAGTATCAAAAGATTGACACTAGTTTAAGTCTGATTTCAAAGTGAAATTAATTTCAACGACCACTATTGGATTTAATGGTAAAAATCTATTCTAATTTCACATTAAATCCAATTCAAAAGATAATCTAATCATATAAATAAATTAGATTAAAAAGTGGTTTTGAATTAAAATACAACATTTTACACTATTCATTAAAAAATGAACTTTATCGGAAAGATACCAAAAATTTACACAAAGTAAATTTTGTTGTCACGATTATAAAGAATAGTTTTATTTGGTCCAATATAATGTATAAGAGTGAACAAAACTATATTTAATGACGGTTCTCCATCAAAAGGGGATAAGTGAACCTTTAGTGAAAACTAGGGCATATACGCCTAAAATTGAATTCTTTCCGTATTTTAAGCCTTTATATTTTACTGGATAAATGTAAAAACATTTAAAAACATACATAATCATATTTTAGTTATTTATATCCATTCCAGCCAATACAACGGCTACATGTTAACTACCATTTAAAATAATATTATTTTATTATTAGAGTGCAATGTAAGATTCCCATGAAACTCGTTGTTGCGTATTGGGTATGCCATGGAGCATAGCATCCCCTTTAAAGTAATAATAATATTTGATTCACAATTATGGATAAATATAAAAAGGTCATATTCTTTATTTACCTGGGGTGTTACATCCTTCCCCCCTTATGGGAATTGTGTCCTCGTAATTTTAAAATTGGGCTTGGATACTTCAATGAAATCCCCACATTGGAAAAAGAGTAAATTAAACTATCACTTTAAAAGAAATAAATGAAAGTAAAAAGGTCACCCGAGTTAACCCATACTAGGATTCCAAGTACGAAAATATGGACATGGAAGAAAACAAAACAAAGGGACATGTTCTGATGGAGAGTGATAGTAAACATGTCTAGGAGAAAGTTAACAATAAGAAAATCACAAACTTGTGATGGGTTAAACGGTATTCGATTCCCCAGTAGGAAATGTTAATAGAAAAAAAAAATTATGTTACTTTTCATGGAGGAATTTATTTTTGAGCTTAACTAAATCATAATGAAACATACTTACTTGTCATGTAGACTTTAAACTATTACCAGATTCCTTAATCAAACTCATATTTTCTCCAAAAGATGGGTATTTAGGAAGACTTGTTCGCATTAAGAGTACTATAATCAATTTTAGAGAGTCACCTAATCCACGAAAGAGAACTATACACTTCCCATGTCTTTAGACTCTAACCAAAACCAAAACCAAAAAGGTTAGTACAATATCAGATAATCCAGGAAAGGATAACCCTTTATAAAAAGAAAATCTATTCTTAATCTCCAAAATTTGTCCAACAAAATCCAAAGTTCAACGAGGACCATTCGAAAATCAATTTGTCCATTAAATTATTCAATGTAAACCAAACTAATATTGAATCCCAAATATTTGAAGGATTTAGTCACATAGTCTTCCAAGTTAAGTCGTAACATTTATCTCCAGAAAAAGATCAGTTGTTCCTAAAGTCTCGCATTGAAAAGTAATTAACCTAAACACATATCATACATGATAGGTTAATCATTTCCATAGATAAACTAATTTAAACTTACTCTTGATTCCAAAAATCATCTAACTATAAATAATCAGTCAAACTAACTAGGGACTTCACGTAGTCCAGTGGTAGAAGATAAATACCAGTTGCACTTTGGTTGTGGGTTCGATTCCCGCAACTTTGTCCGACGCGACGGGTTGTCACACGGTCTGCGTGTTGTCCTTTTTCCATAACTACATAATTCTAAAAACATTCCCCAATAAGGAGATAAAATCATTTAAAATAACCATAATGAAATTTAACCTCAATTTTATCTCTTGACATTCACTTTCCATTATTACATATAATAACCCATAATTACCTAAAAAGTAAGGATCATATAGACCCTAATGGTTACCTTAATAATTATTACCTGAACTGCAACATCGATTTGTCATCTCGTACATGATGCATTAGAGAACTCATCAAGGTTTAAGTGGTTGATCATGACTCCTTGATAGTTGTTTTAGAACAACCATGATATTCCTCATTGAATCCCCCATTTCATCCAGTCTCTTAATCAGAGAACCACCACAGTTTCCTTCAAACCCATTGTCACTTTGGTGCCTGCTAGATCCAGCCATTTACTAAAACCAAAAAAGTCAGTGTGACTATATCAACATAACCATCGTGTACTAATGAGGAAGATAAAAACTAAGATATACTTACTTATTCACTATATTTAAAACTAGGACTCTTTTAGAAATCCCAACCATTATGGTAATGCCACGTATGCTTAAAGAATACCCTAACCTCTAAAGTTATCTAAACCGACCTTTGATACCAACTATTAGTCCCTGGCCTTAAACCATACTTAATATTGAATTAAATTAATAATTCACATTGAGGATCTTTTCAGGTTTAGAGTTTTAGAGAATTAGGACATAACTATTACATCTCAAAAGATTAAGAAGTACAAACTTTTACTAAGTTTCCATAAAATAAAAAACTGTTAAAAAGAAACATGTCCAATTCCATGTTTTAGGTTTCAGGACTTTCCCTTGATCCCACCCTTGACCCTATTCCACGTTAAGTCCTGTAAAAAACATTTCAAAAACATGGGATTATCATAAAAAGCTTAGTAAGGGATATAAAAAGAATGAAAACTGTTAGTTTTTCAAAACAACAAGAAAACCATGTATACTTTATCAAAGTAATACTTTTCACCTTTTCGGAGTAGTAAAAACTCTTCACTGAATAAACGTTCATTACTTACCCTTCTGTAACCAAAATATTACCATAAAACCCATATAAAGATCACATAACATATAAAGGTATCTTGGGACATAAACATACTTACGTGGAATAACTACAAGGTCGACTTCTACACATATCACTTAATGGAATAGCCATTCAGCCAACTTCCATATATACTGAATGGAATAGCCATACGGCCGACTTCCTTATCCAATGCATTGGAGGTCATAACATAACCACTCGTCCTGGTATTCACAGCGCCACTCGTCTTATGGTTTATCATGTAACCACCCGTAAAATTTCCAAGTACCATCATTACACATAAAATATTGAAAATACAAATATTTAAATAACAACATTTCATTTTCAATCACAGTATGAAATTCCCAGATATTGAATTAATCAATCCATTTTCAAAAACCATTTAAAACATTTAATAATGATATTTTGAGTCAAAGTGTCCCATACCACCTTGAAGCTTTTAAAATTTTAAACCATTAATATCCATATAAAGAAATCCTTATAACCATTTTGAAAAAATGGATAATAATTAGAACAAATATTTAAAACAATAAAAGCGATATTTTGGTTAAAGGGGTTTTACCAAAATTAGAGACACTTGAATACAATAATTGAGGAATAACATTTAGTCAGAACTTAATAATATCATGAGAATAAATGGATTCATGATATAATATTCCAAAGGACAGTATATACACCATATAGGAGTGAATTGGTGCATAACAACAATGAAGTCTCAATAGATATGTCAAATGTGATGAAATCCCTTATAAAGAAGGTATCCTTAAATTAAAGATAAATCAATCTAAAAATTATGTGTGACAAATATAAATACACCCAATATAAGTGGATACTAAGTGTAAAACAATAAAATTTCATTCACACATATTAAAAATATGACATATTCAATAACTACATGTTGAACCCAATGAAATCGAAATTGGGTTAAAAAGTTCCCTAGGTAAAATTCGACAGCCTAACAGCAACACTTCAAAATTCAGAAAATGAGTTGATGAGAGATAAAAAGGGAATCTCATCACTTGAACATAAAATTTACATAAATAAGGACATTAAATAACATATCCCATAATAAAAATATGTAAATTAAAAGACATAACAAGAGATGTCTTTTAAAAAGCGGAGGGTGAAAGGTTCCCTTACCGATTTGGGCAAATTTCAAAACGTACACCCCATGAAAGAAGGGTCATACAATGAAGATGTAACTACCAATAAATGAGAGTATATTATACTAATAGTAAAATAATGGGCAGTACATACACCATGCAAAATGGAAATAGTGTCCAATGTATCATGGATCTCACGGGAACAAAAAGTGAGATGAAAAACCCCTTATTAAATTTTGACAGCCTAACAGTGCCACATAAAACATCCAAAAATGAATTGATGATATAAATTAGGGTCTCTAATCACATAAAAATTACAGAAAGAGGAACATAAAATAAAATCCTCCAACATAAGATCATGGAGCATAAATGAAATGACATAAAAGAGAGTACTTGCAAAGAAAGAGAGAGGTAGGATCCCTTACCTCAGGTCTGACTTGACTCGATCATTCTTAAACGTCCTGAATAATAAACTTGAGTTAATTTCTATTTGATTAATAACTTTTTTCAACATAATTATTCCTTTTATATCACTTATTTACATTTTATAAACATTATGTAATCATTTAAGTAAATAATGTTTGTTTTGTCGATATTTGGTTCTTTAGTCGAAAGTGAACTTCTTACAATTACATGTTGTTCGTGTGGTCAATGGTTCATTATATCCAGAATTATATTCATGATTTGGATATCATATATATCATATATTTCCATCATATACATGCATTTATAATATTACATAATCATTTAGATGTAAAAAATGAAATGCACCGTTCATGGAGACGGTACGCCGTACGTACGCATAAACGCTACTTTCATTTCTTTGTCATATTAATGGAATTAAAACTAAATGAGAGGTATGTATATTTTAATTCCAGAATTATATTCATCATTATTATTTAACATAAATTATATATATCCATTATAAATATGTACTTATAATAGTACATTAAATTTGGGGATTAGAAATGAAATGCACCGTTCATGGAGACGGTAAGCCGTACGTACGCATGAACGCTACTTTCATTTATATCTCATACATTAATGTAAAGAAATAACAATTATATTGAGGTATATAATAATTACAGTATAAAATCATGTATAATATCTTTAAATCCATCCTTTATACATCCCACATATGGCATTACCGAATCAAATCACATTGAGGGGGAGGTAGTATGCACTTCCTAAAATGAAGATTTTGCGTGTACCCATAATGGAAACCATAAAGGTATGCCAAAAATGAAAAATACATAATATTAAGGAAAACATAAACATATTATATATAATATATAAATATAGTGTCATCTTAATGGACACCTTTGAAGGTGTTAAAAGAATGTTGAACAATCATCGTTTCGGGAGGCCGAAATTCGCCATCCACGGAAACAGTATGTTCTATAACCATTAAGTGTAGGTGTGTGTAAGTGTAGCTAGAATACTCCTTATAAAAAAATCCTAGTATATTGATGATACTAGATTTTTTACAAAATAAATGAATAAAAAGAGTTTAAGGGGTTGTAGAAGCAAAATAAAACAAAAGGACTCAAGTGCAGACATTACCTTAAAATCATGTAACTCCCTTTGGTTTGAGTTAAAAGGATTTCATGGGAAGTATTATACCCAAATTGAGGCTTCAAGGAGTAATAGAGGGAAGTTTATAGACAAAATGGGAAGGGGTTGGCCGAGCCAAAGGATTTGGGAGTGTGTGTAAGGAGGTAGAGGTGGGTGCCTTTTATAAGAGGAGAGGAGGGGCACTCTTGGAAAGTAAAGAAAAGTCACTTTAATTTAAAATAATATTCGGATTTAAGAGGTCCCAAATTGATATAATTATATTATAAGGTGATAAGGGTTTTAAATCCACTCATCCAATAGGTTTTGGACATGTTTAGGTCTTAGATATTACATTATCTTTCCATTTTATTTAAATCGTTAAATAATGAGGTCATCGCTGCATCATCATGATGTCATAAATAATTTACATTATATAATGTCTAAAAATTATAAAGAAATACTATGATGTAGGAAATATTTTTAGCTTTCCAATGAAATTTTATAGTCCAAAATATGGTTTGTATAACCCCATGTAAAAATTATTTTAGTAAAACAACTCATATTTGTGACATTTTAATTTTAACTTTAAATAAAAAGATATTAATGTAATTTTCCAACCAATGTTGCTTCATGGGGTCCCCAAGTTGACACATGGATTTTCTTGGTCGGCCATGACACATCCAATGAGGGTAGGACATGTTTCTAGGTCATTTCATTTTATTAAAACATTATTCTTACCATAAACTACACTAATTACCTCTAATCGCGATTAAGAACTTAAAAGTCACTATTCACCAAAAAATTATTTTAATCTCATTGAACCACATTTTACTTGTTAATGAAAAACATGTATTTATTATTTTTTAAATTCATAACACATAAGTGGTAATATTTCATTTAAACGAAAAATCTGCTTTTATGTGTACCACTTAGTGGTTTCACAATTCATCAAAAATTGAAGTTTTTTCAGAAAAATCCCAAAAATTCAGCCTAAGCTAAATTTGATATTACGAATTAAAAAATGAAGTCTATTTTACAAAATTCAAAACATATAAGTCACATTAATAATTTAATAATTAATTCCCGCTGTCAGAGCAAATAATGTGTTTTTATGAAACAATAAGTATCAAAAGATTAACACTAGTTTAAGTTTGATTTCAAAGTGAAATTAATTCCAACGACCACTATTGGATTTAATGGTAAAAATATATTCTAATTTCACTTTAACCCCAATTAAAAAGATAATCTAATAATATAAATAAATTAGATTAAAAAGATGTTTTGAATTAAAATACAACATTTTACACTATTTATTAAAAAATGAACTTTATCGGAAAGATACCAAAAATTTACACAAAGTAAATTTTGATTTCCCGATTCTAAAGAAGAGTTTTATTTGGTCCAATAGAATGTATAAGAGTGAACAAAACTAAATTTAATGACCGTTCTCCATCAAAAGGTTATAAGTGAACCTTTAGTGAAAACTAGGGCATATACGCCTAAAATTGATTTCTTTCAGTATTTTAAGCCTTTATCTTTTTTGGATAAATGTAAAAACATTTAAAAACATATATAATCATATTTTAGTTATTTCGATCCATTACTGCCAATACAACGGCTACATGTTAACTACCATTTAAAATAATATTATTTTATTATTAGAGTGAAACTTATGATTCCCAAGAAACTTGTTGTTGGGTATTGGGTACGCCATGGAGCATAGCATCCCCTTTAAAGTAATATTAATATTTTATTAACAAATATGGCTAAATATAAAAATTTCATATTCATTATTTACCGGGGGTGCAACAATAATGAATTAATATATTATAAAATCTTTTGAAATCCTGCCAATAATTTTGAACAAAATTTCATTGTGAAATTGATTAAAATGTAATAAATTGGAATAAATGAAAAAAATAAATCTAATTAATCTATATAACCGATACAAATATATATTAACATTCAAAATAAATTAGATTTGAATGTTTTTTTGGAACTAAAAGTCAATATTTGTAAATATTAATAAACAAATTAAATTCCATTAAGAAATAATTTTTATTACCATAACCTATATTTTATGTTATACATTAAAATACAATGTTAAGTTTTATAGATAAAATATTATAATATAAAAAAATATTAATTATATTATTTTCACCTTTAAATAGTGGAATAAGACAAAATAATAAAAATATATTGTTCTTGTGTAATATCAGGGTTTTTCTTATCTTATCCATTCCAAAAATATTTTATGGACATAGAATATAAGGACCCGGCCTTATACCTTACATAATATTGAATTAAATGAATAATTCATGAAGAAGATCTTTCCAGGTTTAGAGTTTTAGAGAGTTAGGTCATAACTATTACATTTCGAAATATTACAAAATAGAAACTTCTACTTAATTTCCATTTATTTTAAAAAACACGATCTCGTGAAAAAAAGAGTTATGTCTAGTTCAATGTTTTAGATGACATGACTTTTCCTTGATCCCATCCTTGACCTTTTCCACTTTCTGTCCTGTAAAAAACATTTCAATACATGGGATGAGCATATAAAGCTCAATTCTGGATACACAGAGAAGGAAAAATGTTAGCTTTTCAAAACAACAAAAAAACCATGAATACTTAATCATAAGTAATAATTTTCACCTTTTATGAAGAAGTAAATACTCTTCACTGAAAAAAACAGATCATTACTTACCATTTTGTAACCAAAATATTACCATAAAACGCATATAAAGAACACATAACATATAAAGGTAACATGGGACATAAACATTCTAAAATGGAATAACTATATGGTCAACTTCCCCACATATCACTAAATGTAATAGCCATACGACCGACTTCAATGCACATTGCATTGGAAGTTATAACATAACCACCCATCCTAGTATTCATGGCACCACCCGTCATTTGATTTATCACATAAACACCCGTCAAATGTCCAAGTACCTATATAAAATCATAAGACATAAAAAAATATAATGGAAAGAAAACATTTCCAGATTCCAATCAAAATATATCACTTAAATATATTGCAATAGAAAAGCCATTATCAAAACTATTTTCAATTCCAAAATACATAAAAGTGTATATGTTATTTATTTTCTTTTAAAAATATTCAGCTTGTTGAGGAAGCCAAAGATCAAATAATAATCGTGGTGATAGAAGATGTCGTTGTCACCACTTACTTTAAAAGAAACAATCATTTATGTCGTTTAGTAAAACAATTTGTAGAAAAAAATTATCTTTGAAAAGTCATGGGTGTTTATACAGTGTATAACAGAAATTCATGTATTAAAACTAAACATTCCTCAATGAAAGGATATTGAGACGAAGTCCCTTACCTCACATCCTACTTAACTCGATCATTCTTTAATCTCCTTAATAATAAACTGAAGTTAATTTATACTTTCTTAAGAACCTTTATCAAGTTTATTATTCCTTTTAATTAACTTATTACCATGTTATAAACATTATTTAATGATTTAAGTTAATAACTTTCATTTTGTCGATACGTGGTACTTGAGTCCAAATTAAACACCTTATATTTACAAGTTGTCCATGTGGTCAATATTCCATTAAATCCAGAATGATATTCATGATTCTGATATCATATTTATCAGATATATCCACTATATACATGTTTTTATAATAGTACATAATATTTAGAGGTATGAAATAAAATTCATTGTTCATGGAGTCGGTAAGTCGTACGTACGCATGAACGCTACTTTCATTTCTATTTATTATTTTAATGGAATTAAAACAAAATGATACATAGGTATATTATAATTCCAGAATAATATCATATATAATATCATTAACCCTATCCTTTATACATCCCACATAAGTCATTAACGAGTCATATCACTTCAAGGGGGTCGTAGTCCGCACTTCCTCAAATGAGAGTATCGTATTTACCCACTATGGAAACCATAAAGGAATGATATAATTTGGAAGTACAGAATCATATGGAAATAATAAAAATAATATATATCATATATAAATATTGTGCCATCAAAATGGCCACAATGAGAGGTGGTAAGACGTAATTGAACAATCATCGTTTCGTGTGGCGTTAGTTTTCCATCCACAAAAACATTTTGTTATAAATACATTTTATAAATTTTTGTGCTTGTGTAGTTCGAATAATTCTCATAAAAACATCCTAGTATATTTATTATACTGGTGTTGATTCAAAATAAAGGAAATAAAAAGAGTATAGGGGTTGGAGAAGTAAAATAAAATAAAACAATTTAAGAGAAATCGTTACCTTTAATTTGGGTAACTCACTTTGGTTTGAACCGATGGACATATTATGTGCCTTCTGACTAAGGTAAGGCCTCTAGATGGAGGAGATGGATGTAGGGAATGTAATTGGGTAGAGTTTGCACGAGCCAAATGTCTTGAGAGGTGTGAGTAATTGGTTAGAAGTGGTCTCTTTTTATAAAGGAGTAGAGGGGCTCTTTAGGAAAGTGTGAAAATATTATTTTATAATATAATGATATTCAGTTTCTAATGGTCAAAAAATCATTAAGGTCGAATATAAGATGACTCCTATTTGATGTAAAATCATAGAATCAGAATTGGACACGTTTTGGATAATAATTTAATCATTATAATCTTATTTATTTAAATCATTTATTAATTTGGTAAATACTGCATCATTATTGTGTCATAAAATATTTAATTTATTTGATGTCTAAAAATTATAAAAGAAATACCAGGATGTATTATATCTTTTTATCATTCCAAATCATATTTTTAGTTTAAAATATGACTTATATAACACCATATAAAAATTAATTACTATTTTTTTTTGTTAATTTCAATTTTGACATCACATTAAATTAATAAATCTAGAATGTCATTTTCACTCCCATGTGGCTCAATGGGGTCCCAAAATCTCCCCAAAGATGACCATGATCGTAAATGACTCAACCAATAAGTTTAGAAAATATATTAAGGTAATTTTGAATTATTATAATATTCCATTAACCTTGAATTACCCTATTTACCTTTAACTGCGGTAAATAAACGTCAACAATTACTATTCCCCAAACATTATTTTCATCTTATTGAACCAAATCATTCTTTTGGATAACAACCATGTATGTTGGATATTCAAAATTCAATTTACAGAAGTGGTAAAATTTCATTTAAATGAAAAAGTCAGTTGTTTTAACTACAACTAAGTGGTTTCACTATTTATCAAAAATTGATGTTTTTCAGAAAAATACAAAAAATTCATCCTAATCATTAATTTATATTCAAAATTCAAAATTGATGTCTATTTTTCCAAATTCAATACATATAAGTGACATTAATTAATTTAAAAATTATTTACTGTTGTCAAAATAAATAGCGTGTTTTTAAGAAACAATAACTATCAAATGATTTATTGTTGTTTAAGTCTAATTTCAAAGAGAAATTAACTCCAATGACCAACATTATATTAAATAAATTTTATTAAAACATAGTTTTTAATTAAAATACATTATTTTCTCTATTCATAAAAAAATGATATTTATAGGAAAATTTCCACAAAATTACACAAAGTAAATTTTGATGTACCCATTCTAAAGAAGGATTTTATACGGTTATATAAAATGTATTAATGTGACCAAAACTAGATTTAAAAAGGGTTATCCATTAAAAGGCGATAAATCTGCCTTTTAATGTAAAATATTCTTAAAATTATATTCATTCATATTTTAAGCCTCTAACATTTTATTGGATAAATGTAAATACATTTAAAAATCATGTATAATCATGTTGTAGCTAGTTTCATTCATTCCTACCAATATAATTACTAAGAGTTCACTACCATTTAATATAATAATATTATATTATTAGTGTTCAACGTAAAATTCCAATGAAAATCATTGTTGCGTACCGGGTACACAATTGAGCATAGAAACCCCTTTAAAGTAAAATTAATATTTAATTCACAAATATTAATGAATATAAAAATATCTTATTCTTCATTAAACTAAGATGTTACGTCCTTCCCCCCTTTTATAAATTGTGCCCTCGTAATTTTATTCACTTAAAAAATAAAACGGGGAATTGATACATCATAGAATTTTCATATTCCCATGTTTCCTCTTCAACCATAGGGTTTTAACACAAATACTTTACCTGGTGAATTACCTTATTCCGCAAGACGTGCTATATGTGGTCAAAAATCTGGACTGCTTTTTCTTCATAAGAGATATTCTCTCCCAAATGAACTACTTATGGGCTCAACACATGAGATGGATCTGGCATATACTTTCTCAACATCAAAACATGAAAAACATTGTGTAACTGGGATAAACATGGAGGTAAAGCTACTCTATATTCAACTGATCCAACATTCTATGGGATTTCACAAGGTCCAATGAACCTTATACTCAACATTCCCTTCTTACCAAAACTCATTACACCTTTCTGTGGTGAAACTTTGAGAAATACATGATCACCTACCTCAAAAGAATGATCCATCATCCGGTTATCTGCATAACATTTATGTATTCTCTGAGCTATTCTCATGTGTTTCAAAATCAACTGATCTTTCTCTTCCATATCATCTGCAAATTCTAGTCCCACAAGCTTCCTTTCCCCTACATCATCCCAAAAATCTGGAGTTCGACAATGATTTCTATATAATGCCTCAAATTGAACCATCTGTATACTAGAATGAAAACTATTATTATAAGAAAATTCAACCAAAGAAAGATATTGGTCCCAACCACCTTGATAATCCATTGAGAAAGCATGTAACATATCATCTTATGTCTGAATTGTTCGTTGTGATTTCCCATCTGGTTGAGGGTGAAAAACTGTACTAAAATTTAATTCAGTACCCAACATCTTCTGAAGGCCGTTCCAAAAGTTAGAAGTAAACATGGGATCACAATCAGACACAAGGAGATGGGAACACCATGAAACCTGACTATCTCTTTAACATACAACCGATCAAGTTGATCTCCAGATAAAGTATCTCTAATATGAAGGAAATTAGCAGATTTAGTCAATCGGTCAACTATAAACCAGATTTTGTTATTAACTCATGATTTATTTGGTAATCCCACAACATTGTCCATGGATATATTTTCCCCTTTCAACTCTGGCACCGGTAGAGGATAAAGCATCCCTTTCGGTAACTACCACTCTGCTTTAACCTGCTTGCAAGTCAAACACTTCATAGTAAAATCAACATTATCTATTTTCATTTCATCCCACTAGTAATACTCTCAAAGATCTCTGTACATATTATTATTGTCAAGATGAACTGAAAACGGAGAACTATGAGCTTCACATAACAACACATTCATCAATTGTGAATCACAAGTCACACATAATCTCTTTCCAAATCTCAAGACACAATCATTATCAACATTATAATCAGGCAACATACCCTTCTGAACCAACACAACCTTTTTCTGCAACTCACTATCTTCCTTCTGCACTTTCTTTATTATGTCTGATAGATATGATCTCACTGACACCAGAAACAAAATAGAAGAATTTCCTTCACCAACAACTTCTATGCCAAATTTCATCAAATAAAAACCAATGTATCTAATTCCTAATGTAGCATGGCTAATGAGACATTATTTTTCCGACTCAACGAAAAAGACACTTTATTTTCTTCTCCCGGATGGTAATTGATCGTGCAATCATATTCCTTAATTAATCCCTTCCATCTCCTTTGTCTCATGTTCAATTATTTTTGAGTGAATATGTAATTCAAACTTGTGTGATCAGTATATATTTCACACTTAAGTCCATAAAAATGATGCCTCCGAATTTTTAATGCAAAAACAACAGAAGATAATTCCAAATCACATGTAAGGTAATTTAAATCATGAGGTTTCAACTGACATGAATCATAAGAAATTACATGATCATTCTGCAATAGGACACAACCTAGTCCTTTCAACGAAGCATCATTGAAGATAACAATCACACCATTTCTGGAAGGCAATGCCAATGCTGGAGCATTTACCAATATTCTTTTCAATTCCTGATTCAACTGAGCCATCAGTGCAGTAAACTGCTCAATTCTGATTCCGACCATCTCTAGTTGCTGATTCGGAAGGTCATTATACTCTATATGCCTTCCTTGAAAAGTTTCTTTGATTCCTCTATGGAAAACCATTCTTAACACAAGAAATATCTTAGGCGAAGGAACATGGTAATATGTAAATGCTATATGATTTCAATATTAACATAAATTGATTTATGGATATTAATTTTACAATACAGTAACTCCTAAAGTTATCTAAACACACCTCTGATACCAACTATAAGTACTCTGCCTTATACTATACATAATATTGAAGGTAATGAATAATTCACGCAGAGGATCTTTTTAGGTTTAGATTTGTAGAGAGTTAGTCCATAACTATTACATTTCAAAATATTATAAAATAGACACTTTTACTCAGTTTACATTTTCTTTTAAAAAACATGATCTCTTGGAAAAAATAGTCATGTATTCTTCCATGTTTTAGACTGCATGAATTTTCCTTGATCTCATTCTTGACCCTATTCCACTTTTTGTCCTCTAAAAAAACATTTCAAAACTTGGGTTGAGCATATAAAGCACAGTAAGGGATACACAAAGAAGGAAAACTGTTAGCATTTAAAAAAAACAAATAAACCATGAATACTTAATCATAATTAATAATTTTCACCATTTCTTAAGAAGTAAATACTCTTCACTGAAAAAAAAAGATCATTACTTACACTTTTGTAACCAAAATATTAACATTAAATCTATATAAAGAACTCATAACATATAAAGGTAACTTGGTACATAATCATACTTAAATAGAATAACCATACGGTCAACTTCCATACATATCACTAAATGGAATATCCATATGGCTGACTTCCATACCCAATGCATTGGATGTTTTAACGTAACCAACCATCCTGGTATTCACGACACCACCCGTCATTTTGTTTATCACGTAACCACCCTTAATATGTCCATGTACCAATATAAAATCATAATAAATAAAACAAATATAAAGGAAAGAAAACATTTCCACATTTCAATCAAAATATATCATTTAAATATATTGACATATAAAATCCATTATCAAATCCATTTTCAATAACAAAATATATAAAAGAGTATATGTTATTTATTTCCTTTTAAAAACATTTCAGATAGTTGAGGAAGCCAAGGTTCAAATATCAATCGCGGCGGTGGAAAAGGTCATTGTCACTACTTACGTTAAAAGAAACAATCATTTTTGTTGTTTAGTAAAATTCTTTGTAGAAAAATATTCCCTTTGAAATGTCAATGTTTTTTATACAGTTTATAAAATAAGGTCATGTATTAAAACAAAATATGACCCAATGAAAGGATATTGAGACGAAGTCCCTTACCTCATGTTCGATTTGACTCGATAATTCCTTAATCACCTGAATAATAAACTAATGTTAATTTATACTTTCTTAAGAACATTTTTCATGTTTATTATTCCTTTTCTATAACTTATTAAAATGTTCTAAACATTATGTAAACATTTAAGTTAATAACTTTCGTTTTGTCGATATTTGGTACTTGAGTCAGGAATGTAAACCTTATATTTACATGTTTTCCATGTGGTCAATATTCCATTATATCCGGAATTATATTCATGATTTGGATATCATATATATCATATATATCCATTATATACATGTTTTTATAATAGAACATAACATTTAAAGGTATGAAATGAAATGTACCGTTCATGGAAATGGTTAGTCGTACGTATACATGAACACTACTTTCATATCTATTTATTATTTTAATAGAATTAAAACACAATGATACATAGTTATATTAAAATTCCAGTATAATATCATATATAATATCATTAACTATATCCTTTAGACATCCCACATAAGGTATTAACGAGTCACATCACTTTAAGTGGGCGGTAGTCCGCAATTCCCCAAATGAGATTATCGTATTTACCCACTATGGAAACCATAAAGGCTTGATATAAATGGGATGTATAGAATTATAATGAAATCATAAATATAATATATATCATATATAAATACAGTTCCATCATAACAGCCACCATGAGAGGCATGAAGATGTAATTGAACAATCATCATTTCGTGAGGCGTTAGGTTGTCATCCATAGAAACATTATGTTATTCATCTATTATATGGTGTTTTGTGTAAGTGTAGTTTGAATATTTCTCATAAAAAAATCCTAGTATATTGAGGATACTGGTGTTGGTACAAAATAATGGAAATAAAAAGAGTATATTAGTTGGTGACGTAAAATAAAAGAAAACAATTTAAGAGAAACTGCTACCTTTATTTTTGGTAACTCAATTTGGTTTGAACAGAAGAACTTCTTAAGTTCTTTATACCTACGTTAAGGATTCTATGAGGAGGAGAGTGATGTTGGTAGTGTAATTGGGAAGTGATTGTTGGAGCCAAATGGCTTGATAGGTTTGAGGAATTGGTTAGAAGTGGACTCCTTTTACAAGGGAGAGGAGGGGCTCTTTAGGAAAGTGTGAAAATATTATTGTATAATATCATGATATTCAGTTCCAAATTGTCCATAAATCATTAATGTAGAATATAATATGACTCATATTCAAAATATAATCATCTAATTAGAATTAGACATGTTTTGGATAGTAATTTAATCATTATTATCTTATTTATTTAAATCATTTATTAATGAGGTAAATAATACTTCATTATTGTGTTAAAAATAATTTAATTTATTTGATGTATAAAAATTATAAAAGAAATTTCATGATGTAGTATATCTTTTTATATTTTCAAAAAATATTTTTAGTCGAAAATAAGAGTTATGTAACAACATATAAATATTAATTACTAAAATATTTACGTTAATATCAATTTTGTCATCACATTAAATTAATTAATCTAGATTGTTATATTCACTCCCAAGTGGCTAAATGGGGTCCTGAAATAGACCCATAGATGACCATGGTCATTAATTACTCAAAGAATATGGTTAGAAAAAGTGTTTATGTAATTTTGAATTATTATAATATTCTTTTAACCTTAAATAACCCTATTTACCTTTAACTACGATAAATAAAAATCAAAAGTTACAATTCACCCAATATTATTTTCAAATTATTCAACCACATTTTATTCTTTATAACAACCATGTATGTAGGATTTTTGAATTTCAATTCACAGAAGTTTTACAATTTCATTTATATAAAAAAGTCAGTTGTTTTAACTACCACTCAGTGGTTTCACTATACATCAAAAATGGATGTTTTTCAAAAAAATAACAAAAATTCAGCCTAATTATTAATTGATATTCCGAATTCAAAATGGATTTTTGTTTTTCCAAATTAAAAACATAGAAGTGTAATTAATTAAATTAAAAATTATTTCACATTGATAAAACTAATAACGTGTTTTTAAGAAACAATAACTATCAAAAGATTGACACTTGTTTAAGTTCAATGTCAAAGAGAAATTAACTCCAATGACCAAAATTGGATTAAATGGTAAAAATATATTCTAATAAAACTTTAAAAACAACTAAAAAGATAATTTAACCATATAAATAAATTATATTAAAACATATTTTTGAATTAAAATACAATATTTTCACTATTCATAAAAAATGAACTTCATCGGAAAAATTCCAAATAATTCCAAAAAGTAAATTTTGATATCACCATTATAAAGAAGGATTTAATATGGTTATATAGAATTTATTAAAGTTACCAAAAAAATATTTAAAAATATTCACCATTAAAAGGTGATAAATCAGCCATTTAATGTAAATTATGCTTAAAATTAGATTCAATCATATTTTATGCCTCTAAATTTTTATTTGATAAATGTATATACATTTAAAAATCATGTATAATTATATTATAGTCAGTTTAGTTCATTACCGCCAATACAACGTCATGGAGTTAACTACCATTTTCAATAATAATATTATATTATAAGTATGCAATGTAAGATTCCAAAGAAACTCATTGTTCCGTATTAGGTATGTTATCGATCATAGAAACCTCTTTAAAGTAAAATTATTATTTAATTCAAAAATATTAATGAATATATAAATATCTTATTCTTCATTTACCTACGATGTTACATAGAAAATACTTGATTTAATATAATATATATATATATATATATTACATTATTATCACTGGATTATTGGTATTAAATAAATTTATTTTGGAAAAACATATTCTTAAGAATGAAAATAATAACATTTTATGTTATATTAAATGAGTTTCCAAATTCATTTATAGTTAAATTTTATCCAAATATTTCATTTCAATTTTTTATGAACCATATGTTTTTATAAGTTAGATACCTATTATTTTATGTATTGTTATAGTGTCTAGGGTATTTAAATAATATTTTAGTAACATAAACTAATTTTGTAAAACTCGGTCTTATGTGTAACACAAACAATTTCAAGATACACTTTGTTGCGTGCAATGTACACTAACTTAGTATATGGATATTTTTTGATATATCAGGTTTATAATTTTTATACAGTGGTAAAATATTGTAAAGTCTGCTATTATTATATTCCCTTATGTGATTGGTGATGCGTGTTATACATTTCATCAAATACAATGTTCTTACTATAAACTTTTTTGTCATTACATTGTACCCATCTAACATAAGATCTCTCTATTAAATTCATCTTTGATATATTTCGATTTAACAGATATTATTGTTGAGAAACCCATCATGTGAATATGGTGAGAATGAAATCTACATAATAATGGATAGATGAATGAACAGTGGTCACATAACTAGGTTCTAATGTAAGAGATCATATGTTAGAAATGAAATAATGGAGGCAAAATAAAAATATAATAATCATTTCATGATGCATAGTTCTACAGAAAATTGTTCGGAATAAGATAAAAATCACAAGGAGAAAATCTATAATGATCTATGTGTCCATATGATTAAATGGAAATAAATATACTAGGGAAACATTTTAGGACTCAATGTTATTTTTCATAGATATGATGATATTTTTCACTCGAATTGAATATAATTAAATATACATACTTTGTATATTTCCATATGAACATTCTTATCCTATGGATGTCCCAAGAACATTTTTAACTAATAACATTATAAATGCATTCATTATGTACTAATGTACAATATCAATTTCTTAAATCATATTTAATGTAATTCTTAATATATATCATTAACGGTCAAAATATCCAAAATCTACTAATCTAACACAATAGAAATAATATTACTAAATTTCTAAGATAAACATATCATTAGACTTTAATCAACCTAAAGTATCTCAAAACTTTCACATTCTACATGAAATATTGTAGTAGGTCAAATCACTTAAAATAATATTGTACAATAGAATTTGTAATTATTCCATATGTAAGACAAATTTTATTCAATATATTCAATAAATCCAAAAGTGATTCAAACACCAACAATTATACCATAGTCCTCTTGTGCAATGCAATTAATTAGTTCTAGCATATTCTTCACTTTTCCAAATAAATTATTTCATAATCATTAAAAGATCATTAGAGACATATTATTTGTTTCCTTTCAATAAATTGTGTTTTTCCCAAAAACATAAATTTCTAAAAAATAAAATTCTTGGTACCATTTGGAATATGTTCAAAAAAATTTATTGAAGAATTATTGTACAAAAATCCTTATATATTTCTTAATTCATTATATATGAACATCATGAATGAAAATATTTAAATAAATCATTCAAATATCCAAATACCAAGGTATATTAATCATTTAACTTCATTTGTCTCAACAACATATGCTTAATTCTGATCCCTTACTGTCATTATTGGTATATTATCATGATTCTTGGGGCTTTCATTTGTATATTTTCTCGCCTACTTTAAATTTTAACATTTAATAAAAGTTTTTCATTTATTAAATTTCATTAAAATTCATAGTGAAATTCATTAATGAAATTATAACATACTGCCACTCTTTTCAAGAATTTAATATGGTGACTTATTCCATAGTTGTCACATGGGTGGAAATTATTGTTTCCATGCATCATATTTGAATCATTATCTTTTTATGGTACTCACATGGAATATAATTTTCTTTAATTTCATTTAATATATTGAATATACAATCTTACATTTTATTTCTTTTAGGAAGACAAATCTATTTCATCATACGATAAAAAATATGTGGAGAATAGTTCCCTTTGAAAACATTTATTACTACCTTGGATGAAATGGTAAATAATGCATTCATTGTTGTGTATATAATCAGTAGCA
Source organism: Viscum album (assembly GCA_963277665.1). NCBI lineage: Eukaryota > Viridiplantae > Streptophyta > Magnoliopsida > Santalales > Viscaceae > Viscum > Viscum album. The sequence goes on from OY728157.1 coordinate 914,773,237, forward strand.
TTAAAAGGATGGGTTTTTAATGAATCATCATAATATACACCATTATTTATGTCCTTTTTCGTTAAGATATGAATCATTATAATCATATCTATTTTTATATCAAATGGAAGAAATTATCAAAGAATTTCATTTAAAATATTCTTCTTTTCATAGGTACTATTTTCCCTTCCACCCAAATTTACTGATAAAGGAAAACCATTAATCAACATCACCTTGGAAATAATACACTATGAGTGTAACACCTTCTACTTCACTTCATCCCTATACTATAAATATATTTTATAGAGACATAATATATTGCTGGATGATAATTAGATAAGAATCCCCATTGAACATTGGGGTAATCTATATCATAGACACTCCATATTGGGGTATTCTATCTATGGACCAATTTATCAATACATTCAAGGATATATGTCATAAAATGATTAATCTTCCCCAATATATCCATAACATTCTATGTTCCAACACCAGCTACATTGACATTCTCAATAGGGAAAACACAACATTGACCATGATTGTGGACAAGCTTATTCCTTCCCAGTGACATTTATATAATATTTAATATACTATATTAGATCATAATATTATGAACATTATATTTCTCTAAACATGGATATCATATACATATATTTTTCAATAATAAATCATATAATAAAAAACATTGGTCACTTTTTGGATATATTTACATTAAAATCCATCATAATGGAAGGTAATGAAAATGGTACATATATTATGTGCAACCCACATGATTGAAATATCGCGTGTGAAATAATTCTCATTGTTTAGTACCATGTATGATGGAGCTAGTCCTGACACACATTTTCAATGTTGTTTCTTCTAGGTACATCTTTGGAAGAACATATAGAGACTCAGCTTTTGAAACATTTATCTTACATAGTTTTAATGATAATAAAATATAATAAAATTACACAATGATGATAAAAAGGTTTTGCAACATGAAAAAACTAAGACCATACATAACATATAAATCATTATTAATACATATTAATTAAATTTCTTCTTATCTAGTTCGTATCGTCCCTCGAGTTCTCTTTAGTAAAAATAATCTCTTGAGGATATATAAGAAAAATAAGTGATCTAGAAGCGCAATAAAAAGTTATATAAGAAAATGAAACAATATTAAATGGGTTAAGTATAAATATTATCATCAAAAAATAAGCACAATATCCTAATAATTAAGTGAATCATTAAAAGATGACTTGGAATGTGGCAATGCATAAAACAATAAATATCATGCCTTAGTGGTTAGCTACCACACAGGTTTTTGAACTTGGATATCATCATGATAATTAATATTCCACATTACTCATGAGTTTATTCCAAATATCCATTTAATTTTATAACTATATAATTTTGTGTTCTCTAATCACATCATTACATCAATGCTGCACTATATAAATCTGGGTGCACCCGTCACTCCATAATGACCACATTATCATGCATTCCACATAGAAAAAATATAAATCCTAGTACTAAAATAAATACTCATAAGATAATAATGGATGTAATTTCATAATTAATACATTCATAATCATTATGATAATATATTAATTTTGGAGTAACATACTTGATACAAGAACCATCAACCTTGGGTGAGAAGTAAATGGGGCTGTTTTTAAAAAAAGTTTTCTTTTAGAAACGTTTTGTTTTATATAAAATCTATTGGAATATATTTATATAATAGAAAATGTAATATAATTATAAATAAATATTTTTTAACGATAAAAACAGTTAATATGTAGTAAAAATGTGAAATCCCAAAGAAATAAATTTTGGTTCGGGAATTCCACTTACCTTGTATCAAACTCTTTCATAACATCAACGTCCTATATAGTTATGTAAGATTAATTAATAAATAATTATAGAACTTTTTATACATGAATATATTTAATTATTATTTCATTATGTTTTTTTATTGAACATTTATGGATTTATCAATTTTAAATTCATGGGTTTATAATGTTATTTTTCTCAGTATTCACTATGAGTTCACTTGTTCACATGAATAGAGCTTCATGTAGAACATGGTTAAACAAAAAAAACTCTATTATGAGTTATTAATTATATACCATCAGTTATAGTGATATCATAATAAAATTTTTAATATAATTATAAGATGATGCATTAGATAAAATTAAATGATGATCATTATAGGTTAATTTTGGCATTTTTCGATCACAACGAACATGTTTGTTTTATCATATAGTATTTTGTATAACATTTGATTACAACAAATCAATGGGATTTAAACATATATATAAGAGTCTTTTTCTAACCATTTAATGGTTTTATTTACATCCTTCAAGGCATTGAAAGAAAATTAAGGTGTATCACCAATGATGAGGGTAGATTAAAAAATCATGGGAAATGATATTATTTTGAAACAATAAATGGTAGAGGGTGATGATTTAATGAGATACATTCCATTAAAATGATATAATACATGTATATAGATCACTATAGAGTTATCATGACATTTTTATAAGATATGTTTTGGATAAGAGAAAAGATGAATTGAAATTTCAAAGGAAATGGAAAGTAAATATAGTGATGATTTACCTCTTTAATCCTCCTATTGAGATCCTCCTTAAATTACATTGGCTACTTATTTTGATTATACAATTATATCAGGAATGTGGTGGAGGGGATACGTATGTGTTTTGGGAATATTTTATACAATTTTTGATACTTCAGAGGTATGAAGGAATGTAGTTGTGAGGGGTGGAATTTATATTGTGTGGAGAGGGGGGTTCCCAATATTTAATTCATTTGTTTATAAATTTCCCTAACAATAAGAAATATTGATTATTAATTTACTATATATAGTAAATAAGTCATGTGAGTTCGAACCAACTCGCATTTACAACATACTTGACTCATGAATGATGTAGTGATTCATTTAGTTATCATATTATGTAAATAATCGAATTTCAATATTCAATAAAAATTAAATTCTATTGGAAAAATATGGGAATTTAATCATAAGAATTTTTCAACAACTAGAATTCAAAAATTAAATTCATTTTATGAAAATAATTTTATAAATTTGATTAATTTTATTTTTATTTAAGACCATCATTTGCATGAAAAATACATATATTCAATTTAAAACACATTTTATATCATTTTGAAAAATTATTTATGATCATTTAAAATTATATAAAAGTCATAAAACATCTAAATGTAATATTATGAATACATTTTATTAAAATATTTTTATTATTATTATGTTAATCAATAAATATTGATGACTTACAAAAATACCAAAATTTTAATATAATTATATCATAATGTGACTTATTGGATGGGTAAATTTTATATATACTATCATGGATATGATCATATTCTCTTGACCAATTTACTATTCATTAGTGACATATTACTATTAAGAAGGGTTGATTTACTTCTCACAAGGGCGACATTACTATTCATAAGGTTGTGTTGCAATTCATCAAAAAATAATTTTGTCCAATCAAACACCAAACATCTTCCTGATCACAACCAAATATGTCAGATTTTGAAAAGTAATATCACATGATTTGATTAATTATGTTTCAACGGTAAATAAAATTTAGTAGTTAATTTTAGAATGATGCGGTATTGTATTTCCAAATGTGTTAATACTATATTACATTAACATAATAATTAAAAAATACCTAGATAAAAGATTGGGTAATAGTATTATTACCCCCATATTATATTTCTCCCTAAAAATTTCCTTTTACATAAATTAGTGAGTGTACTTATCTATCATCGCATCATCCAGTTCGCATGCTTTTTCTTCTTACATATGCTTCTTCCAAAACACTTTGAAAAGGTGGGTTGTCTTGTAATGTTGAAAATTTTTCCTCTACTCTAGAATCTTTATTGGTTTCTCCTTTTATGGAGATCTACTTCAAGATCCACTTCCTCTATGTTTAGTACATGTGAGGGATCTGTTATGCACATATTCATTAGAGATATGTGGAAGAAATCATGAAAATGATCCATATTCGGTAGAAGTGAATGATGATAGGAAATGGAACCTATGTGTGAATGGATCTCAATGGGGAAAATGTACCTTGGTCTAAGATTCCAGTTCATTCCAAACTGCATGACTCACTTCCATAGAGATATACGAAGGAAGAAATTATCTCCAACATCGATCACCATGACCCTTCGGCAGTTTTTAGCATATATAGTTTTTCCGAATCTATGAATATTAGAGTATTTTTTGGATGACATGATAATTCTATATCATCTCTTGTAGAAGATCCAGTCCAATTAGCTTACATTCTCCAACTTCATTCCGATAGGATGGAGCTCAACATTGCTATCAATAGGGAGGATCCTCTGGATCCATCTGAATACTCATGTGGAAGCAATTCTTATATGAGCACTCAACCAATAAGATATGATTATCACATCCACCATTGAATTATATAAAGTATTATTATAACATATATTCAAGAGTTTGAATAGACCTCTCAAATTTGATGTCAGTTTGGAAGTGTTAGGTCATGCTGAAATTCAATTAAGTACTAGAGTAATGTTAAGGACCTATCCAAGAAATATTTGTGAACATTGGAACATGATCAGAGAAAATAGAGTGTTAAACCCTATGTAGTCTCAACAATTCCTTCAAAAATATATTTTCAATTTAATCATGTGATAGATCTTCTTGAATTGTGATACAGTGGGCATTCTTGGTGTGTCAGACCACTACAACCCATACCAGATTGTTTCCATTGGATATTTTCTAAAGTCCCATGGAAGAGTCTATTTTGGCATTCTCCCAAATCCGCTTAAGTATAAGAAATGGATTAATAATCCATATAGTCATTTTTAGCTCTTCTTTACCTTGTTGAAATATCAATTAGATTTGGATATACTCAACAATCACTTTCCCCATGTTTTCCCAGTATAAGTGTTCCTGGAAATAAAAAATCATATTGGTTATATCATTATTGGTAAAAAATGGCGACATATATGCATTATCAAATATCTCATTATTTATCCCAAGTGATGAAGGAACACAGAGTTGCATTTCAATTTTAATCACACTATGATTATTGATATGTAAATCATGTAACATACCTTCTTTTGTTGCGTTAATCTTCTTTTGTAACTCTAGATCATTCCTATACCCCTCCATAATCATATCATGGATAGATTGTTGAGAAATATTATGTGAAATGTAGATTTTATTTCTTGTGGTTATGATTTCCAAATCCATCTTTTTCATATCCATGATGATAGGTTCATTCTCATTCCACAACATGGATAGAGTAGCATGTTCATTTTGGCTAAGATCATCTTCTAACTGATTCACATCTACATGATGTTAGTGAATAGTTCAATCACAGACTTTTATTACCCCTAACGATCTCCATTGAGGCATGTTGAGAACCATTCACGTTAATATATAATACAGGTTTCTATGATCGGTATATATCTCACACTATCCACCATAGAGGTAGATCCTCCAAATTTTACAAGAAATTATCCTATCTACAAGCTCCTAACCATGTGTTTTATCTCATGTATCGTCATCAATCGTGTGTATTATGTTATCAAATTATCAATTTTCATGAGTAAAAACACACAAACCTTTCTTCTAATAATGGAATATCAAAAAACAAACTACACTATTCAGTAATGTGATTAAAGATGCTGTGATCATCCTAATGTTTAGCTCTATGAATCAGTCCTCACATTCTTCAGTCTATAAATACTTTACACAATTCCATGTTAACATATATAATGGAAATGGAAATCATGAAAAATATCTCAAAAAAAGTTTGTAGTACCCATCTAATCCAAGAAAAATATGGATTTATGTGACACTAGAGTGTTTGGGCCATTCACCAATCACCACGGTTTTGGAAGTGTCCACAAACAATCATTCACTTGGTATGACATGACCCAAGAATGCGAATTTATTCATCCAAAATTCACACAATCAAAACATGGCATAAAACATCTCATTTCTCAATGTCACCTAGACATGCCTTAGATGTTCTTCATGTTCCTCATTTCTCTTAGAGTGGAAGAGATCTTAATCAATAAAACCTTCAAAAAAATTTAAAGTAATTTATAAAGAATTTATTACTCAAAACATGAGGATTAAAAGGGAATTAGAATGAATGAACGGCATAAACAAAAACCTATAGAGCCCCTACCTTGTATGGAAGGAATTATTATGGATATCTTCCTTATTCACATTTAGATGATGATATGAAGAACTTAGTTCCACATTTATGAATTATTGAGTTCCTATCAACTGATCAAACAAGCCACAGTCCACAAAAAATGATTCTGGTTCATTATGGTGATCTTGGTTAGTTCCCAATAATCAATTCAAAAATGTGTGAATCTATCATTAATCCTAATTAGTATCATTGTCGATTACAATGTTGGTTCACAATGGCATATTAAACTTGCATCCAAATGCTCTTGTTGCTGCTTCATTGACACCTCATTTTTTGATATGAGTCACCCTATATCAACACATTGAGATAAGAGTAGCTACGGGAATGATTACTATTGATAACTCTACCACCTGATTTGTGGTTGTCTAGGTCACTCTGCAAGAAATACATCATTTTATTCCATAATGATTGGAATTTCTGCTAGGTGAACTCCTTCTTTTGACTCAACCATTTAAGATATTTATACATCTTCATAGGATTTCAACACCCACACCATTAATGGATTTTACAAAGGATATTCATGATCTTACAAAAAATTATAATTTGGGAATGGGATTTTTTGGAATATGAAAATATATTTAATTTTCTTGTCATTTTATTTGTTCTATATATAATGATATCTAGACAATTCCAATTATTGAAACGAATTCCATGAACAAAAGTATCACAAGATACACTGCAATAATCCTCCCACTTATGCTAATAAGAGAAGATTCGAATACATGGGTTGAAATGATTTCAACACGTTGTATTTTTACAAATATCTTTACTATGGTTTCATGGAATCGATTCAATATTTCTAAGAAACATTCTTGATAAAAAAGAATGTGTAGAAGTAGAATCAAATAATATTTTTTCCATTCATGAGTGAATAAGAAGTGTACCTTGTAAGTCTTCATTTTATTTCACCACTTCCACAGTAGTGATGGAATTATAATTCCATTGTTCATATATCATTCGGTGTTACTGACACTAATTACCCTCAAGGATACAATGTTTAGTGTAATGGATTTCATAGTTCCATGTCTCCGTACAATTGTAGCATTAGACCATGGTTTGTGCTCTACATTTCTCCCCCAAATTATCATTCCTCCTCATGTGTTTTTGAGGTTCAATAGCTTGGTGGCCTTCCTTATAATTGTTGGAGAAATTCCCCATTCATTTGGGGCAATTACAGTGATATTTCATCCTCTATTTTTGGCATGTTGATGAATAATTTTTCTTTCCACCTTTCTCATTAAATCCTCCATCATGATACTCCATAATTAATTTATTATCACCATAATATTTGGACCATTATACAGACTCTATTTCCACTTTGACATCACATCATGAAATATCGTCATAACATCCAAAGTATTGAATTGCAAGGGATTTTGACAGTTTGGTTTTAAGCCACTGAATAATCTATCTATTTTTCAATCATGGTTGATAAATAATCATGAAGCGTATCTTGAATTCCATGTAAATTTTTCTTCATATGTAATGAAATATTATCCATTATTTTTAATTAGCACTATTAATTCTATCTCCATATTAATATGATATGTTCATGGGAAATACTTGTACAGAAGAATTATATAAATGTCTTCTCACTACATCTCTTCAATTTCATCCCTCATATTGGTGTTCTCATTCTAATTCCACCATTGGTCGACCGATTCATTAAGATGAAAAATTGATATAGTTACCTTATCCATTTAAGAATATTTTAGCATATAAAATTTATTCTCAATGGATTTGAACCATTGTTCCAAAAATAGTCGATCAGATGACCCACTAATCATTGGTGGTTGTTTCAGCATGAAACACTTGATAGTCATTTTCTCCTTCGTAGGTGAAGGATTAAATTCCACATTATTACTATTTTAGTTCATAACATAATATATTTGAGTATGCATCATCATTTTGTTTTGAACTCCACCTCCCCAAGTATTTGGGATGTCGTTCGGGAAATCATTGCATTGTCCCTCACATGGGTTGTTGGCCTGGTTTCTTATTGTTCCCACCATTTATTAAATAACAAATGTAATAAGAAAACATATGCCAACAACACATGAATATATAATTTATTCCATTGGGGAATTAAAACTAAAATAATATCTTAAGGGATCCAAATTTTTAGCAAATCATATTGGGTGATTACATATATATTATCTTGTACTATGATTTTCACTAAGGATGTATAGTCCTACTTCCAAAAATAACTAAATTGTCCCTCTAAACCTAGCTATAGAGTCCATGCTTTTATTACATCTTTTTTATAGCGTGTTGATGATTAAAAAAAATAAAAACATTAAATATGTGAATGAAATTGTTTATTATCTTGGGAAAACTAGTACCATACATAACATTTGAATCATAAAACATAAATATTTATTTAGTTTCTTCTTCCCTATCTTGTTATTTACCATTGAGTTCTCATTAGTACACATAATCACCAATGGATATAAGTAAATAATGTTTGATCTAAATTCACATTAAAAGGATATATAAGAAAAAGAAAAATATGTCATGGTTAATCATAATCATTATAATCATAAGATAGGTATAAGATCATAATCATGAAAGGAAGCAATAAGCGAAGACTTGGAAGACTGAAATGAATAAAAATAAAACATCATGTATTATTGGTCAACTACCACACATAGATGTGAAAAACGATATCATCATGTTCACGGATATTTCACTTTAATCATAATGTCATTGAAATTACCAAATTCATTAGAGTGTTGTATAATTCAGAGTTCACCAATCACATTATATCATCAAAATTATGATATATAATTCTGGAGACACCCATCACATCATAACATTAACATTATCATGCATTCTAAATATAATATATATATATATATATAATGGTCATGAATAACCCATGGCATGGAAATTTTATCATTTCATTAATCATACATTCATAAACAAGGGGTTCTCGAACGAATAAGGTAATTACATACATGATACAAGAACCATCCACCTCAAGATAGATTTAAATGGTGGGTTTTTGAAAGAAGAGTATTTTGGGAAGACATTATGTTCATAATTAACATATAGAAAACATTAATGTCCTAGAATATGTAATATAGTTATTATACAATTATTTTAAAGGTATATTTATACTGAAAATGGAGTGAAAAAGGGAAAACCATAATAATGAATGATGGGTTTGAGACTTCCATTTTTCCTATATCTGAAAGCTTGTTCACATTAATGTCATATAAAATGAAATTATATTAAACAATTATATAAGGACCCGACCATAAAATATTTCATTATCTTGAACAAAATGAATAATTCACATTGAGGATCTTTTCAGGATTACTCTTTTAGAGAATAAGCCATAACTATTACATATCAACTAGAAAATTACATGTAGACACTACTACATAGTATCCAATTATTCATAATATAAAAACTCTTAAAATTAAACATGTCTAGTTCCACATTTTATACCCCATGAATTTTCCTTGATCGCGTCCTTGACCCTATTCATCTTTATGTCTAATGGAAAACTTTTTAAAAACATGGGATGTGAATAAAAAGCACAGTTAGGATAATAAAATACATAATGGAATCATTAAACCAAAAATAAATAAAAATATATGAAACATTAATTTTTAATCATAACATACCTAATGAAGTCATAATATTTAAGATTAACACATAATAATATTAAACCATAAAGGTAACTTGTGGAATCCATATCATACTTACATTGTACATATCACAGCTACATAGAGAGTTACATTGGAATACCCATCACAATATATTCCCTAACTCTCTTAGGATAGTCATTATCATTTACCTGTATCACATTACCCAAAGCATTGGAGATCCATCCCGAGCTCACCTGCCCTAGGTTTATCACGGAACCCCCCATATATGTAAACAATTTCAAATAGATATAACATATTCATTACACATAACAAAATAATAAAGGAAATATTACATTTCCACATTGCAATAAAAATATATCATTTCAAGATATTGACATAATCAATTCTTTATCAGAACATTTTCAAAACCATTTAAAACATTTAAAAAAGTTATTTTTGAATCAAAGTGTCTCATACTACATTAATAAATTTGAATTAAATTTTAATTTTTCAACATTCATGACCATATAAATATATCCTTAATCAAAATTTAAAACATTGACATTAATGAGACTGATTTAGAGGAATAAATCATTAAAACATTTAAATCATTATTTTAGGTAAAGAGTTTTTAACCAAATGAGAGGAAATTGAATAAAAATAATTGAAAAATAAGAATAATCAAGACATATAGTATCATAAGAATAAAAAATTTAATGATATAATATGTCAAAGGTTAGTATATACTGCATATAATTGTTAATTGGTGTACATCAAAAAATGTGTCTCAATGGAATGTAAATTGAGACAATGTCCTTGCAAAGATCATATCCTTAGATGAAGATATAATCAATGTCTTGATTATTGGTGATAAATATGAATATACAAAATATACATGGAAATTATGTGTAAAACATTCATAGTTCATTCACACATATTCATGGCACAACATAATCAGGATGTATAAGTTTATCCCAATGAATTGACATTGGTTCAAGAAGTGATATTACAAAAATTTGGCGGCCTAATGATGTCACTTTAAAATCCATAAAATTATTTGATGTGGGAGAAAATATTCTATCATAAAATGGAAAAAATGTACCGAAATAAGGATATATAATAACATACCCCTATATATGGATGTGGAAATTAAAATACATAACATAAATGAGGTATTTTAAGAAGAGGAGGGTGAATGATTTGCTCACCGATTTGGTAACGTACAAATTGTAAACCTCATGAAATATGGTTCATTAAATGAATATTTAAATACTAATAAATTAATCTAAATTACCGAATGATTACAATAACAGGTAGTACATACAACACAAAAACGAAAATATTGGAAAATATAGGATGAATCTCATAGGTCCAAAAAGTGAGATGAAAACCCCTTAGCAGTTTGTAATAAATTGAGTCATATCCCCAGAAGATAATAACCACCAAATAAAACAATGAATAAAATTAATATAAATATATCCATGATAATATATATCAAATGTCAGCACAGAATACACCACATGAAATAAATATGTGGCGAACAATGGAAGTCTCACAGAATTAAAAGTGTGATAAGAAACCCATTACCTTGTGTCCGACATGACTCGATCATTCTTTAATCTTATAAATAATAATATAATGTTAATATATAAATTCTTAAGAAAAATTTTTAGGTTCATTATTCCTTTTATATCAATTATTACTTTTCTATAACAATTAGTTAGCTATTATTTTCGTATCGAACATTTCATTGATGTTCGGAAGTTGAGTTAAAAATGAACTGGTTATAATAATATATCTTCTATGTGGTCAAAATTCCAATATCTCTATAATGATATTCATGAATTAGATATCATATTTATCATATATATCTATTATATTTATGTTTTTATAAAATTACATAAAATTGGGAGATAAAAAAAGAAAAGCGACGTTCATGGAGATGGTAAACCGTATGTACGCAAGAATGCTACTTTTATTTAATTTTCATATTTAACGGAATGATAAAATAATGATACATTGGTATATAATAATTCATTTAAAATATAATTGGATATATATGTTTCTTAATTTCATTTACACAGTCTTTTATACGTTCCATTATGTCATTATGAATCATATCACACTAAGGGTCAGTATTATGCACATTCTCAAATGAAATTATTATATTTACACAATTTGAAAACTGTAATGGTATGTTGGTAAATAATATTTACAGAATAATAGATATAACATAATAAAAATTTATATATTATATTAATATAGTTCCATCATAATTGCTACCATGAGAGGTGGTAGGATAATATTGAACAATTATCATTTCGTGAGACAATAGTTCCTCGTCCACAGAAATAGTATGTTCTTAACATATTAGATGGAGGTGTGTGTAGGTGTAGTTAAAATCATTATCATAAAAAAACCTAATATATTGAGGATAATGTTGTTTTTATAATGTAAATGAATAAAAATAGTTTACGATATTGGAGAAGTAAAATAATACAAAAGTACTTAAGAGGAGACATTGCCTTCTAATCGGGTATCTCCCGTTGGTTTGATCCAAATGGTTCAAATGAAATGTACTCGGCCTAGGGGAAGGCTTCTAGAAGAATGGGATGGATGTAGGGAGCTTAATTGGGATGAGTTTCGATGATCCAAGGGCCTTTATAAGTGTGTGTAATGGGATAGAAATGAGGTCATTTTATACGGGGGAGGAGTGGCTCTTTAAGAGAGCTTGAAAATATTAATTTATTACAAAATGAATTTCAATTTCTAATGGTCCAAAACTCATTAATGTCTGATATAATATGATTCACATTCGAAATAAACTCATCCAATAATAATTGGTAACTTTTTAGATATTTTTTTATTCTTAATATTCTTATTTATTTAAATCATTCAATATTGAGGTAAACACTATTTCTTTATTGTGTCATAAATATTTTTATTTATTTGATGTCTAAAAATTATAAAAAAATATTGATGTATGAAATAATTTTATCATTCATCAGAATAATTATAGTTAAAGGGATAACTTATATATCCCCATTTACGAAATGGTTTTCTAAAAGATATATGTTTGAGTAATTTTTGTCATTACTTTAAATAAATTAATATAATGTGTCATCATCACACTTATGTGGCTCCAAATGGTCCCAAAATCATCCCAAGGATTGAAATTTTTAGAAAATTATTAACCACTAGGATTAGGACACATTTTAATGTAATTTTGTATTATTATTATAATATTTTATTACCCACATTTACCAGATTTAACCTTTAACTTTGGTAAATAATATTTACTATATTAAATATTCATATTGCCTAAAAGTAAAAGTAACCTATTTTCAAAATTGATACCTACTGATTCCAATATGAAATCCATTTTTCTAAATTTCATTCATAGAAATGGAAAAAATTAATATAAAAATATTTCTCGTTGTCAAAATAAAAAACATATTTTTAAGAAATAACAACTATCCAAAGATTGTCACTTATTTATGTCCAATTTCAAAGTGAAATTACTTCAATGACAAACATTGTATTAAATAGTAAAAACATTATATAATTAAAATTTAAAACAAATTAAAAATATATTCTATCCTTTTAAATAAATTAGATTAAAAGGAAGTTTTCCATTAAAATACAATATTTTTCACTCTTCATTAAAAAGTTAATTTTATCAGAAAAATAAATAAATTTACCCAAATTAAATTCAGAAGTCCCTATTCTAAAAAAGAATTTTATTTTGTATAATAGAACATTTAAAAGTAACCAAAACTATATTTAAGGAGGTTCCAATATCAAAATGTAGAAAATCAACCTTTTAATGAATATTAATGTATTAATGTATAAATAATATTTTTCCCTATTTTAAGCATCTATATTTTATTATATAAATGTAAAATCTTTTAAGAAACATATTTAATCCTAATATGGTTAGTTGTTTTATGCCCATTAATATAGTAGTTATATGTTAACTACCATTTAAAATAAAATAATATTTTATTATTATTTAGTATAACTCAACGTTGTATGCAATGTTAGAGTTCAAAGAAACCAATTATTGCATATCAGGTACGCCATCGAACATAGAATCCCCTATAAAGTTAAATTAATAATAAATTTAAAAATTCTAATAAATAAGAAAATTTTATATTCTTTATTTACCTGGGGTGTTACATCCTTGCCCCTTTTTAGAATTGAGCCCTCAAAATTTTAAAAATGTGCATGGAAACATCATTGAAAGTCCCTCATTGAAAAAATAGTCAATAAAGATATCACATAAAAAAGGAAGGGACATAAAAGGGTCACCCAAAAAATTTGAAACTAGTATTCCATGAAAACATTGATATGGAAGAGGAATAAACTACCATAGATTAGTAGGGAGTGATAGATAACTTTATCAGTGAATGTTAACCCCTACAATAACATTAATTTGTGGGTGGGTAAAAGTATGATGATAAAAGATAGATTATAACATTTTTTCATCATGTTCTATTTCATATAGTTGAATAATTTTATTAATAACTAGAAAATTATCATATGGAAATATACTAACTTGTCATATAGAGTGTAATCATTTAATGAAATTCTATCACAAACTCATCATTTTCCAAAACTGTATGTTTTCAAGATGACATGGTCACACCTGAGGTTCAAGAATAAACTTCTAGAGTATCACATAATCTACAAATTATAAAGTATATTATCCCCTATATTTAGCCATCAACCAAAACAAATATTGGTTAGTACAATATCAGATCATCCCCAAATTACTAATCTATTATAAAAATAAATACAAATCATAATCTATAAAATTCATAAAAAGAATCCAAAGTTCATGAAAGAAAAATCATAATACAATTATACATAAAATTATTCAAAATAATACAATCTGGGATTGAAACTCAAATCTAAGATGTATTTAATCACATAGTCTTCTATAGTAAATATCAACATTTATCTCCAAAAACACCAACTACTCTTAAAGTCTCTTACTGAGGTGTAATTATCCTAAACACAAATTCTCTATGATAGATTAATTATTTCCATAAATAACCTAAACAACCGTATGTCCACTATAAAAAATATATTCTTCCTGAATAAAATTTCAATCATTACTCCACAAATTAAATTCCATAGTATTTTATTTTCCTTAATAATATAGTGCATTCAAATTAGCAAACATATTTTAAAATAAAAATTATCACTTAATCACAAAATAATTTTACAATATTAAGGATATCTATTTTATAAAACATAAGTTCCCAAAATAAACTTATTCCTGATCCATAAAATCATTTAACATAAATTAATAATTCATACTAACCCAGGACATCCCATAGGACATTGGTTAGTGATGTGGCCTTTTCCCCCATTGGTTGTGGGATTGATTCATGCGACCATTCCAGATACGAATAGTTTTCACCAATCTTATAGGTTTTCCTTTTTATAAAACCAAAAAATAACCCTAACATGTTTTAACCTCAATGGTTTACTTATACATCTCATTTCAATAACAATACAATAATACCGCAACATATTATATATTGTCATTTTATTCACCTCTAAATGACAAAATAAAACTATACCCAATATAAAGAACATAATACATTTATCATGGTGTTTATATGGTTTCATCATCATCTTGTTCATGTACGTCGAATTTATATGCATTACCAAATTCATTTTGAGATCCTTCAAAATATTTTTCTTCCATCATCCAAATATACCTTGTAAAACATGGGTCATATGGGTGTTCGTAGAAAAAAACATTCCAAAAATAATCATCTGTGACATATAATTTCAAAACATATGATAATACATGATTTTTATAAAATAGCCAGATCGAATTTTAGTTGAAACATTTAATCAAAGGTCCTTTTGAAATACCATTAGTTTGTGTCGAGCCACTATATTGTAAGGTTGCTCAAGGTTCTCCTTATTCAGCACATTTTTTAAAATTATAATATGCTTCAAAATCTATTGATAAGGAAAAATATTTGAAAATTCCTTGATAATATTTACCTTTCATGAAAATATGAGAATATTGTGAAAATATGATTTGATTAAAAATAACCCATGATTCACGATGATATCGAGGTGTTGTGGAGTAGTTTGATATCTCAATCAACTGCTTTCAAGAGAGTTCTATGCTAGAAAAAGTTTCACAATCATATGAACAAGACTTTACGATAATTATTTCCAGAATGTCATGAAGAATAGATTGTAATGTTGTTTGAGATCCTCCAGCTTCCCTTTGTAATTGAATTTCAGTGATCTGAAAATTTTATAAAACACGGATTTAACAGAAATAATAAAAATATGTACAAAAAATATGTTTAATAAAATCTCGAAATCCCTAAATCTGTCTATACCGACCATTGATACCAACTATAAGGACCCAAACATTAAAAATTACATAATCTTGAATTAAATGAATAATTCACATTGAGGATCTTTTCATGTTTTGTGTTTTATAGAATTAGGTCATAACTATTACATATCAACTTGAAAATTACATGTAAACACTACTACTCAGTATCAATTTTTTTCCATAAAATGGAAACTCTTAAAAAGAATCATATCTACTTCAACGTATTGGACAACATGACTTTTCATTGATCCCATTCTTGACTATATTCATCTATATGTCATGTGGAAAAGATTTCAAAAACATGGGATGAGTATAAAAAGATCAGTATGGATTATAAAATAAAGAAAGTTAATACTAACCCATTGAATATACAAATCACTGAAAACACACTTTTAATTCATAACATACCTCATGAATTCATAATATTTACGAATAACACATTGAAATCATAAATAATTAATATAACTTGTGGAATCCATATCATAATTACATTTTAGTTGTAATAGCTACGTAGGGAGTTACGTCGGAATACCCATCATATTATATTCCCTAAATCTCATAGAAAAAACATTAATGATTACCTTCGTCATGTTACCCAATGCATTGGAGAGATATCTCGGGCTCACCCACCTTAAGTTTATCACGGAACCCCCCTTATGGTAAACAAATCCCAATAACAATGAAATATTCATAATACATAAATCAAGAATAAAATAATGATAACATTTCCACATGACAATCACAATATATCATTTCAAGATATTGACATAATCAATGATTTATCAAAACATTTTAATAACCATTTATACCATTTAATAATGATATTTTTGAATCAAAGTGCCTCATACAACTTTGAAGCATTTGAGAGAAATGTGAATTTAAAAACATTAATGTCCGTATACATAAATCCATTAAACTATTTTTAAAATATGGAAATTAATGGGAAATATTTAGATGAATAAATCATTAAAAAATTTAAGATAATATTTTTGTTAAAGTGTTCCTCACCAAATGTGAGAAGATTGAATCCAAACTATTGAAGAATAACATTAATCAAAGATTATAATATCATTATAATAAAGATATTCAGGATATATTATATCAAAGGGATGTATATATACCAAGTAAATGTGAATTGGTGTATAAGAACAAATATGTCTCGATGTAATGTAAATTTAGACAGAGTCTCTTGGAATGATCATATCCTTATATTATGGGAAAATCCATAAAAAAATTATGTGTGATAAATTAGAATAAACCTAATATAAGTGTAAATAATGTTTAAATCAATCATAGTCCATTCCCACATATTAATAGCATAACATAATCATGATGTAGATGTTTATCCCAAATAATTTAAACTGGTTTAAGTAGTTCTCTTACAGAAATATGACTGCCAAATGACGTCACTTTAAAATTAATTACACGAGTTGATGAGAGAGAAAATGTTATATCATCACAATGAATGAAAATTTATAGACATATGGATATATAATATCAAATCATGACATAAGAACGTTGGAATTAATCCCATAATAAAAATCAGGTCTTTCAAAAAGATGACGGTGAAGGATTCTCTCACCAATTTGGAAACATGCAAATCATACACACGATGAAAGAAGGATCATATAATGAAAATTTAGATACCACTAAATTTCAGTATGTTAAACATTTAATTCAATCATGGGGAGTACATGCACTACCCACATGGAAATAGTTGCAAATATTTCATGAATCTCATGGGAATAAAAAGTGAATTGAAAACCCCATACCACATTGTAATCAATCGAGTCATATGAAAAAATGTTATTAACCAAAAAATGTATCAAAGAATACCATGAATATAAATATATACATGAAAATATATATCAATTTTTATTACAAAATACACCACATTCAATAAATAAGTGGCAAACAATGGAAATCACTAGAAGCTTAAAGTTGGATAAGAAACCCCTTACCTCGTGTCCGAATTAACGTGATCATTTTTTAATCTCCTGAATAAATAAACTATAATAAATTTATACTGGATTAAGAATCTTTTTTCATGTCTGTTATTCTTTTTATATAAATTATTTCCTTTGTATAACAATTAGATAACTATTTGATTTCATATCAGACATTTTTTCGATGTTCGGAACTTTTGTTAAAATGAATATGTTATAATTATAAATATTCCATATGCTTGTAATTCCATTATCTACATAATGATATTATGTATTTAAATATCATATATATCATATATATCATATATATCATGTATATATATGTATTTTTATTAATACATAACATTTTGGGATAAGAAATGAAATGCACCGTTCATTGAGACAGTAAGTCGTACGTACGCATGGACGCTACTTCCACATCTATTTCATATATAATGGAATGAAAACATAATGATACATTGGTTTATATAAATATAGTATAATATCATATGATATATATGTAATATAATTTCATTAAATATATCCTTTATATGTTCCATGTATGTCATGAACGAATCATATCACCTTGAGATTGCGGTAGTCTACGCTTCCTCAATGAAATTATCAGAGTTACACATATCGGAAAGAATAAAGGAATATTTGTAAATAAAAATAAAATAGGAATAGAGTAAACCTAAAAATAATATATATCATATATAAATACAGTTCCATCATAATGGCCACCATGAGAGGTGGTTGGAGATGATTGAACAATCATTGTTTCGTGTGGCTGTAGTTCGCCGTCCACAGAAACAATATGTTCCTTACACATTAGATGGAGGTGTTTGTAAGTGTAGTTTGAATAAATCACATAACAAATACCTAATATATTGATTATTTTGGTGTTTATTTAAAATAAATGCATAAAAAAGTGTTTTAGGGGTTGGAGAAGTATAATCAAACAAAAGAACTAAAGAGAAGACATTAACATTAAATTTTGTATCTCCCTCATGTTTGAACAAAAAGTGTTATTTTAATTGTCTTTATCCTAGATGAAGGCTTTAAGAGAAGGAGAGGGATGTAGGGAGATTAATTGGTCAGAGGATGGGCGATCCAAGGGGTTTGAGATGTGTGTGGAATGAGTTATAATTGAGGTTTTTTTATTATGGGGAGGAGGGGTTCTTTAAGAAATATAGAATATATTATTTTATTATATAATGATTTCCTATTTATAAATGTCCAAAACTAATTAATGTCGAATATAAGAACACTCTTTTAAAAAATAAAATAATCCAATAATAATTGGGCAGGTTTTGGATATTGTTTTATTATTTTTAAATTTTACTTATTTAATTATTTCACTAATCAGGTAAACACTACATCAATATTGTTTTATAAATATTATTATTTATTTTTAATGAATAAAATTATTAAAAAAATATATAATGATTAAAGAAATTTTTTTAGCTTTCAAATTTATATCTATAGTGTAAGAGATAACTTATATAACACCTTGTAAGAATCTATTGACTAAAATATATATGTCTAATTTATGTTTTTATTTACATTTAATTAATTAATATAAAGTTTCATTATCACTCTTAAGTGGCTCAATGGGGTCCTAAAAGCGACCCACATATTCCCATGGTCAGAAATGTATTAAACAATAGGATTAGGACTCATGTTACAATAATTTTATATTATTATTATAATATTTTGTTACCCTTATTTACCAGATTTATCATTTAAATAAGGTAAATAAAATTTATACTGATGTAAATATTCAAATTCTCTAAAAATAAAAGTTACCTATTTAGACAATTTAAACCTCCTGATTACAAATATGAAATAACTGTTTCCAAATTCTACACATATAAGTTAATGAAATTAGTTTAAAATTTAATATCCCAGTCAAAAGCAAAGCGTGTTTAAAAAAAATAATAACTATCATAGTATTGACACTTTTTAATGTCCAATTTCAATGTTAAATTACTTCCAATAACCAATATTAGATTTAATAGTAAAAACCTAATTTAATTACACTTAAAAATAAATTAACAGGATAATCTATCATTATAAATAAATTATATTAAGAGGTAGTTTTGAATTAAAATACAATATTTTTCACTATTATTAAAAAATTAATTTGATCCGCCAAATACCAAATCA
The DNA here is from genome assembly GCA_963277665.1 of Viscum album. NCBI lineage: Eukaryota > Viridiplantae > Streptophyta > Magnoliopsida > Santalales > Viscaceae > Viscum > Viscum album. Next base: position 914,793,518 of record OY728157.1, read on the forward strand.
TTACCGAGGATAAATTTTGACATCCAGATTCTAAGGAAAAATTTTATTTTGTCAAATATAAGATAAAAATGTCACCAAAACTATATTTAAGGAGGGTTCTCCATCAAAAGGAGGTAAATCGTCTTTTTAATGAATATTATATTATATATGCTTGAAATCATATTCATTCTTATTTTAATCCACTTAAATATATTGGATAAATATAGAAACATTTAAAAAAATATTTAATCGTTATACTGTTAGTTTTGTTCATTCATGACAATATAATGGCTATTCATTAACTACCATTTAAAATAATAAATGTATTATAATATTTTTTAGTATAACTTAATGTGTTGTGCACTGTATGATTACAAAGAACCCTATTGTTTTTTATCAGGTACGCCATCGAACATTGCATACAATTTATAGTAAAATTAATATCTATTTAACAAATAGTACTAAATATAAAATTTTAATATTCTTTATTTACCTATCATTTTACAAATTAATAAATCAATATCATCATATACTAGAATGTGGTTTATTATAGTTTCATTATGTTCTATTATGGGTCATTGAATGAGTTATGTAGTTTAAATTCATTGTTTGTGACTGTTCTGTTTCATAATTTTTTAACAGTTCACTTGCGAACATGAATGGATGTCCATGTAGGACGTGGATAAACATCCATAATTTTTATTATTTGTTAATAATTAAATTCAATGTATTTAAATGATCTCATAAAGAATTTTTTTATATACTTTGATGATGAATCATTATATAAAATTTAATGATCATCGTTTTAGGTAAATTTGGGTTGTTTTTTGGATCATAACGGACATGTTTTGTATTATAATTTAGTACTATGTATAGAAATTGATTCTAGATAATAAAAAGGGATAAAAAAATTACAATATATTTTAAACTATTTAATTGTTTTATTGGCATCTGTGAAGTTGATAAAGTAAAATGAAGGTATGTCGCCAATGTTGATGGTTAATTAATGCATCATAGGAAATGATTTCTCTTTTCAAAAAGATAAGAGAGGGAGAGATAAGAGTTTAATGAATAATATTCCATTGACATGAAAAAATAACATTATATCAGTCATAATGGAGTTATAATGATATTTGGATAATAGAAGATGAGGATAACAAAATAAAAAAATGGAATTTGAGTTGAAATTTAAAAAAGAGAGGGAGGAATTACCTCTTCAGTCCCCTGTTTGATACCCCCTTTTGTTACAGAGTCATTGAATTTTGATGAAACAATAATACCTTGGATATGGTGGGGTCTATAGAAGAGGGTAGGGAATAATTTAGGTATTTTTAATTCTTGATAGGGGTGAGGAATTGCAGTTTTGATGGGTGATATTTATAGTTGAGGGGAGAGAGATTTTCTAAATATTTAATACATTTGTTTATTAATATCCATCAAGATAATAAATAACGATTATTATATGAATAAATACATTAAATCGACCGTTTGAGTTAGAACCAACAACCATGTACATAATCCATGACTCAATCATGATGTAAAAATTCATTTATTAAGCACATTTTGAAAATTAGCAAAATTCACTATTCACCTAAATTTAATGTATTTAGGAAAAATCTCAAAGAATTTCCCAGAACATTTTCTGATGTGTAGAATTAAAAAATGAATGCTTTTTTATGGAAACAGTTCAAAGTATTATTAATTTTATTTTTAATTAAAATTATCATTTAGTTGAATAATACATATTTGAATTTTTTTACTCATTTAATACCATTCTGAAATATTATTTAATATCTTATAAAATTATCTCAAAATCAGAAAACATTAAAATATTAATTTAATAATACATGTTCTTTCAAATTATTTAATTAATAATTAAATATTAATGAGTTAAAACAAATACCAACACTATTATATAATTGTATAATATTTTTCATTTATATAATGGATAAATTTTATTTTTAATATCATTGGTCAGGTTCATAACCACTGGGATGATTTATTATTCAAAATGGTAATATTACTATTCATAATGGTTAAGTTAGTATTTATATGTGTATCATTACTATTCATAAGGGTATGTTAGTATTCACCAAAAATTAATTTTGTTCTATCAGACTCCAATCATCGTAATGATCGCAACCGTGTATGTCAATTTTACCAAATTCAAATAATAAGAGTCGTAATATTATGTTTGTACGCCACATAGAATTTAAGACTTCCTTTTAGAAAAAAAATGGCATTTTTAATACAAAATTGATTATACTATATGACATTACTATAATACGGGAGAAATTTCTTCGATAAATGTTTGGAACATTACAAAACCACATCAACTTATTGAATAATGAAATGGAAATATTTATCAGAATACCCATATTATTCATACCATAAAAAACTGTAGGATATTATTATTTAAAAATCTTCAATTTTTATCATAGTGTTCTTTTCCATATTATATCATTTCATATATATATTTACCCATGATTCTATTTTTCTTATTCTGATAAAAATTCTAATTACCCAACCCCCAAATCCTAGAGTAAATACATTATTATATTTTATTATAATGATTACAAGGTATAGAATATCGAAATACCAATCAGTTTATATATTTTTGAATTCAATATTGCATACATGATACCCCTCATACATTTAGAAATCGGATATACCAACATGGCATAGATTTAGATTAAAAATTTCATTCAAAAATTATTCAATTATTTCATATTTATAGCATGGGGGAAAAATATAATAATGTTGAGATTAAATTATATACAAGGGTATGTAAATTGGATGAAAGAATGAGTAAAATGGAATATATAATAATGGAAAGGTGTATAACTAATAACAAATTCCATTAATATGACAATATAAGGAAATATAAATTTGAAAATTTAAGAAACTGAAACACATGCCCCAAAATCATGGAAATATGAATATAATGCATCCATAAATATGTCGATGAAAAATCACATGGTAAATAAAATTATTATCTGAAATATCTATAAAGGAAATGATTAATTATTGCATTTCATGTCTAAGGCATATGAAGGCATATACCATCAAAACCATTCATAATGAGATTTGAAACTTTCGATATAATATAATTTAATTTTTCAATGATATTAATCCCTTGAGTACATGTCAATACATTGAGGATCTGTATAATAAATGGGCTCCACCCATAACTACTTTCCCAAATCATTCCTTATATAGAATAACAAAATAAGTTAAAAATCCATGTCAAGCATCAATATTAAATAGTGAATATAAATTCATAAATATTCAATCAATGGAGGATATGTAATAACTAGGATTTTGATGTTCATAATTGGATATTCCATTGAAATATCAATAAAATAATCTTGTTGAAGAAAATAATTAAATATTATTATATTTCCCATACAAGATTGATGAATTTATATAATCAATTCACAAAAAGGTATTAAAATAATGGAAAAATATAATATCATGGGAAAATGTAGATTCATCATATAAAATATCAATAGGCTGTATATAGACTATAAAAATATAATAGGTAAATAAAAAGAAATAAATATCAATGGAATTTAAATTGAGATGAAATCCATTAATATATCCTTCCATTTTGTTGTATGCTACATATTCACTAGTATAGTGGTTGAAAAAGATGTTATTAAGATATTCATGATTCTTAATCGTGTTTATGATATCATTTATTAACATTTAAAAAATTTGATTACTTGTATGTCAACACGCTTTCATAAATCTAATTATTTCGGGTATTAAATTCCTAGTTTTCACAAATAATGTTTTCAGATTCCATTTGTCATTACTTTTACATAGATCGATATTTAATTATATCCATAATTTAAACCATTATGTAGTTTTTATGTATACAATTCATATGTATTTATAATTTTCCTTAATATTTGGAGATAAGAAATGTATTTCATTGTTCATGGAGACGGGAGATCATACTTACACATGAACGTTACTTTCATTTCATAGTTGAATCAAATGTAAGAAAAGTAAAGGAAACATATTTAAATTATAATTCTACATTAAAATAGATGTTTTATATGTTACATTGCTATATTAAAATCATCATTAGTAAATTCCATGTTTATAATTTATAAATCCTATTTTTTAAAAGAGGTGTTAATCCACACCCTCATAAACGATGTTATCATATTTTACAAAATTGAATGTTTGTATGTATGGACATATAAGAGTAACATATGAATATAGAAATTATAACTATCATATATATATAATATAAATATTGCGTCTACAAAAATGACTATCATTTGAGGTAGTATATAATGAATAACCAGTCATCATTTCCTTAGGAAATGTTTCATCATTTAAAAAAACAATATGTTAGCCCCTGATTATATGGGGGTGTGTGTAAGTTTAAGTCGATAAATACTGATAAGAAACTGTTATAATATTTTTTATATTGCAATTGTTATATTTTAATGGAATATTAATATTTCATGGGGTGATTAAGTGAAATAAAACTAAAGAGATTAAGGAATATTGTTACCACTTAATCAGGTAAATCATACTGGTTTAAACAAAATGGATTATAATGATTTTTTTAATTAGGAAAGGAATAGTTATGGTCAATGTAGTAATAAATTGTATAATACATAGTGTAATTAGTTGTTTATGAAGTCAGATAAGGGGATTCCTTTTTAAAGTGAGTGATGATTGGAACACATGTAAATTTTGGAAAAGAGAATTCTACCCATATTTTTTCCATTTTCAAATAGATATGTAAATGCTAAAAATATGTTCAAATAGAGTATAGTGCAAAAATATGTGAATAAAATATATATTTTACATGTTTCCAGGTCATTGGCCCTTATGATTAAGTTTTAGTCCCTCATTAACCTTTATTTTACCTTTTTTGTTGTAATAAATTATCATTATATTATCTAACAGTTTTTGGATGTAAAAAATTTCGACATATTATATATTATAAAATATTCTTATTGAAAAAATGGAATTCATTTCCCCAAATTTCAATCACTTATGTGAAAATATAATTTAAATTAAACTTGTAGATAGGACGACATTGAGAATTTTTTAATTAAAAACCTCTAAATGTTTTCTAGGTTTTTATGCACAATATAAATATGAATTTTAATAAAATTAATAAAATTAGTTTAATTGATAAATATTTGATCTAATTAAAACATATGATATGTTTAATATATATTTTATACAATTAAATAAATTTTATTGAAAATAATAATTTAATTCATCTATTTTTCATAATTCTTTAACAATTGTATGATTATAGAATAAACCAAATCTTTACCATAATCAAAATTTTATGGTCCATATTCAAATATGATGTAAAAATTGAGATATTAAATTTATCAATGTCCACAAAATTTTATTTTAAATACATTTAACATTAAAATGTCGAAAAAATTAACTCATGAAGGATCGATCGGTTTAGGGGTATTGGAAAGCCATATTTTCCTTGCATGGTTCCTATAAAACATTGCTAAATATGAAATAGAAACACGATACACTATAAAAAGAAATAATAATCATAATTGAATTATTATTCAAAGTTTTCTTCTTTGTGACTTGGGGAAAATAAATATAATAAGTGTGAGCTCGAATTCTTAGTAAGGATAGGTAAAGTGAAAAAAATAATAAATTAATTGTAATAAATTAACATAGAAATAGAAATAAAAAATAAAGCATGTCAGTCAAATAAATATATATGGAAAAATCAATATAATATTTTAGGAAACTGAAAAATATTTTACTTAATAAAAAATATGATACTTTAATTCAACAATAGTAGTGTGAATGAAAAATTTCTTGGATTATAACCTTAATAAATGAAATATCTATAATGTAGATGCTTGATTATTAGATGTATTGTCTAGAAATATTGAATTACAATACCATCAATTCATTTAAAAATGGGATTTAAAACTATATATAGAAACCCATTTGAATTGGGCATATTATTCATCTCATGAGAACATGTGGTTTCATTGGGGATCTATATAATGTCTTTGATCCACCAGTCATTTCTAGTAAAAATAATTCCTCATATCAAATACCTAAAATAAATAATATTCCATAAAAATATTCATACATAATAGAGACAGTTGATTGAAAAATAATTCCCTAGTGTAGGATAGGTAATAATAATGGGTATATATATATATGAATGGAAATACCCCTGAAAGATCATTACAATATTATTTATTAACCTGATATTGCTACATTCTCATGTCTCCCATTTATGTTTTTTGTATTTTAATAAAAAATAACCAAGAATAAATAACATAGAATGGAGCATATAATACGAGGAGGATAATTAGAATAAATATAAAACATGTCTATGTAAATTATATACTCAATATAAAATCTAATTGATTTCTAATAATTAATAAGTCTTAATTGAATGAAAACAAAGAAGAAATATCTTTACATAAACATCCTTTTTGTTTTCTGGTAATTATACACTTATGCGGTGTTTTATGAAAATTTTACAAAATGATTTATGAACCAAACATCTTGTTATGATATTATATATTATGTTCTTATAACATTGTATTACATGTATTTTTACAATCTTTAATTATATTAAACACTTTTAGGGATAATTGCCCACTTTTCTTGAGTATGCATTGACATGCAATTTAGTGTCACTATTATATTGATAACGATTTAATAATAATAATAATTTAAACCTTGATTTAAATATTATATATATTAAATACATATATATTTATGTTTTTCAATAATATTTGTATATAAGAAATTAAGTGCATCATTCTTGTAGACATTAGATCGTATGTTGTCATGAATGCTACATTAATTTCACTGTTGTATTAAATGAATCAAATGAAAATGATATATATTTATATTATTATTATACTATCATATTTATTTTATATATTGTTAATACTTTTGTTAAAATAATCTTTTATATGTTCCTCGTATAACATTAATGAACTGAATTTCATTAATGATGAATTTGTCCATACTTCCACAAACATTGTGCATATTTACACAAAAGTGAATGTATATAGTTATTTATAATAAGATAATAATCTATGAAAAATTAATTTACAACTATCATTTATAAAATATATAAATCTATTGTTCATCAAATATTTTACAATGAGATGTAGTAATGAAAAAAATCATTTTTTGTTTCGTAATGCAGTAGTTCACAGTTCACATAAATAATATTTTTGTTAACCATTATATTGGGTGTGTGTAATTGTAGGTATATAACATATAATAAATAAAACCTATTATATTTATGATACTATTTTATATATAATAATAGAATAATAATAGTTTAGGGTGAATAATGGAAACAAAACAAAAGATCTTAAGAAATGATATCATTTATTGTTTGGGTAACTCCTCATGGTATGAACCAAAGGGATTCCTTGGATACATTTTGGAAAAAATTTAGTTTTATAGGATTATGGGGTGGATTTAATGGAGGTATTATGATTTATATTAGGCAAGAAAAATTATCACGAGTTGTGTTACGAATTGGTAGGAGAACAGTCCATTTATAATGGAAGAGGAGTAACACTCTTGTAAATTTTGTGAATGAGGATTACATGAAAGTTTTTCCTATTAAAAATTAATCGAATAATTGTAAAATGTATATCCATAACTGTATAGGGTCTATATACAGAAATCCAATTACATTTGGAATAGTTTCTAGGACATTTGGGACCATAAGATTAAGCATTACTCTATTAATAAATTTAATATTACCATAATTGTTGAAATTAATTTTCATTGCACTCACTAATTTATTTCTAATTTTTTAAATAATTATTAATTATATATTATGAGTTTTAAAAATATGGAATCCATTATATTAAATTACATTCACTGAATAGGAATATATTATTATAAATTTAATCTCTTAAATAAGATGAAAATTCATTTTTAACTTTGAAATTTGTTAATATCCTTCTATGCATTTTATAAAAAACATCATAATGTAATTGATTAAAATGAATAAAAATGGATTAAATGAAAAAAATTATCTAAAATATATTATTACCAAATATAATATATTTTATCCTTAAAATAAATTAGATGTAAATATAGTTTTAAACTGAAATTTGGGTTTTTTCAATATTTATGTAGATGTTAAACATCATATTGAAATACCAAAAATTTTCCATAACCATTATTTTAGGTTATAATTCAAATATGATGTTTATTTTGAGAGACTATGTTTTTTAATGTTCAAAAAATTGTATTCAATTATTTTCACCTTTAAAAGGTGGTATAAATTTAATTAATAAATATATGGTATTTTGTGTAATATTGAGTATTTTATTTTGTTATGCCTACCAAATATATTCTATGAACATAAAAAACACATTACTGAATATTTTATATATATATATCACATTATTCTCACTAACTAATTTCAATTAATTTAATTTAATATGGTAAAACATCTTCTTGACAATAAAAAAAATTACATTCAATAGGTTTCCATATTCATTTATAATATAATTTTAACCATATAATTAATTAATATTTTTCTAAGCCATATATTCTCTTATGTTATTTACCCCTTATTTTGTCTTCTATTTTAATAGTTAGGTTTTCTTAAATAATATTATAATAACACGTCATCATTTGGTAAGACTTGAGCTTATGCGTAACACAAGTCATTTTAAGAAACTCTTTATTACGTGCGATGTACACTAATATAGTATCATTATAATTTTCTGATATATCATGTATTTAATTTGTGTAAGGTAGTAAATAAATTCTAATGTCTTGTGTTATTATATTTGTTTATTTGATTGGTGATGCATGTGATACATTTTATCAAATAAAATGTTCATACATTATATTTTTGGGGTGTTACATTCTGCCCATAATAATTAAGTTGTGTCTCATCAATTTAAGCAATATCATAGTGATCATGAGATTTAAAATAAAATATTGGTGAAAACCCCAAACCATGAATAGATTGAGTAATAAGTATTCATAATAAAAAAGAAAGAAATGTATACTGGTTAGAGAATTAGGTTCCCTAGTAGGAGATCATATGTTGGAATTGATTACTAGGATACACGTGATTAATATAAAAACCAATTTCTGATAGAGAGAGGTGGTGAAAATGGTTTAGAATAAGATAAAAATCACAACTCAAAATATATATGGAGATATATGTGTCCATATGATTCATTTGAAATGAACATTCAAGGGATACATGTTTGGTTTCGTGATCATTTTTCTAATAGTTGTTGTTTTTTGTAACTCAATATGAATATAATAAAATATACTTACATGGTATGTTTCTATATGAACAATCTTCTCTGGTGGACGTCCCTTGAACTAGTTCAACTAATTCCATTAGAACTACGTTTATGATATAGGTTTTTAATAAATCAATTTCTAAAATCACATTCAATGTAATGCTTAATCTATATCTTAAATGGTCATAATATCCTAAAGTGTATGATCCAACACATTAGAATTAATGAACCAGAATTTCTATGATGAACACAGCATTAGACATTAATCAACAAGAAGTATCTCTAAATTTTCGCATTTCAAATATGAGATTCACATCATTCTGTATCCTCTTTAAATATGATAATTACTCAAATCAACAAAAAACATGATCAAAATGTGAAATTTTAATTATTTAATTTAGAAGACACATGTTATTCAATATATTCCATAAATCCAAAAGCGCTGCAGACTCCAACAATTATAACATAGACCACTTGTCAAAATGTAATTAATTAGTTCAAATGTAGTCCAAACTTTTCCAAAACAATAATTCCATCAACATTGAAACCTGATCAAGGATTTATTAAGGTTTTTATTTTTTACAATGAAGTGTTTTCCAAAAATATATACTTGGTACTAATCATATTTTCATGGTACCATTCAGCATATGATCTTAGTTATTTTTTTAAAAATAATTTACAGAAATCAATATATATATTTCATAATTAATAAGATGTTAACATAATCAGTGAAATAATATAAACACATATTTCATAGATACAAATACAAAATTACATTAATCATTCCACTTCATTTATGTCAACAACAAATTCATTGTGTTAATCCCTTATCGTCATTGGTGGTATATTTGCATGATTATTGGGGAATTAATTTTCATACTGTCCCATATCCTTTAAATTTTGACATTGAATAGATGTTTGTCACTTATTTAAATTTAATTATTTTTAGTATTGACCATTCTATATGAACTTATAACACACTCTCAAAAATTTCATGAATTTACAATTTGGATTCATTTCACAATTATCACATGTTGGAAAATTCATGTTTCCATGCATCTTATTTTACTCATTTTCTTTTTTATGGTGCTGATATGGCCTCTTATTTTTTTAAATTCTCGTGAATGTATTGATTATATATTTTTACATTTTTTTCTATATGGAACCTAATTCTATTTCATCAAATGATGAAAAATTCATGAAGACTATTTACCTTTGAAAACATGGATTAAGACCATCGATGAAGAGGTCAATCATGCTCTTTGTGTTCTGTATGTACTCTAGGGAACACACAGGTTACCATGTAAATGATGCCTTACAATCTAAAAAACAATTTTCTTACATTTTATTTATTATATGAAACATTTTCCTCATCTAAATTTTCTGATCTTAATGGATGAATTTATCAATGAATATATTATTAAATATTCCACCTTATTTTCTGATCAAGGACCATCATTGATCAAAATCACCTTGGAGACAGTACAGTACTATTGTAACCACTTCTATATCACTTCATCCATATTCTGTAAATTTCGTATCTAGAGACATAATACATTTTTGAACTATAATCGGATTAGTATTCACAGAGAACATTGGGGGACTGTATCTCATAGACACTCTAGCATTGGATATTCTCTCAATGTAACATTTTTCTCCATATGGGAAATGTTATATGTCATAAACATATTAATCTTTCCAAATATATCTATAATATTCTCAGTTCTAACACCATCTAAATTGGAATTTGCAAAAGGGAAACCTCCACATTTACCATGTGTGTTGAAAAAACACTTCCTCCAGGATCCTTTTCTAAAATATATAATATACTATATTATATCATATATTTATGAACATTATATAACTTAAACATGTAATATATCATCACAAAAGTTTTTATGTCATAAAACATAGAATAAAAATCCCTGGTCACGTTGTGGAAATCAATACATTTAAATACAAACTAATTTAAGGTAAACAGATTAATATATCCTAAGTGTTTCCCACAATAGTGAAATTTCATGTGTGAAATAATTACCATTTTTTTGTACAATGTAAGAATGTACCATGCCCGACACACCTTTTCAGAGTTGTTACTCTTATTTACATCTTTGGAATATCCTATAACGACCCTAAATTTCAAAATTAATTTATCCTCGTTTTAATGATAAAAAAAAATAAAATTCCACAATAAGGACCCATTGGATTAGTGTATATTTAAAACTAGGAACAAAAATTAAATTTGAAACAAAAAATAGAAATATTTATTTAATTCCATCTTCTCTAGATTCTTATTGGTCCATGAGTTCTCCTTAGTACACATAATCCCATGAGGATATACATGAAATAAGGGTGATCCAAAAGCCCAATAATATTATATATAAGAACATTAAAAAATATAATATGTTTTAAGCGTAATAATAATAATCATTCCATAGGAATAATAGTATATTCATGAGAGGAATCATTTATAGGAGACTTTTAATGTGGTAGTGAATAAAAAAATGAAACATCTTGTCTTGTTGGTCATCTACCACACATAGTTTTGAATAAAATAGAATCATGATCATGAATATTTCACATTAATCATGAGTTTCTTTACACTACCCAATACATTGGAGAACAATGTTATTTTTGGGGGACCTGTCACATTACAACATCAACATTTCACTATATAAATCCGGGAGCACCTGTCACATCATAACGATTATATTGTCATGCATTCCAAATAAGAAGCATAGAAATAATTTTCATATATAACCCCTTTAATGTAATGGATTTTATTTCATAAATCATATATAAATAAACACCGGGTTACTTAATTAAATAGGGAATAACATACATGATACAAGAACCATAAACCCTGGGTGAGATGTAAATGGTGTGTTTTTTAAAGAAGAATTATTGTGGAAAAAATTATGTTTTATATAAACTCAAATGGAATAAATTTATATCTATTAATAGTTAACATAATGACAAATTACTATTTTTTATGGAATAAACACTCTAACAATGGTGATAAAAGGGAAATCCCGAAGAATGGATGTTTGGTTCAAAAATTCTCCTAACCTTGTTTCAGAACAATTTCTTAACATGAATATATTATATAATGAAATTAGATTTATCAATTAACAATAATAGAAAAAATTATACATTAATTGGTTTAATTATGGTTTCATTATGTTATTTTATTAGACATTTGATGATTTATATTGTTTAAATTATTGGTTTTTTAGTGTTCATTTTCATGGTTTTCATGATGTGTACACTTGTGCACATGAATGGAAGGTCATGTAGAACATGGATAGACAATGAAATTAATATTATTAATTATTAATTATATCTCATATGTTTTAATGATATAATAATGAACTTATTTATATATCATGAGGATGAATCATTGGATAAAATTAAATGATTATCATTATTTGTTAATTTGGGAAATTTTTAGATCACAACAAACATGTTTTGTTTTATCATTCAGTGTTCTTTTGAACAATTGATTCCCAAAAATAAAAGTGATTAATATAAACATATTAAAAAAAATTAACCATTTAATGGTTTTATTTACATCCTTGAAGGTGTTAAAGGAATATGAATGTGCATCACCCATGATGATGTTAAATTAGAACATCATTAACAATGATTTCATATTTACAAAAATATAATAGAGGTAAAGATATGGTTAAATTAATTATATTCCATTAACGTGATAGAATACAATTATATAAATCATACTAGAGTTTTCATGACATTTGGGTAAGAGATGTTTATGATTAGATAAGAAAATAAATGAATTTTGAAAGGAAATTGAAAGAAAATAGATAGAGGAATTACCTCTTTAATCCTACAATTGAGATCCTTCATAAAGAACATATTAATCATCTTTTAATGTTAAAAATATCTCGTGGATGTGGTGGGGGGTCTAGTGAAGAGTGTTAGACATAATTTATATAAGTCTTTAAGCTTCATAGGTGTGATAGAATGAGGTTGTGAAGGGTGGTATTTAAAGTGGAGGGGACAAGGGGTTACTCAATATTTAATTCATTAGTTTATTATGATCCCTAATAACAAGAAATATTGGTGATTTTAGGACAAAATAAAAAAAATTTAATACATTTTATGAAAATAATTTTTTTACATTATTAATGTAGTCATAAAATATTTATGATATACAAAAAAACAAACACTATAACATAATTATATATTATTATATATTATAATATGAATAAATGTTATTTATACTATCATGGGTAATGATACTATTCAAAATGGCAGATTTACTATTCATAAGGGTCAGATTACTATTCATATGGGTGAAATTACAACTCATAGGGGTAACATTATTATTATAATGGGTATTTAACAATTACAAAAAAATTAATTTTATCCAATCGGACTCCAAACATCTTACTGATCGTATCCATGTTTGTTAGATTTTCTAAATTAAAATCACATAAAAAGAAAAATTATGTTTAAATGTCACTTAGAATTTTGTAGATAATTTTTGAAAAATGTGGCATTGTATTTAAAAATGTGATTATACTATATTAAATTACTATAATAATAGGAAAACTGCAATGATATATTTTTGGGTAATTACATTCTATCCCAATTTTGAAATTTCACCCTCATATTTTCATTTTAAATAAATTAGCGAGGGTACTTCCCTGTCATCACATCATTCAGTTCCCTATATTCATCTTCATTGTTATGGTTCTTCTATAACACATTGACAAGATGAGTATTCTTATTATGTAGATCATTTTTTCTTCAGTATCTAATTTTTAATAGTTTCAACTCATAAGATAGAACATCTTCTAGATGTAATACTTATGAGTTCATTACATTTGAGGGATGTACTATGTACTTCTTCATTAGTGATATGCATAAGACATCATGAAATTGAGTAATATATGGTGTTATAGAACGATGACAGGCAATACAACCTATGAGGAAGAACATCACAAAGGGTTCACTGTACCATGAGATGAACTCCCCTTTACTTTCAAACAACATTACTATCTTCCAAGGAGATATATGAAGGAATAAATTATATCAAACATGGAACTCCAAGATCGTTCGACAGTTTTCAACATTTCCTTTTTGCTGACTCTGAGAATATTTGATGTATTTTTGGATGAATTGTCCCTTATATGGTCATATCTTGCACAATATCATTTCCAATTAGAATTATTTCTCCAACTTTATCCCAACAGGTTGGTGTTCAACATCGCATTCCATATAGTGCTTTATATGGATCCATTTGAATACTCGAGTGGAAGAAATTGTTATATTATAACTCAACCAATGGGAGATGATGATCCCATCCACCATTGAATTATATAAAGAAATCAATCATCGTATCTTCGAGCATCATTATGGAACTTTATAATTTTACATAAGTTTGGGGAACACATCATTTTGAAATTCAATTTAGTACATAAGTTAGGATGAAGACTCGCCTAGAATATAAATGAGAACAATGGATCATGATAATAGAATATTAAGAGTGGAACCACATGTAGTCTCACTGCTTCCTTCACATATATCTTTTCATGTTTTTCATGTTATAGATCTCCATGAATAATGATATTGTGCGAGTTCTTGGTGGGTTAGTCCACCATAACACATACGATATTGTTTCTTTTTGAGGTATTTTGGAGACCCATGGAATAGTCCATAGTGACATTTCCCATTTCAACCTGGGTATAGGAAATGGAAACATCAACCATTTTGACATCTTTCACACTAATTTATCTTGTTGGAATATCAATTACCTTGAAATATAGTCAACAATGTCTTTTTTCATTTTTTGCCCACCAGAAGTGTTCTTGGAAATCGCAATGCATCTTGGTTCTAGAATCATGGATTAAAAAATGTGTACTATATGGCTTATCAAATAGCTCATTCATTATCACAGGTGATGAAGATACACAATTCCATTTTCCAAACCAAATCACACAATCATTATTTTGATGTAACACTATCAGCATCCCTTCGTTTATTGCGTTAATCGTTTTATGTAACTCCAGATCTTCCCATATTTCCTCCATCTTATGATCATAGATATATGGTTGGGAAATATTTTGGGATGGGTAGGTTATTTTCCATACCATTATGATTTACAAATCTATCATTCTCATATCAATTAATATAGTGTCTTTCTCAATCTGTGACATTGATAGAGCCACATGTACATTATTGATATCATCATCTTCAACCTTATTGACCTTTCAAGAATAGTAGTAAATAGATAAATTGTTGTCATTTATTATATATAATCATATCCACTGATGCATGTTGAGCTCATTTTGTAGGAATATAGTATTTTTTCTGTTTTGATTGGTATATATGTCACACTTCTTACCATATAGGTCATGCCTCTAGATTTTTGATGAAAAAATCATTGGTTCTAGGTACCAATCATGTGTTACATTGGAATTCTTATGGATCATCAACTATCATAATGCATATTCAATCACCATTTTTCAAGAGTACACAAACCCCAACACTTTCATTGAATCACTAAATATCACAATACATTATCCACAGTTTGGTAATGGGACTAAAGGTGTAGTAATAATCCTTCCCTTTAGCTCTTTTATGATTTCTTCCTATTCCTCTATCTAGACAAACCTTACATCATTCCTTGTTAACGTACATATAATAATTGAAAATAATGAGAAATGTCTCAAAAACTGTTGGTAATACCCAACTAATACATGGAAAATATGGATTTCTATGAATCTACGGGGTCTAGGTCATTAATCAATCCTGTTTGATTTTTAAGGGTCTAAAAAAAATCCCTCACTTTAGATTACATGTCCCAGGAATGTTAAATTATTCATCCAAAATCCACACCTATTGAACATGGTTTACAACTCCTCCCATCTAAATGTCACCAACACATTCCTTGTCGTTTAGTTCTATTCCCCATTTATCTTGGTGTGGATGAGAAAATAAATTATAAACACTACCAAAAAAAATTTAGTCTGATATCAAAAAAAAAATCATCAAATCCATGAGGATTGTGGGGGAATTAGTAAGACCAAAGGGTATCCCAAAAAAACTCATAGATCCCCTACATTTATTGGAATGTAGTTTTCTAAATATCATCTGCATTCACTATTAGATTCTGATATCTAGAATTAGGTCCACATTTGAGAAGTATCGTGTTCCTCCCTACTAATCAAACAAGCCATAATGCTCATAAAATATTACATGTTCCTTAAGTTCATATTGTTAAGTTCCCAATAATGGACACAAAACTACATTTTTCATCCATTCTACATCACCATGAGCATTGTACACCCCAATGTGATGCAGAAGGTAATATTAAACTGTTTCCCAAATTCTCTTGCAGCTACTACTTTAACACCTCCAGTTCAATAAGAGTCATACACTAGGAACACATTGAGATAGGAGTAGCTCTGGGTATGAGTAATATTTTAAGCTCTACCTCCTTATTTGGGGGTATTCTAGGTATTTATTTGGTAAATATATCACTGAATTCCCTCATGATGGGATTTTCATCTTTGCTGACACCTTCCTTTGATTAATCCCTTTTAATGAGGTATTCTTATTCACATGATATTGACACCCATACCATTGAATTTTTTCCAATGGATATTCATGATCATCATTTCAATTGTATTAGATTATGGTATGGTTCAGATAATGATAATATAGTTCATTTTCCTATCATTTTATTCGTGATCTATATAATGAGGTCTATTCAATTCCCAATATGGCATCGAATTCCACCATGGGGTGAATCACGAGACTCACTAGAATAATATTCCCACATGTTCTAATATGAGAATATTCCAACACTTGGGATGAAATGATTTCACCACTTGGGGATTATATATATTTATCTACATCATGGATTTGGGATTTCGATTGAATAGTTCTAGAAAACATACAAGATATAAAGGAATGTGTATAAAAAGAATAAAATAAAAATCCATCCATTCATAATTGAATAGGATGTGGGCATTGTTAAACTTAATTTTCCTACTCCAATTCAATAGTAGTGTTGCCATAAGGCCTCCCTTTTTTCCATTGTATTTGTTGGCTTCTAAAGAAGATTACCCTTGGGGACTTTGGGATTAGTGCACCGAATTGCATAGTTTCCAAGCTCTGTACAATTGTAACACTAGACAATGGGTGCTTATGTATTTTCCCCCAAAAAATTATCCCACCTTCTCATGCGTTTTTGATATTCAAGTGCTTTGTGGCATTCCATCCCATAGTTTAATAATTTAACAATTTGTTTGAGAAAATTACAATGTGGATTCATCCCGCATAAATGACGTGGGGGTGGATGAGTCTTCTTTCCACCTTCATCATTAGATCCTCCATCATTAAACCCCATCATTAGTTTATTATCACTATAGACACGAGAATATTCTCCAAACAATATTTCCACTATGATATGTCATTGAAAAAAATTATATATATCATCAAATGTCTCAAATTGAAAAAGCCTTTCAAATGTTTGGTTTTATTCCAGTAGATAATCTATCTATATTTCAATCATTTTTTATTACAAATCCTGAAGAGTACCTTTCAATTCTTTTGAAATATTCTTCAATGGTCATGATTGATTGTCCATCCATTTTCATTATCTCTATTAATTATCTCTACATATTAATACAATGATTTCATGGAAATACCTATTATAATGTATTGCCATACTGTCTTCCGACTCCATCTCTTCAATTTTTTCCATTGGATTAGTGTTCTTAATCAACGACCACCATTGGTCGGCCACATCATCATGATTATAAATAACAAGAGTCAAATTCTCTATATCAGAAAAGTAAATCACAAATAATATATTCTCTATGGATTTTTGACAGTAGTTCATAACTATAGGACCTCAAGAACATCTAAACATTGTTGGTTGTTACTGCAAAAAAACATGATAGATATTTTCTTCTTCGTAGTTGAAGGATTACATTCAACATTATTCAAATTATTTTTCATAACCTAATATAGTTGATTAATAATCACTAAGAATTTTTGATCTCCAACTCCCATCACATAGGGGATATCGATCAGGAAATATTTTCATTGTCACTCACATGATTTTATGGCCTAGTTAGTCCTGCTTCCCATCATTTTATAAATAAAAAATGATAGAAGAAAACATAAGTCAACAACTAATAAAAAAAATAAGTAATTAGACTATGTAATTAACTATAAAATCATATTATATGGGATCTACATTTTTAGAAAATCACCTTGTGTTCTTACATACACAAGGTCTCACAAAAGGAATTTCCCTAATGTTCTCCAATCCAGATTTCCTAATTAAATAAATTGTTCTTATGATACCAACTATAGTGACCAAAATTCTGTTACGTTACATTTAAATCATTCTAATGATAAACTATATAAAAACATTATACAATGTTGATCTAATGGTATATTTACTTTGAAATACTAGGAAAATACATAGAATTTTAAACATAAAACATATGCATTTATTTAATTTATTACTCTCTCTCTTCTTGTTGGACCATGAGTTATTCGTAGTACACAATGTCACCTAAGGATATTAATAATTATTGGATGAGATAAAATCCCATTAAGAGAATAGAGAAGAACATTAACCAATATAACTTGGGGTAATCATAATCATTATAATCATAGAAAATTAATGACATCATAATCATTATAGGATGCATAATGAGAAGACTTTAAATGTGGAAATGAAAAATATGATTCATCATGACTTGGTGGTCAACACCCACATGTAGTTTTGAAAAAATCTAGAATATTTTTCATGATTATTTAACTTTACTCTTGATGTTTTTATCATTACCCAATGAATTAGAGAGCTGTATAATTCTGAGTGCACCCATCACATCATCATGTCGACACTGTGATATATAATTTTGTGATCACCTCTCATATCATACTGTTAACATTCTGATTCATTAGAAAATATATATATATATGATCGTAAAAAATAAACCATGGTATGGAATTGGTATTATATCAAAAATCATACAGTCATAAACCTTGGTTTCCCAAATGAAAGTGGTAATAATATTCATGATACAATAATGATCAAACTATGGTTATCTTTAAAAGGTGTGTTTTGAAAGAAGTCTTATTTTGGAAAAAATTATGTTTGAAATAAACATCTATGAAAAACATGTATATCCCTGAAAAGGTATGTTTATTATTAATAATGTATTTTAATGGAATTATCGTATTGAAAATGGAGTGAAAAGGGGAAAACACGAAGAAACAATGTTTGGATTGAGATTTCCCCATTCCTTGTATCCAAACGCTGTATTCACAATAATTTCATAGGTAATGACACTTTATTCACCAATTAACAATTCAAGATCCAATTATACATGAATATGGTTTATCATGGTTTCATTAAGTTTATTTATGGGCCATTGGATGAGTTATATAGATTAAATTCAATGTTCAGGTTTATTATTTTTCATAGTTTTTAATAATGGTTCACTTATGCACATAAATAGAAGTTTACGTTGAACGTAGAGAAACATTATAAATTTCTATTATTTTATATTTATAATATCCACTGAGTTTAAATTTTCTCATAATGATTTTTTTATACTCCATGAGGATTAATCATTAGAAAAAATTCAATCGTGATTGTTTTAGGTTAATTTGGGTTGTTTTTAGATCACAATGAACATGTTGTGTTTTATCATTTATTATTATGTATAAAAGTTGTTTCTAGGTAGAAGAAGTGGTTAAAAAATACATATTACAATAAATTTTTAGTAGAATAATTGTTTTATCGACACAGTTGATGGTGTTAAAGTAGAATTAAGGTGTGTCTCCCAAGACGATGGTAAATTAACACATCATAGGTAATGATTTTGATTTTAAAAAAGAAAAGAGAGATATATATAAAAGATTTTAATGAATTATATACCATTAACAAAATAGAATAAAATTATATATATAATAATGGAGTTATAATGACATTTTTTTAGAGAATTTGAGGATAAGAGAATAAAATAATGAAATTTGAAAAGAAATTGAAAGAAGAGAGAGAATAATTACTTCTTGAGTCCTCCTCTTTAGATCCCCCTTAAGGTACCTATGCATTTTATTTTTATGAATCAACATTCTGATCGATATAGTGGATGGTATAGGGAAGCTATTTGGGTAGAACATAGAAAAGTATTTATTCTTAATTTGTGTGAGTAAATGTGGTTGTGAGGGGTGATATGTATAGTTGAGGGAAGAGGGGTTTACAAAAAATTTAATTCATTGTTTAATTATAATCCATCAATAATATAAATAGTGCTGCTTACATGACTAAATAAAATAAATATAAAATTTGTGTTCTATCCAATTTCTATTTTCATCATCCGTGAATCAGTCATGATGAAGTAATTCATTTATTTAGCATATTTTCAAAATTATAAAATTTCACTATTCACCAATAATTAATGTATTTCAGAAAAAACTCAAAAACTCAATACAAATATTTTTCAAACTGTAGAAATAAAAAATGATCTCCATTTTATTAAAATAATTTTCTAAATATTATTATTTTATTTTTTAATTAAATTTAACATTTACATGAATATTACATAATTTAAATTTATAACTATTTTTAGAACATTTATAAGGATTATTTACGATTTTCTAAATTTATCATAAAATCATAAGACCTCAAAATATTAATTAATGAATACATTTTATTAAAAAAAATATCATTTAATTTATTAAATAATTCATTAAATAATAATTAATTAAAAAATACCAACATTATTATATAATTATATTATAATATTCACTTATAGGATCAATAAATATTATTTTACAATCATAGGTAGGGATTTTATTAACATGGATGATTTACAATTCATTGGTGTCATATTTCTATTCATATGTTGTGCATTACTATTAATAATGGTATAATTACTATTCCTATGGGTAGGAACCTATTTAACCATATTTAAAATTTTCCTGTTGGACTCCAAACATATTTTTTATTGCAACTATGTATGTCATAATTTCAAAATTTATGTTATAGGGGATAAAAAAAAGTTTATTGGTCACATAGAATTTAGTAGTTCAATTTACCATGTTGTAGAATTGTGAATCCTAATTTTATTATGTTATATGACCCTAATATATGAGGGAGAAATTGTGTTGATAATATTTTGGGTAATTTTAGAACCACTTCATATTTTAGTATCAGGGAATTGAAGTATTTTTAATATTACCTACATTATTAGTACTTTACAAAAAAAATTGGATGTTATTCTTTACTAATCATTGTTTTTTATCATAGGGTTGTTTTCTATAATATAACATTTCATAAATGTATTTCAACTGGTTTATACTATGAATATTTTGGATAAATATTGTAATGACCCAATACCAAAAGCCTGGTGTCATTGCATTATTTTATTACACTATAATTGTTTCAAAGAATATAATCTCGAAGGAGAAATCAGTTTTGCAGTTTTTGAAAGCTTGATTACAAACAAGATACACCTCATACATTGGGAAATGAGATATACAAACATTGAATAGATTAAAATTCAAAAAATCATCATTTCAAACATGTTGAATGATTTCTTCTTCATAGAATGGGGAAAGTAAAAAATAATAAGTCTGGGATTAAATTACCTATAAGAGTATTTAAATTTGGATAAATAAAGAATCAATAAGAATAAATCAAAATGGAATGGTATATAATAGATAAAACATTCCATTCAGATAAAAGTATGAGGGAATATCAATATGAAAATGTTTGGAATTGAAATGCATGCCACATAACAAATGAAATGTGACTAGAATGCATCAATACATATGTCGATATAAAATCTTATAGGAAATAACAGTATTCACCGAAATACATATAAAGGGGATGAGTAATTATTGGATGTCATGTGTAAGGAAAATTATTACAAATACCATAAAGACCATTAAAAAGGAGATTTGAAACTACATATATAAATATAATTAATTTGGAAAAAATATTCATACCATGAGAACTTTTCGATTCATTGTGTATTAATGTGATGTCCTGGATCCCCCCATCATCACTAGCCTAAACCAATCCTTAAATTAAATAACCAAAATAAATACAAATATACGATAAATATATATATTTATTTGAGAATATAAATTCATAAATAGTAACTCAGTGGTGGATTTGTACTAAAAAGTATTTTTGATGATGATAATGGGAAATACAATTTAAATATCAATAAAATATTCTTATTGATGATAATAATAAATCATTATGAAGTCTCCCAATCCATGTTGATGTATTTAAATCATCAATGAACATGACTCAATAACATTAAATGAAACATATAATACCATGGGAATATGTAGATTCATGATATAACACGTCTACGTAAAGTATGTATACCACATAAAATATAATTTCATCCTAATATGATATAAATACCAATAGAATGAAAAATTAGGTGAAATCTTATAACTTATCCTCCATTTCTGTTGTGTTCTCATTTTAACAATGATTAGTAGTTGAAATGGATTTTAATAACATATTAAGGAAATTTAATATTGTTTATAATATCATTTATTAAATTATCATAACATTTTATAACTTATCTATTAACACTCATTCATTATTTTCACTATTTCAGGTATTAATTGCCTTGTTTTTTCAAGTATTTTTTAAATTTCAATTTTTTGTTAATATTACATAGGTAATTATTTTAATAATATCCTTAATTTAATCCATTATTCAACTATCAAACATATTCAATTCATATTAATAAATAATTTTCAATAATATTTTGAGATAAGAAATGTTGTGCATTGTTCACAGAGACGATTGGACGTATGTACACATGAACGTTACATTCATTTCATTATTGTAATAAAAGAATGAAAAGTAAATGAAACATATTTATATTATTAATTAAATATCATATTTATGTTACATATATTACCCATGTCTATTAAAATCGTCCCCAATACGTCCCAAGTATAGAATGAATGAATCATATCAATTTAATGTGGCGTTAGTCCACACATTCACAAACGATGTTATAATATTTACCCAAAATTATATAATTATATTTATGTGACATGGAATAATTATATAAGAATAAATATATTTCAAATATTATTTATATTTATGATATAAAAATGGTGTCTACAATAATGACGACCATGTGAGGCAGTATAAGAAAAATAGACAATCATCATTTCGTGAAGCGGTAGATCATAGTTCACAAAAACAATACGTTTGTCTCCCGTTATATGGATTTTTGTGCAAGTGTAATTCAATAAATATTATTTAAATATTACTATACTATCTAGGATACATGTATTTTTATATAATAATGGAATATAAATATTTTAGATGGTCAATAAATGAAATAAAACAAAAGAGATTAAGGAATGATGTTACGTCTTAATCCGGTAAATCATATTATTTTGATGAAAATGGATTACATGGATGGATTTCAACAAAATGGTATGATTTTAGGATGAGGGGGGGGGAGGAATTTTTAGCTTCTATTTTTTATGATATTCGATGACAAAAAGTGAATTTTGAGGTTTCAGGAAGTTAGGGGAGAGGATGTTATTTCATTGTGAAGGGTGAGTGGAACACTTTTAAATTCCGGAAAAGGGAATCCACCCACCGTTTTTTCTATTTAATGTTGATAAATTAATCGTTAAAATGTAATAAAATTAAGAATAGGGTAAAAACATGTCAATAAAATATATCTGGACATTTTTTTAGGTCATCATCCTTTATGATTATGGATTGATCCCATATTAAACCTTTTTTACCTAAATTGTTGTAATTAATTTTAATTACATTATATAATAATTGTTTGTTTGAAATTGACCATATAATAAATAATAAATTATTATTATTGAATACATGGAATCTATTTTCCTAAATTTTAATTACATAACGAAAAAAAAATTTAAATTTAATCTCATAGACATGAAGACATTCTTGATTTTTAAATTAAAAATGTATGAATGTTTTCAATGGTTTTATGACCATATTCAAAGATAAATTGATTAAAAATAGTAAAAATATAAAATTTCTTTAAATTAGATATAATTAAAATATTTTAAAAAAATCAATATCTAATTAATCCTTTTAAATGTATTATATTTTAGAAAATTGTAATCAAAAACTAGATTTTTTAATATTTCATTAAAAACCGAATCATCACAGAAAAATACAAAATAGTTAGCCTAAAGACAATTATATTTTCCCCATTCAAATATGATATTCAGAGTTAGATATTAAATTTCTTAATGTTGCAAAAATTTTATTTAAAATACAGTTGATATTTAAAGGAGTTAAAAATGACATAATAAAAATACTGAATTTAATGTGTATTATTCGGTTCATATTTTCTAATGGATTCAAAATCTATTATATGAATAAAATAAAATTTTTATTGATTATAAATATATATATCACATTAATATAACTCTCTAATTTTAATGAATTTAAAGTATTAGAGAAACACTTCTTTGTGAGCATAAAAAAATACTATCCTTTATATTAAATTGATTCCCATATTAATTTTTAACCCATGAATTAATTTTATATTTATTCAAACCATATATTTATATATTTTATTTAAACCATTTCATAACTAATAGTTTAACAACAATGTTATATTAAATAATATTTTAATAATATATCGACATTCTGTAAAACTCGATCTTGATTGTAACACATGCCATTTGATAAAACTCATTATCTCATGCGATGTATTTTATCCATGTGTCTTGTTCAACCATATATATTTCATGGATTATATTTATTTAAAATTGTGAATATATTCTAATTGCACAAGTTCTTATATTTTATTATGAGCGTGGTTATACGTGCGACACAGTCTATCAAATACAACGTTCAATCATTAGAATTTCGAGGTGTTACACAAATAATGCTTAAGTAACCAGGGGAGTTTTGGGAATTTCATATTAAAAATTAGTTATAGAATTTTTATTTATATTTATCTGGTTAAATAGAATTGAAAATATTATTTTTCTATATGTTGTAATAAATTAACTTGTTTCTCTATTATGAGTTTGAATATGAAGGCTGCATTATTATCTACTAAGGTTTTGAAACATCATACCACCCTGAAGAAGAGAAAATTGGATATAGGGGGAAGAATAAATTGAACATATGTGATTTAATTCTCTTATAATCTAAATTTTGGTTGAGGTTATTGTTAGGGCTGTCCAGGTCCTGGGACAACCACCTCATCCAGTTTCCATTCAGGATCTTGTTGTGCATCCTTAGACGTACGTTCTTATGATTTGTCTACTAGAGTTATTTTTTCTAGATGTCATCTCTTGTAAAAGTAACAAATATCCCTCGACTTATTGAGAATTGTTTGATAATAATGTACATTTTTGGGGTTCATGGACATTCCCTATGGAATTAATGTGAATTGTGAAAACATCATTGTAGAAGTACTATGTAAGAAATTATGGTACATGATGGTGACAAAAATATAACATGATGAATAGAATTGAAATATATCAGGGATCGATTAACATACGAGTTCCATACAGAGTCAATGATGTTTTCCAAGGACACTTCCTTTTTGATACTAGAGTATGGTGAGAGGACTATGAAATAATTTTTCAAACATATTTATGATATTGTATAATTTTCACATGGTATTGAATCAAGTTAGAATATGAAGGTTGGACTATTAGAGTTTGGACTTTGATAATATATTCATTCTTAGGTTTTCTTTCAGAATATGTCTTCTTGTTGTGATTTATATAATAGAGAACTAGTGGTAATGAGAGGCATGGATGGAGTGTCAGTGTTACCTCAAGATTCATTCTCTCCCACTGGTTATGTTCATTCCCTTAAGGGAAAGAGGAAGTGTGAAGATCCTCAGGGTGGCACTCAGTAGTAAGTTCATTATATAACACATGAGTATCCTTGATGTGGTCCTTTAGATTGTATCCAATGTGGAAATACAGAACATTCAAAAAGGTTTTTCACTAAGGAACCCCTGAACTATGGCTCTTCTAGACATTCATGTCACATGGTGAGATTCTACCATATTTAATCAACACTATGTATTGTGATGGGATCAGTAACACCATCAAAAACTGAGGCATAACCAAATGGTTCTTTTAAAAAAGGGTTCCAACCCCAGGAATCATTAAAGAAGATTCTTCACATATTGGAAGAGTCTCCAGAGTAAGCAGATATGGGTCTTGTTACTATGATATGTACAATTACAATGGACTTCTCATTAGTTACTACTCTATTTGATATAGGTTCTTCTAATTTAATTATTTTAACAATAATGTTTTATTCTAAATCTATATATTGATATTTTATCATGTGCATTGTATGTTACTATATCCCTTGGTGTGGAGAGATTGAAGAATCTCCGTAGAACCTCCTACTTTTCTCTCTGTCAGATCATGAGCTTTCTAGAAGTTTTCCGATTCTCATATGAAACATGTTGATATAATGTATACATATTTATTTCCTCCTTTAAAATAAATCTATGTTTCATTATTAACATTTATGGGTCACATTCACTACATTCTATGGCCTCAAAAATGTTTTCCAAGGAGGATGGGACCAATGGTTGAGTATAGACAAACCATATAATCTAGTATTGTAGATAGTGATATCATTGTATGCCTTGTATCATTAGTGGTAATCTTTGAGAGGTGATATTTATTCACCTTTCGTTGTGTTTTACAATGATTTTCCTTCAAACATGTATGGATCGACACAAGTAAGGGGGTTGAGTTCCCTATTGACTTAAATCATATTACTCAACCGGTATATATTTACTCTTACTGTTTGATAGTATTTGAAGTACTCATTCAAATATTTTCATGAGAAAGTGTGTCATCCAAGTTCCAGGTGCTGCCTAAAAGAGCCTCAAACATGGTTGGTCACATGTCCTCAATCTCTTTTCACAGAATTCCAAAAGTTACTGACTAGCAGTGAATGCCTTTGGTGTGATAGTGGTTAAATTATTCCCACATTGGCAGAGTATCATAGAATAAACAAACAGATAATAGTATCAGAATCACTAATTCCCTACATTAAGTAAAGAATTGAATAATGAATGTAAATAATAAACTATAGCTTATATATATATATATAAATTTTTAATAATGTCACAATTATCTAGGAAAGCATCCAAAAAAGTCACAATGCTGGAATAGAGTTCTAAACCCCATGTATAAATAATGCATGTAAACTCACACATCATAGAAAGCCTCAGCTTTGTCAAAAGCTCCTCATCTTTATAGCAGTCATGTACCTAAAGTAGAAGGGAAATTGCCCCTATCTATACCTGTAACAATATCATATGTTTGATCCTAGAAGCATGACCAAAATAGAGTGTGAGACGACTCCCAGTATGAAACCACCCTATGATCTTGTGGATAATAGTTAGTGAGTATATATTTCATAAAAACATTCAAAATGATGCAAAAAACAATGAAGCACTCAAATTAATCAGCCTATAGTTTCAACAAAATTCATCTACATTCTACAATTGTTTGACCAAAAAAACACAAGCAACCCTATGGTAAGTTATAAAATCCAACACCTTTAGTTCATCTTAGACAAGGACTCTATAAGGAGGCAGTCATCATAAATTCCCCATGTGGTCTTTTAACATTAAACTATATACTATATGAGGAAGCACTCAACTTCCAATTCCCATTGTGGTATCACAATGTGGAACTACATGCACTCCAAGGGAGCACACACGTCCATACCCCCCTCTGGTCATGCTTCGTGAGAAGTAAAACATACACTCGTGGGAAGCCCTTAGCATCCATTCCCCCTATGGTCTCACTACATCAGGTTCACATAGTCTTGTGTAATAAATTTATGCACAACGATCTCTAGCAACCAATGTAAACCTCAAAAAGATTACTACATGGATAAACAACTACAATGCATTTAATTGGCATGTAATACAATAAATACTCCATAAAAAACTAACAATGGAATGAAAAACCACAACATAACAGTGAATTATAGACCCAATAGCCAATATCAATCAAACATGGGAAAAAAAATCCAAATGCAATGTAATAGAACTTGTTCATTATCAAAACCCCTACTTAAGAAAACAATGAATATTATACATTAATACTGTTAAATTAAAAAACCAAACAATACCATGAAATAGGTTGTTGGTACCTTTTTTCACATATAACTCATTATCATCTACAAAATGTCACAAACTACATAATATAACAATGTACAATCAATATTGTTGAAATTCATCCTTTGAATCGACATAAAATGACATAGTTCTAAAAATGTGTCAAGAACGATCATTCAATGATATCTCATAAAGGAGGATAAATCATGAGAAGAGGCAATATAATAAGTAAGCACTCACCGATGTGATTCCAACACAATCGATAGTTTTTTATTTAGATCATAGATGATCGATCGATGTCCTGGAGTATAAATGTCACTCCTGGTCACTCTAGGACAAGATGTGTTTTGATGAAGACAATTCTAGGAATGATACACGACCCCAATACATTTAATGAAATAATATAAAAATACTACATGTACTATTAATGAACACACTGTGTATTATCCTCAACTGACCCCTGATATTTGTAGTCGGCCACGTCACCCCACATGGCCATGTCTTTGTCGTTACATGACCTAGATGTAATTGTAAATGGTAACAGAGTTCACGGTATATACTCCTATGTACAAGTCTTGTACTACTAAACTTTCCAAAAAACTCCACTTCTCATCGAAGACACCAGAAATCAAGATACATATATGAATGATCATCTATGTTCTTACTAACATTCCCCCATAATGAAATTCCTACCTAGATTACCCTTAAAAGGTGGAAATGAAGAATCATTAAATAGACCAGGCCACTGTAATCACACATCGGTCTCCCTCTCCTATGTCTTGTTCTATACTCACCTATACTGACATAACACTTGTACTAAAGGAACATATCAACCACTGAGAACCTTCGTGATTTGATCAACAATCTTGATACGGTTCTCATCAAATGATGTTTCCACGTCAACCTCAACTTACTCAGGTTGAAAAAACATGATACGAGTATGAGAATTAATGAAATAGATGAGAAATGTTGTAAACATTGTGCATAGACTAGTTCCTATGAGACAAATGCAACCGATTGGAAACTGTCCCAACACTCTACAAAACCACCAACATCTCGGAGCATCATAGTGAAATATTTCCTTGCCTTTATATACTCCAGTGTCCCATCCATGGTGTGACCCGTAGGAAAACCAAAGCCTAGTCCTCTAACACCATATGTGGTCTTCCTCGATCAGCGTAAATCTTCTGTTTTGACTATGTAGTATCCATCCAATTTGGAATCGACAACACCAGCTCTGTGGTTTCCTAGAAAAAGTGAGGTCCCAACATAGCTCCCTCTCAAACCTCTAGCCAACAAAGGGGTGATCGGCATGACCTACCAAACAAATCCTCATAAGGTGTCACCTAAATAGTTTCTTAATATATATTATTGTAGAAAAAATCCACTAGAGGTATTCTCTTCTACCATGAACATCCAAAATATAAAATGAATTCTCAAATCAATTCCTCCTGTACCTGAATTGTGTGCTCAGATTGGACATCTGTTTGGGAATTGTATATTGTACTCATAAGTACCTTTGTACTAAAATCCCACTGAAATTCCTACTAGTCACAAAAAGTAAAACTAGCATCCTTTTCATAAATGATGGAGTGTGAATCCCCATGTAAACGTACAATCTCTCAGATGTACAACCTTCCAACCTCATCTACACTGAAGGTCTCCTTGATCGGTAAAAAATTTACATCCATTCTTAGTATATCAATGACAAAATGAACTGCATCATTCCATTGAGGCGATCTTTAGAAACCGATAAATAATTCCCTCGTGACATCATTCCAGTTCCACTTTGGAATGGGTAACTACTGAAAAATTCCAATTGGTCAGTGATGCTCAACCTTCACCTACTGCTGGTGGAACACCTCATCACAAAAACATTAAAATCTCCCTTCATACATGTAACAGCCCAAGATTTTATGAAAAATATTCTTTTTAATTTTATTAATGTCTTGTGTTGTACGCTACACCAAAAGGAGCTTGCACAACACGCATCCTTGACTTGCCTTGCATTACACGCAATCGCAACCTTCCTCGATAGTGTGTGTAGTACGCAATAACGAGTTTCACTAAACAGCGATATGCTATTAAAACTAGCCTTTATGAATAGTAATAACCACTTTTTGAAATTTTGTAAATTTTATTTTTCAAAATGGATTTCATTTTTGGATTCGGAGTATCGAATTTAGCCTAAGGTGAAATTTCGGTACATTTCGGATAACTTTCATATTATGATGAATAGTGAAAATTACTAAATTATAATTAAAAACAACTTTTTTAATCGAAATAATTAATAGTGATAAATTATTAATTTGAGTGGTTTTAAAGTATATTTAGAATATATTTTTACAATTTAATACAATGTTGGTCATTGGATGTAGTTTCACATTTAAACTAGACATAAACAAGTGTCAATCTTTTGATAGATATTGTTTCTTAAAAACACGCTATTTGTTTTAACAGCGGGATTTAATTATAAAATTAATCAATGCAACTTTTATGTTATGAATTTGGAAAAATAGACTTCATTTTTGAATTCGGAATATGAAATATAGCTTGGGATGAAATTTTGGCATTGTTCTGAAAAACATCAATTTTTGATGAATAGTGA
This sequence comes from Viscum album, assembly GCA_963277665.1. NCBI lineage: Eukaryota > Viridiplantae > Streptophyta > Magnoliopsida > Santalales > Viscaceae > Viscum > Viscum album. Next base: position 914,824,540 of record OY728157.1, read on the forward strand.
AACTACTAAGTGGTAGGTTAAAAACTGAATTTTGCATAAAACTTAATTTTACCGCTTTTGTGAATGGAATTTCGAAAATCCGAGAGACACGGTTAATATCAAGGACTAAAATGTGGTTCAATGAGATGAAAATAATTTTTTGGTGAATAGTAACTTTTTACTTTTTTTTACCGCGGTTAATAGTAAATAGGGTAACTAAGGGTAAATATGATATTACTATTACCCTAACACATGACCTAATTCTATTGGACAAGTTTAATTCGACCAAAAACAAACTTAGGAATAAAATATGACCATTTAGGCCCACTTGGATTAGATTAGGACATTTATTATGAATTTATTTAAAGAAGGGTTAAAATAGTTAAAATCAAAGTTTAATAAGTAAATCATTTTTAATATGGGGTTATACATAAGATAAATTCGATTGTAAATATTCATTAGAAAGCTAAAAAGATTTCCTACATGATGGTATTTTATTTGTAATTTTTAGACATCAAATAATTTAATTTATTTATGACACAACGATGATGCAGTAATTATCTTATTAATGAAATATTGACATAATTGATGTTATAAACACAAAAATAAATGTAATTTGAGATTTTTTATGAATTCCACTAATTTTATAGGTTACTATGATATATTAATGTTGATTTAATCAACTTGGTTCGAACATATAATTCTGTTATGACTTTCACAAAAATCATATATCAAATAGTGTCAAAATTGACACAAAATAGTTTTTAAATCAAATATTATATTATTAATTGTTATTTTATTCCTAAAATTATAAGGTTCGGCCAAATGACTTAGATAAGGATATATATATTAATAATAAACATTTTGTGGTTCGTTTGGCATATTATAGTAAGTTTATTAACCATATAGTGAAAGAAAACAAAAAGACACTGTAAAAGTTAAATTATTTAACTTAGAGTTAAATCTAATTGATAAGGTTTAAAATAATATCCAAACATGTCTAAATTTGATTGGTTGATGAGATTACAACCCTATCTCATCTAATCTTCGAATATGAGTCATTTTTGGAGGTTTTTAAGTGGGGTTAGATTTATTATAAATTAATATTTTTAAGAATTCCTAAGGTGCCCCTCTCCTCCCTTATAAATGGGCACCTCCTCCCCCTCCTCCTCACACCAATTTTGAGCACTCAAGCTCGGCCGACCCCTGCCATTTTCTCCTCTCCAATTTCCTAGAATAATCCTAGAGGTTCTGGTCTTCTCCAAAGACCAATCTTATTTCCTTAAGTGGAGGATTCAAAGAGGCGTTCCAAAGAAGAGGTAATATCCATTACCGATCTTTTCAATTTCTTTCTTCTTCAACTTCTTCTTCTTTAGTTGTTTCATGATAAAGTAATAACATCAGTATTACTTACATACTGATATGTTATTATAAATATGAAACAACCCTAATCCACCTTCTATCCATCCTACGGAAAAATGAAATCACCGCGCGTGCGTACGTACGGAATACCGTCTCCACGCCGTGGTGTAATCTATTTTCCACCATCACCTTACAAGGATGGGTATAATGGTGTAATGAGTAACTATATATGATTAGTATGAAGTAATATTGATACTGAAATAATATATATATATACTCCAATACAATTCCACGATCATAGGAACGATATCATCACTCGTGCGTACGTACGGAATACTGTCTCCACGATGTGATGCGACTCGTTCTACATGATCTTCATTTCATAATGATTATATAAATGAATTGAATGAATGAATATGGTATATACTACACTAATACCATTCTGGAAATGAATTATCTATAACCTAAAGATAAGAATAAGAATTTATTCGACAAAACACGCATAAGAACAAAAAGTTATAAAGACCCGAGTAACAAGTAACAATGAAATATTACTAACAAGAAGCTAATAATATGACCATATATGATATCATATCAATATGTATGATTATGGAATAAGTCAATAACATTATTGAAACCATTATACAGGAGCTTCGAACACGAACAAAGCAAATCGGACCTAAGCTAAGGGAAATATCACAATCTCATTTTTATCCGAGATTGTTTATTCGTAAGTATTTACTGGGGTGTATTTTATCATCCACATCCATGTTCCCTCAATATGTAATATTGTTTCCATCCACTTGAAATAGTTTAAATCCAATTTTACCCTTAGGTGAGTTTTTAGTAAAGAATATGAAATGAATCTTTTGTCGTTTTTCCGTACGAGGTACTTTTTGACTTTTCCGACAAAAGTACGAAGAATGTTTTTTTAACTTATATGGTATGAATGGATTTTTAAAACATTACTTCAAAGAAGCTTCCTTTATAAGTTTTCAAGTTTATTTTTAATCAACTTCTTTTATTTTAAAGTTGTATGACATGTTATGAAAGGAAAAATGTTTTTGAAGAAGAAAGGATATTTTCCTCAAGAATTCAATTCAAGTGTTTTATCAAAATTATTTTCCATCTATGATAATAAAGGGTTCTGTTTCTATCCATATTTTTACATTGGTTTGACTATTTTTTGATGGAATTATGTTTATGAATTCCTTTATCATATATGAATTGATTTATGATGTCATGATGTTTCAAGAATCCCATTTTTGTTATATGTGTTATGCGATGATGTATGTTTTATGATTATGTGGCACACATAAGAAATGATTCATTATAAGATGGGTGGGACCTATATCTCCCTCCAATGCATTGGGTAATGATTTTATATCTCATGAGAAAGACATGGCTGGAACGGAAGGTTATTTCGGTTCAGTGATACAGGACTGAAACGAGGAGTGAACTCGGTTCAGAAAGGGACTTTGTCCACTAAGATAGTCTTGGCAATGAGTCATGACTAACAAGAAATGATTTCCATGATTATGTGTGCATGCCACAAAGTTTCAAGTTTCATGTTATGATTATGGGGATCTCATTTTCACTTCTATGATTTGTTCCATGTTAAGATATTATGATCTCTTTTGCAGGTTGTGATTTTCAAAAAGATATGATATGATTTTTATTTCTTTTGTATACCCTTACTGAGCATTTGAGCTCACCCTTTTATGTTTTCTTTTCCCCAGGATATAATGAAAGGTTTTAGGTAAAAAAAAATGGAAGATCTTTACGGGAGATATTGAAGATCTTTCACCAGGATTAGAAGATTATGTTCCGAGTTTCCAAAGACACTAAACTATTACGATCCTTTAGTGTGTGTTTTTGTTATGTACTAAGTATTCCGCAAAAGTAATGTAATGTCAATGTACGATAAGCTTCGGGTCTCTACAGTTGGTATCAGAGGAAAGGTTTAGTCAACCTTTGGAAACTAGGATGCGAAAACGTTAGTGAGATCCCTAGAGATATTTCTAAGGTATGTCTAGGGATGCCCCTAAGGATAAGTATACGTATAGGATATAGTCCTAGAACTTTGGTAACGATATTAGATTAAACCAAAGATGTTAGATATTTAAGTTACTCCCCCTTTATTATGATTTTTGACTCTCACACTATTCTTTTTGGGTTTTAGAAAACGGCTGGAATCAAGATGATTCACGATAATGAAGGATATGATGGACAATGGAATGATATTCTTCATAATGAAATGGGATTTGGAAGTCCAAACATCATTATTATGCCGAATCAGCAATCTCATAATATGATCAATAAAGTAAAATTTGGTAAGTTTCCTGACTCGGCTAATAAGAGAAAGATGGAGTTTCATGATGATCCTAGAGGAAAGAAAGTTCAATTTCCCCTATGTAAATCATGTGGGAAGAGGCATCAAGGAGAATGTTTCAAGGGAACTGGAAGATGCTTTGGGTGTGGAAAAGAAGGACACAAAGCAAGTAAGTGCAAAGGAAAATGTTCGGTTAACACCATAGATGAGGATAATGGTATTGCTACGACATCAAAAATGGTTAAGTGTTTTAAATGTGGAATGTATGGGCATTATGCAAACAAATGCCCTAAGGGAAAGACTCATGAAGAGAATCAGTATGGTCATATGGGTAGTATTTATGTGGATGATGATGAAGAGACTACAAATGATATGTGAGATGAAAGAATTTTTGAAGCTCGGTCAATGGTTTGAGAATGTAGTGGAATGATTACATGTTTATCATGTGTAATTTTGGAATAAAGAGACATCTATGGATTGTTACACTGTTGTCTTTCCTTGTGTTTTGAAAGTGTATGATTAATGTTACTAGTATCCATGAAAGGTTATTCAGATATTTTTGGAATTTAGATGATATGCGCATAATAAAGGGATAAGGAGAAAATTAAATGTATGATAGTATTCATGAGCTCATGATTGATATAAGGACTAAGTGATATCATGGTTTGAGTATATAGAATTTTGAGGATTTTGGTATGTGGAAAGTGTTAACTTTTAACTGCATTCATGTTTTCACTAAGGTATTCAAGAGAATACATGATTAAGGACTTTGAATGTTTAGAATGTGACCAACAAAACATATCTTATGATATGTGGGGATCAACGACAGTATTAAATCTCTGGTAATCGTTGTCACTATATTATGAGAGTGGACTGCAGTATTATGGATAAGCCTAATGATTGAAATGGATTATGTTGGACATAAGTGAGTATTGTTTAAGGATCGAAGTTTTCTCGATATTATTGATGGGATGTTATAGTAATATAGTTTTAGAAAAAGGACAACCTGCAGGACGGGCGACAGCCCATCGCTTCGGACAAGGCTGTAGGAATCGAACCCACAACCGAAGTGCGACTGGCCTTTATCGCCTACCACTGACCTACAGGAAGTCCCTATTCAGTAGAAACTAGTTTTATTATATTAAGCAGTATGATATATGAAGTATAAGTCCATTTTAGGAACCATATATGATTAATCTCACTATAGATCGATTTATGGATATAATTTTTGCTAACCTTTTGTTTGAGACAGATGGAATGACCCGTCATTCTATCACATTATCTGCTAACACTTCACGAATAACAAATTCAACTTCATTTATTTAAGAGATGAAGTGGAAATTCTTCAAGGCACGAACAACAGTGAGATTGTACCAAAATAAAGTAAGTATTTATTCTAATTCAAATTTTCAACTTTAGGGAAATGATCTTGAAAACCAAAAATGTTGTCCTAGTGATCTTATACCTGAGGAATCAGATGGTACCTTATATCATCACAAATTTATGGATTTGTGATTTTTGGCTTTTCCATAGCCATGTTCTCTACCACTCTCCATCAGAACATGATGGTTAGATTTTTCTTCCATATCCATATTTTTACCTATGTGGAAACCCAACAATTAGTTTATTTGGGTAATCGTTACATTTCATACTTTAGTTTTTAAAGCCAAGTTTTGGTATTCCTTTTTACGATGTGGGAAACTTTCGAATAGAAAACCATTTATAACCCCGACGAATTTCGAGGGCGAAATTCATTTTAAGGGGGGTAGAATGTAACAGCCCAAGATTTTATGAAAAATATTCTTTTTAATTTTATTAATGTCTTGTGTTGTACGCTACACCAAAAGGAGCTTGCACAACACGCATCCTTGACTTGCCTTGCATTACACGCAATCACAACCTTCCTCGATAGTGTGTGTAGTACGCAATAACGAGTTTCACTAAACCGCGATATGCTATTAAAACTAGCCTTTATGAATAGTAATAACCACTTTTTGAAATTTTGTAAATTTTATTTTTCAAAATGGATTTCATTTTTGGATTCGGAGTATCGAATTTAGCCTAAGGTGAAATTTTGGTACATTTCGGATAACTTTCATATTCTGATGAATAGTGAAAATTACTAAATTATAATTAAAAACAACTTTTTTAATCGAAATAATTAATAGTGATAAATTATTAATTTGAGTGGTTTTAAAGTATATTTAGAATATATTTTTACAATTTAATACAATGTTGGTCATTGGATGTAGTTTCACATTTAAACTAGACATAAACAAGTGTCAATCTTTTGATAGATATTGTTTCTTAAAAACACGCTATTTGTTTTAACAGCGGGATTTAATTATAAAATTAATCAATGCAACTTTTATGTTATGAATTTGGAAAAATAGACTTCATTTTTGAATTTGGAATATGAAATATAGCTTGGGATGAAATTTTGGCATTGTTCTGAAAAACATCAATTTTTGATGAATAGTGAAACTACTAAGTGGTAGGTTAAAAACTGAATTTTGCATAAAACTTAATTTTACCGCTTCTGTGAATGGAATTTCGAAAATCCGAGAGACACGGTTAATATCAAGGACTAAAATGTGGTTCAATGAGATGAAAATAATTTTTTGGTGAATAGTAACTTTTTACTTTTTTTTACCGCGGTTAATAGTAAATAGGGTAACTAAGGGTAAATATGATATTACTATTACCCTAACACATGTCCTAATTCTATTGGACAAGTGTAATTCGACCAAAAACAAACTTAGGAATAAAATATGACCATTTAGGCCCACTTGGATTAGATTAGGACATTTATTATGAATTTATTTAAAGAAGGGTTAAAATAGTTAAAATCAAAGTTTAATAAGTAAATCATTTTTAATATGGGGTTATACATAAGATAAATTCGATTGTAAATATTCATTAGAAAGCTAAAAAGATTTCCTACATGATGGTATTTTATTTGTAATTTTTAGACATCAAATAATTTAATTTATTTATGACACAACGATGATGCAGTAATTATCTTATTAATGAAATATTGACATAATTGATGTTATAAACACAAAAATAAATGTAATTTGAGATTTTTTATGAATTCCACTAATTTTATAGGTTACTATGATATATGAATGTTGATTTAATCAACTTGGTTCGAACATATAATTCTGTTATGACTTTCACAAAAATCATATATCAAATAGTGTCAAAATTGACACAAAATAGTTTTTAAATCAAATATTATATTATTAATTGTTATTTTATTCCTAAAATTATAAGGTTCGGCCAAATGACTTATATAAGGATATATATATTAATAATAAACAATTTGTGGTTCGTTTGGCATGTTATAGTAAGTTTATTAACCATATAGTGAAAGAAAACAAAAAGACACTGTAAAAGTTAAATTATTTAACTTAGAGTTAAATCTAATTGATAAGGTTTAAAATAATATCCAAACATGTCTAAATTTGATTGGTTGATGAGATTACAACCCTATCTCATCTAATATTCGAATATGAGTCATTTTTGGAGGTTTTTAAGTGGGGTTAGATTTATTATAAATTAATATTTTTAAGAATTCCTAAGGTGCCCCTCTCCTCCCTTATAAAAGGGCACCTCCTCCCCCTCCTCCTCACACCAATTTTGAGCACTCAAGCTCGGCCAACCCCTGCCATTTTCTCCTCTCCAATTTCCTAGAATAATCCTAGAGGTTCTGGTCTTGTCCAAAGACCAATCTTAGTTCCTTAAGTGGAGGATTCAAAGAGGCGTTCCAAAGAAGAGCTAATATCCATTACCGATCTTTTCAATTTCTTTCTTCTTCAACTTCTTCTTCTTTAGTTGTTTCATGATAAAGTAATAACATCAGTATTACTTACATACTGATATGTTATTATAAATATGAAACAACCCTAATCCACCTTCTATCCATCCTACGGAAAAATGAAATCACCGCGCGTGCGTACGTACGGAATACCGTCTCCACGCCGTGGTGTAATCTATTTTCCACCATCACCTTACAAGGATGGGTATAATGGTGTAATGAGTAACTATATATGATTATTATGAAGTAATATTGATACTGAAATAATATATATATATACTCCAATACAATTCCACGATCATAGGAACGATATCATCACTCGTGCGTACGTACGGAATACCGTCTCCACGATGTGATGCGACTCGTTCTACATGATCTTCATTTCATAATGATTATATAAATGAATTGAATGAATGAATATGGTATATACTACACTAATACCATTCTGTAAATGAATTATCTATAACCTAAAGATAAGAATAAGAATTTATTCGACAAAACACGCATAAGAACAAAAAGTTATAAAGACCCGAGTAACAAGTAACAATGAAATATTACTAACAAGAAGCTAATAATATGACCATATATGATATAATATCAATATGTATGATTCTGGAATAAGTCAATAACATTATTGAAACCATTATACAGGAGCTTCGAACACGAACAAAGCAAATCGGACCTAAGGTAAGGGAAATATCACAATCTCATTTTTATCCGAGATTGTTTATTCATAAGTATTTACTGGGGTGTATTTTATCATCCACATCCATGTTCCCTCAATATGTAATATTGTTTCCATCCACTTGAAATAGTTTAAATCCAATTTTACCCTTAGGTGAGTTTTTAGTAAAGAATATGAAAGGAATCTTTTGTCGTTTTTCCGTACGAGGTACTTTTTGACTTTTCCGACAAAAGTACGAAGAATGTTTTTTTAACTTATACGGTATGAATGGATTTTTAAAACATTACTTCAAAGAAGCTTCCTTTATAAGTTTTCAAGTTTATTTTTAATCAACTTCTTTTATTTTAAAGTTGTATGACATGTTATGAAAGGAAAAATGTTTTTGAAGAAGAAAGGATATTTTCCTCAAGAATTCAATTCAAGTGTTTTATCAAAATTATTTTCCATCTAAGATAATAAAGGGTTCTGTTTCTATCCATATTTTTACATTGGTTTGACTATTTTGTGATGGAATTATGTTTATGAATTCCTTTATCATATATGAATTGATTTATGATGTCATGATGTTTCAAGAATCCCATTTTTGTTATATGTGTTCTGCGATGATGTATGTTTTATGATTATGTGGCACACATAAGAAAGGATTCATTATAAGATGGGTGGGACCTATATCTCCCTCCAATGCATTGGGTAATGATTTTATATCTCATGAGATAGACATGGCTGGAACGGAAGGTTATTTCGGTTCAGTGATACAGGACTGAAACGAGGAGTGAACTCGGTTCAGAAAGGGACTTTGTCCACTAAGATAGTCTTGGCAATGAGTCATGACTAACAAGAAATGATTTCCATGATTATGTGTGCATGACACAAAGTTTCAAGTTTCATGTTATGATTATGGGGATCTCATTTTCACTTCTATGATTTGTTCCATGTTAAGATATTATGATCTCTTTTGCAGGTTGTGATTTTCAAAAAGATATGATATGATTTTTATTTCTTTTGTATACCCTTACTGAGCATTTGAGCTCACCCTTTTATGTTTTCTTTTCCCCAGGATATAATGAAAGGTTTTAGGTAAAAAAAATGGAAGATCTTTACGGGAGATATTGAAGATCTTTCACCAGGATTAGAAGATTATGTTCCGAGTTTCCAAAGACACTAAACTATTACGATCCTTTAGTGTGTGTTTTTGTTATGTACTAAGTATTCCGCAAAAGTAATGTAATGTCAATGTACGATAAGCTTCGGGTCTCTACAATACAGGTCCACTAGTACTTATAGTATAGATATCGATACATCTTGTTGAAACTAGGATAAACTAACCAAATGAGGAGTGAAAATCCTGCATCATCTCCTCATGTATGTCTGGTGACACCCATATGCATCAATTTAAGGGCATGATTTCATCCGCTACTATGGTCTATCCAGGAATAGGGTCCTCTGATGACACACTCTCCCGTAGAAATCGGCCTTTAAAATATGATAGGTGTCTCATTTACCCATGCGTATGTAGAGTAGGGGTAATATCTACAGTAGAAATAAATGTATGTCCAAGTCTATCATAATCCTTGACATGCATCTCTATGAAGAGGTAAATAAGAATCAACTCTCTAATGGCCTCTTGAATTACCTATATCTAAGTCCTCATGTTCAACGAATCGACCACAACATTTTCGTTTCCCAACATGTTGGCATGATCAATATCAAATTACTGAAGGTACTTAGCCCACCTCTACTGTCTCACGTAAACGTCACACTGGGTAATAATATACTTTGGTCATTTGTTATCAGTGTACACCACAAAATCGTCTCTGATAAGGTAATGTCTCCAACAGAACAGGGCATGATCATCTACAGAAAACATGAGATTTTGTGATAGGTAATTCTTCTCTTATGGCGTCAACCATCGATACCTGTATGCTATGACTCCTTCTACCCGCATAAGTCCTGCTACCAGCCCGATACCAGATGGATCACATTAACATCATAACTAATTACCTAATTTGGAAATACTAGTATTAGTGCTGAATTCAACCTTCCATTCATCTTCTTAAAGAATGAATCACAAAAATCTATATACAAGTACATCACATCCTTCTTAGTAAGGCTAGTAAGTGGTACCACTATGTGGGAAATGCCTTGTATAAAATGTTTTTAGTAACCAACATACCCTAGAAAACACCGTACCTCTAATATGTTTTTTGATGCTCCCATGTAACTACTACTCTCAAATTCTCTAGGTCTACGGATACTCCATACTTTAAGAAAAATGACCGATAATGTGAATCTGTTCTATCAAAAATAAAAATTTTGAGAGATTAAAATATAACTAATTCTTACATAGTATACTAAAAATGATATAAATATGGGTATCATGGTAGTGTCGAGTGGGAAAGTACACCAATATATCATCCTCCAAACCACCAAGAATCAATCCAAGTATGGATGGAACACTGGGTTCTTCTGTGCCATAAACACTATAGCTGCATTCGTATAACGACCCATACTTTACATACATTGTTATTAATTCAGAATGTAAGCACTCTTATTTCAAAATATAACAAAATAATGAAAGGACCGAATAGGTATAGTGCCTTTAGAAATTTGGAAACACAAACAACTAGTTCATAAAGCATCTACAATGTCTCCCAACTATTTCATCATATCTATAGTCCCTTTTGACATATCTTAGTTAATACCATTCTTCGTTAACTGGGAAAAGAAAACTTACAAAAGGGTGAGCTCAAATTCTCAGTAAGGGTAAAAAAAAGAAATATCAATCACATCAAATTCATAAGAACATAACATTTTGGAAATATTACCCTGCAAAAGAGATCATAATTTCATAACATGGGATAAATCATGGTAGTGAAATTTAATCACAATAATCATAACATAAAAAAATGAAACATTGTGGCATACACACATAATCATAGAGAATTGTTTCTTATTAGTCAAGACTCATTTCCAAGACTATATTAGTGAACAAAGTCCATTTCTGAACTGAGTTCACTCCTCGTTTCAGTCATGTTTCAATGAACTGGTTTAACCTTCCGTTCCATCCATGTCTATCTCATGAGATATAAAATCTTTATCCAATGAATTGGAGGGAGATATAGGTCCCACCCATCTCATAATGAAACCATTCTTATGTGTGCCACAAAATCATAAACCATACATTATCGCATAGCCCATGTAATAAAAATGGGATTCTTAAACATTGTGAAATCATAAAACAATTCATATAAGATAAAGGAATTCATAAAAATTATTCCATCACAACATGATCAAATTAATGTATTAATAGGGATAGAAACAGAGCCCTTTATTATCTTAGATGGAAAATAATTTTGATAAAACAATTGAACTCCGTTCTTGAGCAAAATATCCTTTCTACTTCAAAAACACTTTTCCTTTCTTAACATGTCATACAATTCTAAACTAAAAGATGTTTATTAAAAATAAACTTGAAAACTTGTAAAAGAATCTTTTTAGAAATAATGTTTTAAAAATCCATTCATGCCGTATATGTTAAAAAAACATTCTTCTTGTACTTTTGTTGGAAAAGCCAAAATATAATTCGTACGAATAATGACAAAAGATCCCTTTAATAACATATACCAAAAACTCACCTAAGGGTAAAATTGGATTTATAAAATTGTAGGTGGATGGAAATAATATTACATATTGAGGAAATATTGATGTGGATGATAAAATACACTCCAGTAAATATCAAAGAATAAACAATCTCGGATAAAAATGAGATTGTGATATTTTCCCCTACCTTATGTCTGATTTGCTTCGTAAGTGTTCGAACCTCCTATATAATGATTTAAATAATGTCATTGACTTATTCCAGAATCATAATTATTTTTATGATATCATATATGGTCATATTCATAGCTTCTAATTAGTAATATTTCATTACTACTTATTATTCGGGTGTTTATTACTTTTTGTTCTTATGCATGTTTTGTCGAATAAATTCGTAGTTTTCTTTTTTAGGTTATAGATACCTCATTTCCATAATGGTATTAGTGTAATACATATCATATTCGTTCATTCAATTCATTTATATAATTATTATGAAATGAAGATCATGTATAACGAGTCACATCACATCGTGGAGATGGTATTCCGTACGTATGCACGAGCGATGATATCGTTTGATCATGGAATTCTATTGGAGTGTATGTATACTAATTCAGAATCAATATAACTTTATAATAATCATATATAGTCATTGTTTACACCGTTATACCCATCCATGTAAGGTGGTGGTGGAAAATAGATTACACCATGGTGTGGAGACGGTATTCCGTACGTAAGCACGTGCGATCAGTATATGAGTGATACTGATGTTATTAATTTATAATGAAACAACTAATGAAGAAGAAGTAGAAGCAGAAACAATGTTGAAATAATCGGTAACGGACATTACGTCTTCTTTGAAGCACCTCTTTGAGACCTCCTTTTTGGGGACTAAAATTGGTCTTCGAAGAAGACCAGGACTTCTAAGATGATTCTAGGGAATTGGGAATGAGAAATGTACAGGGTTTGGCCAAGCTTGAAGACTCAAATTGGTGTGAGGAGGAGAGGGAGGAGGTGCCCTTTTATAAGGGAGGAGAGGGGCACCTTTGGAATAACAAAAAATATTATTTTGTTATAAAGTCAAATTTGGTTTTTAATAGCTCCAAAATGATATATTTAAAAGCTATAGTGGGAATGGGTCGAAATACTCTCATCCAATAGAATTTAGACAAGTTTATGTCATTATATTAACCTTATCTTTTAGTTTTACTTCTTAGTTAACTAGATTGACATTTAACATGTCACTTTTTATTTTTATATTATATAGTTAATAAAATTACCATATACATCCAAGCGACCCCCCAAGTGGTCCATTAATGATACACCGATCCTGATATTAGTATCTTGGACGAACCTTAGTTTTTTAGGAATATAATAACAATTAATAATATAATATTTGTTTTAAAAACAATTTTATGTCAATTTCGACACTATTTGGTAATTGATTTTTGTGAAAATCATAACCAAATTATTAGTTCGAAAAAATTAATTAAATAAATAATAACATGTAATATTAACTTATAAAATTATTGGAATTCATTAAATGTCTCAAATTATATTTATTTGGGTATTTATATCATCAATTGTGTCAATATTTCATTAATAAGATAATTACTGCATCATCATTGTGTCATTAATAAATTAAATTATTTTAAGTATAAAAATTACAAATAAAATACCATTCTGTAGGAAATCTTTTTATCTTTCTAATGAATATTTATAGTCGAATTTATCTTATGTATAACCCTATATTAAAAATGATTAATTATTAAACATTGATTTTAACTGTTTTAACCCTTCTTTAAATAAATTGATAATTAATGTCCCAATCTAATCCAAGTGGGCCTAAATGGTCTTATTTTATTCCTAAGGTTGTTTTTGGTCGAATTACACTTATCTAATAGAATTAGGACATGTTTTAGGGTAATAATAAAATCTTTTTTACCCTTAATTCCCCTATTTACTTTTAACCGTGGTAAAAAATAAAAAAGTTACTATTCACCAAAAATTATTTTCATCTCATTGAACAAAATTTTAGTCCTTGATATTAACCCCGTCTCTCGAAATTTCAAAATTCCACTCACAGAAGCGGTAAAATTATGTTTTATGAAAAATTCATTTTTTTAACTACATCTTAGTTGAATCACTATTCATCAAAAAATGAAAGTTTCCAGAAAAATACAAAAAAATAAGTCTAAGCTATATTTGAAATTATGAATTCATAAATGGTTTCTATTTTATCAAATTCAAAACAAATCAATTACATTAACTAATTTAAAAATTAATTCCCATCGTCAAAACAAATAGCATGTTTTTTAGAGATAATAACTATCAAAAGATTGACACTTGTTTATGTCTGGTTTAGATGTGAAATTACATCCAATGAAAAACATTGCATTAAATTGTAAAAATATATTCTAAATATACTTTAAAACCACTCAAATTAATAATTTATCAAAATTAATTATTTTTATTAGAAAATTAGTCTTTAATTAAAATTAAGTTATATTCCCTATTCATCATAATATAAAAGTTATCCGAAAAGTTCCAAAATTTCACGCTAAACTAATTTCGATATTCCGAATCCAAAAATGAAGTCCATTTTGAAAAATATATTTTAAAAAATTTCAAAAAGTGGTTATTACGATTCATAACAGATAGTTTTAATAATATTTTAATAGCATCGTTGTTTAGTGAAACTAGGTATTGCGTACGACGCAAGCTATCGAGGAAGGATGAGGTTGCGTGTAAAGAAAGCCAAGCTAGTTTTGTGTGTAGTGAAAGATTCCTTTGATTATTTATATAACATAAAAACAAAATATTTCTCATAAAAGTCTCGAGTGTTACATTCTACCCCCCTTAAAATGAATTTCCCCCTCAAAATTCGACACTTGTAACAAACAGATGAAGATACCTCTCCCTAATAATATCCTCAAGCTCCCATGTAGCTTCTTCTAATTGGTGGTTCCTCCATAAAACTTTCACCAAGCGAGTGGTCTTTTTCTATAGAACATTTTCAATATGATCGAGAATCTCTCTCAGATGTTCTTCATAAGAAACATATTCTTTCAGCGGTACAACTTCTGAGCTGAGTACATGTGAAGGGTAAGGTATGTACTTTCCCTGGAGAGACACATGGAACACATCGTTAACTTGAGAGAGATTCGGTGGAAGAGCCAATCGGTAAGCTACCTTCCCAACACAATCCAGTATTTTGAAAAGACCGATATATCTATGGATCAACTTCCCCTTCTTTCCAAATCTCATGACCCTCTTCCAGGGAGATATTTGTAAGAACACTTTATCACCCACTTCAAACTCTATGACTTTTCTTCGGTTGTCGGTATAGCTTTTTTTCGACTCTGAGATGCTCTTATGTGTTGTTGAATAGATCTGACCTTTTCTGCCATTTCATCAAAAGGATCAGGTCCTAATAGCTTTCTTTCCCCAACTTCATCCCAGCAAGTTGGAGTCCTGCATTTCATTCCATAGATAGCTTCATAAGGAGCCACCTGAATACTGGAGTGAAATATATTATTATAAGAAAATTCCACCAAAGGTAAGTGTTGATCCCAACCACCTTTGAAATCTATAGAGCAAGCTCTCAACATATCTTCTAGTGTTTGAATTGTCCTCTCAGACTGACCGTCTGTCTGAGGATGATAAGCAGTGCTGAAACTCAACTCTATATCCAGAGTATACTGAAGACTTCTCCAGAACTTTGAGGTATACCTCGGATCCCGGTCTAATATAATAGAAAGTGGTGCTCCATGTAATCTTACCATTTCCTTTACATATATCCTGGAAAGCGGATCTAGAGATAAATCCTCTCTAATAACAATGAAGTGTGCAGACTTTGTAAGATGATCAACTATGACCCAGATAACATTATTGCCTTTGGATGTTTTAGGATGTCCAGTGACAAAGTCCATAGTGATTTTTTCCCATTTCCATTCATGTATGGGTAATGGTTGTAACATCCCCTTAGACTTATGTCTCTCTGCTTTAACTTGTTGACAAACAAAGCATCGAGAGACATATTCAGAAACATCTCTTTCCATGCAATCCCACCAGAAGTACTCTTTCAGGTCCCTATACATCTTTGTGCTTCCAGGATGAATAGAGAATGAAGAACTATGAGCCTCATCCAGCAGCTCCTTCTTTAATTCAGGGATGGGAGGAACACAAACCTGATTCAAGAACATTATTATCACATCACAATCAAGGTTGAATTCAGGAACATTTCTCACCTTCTGTTGTAACTCTACATTTTCTTTCTGTTCCTCTTTGATCATAACATGTATAGATGGTTGAACATTCATTTGAGAAAGATATGATTTTCCCCCTTCCGTTATAATTCCAAGATCCATCCTTTGTAAATCCATAAATATTGGATCTTTTTTGATCCTCATCATGGATAAACTGCCATGGTCTTATCGACTTAACGCATCTGCCACCTTGTTTTCTTTCCCAGGGTGGTAATGAATTGATCAGTAGTAATCCTTAATCAACTCTAACCATCTTCTTTGGCGCATATTCAGCTCCTTTTGTGTGTAAATATACATTAAACTTTTATGATCTCTATAAATGTCACACCTTTCTCCATAAAGATAATGCCTCCAAATCATTAATGCAATGATTACCGCATCTAACTCTAAATCATGAGTTGGGTAATTTTGCTCATGGATTTTCAACTGTCGTGAGACATAAGCTATCACCATATCATTATGCATAAGAACACACCACAATCCTTTCATGGATGCATCATTGTAGTTCACAAACCTTTCTCCACTACAAGGAAGTGTGAGTACAGGTGCGCTGGATTACCTTCTTTTCATCTCCTGGAATTTCTCTCCACATTCCTTCATCCAAACAAACATAACTCCTTTCCGAGTCAACATGGTGAGTGGATTAGATAATCGTGAAAAATCATTCAAAAAGCATTGATAATATCCAGCCAAACCAAGAAAACTTCAGATCTTAGTTACTGTTTTTTGTATCGACCATCTTTCGATAACCTCTATTTTTGCTGGATCCACAGATATCCCCTTTTTTGAGATTATATGACCGAAAATGCAACTTTTGGAAGCCAAAATTCACACTTGGTAAATTTGTCATAAATCATCTCCTTTCTCAGGGTCTCCAATACAATTCTCAAGTAATCTTCATGTTCCTCCTTACTCATTTAATAGACAAGAATATCATCTATAAAGACTACCACAAACTGATCAAGTAGTCTCTAAAGACTCTATTCATCACTATAAATTCATAGTGTCCATACATTGTACGGAAAGTCGTCTTTGGTATATCCTCCCTTTTGACCCTTAATTGGTGATACCCTGAATGAAGATCAATCATGAAAAAGTATAGAGCTCCGCATAGTTGGTCAAATAAGTAATTAATGCGTGGGAGAGGATATTTTCTCTAGATAGTGATCTTGTTAAGTTCTCGATAATCAACACAGAGTCTCATTGATCCATCTATCTTCTTAACAAACCGAACAGGTGCTCCCCAAGGTGACGCACTAGGGCGTATGAATCCATTATCAATATTCTCTTCGAGTTTCTTCTTCCATTCCTGTAACTAAATTTGGGCCCTTCTATAAGGTGTCTTTGAAATAGGTAAATCACCTGGTTTGAGTTCTATTGGAAACTCAACTTCACGATTTGGTGGAAGTACCGGAAATTCCTACAGAATGACATCATCAAACTTCCGTACAATGGGCATATTCTTAATCGTGAGTTTCTCACCAACCATTTGAGATAAATAACCTTCATTTAGTGGAATCAAGACCCATAAGATGGAAGAAATTACCACTGGAAGGTTATGATCATCCTTGCATCGATAGAAGATCATAGATTGATCTGGAATATAAAATGTGACTTCCCTTATTTGGCAATTAATATGATCTCCATATAATGAAATCCAATCCATTCCAAGAATCAAATTAAATTCCAATATAGGAAGGATCACAAGATTTTGAGGAATCACTTTCCCACAAACTTCAATCAGAGAAGAATTGTAAACTTTTGATGTGACTGTTGGGCCATTAGGAGTTGTCACAGCCAACTCAACATATAATTGTTGTGGTAATATGACGATAACCTTAGAAAATTCTTCAGAAATAAAAGAGTGGGTGGATCCAGAATCAAATAAAACATTTTCTACTTTAGAGTGTATGGTAAGTGTACCTATCACCACTTCATTGTCGTACTCCACATCGCCGATAGTAATTGCATGTTAATTTCCTTTGTCTTTGGTCTTAAGATTTTGTTGACGTCGATCATCATCATCAACCCTTGGATTTGGGCATTGATTGCCATAATTCCCCATCTCCTTTCACTTGAAACATTGATGTGTAGTAGGTTCATTCTGTGTATCCCTTCCTTTTTTCATCATTAGACATCTTCTTCCCATTATTTCGATATTCAATTGTCTGATGACCTTCTTTTCCACACTTATAACATTTTATTGTCCCCTAAAGACAATTTCCTCCATGTTTCTTTCCACACTTTGAGAATAAGGGAAAACTCATCTTCTTTTCAGTGTTGTCTTTAGATTCTCCTTTGAATTCCATTCTCCTCTTATTATCAAATCCATGTGACTGATGGGTTACACCAATATCCATATCAACCTTGAGAGCACATCGAACAATTTCCTCATAGTTATTGATGTCCCTTATGGCTAACTCCCTTCGAAGACTTGGGTATAAGACACTAATGAATCGATCGATCTTACTCTCAGGTTGGATAATAATACCAGAAGCGTACCTTGCAAGTCTTGTAAAATTTTCTTCATAGGTACCAACAGATTCATCATCCTTTTGCTTTCGTTCATGAAAACTCTTTATCCATCTTTGTTAGGAGAATATGAGGGAAGTAGTTATTGAAAAATAAGTTCTTGAACTGGTCCCATTCCATGGACTCAATTTCATCTCTTGGACTCATATTCTTGATAAGATTCCACCATTGATCAGCATCACCTTCCAAACGATACACTGCTAAGATGACTTTATCATTTTCAGAACATTGAAGAACTGAAAATAACTTTTCAGTAGTACTGATCCATTGTTCAGCAACTAAGGGATCAGTAGACTCGATGAATGAAGGCGGATGCTGCCTCATGAAGGATTCAATAGAATGTTACTCCTTCCTTTGCTCGTTTGAAAGTTCTGCATGATTCATAGCTTGAGAATGTTGTGTGAGAATGGATACAATATTTTTCATTCCATCTCCAATAACGTTTGGTTTCTCAGGAGGACAATCATTACATTTCCCATCACATTCTGCATTAACACGGTTCCTTCGGGTTCCAGACATTGACTAAAACCAAGAAGAATAGTGTGAGAAACACTACTTATAATAGGAAAACCACATAATCAAGAATAAAATTTCACACTTAAGGTCTTATCCTAGGTTATTCATGGTCATTTCTAAAACACTATGATTGTGTTCTATGCTTAGACTTATCCTTAGTATTCTTACTATGGATTTCATATCATAGTTTGCAAAGTTTGACTATACCTTTCCTCTAATACCAACTATAACGACCCATACATTACAAACATTATTATTACTTCAGAATTGAATCACACTTATTACAACATATAACAAAACCATTAAAGGACAATATAGGTATAGTGTCATTAGAAACTGGGAAACATAAACAACTGGTTCATAAAGAATCTACACTGTCTCCCAATTATTTCATCATATCTATAGTCCCTTTGGGAATATCTTACATAATACCCTTCTTCATGACCTGGGGAATGAAAACATACAAAAGGATGTGCTCAAATGCTCAGTAATGGTAAACAAAAGAAATATCAATCACAACAAATTCATAATAACATAACATTTTGGAAATCTTACCCTGAAAAAGAGATCATAATTTCATAACATGGGATAAATCATGGTAGTGAAATGTAATCACAATAATCATAACATAAAAAAAATGAAACACTATGGCATAAACATGTATTCATAGAGCATCATTTCTTATTAGTCAATACTCATTGCCAAGACTATCTTAGTGGACAAAGTCCATTTCTGAACCGAGTTCACTCCTCATTTCATTCCTGTTTCACTGAACCGGTTTAACCTTCCATTCTAGCCATGTCTATCTCATGAGATATAAAATCGTTACCCAATGCTTTGGAGGGAGATATAGGTCCCACCCATCTCATAATGATACCATTCTTATGTGTGCCACAAAATCATAAACCATACATTATAGCATAACCCAAGTAATAAAAATTGGATTCTTAAACATCATGACATCTTAAAACAATTCATATAAGATAAAAGAATTAATAAAAATAATTCCATCACAAAATAATCAAATCAATGTAATAATAGGGATAGAAATAGAACCCTTTTATTATCTTATATGGAAAATAATTTTGATAAAAAACTTGAACTCCATTCTTGAGGAAAATATCCTTTCTACTTCAAAAACACTTTTCCTTTCTTAACATGCCATGCAATTATAAACTAAAAGAAGTTTATTAAAAATAAACACGAAAAATTGTAAAGGATTCTTCTTGGAAATAATGTTTTAAAAATCCATTCATTTCTAATAAGTTAAAAAAAACATTCTTCTCGTACTTTTGTCGGAAAAGTCAAAAAGTACCTCGTACGAAAAACGACAAAATATCCCTTTCATAACTTATAATAAAAACTCACCTAAGGGTAAAATTGGATTTTAAAAATTGTAGGTGGATGGAAATAATATTACTTATTGAGGAAACATGGATGTGTATGATAAAATACACCCCTGTAAATATCAAAGATTAAAGAATCTCGGATAAAAATGAGATTGTGATATTTTCCATTACCTTAGGTCTGATTTGCTTTGTAAGTGTCCGAACCTCCTGTATAATGATTTAAATAATGTCATTGACTTATTCCAGAATCATCTTTATTTTTATGATATCACATATGGTCATATTATTAGCTTCTAATTAGTAATATTTCATTACTACTTCTAATTCGGGTGTTTATTACCTTTTGTTCTTATGCGTGTTATGTCGAATAAATTCTTAGTTTTCCTTTTAGGTTATAGATACATCATTTCCAGAATGGTATTGGTGTAATATATATCATATTCATTCATTCAATTCATTTAAATAATTATTATGCAATGAAGATCATGTATAACGAGTCACATCACATCGTGGAGACGGTATTTCTTACGTACGCACGAGCGATGATATCGTTACCATGATCGTGGAATTGTATTAGAGTGTATGTATAGTAATTCAGAATCAATATCAATTTACAATAATTATATATAGTCATTATTTACACCGTTATACCCATCCATGTAAGGTGGTGGTGGAAAATAGATTACACCACGGCGTAGAGACGGTATTCCGTACGTACACATGCGCGGTGATTTCGTTTTCCGTAGAAAGGATAGATGGGGAAATATGGTTGTTTCATACATATAATAACATATTATTATATGAGTGATACTGATGTTATTAATTCATAATGAAACAACTAAAGAAGAAGTAGTAGAAGAAAAAATAGAGTTGAATGAATTGGTAAAAGACATTACCTCTTCTTTGAAGTGCCTCTTTGAGACCTCCTTTTAGAGCACTAAAATTGGTATTTGAAGAAGACCAGGACCTCTAGGATGTTTCTACGGAAGTGGGGAAGTGAAATGGGTATGTTTTAGCCGAGAATGAAGACTCAAATTGGTGTGAGGAGTAGATGGAGGAGGTTCACTTTTAGAAGGGAGGAGAGGGGCACCTTTGGAAAACTAAAAATATTATTTTATTATAAAGACAAATTCGGTTTTTAATAGCTCAAAATTGATATATTTAGATGCTAAGGTGGGTATGGGTCTAACTACTCTCATACAATAGAATTTAGACATGTTTAGGTCATTATATTAACGTTATCTTTTAGTTTTATCTCTTAGTAAATTAGATTGACATTCACCATGTCACTTTGTATTTTAATATTATATAGTTATTAAACATACCATATAAATCAAAGAGACCCCCCAAGTGTACCATTAATGACACACATATCATTATATAAGTATCTTGGAAGAACCTTAGATTTTTAGGAATATAATAACAATTAATAATATAATATTTGTTTTAAAAACTATTTAATGTCACTTTTGACACTATTTGGTAATTGATTTTTGTAAAAATCATTATAGAATTATTAGTTCGAAAAAAATTAATTAAATCAATACTAACATGTCATATTAAC
The DNA here is from genome assembly GCA_963277665.1 of Viscum album. Taxonomy (NCBI): domain Eukaryota; kingdom Viridiplantae; phylum Streptophyta; class Magnoliopsida; order Santalales; family Viscaceae; genus Viscum; species Viscum album. The sequence continues at coordinate 914,846,541 of OY728157.1, forward strand.
ATATAAAATTATTGTAATTCATAAAAAGTCTCAAATTACATTTATTTGGGTATTTATAACATCAATTATGTCAATATTTCATTAATAAGATAATTACTGCATCATCATTGTGTCACCAATAAATTAAATTATATTAAGTCTAAAAATTTCAAATAAAATACCATTATGTATGAAATAATTTTATCTTTCTACTTAATATTTATATTCGAATTTATCTTATGTATAACCCTATATTAAAAATGTTTTATTTATTAAACATTGATTTTAACTATTTTAACCCTTCTTTAAATAAATTGGTAATAAATGTACCAATCTAATTCAAGTGGGCCTAAATGGTAATATTTTATTCATAAGGTTGTTTTTGGTCGAATTAAACTTATCCAATAGAATTAGGAAATGTGTTAGGATAATAATAATATCATTTTTACCCTTAATTACCCTATTTACTTTTAACCGTGGTAAAAAAGTAAAAATTTATTATTCACCAAAAATTATTTTCATCTCATTGAAAGTCAATTTAGTCCTTGATATTAACTGTGTCTCTTGAATTTTCAAAAATCCACTCATAGATGCGGTAAAATTATGTTTTATGAAAAATTCAGTTTTTTAACTACCACTTAGTGGTTTCACTATTCATCAAAAAATTAACGTTTCCAGAAAAATACCAAAAATTAGCCCTAAGCTATATTTGATATTATAAATTCAAAAATTATGTCTATTTTATCAAATGAAAAACTTTTCAGTTACATTAACTAATTTAAAAATTAATTGCCATCGACAAAACAAATAGCGTGTTTTTAAGAGATAATAACTATCAAAAGATTGACACTAATTTATGTCTGGATTAGACGTGAAATTACATCCAATGAACAACATTGTATTAAATTGTAAAAATATATTCTAAATATACTTTAAAACCACTCAAATTAATAATTTATCACTATTAATTGTTTCGATTAAAAAAGTTGTTTTTATTTAAAATGTAGTAATTATCACTATTCATCATAATATGAAAGTTATTCGAAAAGTACCAAAATTTCACCCTAAGCTAATTTCGATATTCAGAATCCATAAAAGAAGTCCATTTTGAAAAATAAAATTTTCAAAATTTCAAAAAGTGGTTATTACTATTCATAACGGCTAGTTTTAATAATATTTTAATAGCATATCGTTGTTTAGTGAAACTCGGTATTGCGTACGACACAAGCTATCGATGAAGGCCGCAGTTGCGTGTAAAGAAATCCAAGATAGTGTTGTGTGTATTGAAATATTCCTTTAATGATTTCTATAACATAAAAACAAAATATTTCTCATAAAAGTCTTGGGTGTTACATTTCATGAGACCGAATGACACAACCACATACTCATATAGACCATACCTTCTCCAAAAGAATGTAAGATGTATATTTTATGGGCTAAAGAGAAACTGATGATAAATAGATATCAATTCAATCATCGAAAACACCATGGAACCTTAAAAAAGATCAATGTGATCGTCTATCCTTGGAAATGGATATCAGTTCTTAAGCGTCAATTGGTTTATCTTCAGATGATCCACAAAAATATGAGGGTACCATCCACTTTCATCTGGAAAAGGACATGTGATCCTCGCATAGAAGTAATGGCTCATATGATACCCTTTGCGTATAACTTCTCCAACTACGTCTTGATCTCCTGTAACTATGGTTTAGCCATCCTATAAAGGGGAATGAACACTGGTTCTGCTCAGGGAACATGTTCAATAAAATGTATGCCTCCCGCGTTAGAGGGAAACCTAAAATTTCCTCTATAAATACAACTCTGAAACAATCCACCACTGAATGATAGTTCATTTATTAATTACCCTTATCATCCAAGTATAGACGAGAAATCTTGGCAGTAAATCCTCCCAACCCATGGTTCTCGAGTCCCGCTCTACTTGCATAGTTATCCCACTCTCCCTTATGTTTAAATAAAACAACCCTATCAGGATGTGAGGCTCACCATACAATGATATAATTGGACGAAATCCTTATTGGGATCCAACCATCCCATTTTGAGAATGACTTCATAGCTTGTCATCTCTCTGACAGAGAGGTCCCATAAGATGTGACACCCACTATCCTGATGAGGGAACTCCTTTCACTCACCTACACATGTCATTCTAGACCCTAATGTATTGTATTGTGTTATGATATAAGTATATATAATGCTATAGAACAGAAGACTATCCACAATAACAATAAATATAATGCTAGTGAATGGTCTTTCATCGAAAAGTGTTGAAGCTAAAACTAAGGTAAGTTGAATAATACATCTCAATGTAGAGGGTTTGAGATCCAGCTCTTTAGGGACCTACTCTATTGAAAAATCCTAACATGCGTCATGCCCTATGATTATGTCATTGATCATTGAGTAGATCCACAGTGCGGCTTTCGAATACCCCATGTTTGACAAATGCGGCCACGACCTCCATCAAGGCCTTAACGGAAAAATGATCTCTAGCTCCCTAATTGATATGAAATTTGTGGTCGTACTCCTGAATGAGTATCATAGAAGAACCTATATCTGTAGCAGTTGGTGAGAAAAATAGGTGGAAACACTGATGATGTCCCATTCTTCCACAAGATTGGCACTTAACTGGGTCTCTCGGGGAATGTGGCCTCATATTCCCACTCATCTTGCACTGGTATCACAACACCTGGCTACCGGAAGAAGTATTCTGCCTCCTTGGATCTCCACATATAGACTTCCTACAAAACTTCCTACCATCATTTGTAGGGTACCAATTATGGATGTTGAGCTGAACTGGAATGAAACTGTTACATCCCTCGGGTTGCGCTCTGTGATCAGCGCATGTTTGACTATAGAAGTGATGGAAGTCAATCTGATGATGGTCACCATAGATAGGATGTCACTCCAAATACCATCCTCAAACATCCTCACCTGAAATAATTCATCACCCCCTAGAATGGGTGTGACGTTCTCCAGCTCTGTGAAGCCAGAAGAATACTCCATAACTGAAGGAGTACCTTGTTCCAGACTCATGAAATCTTGGGCTCGATCATCCCTCAAAATATCTGGGTAGAAGTAGTTTTTGAAGGAATTATAGAACTCATCCCAAGACAAAAATTATCTGCATCCTTCATGTGATATTATATCCCTCCTTCTATTTGCGTAATCCCAAAGCATGTTAGTATTGATCTTCCCCCTCTTCTCTAGAGGTTCCCCTAATTATCGAAGATAGATAGCATGGCCACTGAGCTTTATTGAGAAAACTGTGGTTCTCCTTCCCCTGATAATGTGGGAAGATGCTACTGCTGAATGACCCAGGTCAACTCTTCCATAGATAGTGAAGGATATTGTACTCCCCTAATGGTCCTCATCAATGTCATGAAGCCTTCTCAGAATATTTCATCTGCACCTGTATCCGGAATAACTACCAGTTCCAAGAAGGGAATGACATGATGATATAATTGTAGTCCATGATCATCAATGTTTGGTGTATGATCGTTGTACTAGAACTGGTGTACAACCAGAGGACGTCTCAGAGGAATGACTCTGCAGAGCCAGCCACCCAACTCACATTAAGAATATCATGGACTGAAACATATAAGTGTATGAAATAACAATGGAAAGGGGACATTCAAGATTTCTAAAACATGGATACATGGCATGTATAACCACTTAGATGACTTGTTCAGTTAAACCATTTAAAGGGCGTGTACATCTTTCAACAAGTTCCTGTAACACACTTACAAACAACGTGCTCTCCTTAAGACACAACATGTACATATATCATTTTATTAAGGTTTGAGTACCTCTACACAGTTATAAACACATCAATAACCTATGTAACTCTATAGGGTGTGTGATCCCTAGACACTTCATGTATCCCTTATGTTAGAAAAAACTGAGTAGTTAGTCCCATGATCAGTGACACATACGACTCTACATGCCATGTAGGATCTCAACACGACATGTATAACTTGGGATTCACCCCTCTGCATCATTAGTCACACGATTAGAAACATGGTCTCTATAACACTGTGTGTACTTTTGGTACATAGTGTGTTCCTCAAAACAAAACTCAAGCACATCTCTCTTCCAACCACGTCATTCCACGGTTAAATACTACACAACGTGTATATATAGTACATAATGTGTACTAAAGAAAAACATTTCCTTCGTAAACAGATGGATTCATGGAGAGTATTCACCAACACACATAGTGTATTCTGCGTTTTTTCAGTATGTATGCCTCAGAAACTATGCTAAAACTCCATTAAAACATTGTAATGAAAATTAAAAATCCAAATTCTGATCCATGAGGGCCCACACTACAAGAGCATTAATATATGGAATCATAAGAGTGTATATCACTTGTATAATTGTGCAGTCAAACAAATAATCCACCAAATCCTAATACAGGAGGGCCCACAACAAAATTGGGATCAATGTTTGTCACTCATTCAAATGAAACATTAAATAGTTACAATACCTTATCAAATAATATGACATCTATCAAGAAATCTATCGCAACATCATGAATATATAGCACAACATCTATGACAACAACATGTAACTACAATGCACCCTAAATGGCATGAAAATAATGCATGACAGGTGGTCTCTAGAAAGTTCATATATTATGCATGAACTGACATATCCTCATCTCATATAGTTGTTAAATTAGTAGAACCTTAATAATATCAACTATAATAGTTAAAAACATGTGAACCTCCCAACTATGAAATCAAATCAACTATAACAATTGAATTGCCTGAAAATTGAAATAATCGAGGTAAATTAGCTTTTTATTATGCACAGGATAACTACTCTCGCACAAAGCTTATTAACAACTACCTATTCATTCCTATACCTATCTACAGGCACCCAATAGTATGTTACAAATAAAATAATCCTCTTGATTCCACTTTATAATGTCCTGGTTTTGAGTTCTGTTGAAAGGTGCCCCATACTTGGTTGGTCACATGGCCTCATGCACATTTCATTTAATGCTATAGGCTACCAACTAGTAGCGAGGACCTTTGGTGTAATTTCTGGGAAACTACAACCTCAATGGAAAAGTAACTTATCAGAAACAAATAGATAATATGAACAAAATTATTAATGCAATACAATAAGTAAATAGCATAAGACATGAAGTAAAAAAACATATGCAACATATATAAGTAAAAAAATGATTCATGTCACAAGTATCTAGGAATGTAGCCAAACAATTCACAATGATGGAATATAGCACTAAACCCATGTACAAAGAAATCATATAAACTCCATTAGCATTGCAAACCGCTGCATGGTTCCATTTTCCACTACTCCTCAACAGGAAGGTACCTGAAGTAGAATGACACATTAACTTTTATATTCATGCAACAATATAATCTTTTTTGGGACAAAAATCATGCGCAAAACAGGGTGTGAGATGAATCCTAGTAGAAAACAACCCAAAGATATGTTCCTAACTATCTGTGAATATACATAGCAGGAAAAATTGAAAAATGATGTAATAAACAATGATATATACATATTAAACAACCAACAGTTTCTAATATATTCATTTACATTTATAAATTATTCAACAAAAGAAATAACTTAATCCTCTAGGATGTTCTCAATGTCTAACCCCTCGGGTTTATCAAAGACAAAGACTCTATGAGGAATCATCCATCCAAAGTAAATTTTTTATTAAGAGAAGAATAAAATTCACAAAGAGGACTACGGAGGTCTAAAGAAATGCAATCCATGGGCATCCCCTCTTATCAAATCAACACATTCCGCCTTCGAACTGTTAATCCGTAAAATTTGTGTGTCTTTGGAACTACGGTCAGCCATGGAGGCCAAAAAATCTGCAACCTTGTTCCCCTGTCGATAAATGTGAGAAAGAGTAATGTTATGACCAAGCATATGACGACAGTTCCTGATCACGTACTCTATGGACCACGGTGTAGAGCGTTTATCTTTGAGGCAGTTTAGTAGGACATGTGAGTCCACCTCCACTTCCGAGATGGCAACCTCCTCCTGAATGCACAAGGAATGTCTTGTGAGAAGAGCCCGGGCCTCTGCTAGAATGGCATTTCCCCTGCCCATAAAACAGGAGAAAGCCATGATCACATCACCCTTATATCTCTAACAACCCCCCCCCCCTCCAGAAATCACCCCCGCTGCGCATGCTCCGTCAGTATTGAGCTTGTATCCTACAGCAGGGGGGTTCCATCGAACCCACATCCCAGATCCTACTTCCTCAGGAAGGGAAGGATAAATTTTGTTCTTCTGCATGCATGGGAAAGGGAAGTACCACTGCTGCTTTTTAAAGAGCCACAACATGTCTATAAGCTGGAAACGTATGCGCACAAGGATAGATCTAGTTTAAGGTCTAACTCCTTCGTATCGGGCTTGGTTTCTGGCTTGCCAGATACTCCAGCACCCCACATTAAAAGAGACAGCACGGGAAAGGCGAGTCTTCTCCGAACCAAGCGCACCATCAAAACATATTTCCATAAACTCATACTCTGTCTCCTCCGAGCTTGGAGACCTGACTCCCCCAAGAAAGGACCAAACCTCCAACGCCCATTGAATTTTGAAGAAAAGGAGATCCAAGCTTTCCTCCATTTGCTGCTTGCAACAATGGCATCCTGAGGCCAAACTGATCTCAAGTTTCTTGATATTGTCATCCGAAGCCAGGTCCAGATTTCTGATTCTCCAGGTCAAGAAGTTCATTTTGGTCGGGATGTGGCGACACCAGACCACACCGTTCCACCGATCCAGGGGCCTCGAGTGGACCCTCCACCTTTGGAAGTCTCTGTTATTAAAGACCCCTGAGGATGATGGAGTGAAGACACACTTGTATTTCTCGGAATTCAACATGATCGAATCAAAGACAACCTGTTGGTCCGCATTCAACACTGCCTTGATGAAGCGGGGATGGCATTGGGCTTCCTTGAACGAGATCAAAGGCACCTGACATCCTAGGAAAGCCAGAACAGAGCCTGCCCAGTTCTTATTCCAGAAGGAGATGTCCCCTGTACCAGCAATCCAACGAGAGCAAGAAGACAAGGAGAGAACCAGAGGTTGGACTTTGGCCCACATCGGGGAAGCTGGTCCACAACTTACCTCCTCATTACCCCGGAACAAAGGTGACATGAATTGACCCCAAAGAGTTTTCTCTTCCAGAATCTCCCATGCGAGCTTTGCATGGGCCCCTTCGATAGTATAATGGAGGCTGCGACAGTTGATCACCCATTCGGAGATGGGTCTTGCCATCCTCTCCCGCTTTGTCCAGTGTCGTTTACCTTCAGACTTAACATCCCAGATGAAGTTGCAAAGAACAACGTCCACTTATTTGATTACTCCTTTCAGCACGTTGGAGGAAGCCAAGGCATGAATGGGAATGGCTGAAAGAACACTATTAACCAGAGCAATGCGTCCTCCGAAAGAAAGAAACTGATTCTTCTAGTTAAGAACACGTCCTGAAATCCTGCTTAAGATTCCATCGAAGTCACGAATCCTCAATCTTCCAGAAGAGATGGGAGTGCCCAGATATTCCATTGGGAACCGCCCGAGTTTCATGTTGAGCCTGTTTTTGATGGAGTCCAGACGCTGAGATGAGTTACGGTTGGAGATGAAGAACTCACTCTTATCCTTACTCAGAACCTGACCGATCCAGAAGCAATAGTCCTTCAGAATCTCCTTTAGACATCGGATGGATATCCTTCCCCCATTAAGTAATATCATAGTATCGTCGACAAACATAAGGTGGGAGATAGTAGGGAGGCTATATTTCCTCCGGAAAGGAAGTAGGTTCCCTTGGAGTATGCTCCTGTTGATTGAGGCACTCAAAGCGTCTTGGGCAAGAATGAACAGGCTGGGGGAAAGAGGGTCTCCCTGCCTTAGACCACTAGTAGCCTTGAAGAAACCGTGAGTTTTACCCATAAAGGAAATTCCCAGCCAAGAAGAGCTCACGCATCTGAAGACATTGTCCACCACCTTTGCCGAGAACCTCATCGTCGCCAAGGCTCTGTTGAGATAGCTCCATTCAATCCGATCATAGGCTTTTTTCATGTCAACTTTGATGGTGAGGTTGGATCCATGAGTCTTGTGGTTACTATCCCTCACCATCTCCTGTGCAAGGGCGATGGCCCCCTGAATTGATCTTCCTCGCACAAAGCCATGTTGTTCAGGAGAAATCCATGAAGGCAACCACGTAGCCAGTCATAGGTTGATGAGACAAGCAAGGATTTTGTATGGGAAATTACAGAGACTGATCAGCCTATAATGGGACAGAGAGTTGGGATGTTTAACCTTGGGAAGAAGGAAAAGTGTCGTGGCTGAGGCCACCCTCGGTAAAGACCCCCTTGAAGAAATCCTGAATAGCTTCAATAATGTCGCCTTTGACCACCTCCTACGATCCCATGTAGAAAGATCCAGGGAACCCGTCTGGCCCAGGGCCACTCTCCGAATCCAGCTTCTGCATGGCTTGAAAGATCTCATCCTCAGAAGGAATGGATTCCAAAGAACGATTCTCCTCCTCTAAAACTCTATTCTGGATCGCCTCCCATAGCCCCGAAGTTCCAGTCGGATACCCACTAGGCATTCTGGGATTCCGACCAGCAAGAAGATCGTAGAAGTAATGAAGAGCCAACTTCCCAACCACTTCCCTGTCGTTCACATACGAGCCGTCCTCTTGTAGGATATTTGGCCTTGCCCACCGCTTCCGTTCTAAAATGAATGCATGGAAGAACGCGGTATTTTTGTCGCCCTCTCAGAGCCACTTCACTCTGGACCGATCCCGAGCCTGTCTCTCTTGCTTCAACATCTCCTCCGCCCAACTTGCCTTCTTAGTTTCCAATTCTACGGTGGCTTCCTCACTATAAGTTTCCTCCAGACTCCGTTCCAAATGCTCCACCTCCTGATAAAGGGACTCAAGCTTTCTATCATTAAGGGAAATTATTCTGCACCAGACCTTCAACCCGTTTTTAACACTTGTAAGCTTGTTATGAATGGCTACCCATGAGTAACATTAGATGGGAGCATTCCATTGATCACGAACTACATCGTGGTAACCCTTGTATCCGGCCGAGTATGGGTAGAACCTGAATGAATTTTGAGAAGGAATACTGGGAATGATCGATATCTTCAGCGGAGAATGGTCCGAAATACCATGGGCAAGATGAGTGACTTCGGCCTGGGGAAAAGAAGCCAGGGTGTCGGAGTTAGCTAGACAGCGATCAAGCCTGCTCCAACTCCTCTTTTTTCCACCCTGGTTATTTAACCATGTAAAACAGTCCCCTCGAAAGCCCAGGTCGAGTACTCCACTTTTTGTCATACAGGAAGCAAACTCCAGACTGGCCTGCCTCGGGAAGGCTCCTCTCCCCTTATTCTCCTCTGGGTCACTGATGATGTTGAAGTCGCCCGCCACGAACCAGGGAATGTTCATCAGCCTGAACGCTTCGAGGTCATGCCACAGTCTCAGTCTTGCCTGAGGATCGCAGCTTCAATACACAAAGGTTGCAAAGAACAAGTCTTCTCCCTTCTTGACTTTCACCGTGAGGAATTGGTCTCCTGCATCAATGAAATCCACTGAGAAATCCTTCTTCCAGAACACCCAGATGTGGTTGTTGATAGAGCCCGCATGCATGTGGCCATGCATTCTGGCACGACGACAGAAAGAGTTAATTTTCCTCGGGTGTTGTTTCGGTTCCAAGATAGGCACGAGACATGCTTTTTTCCCCCTTGATTCTGAAGCTATGAAGTCCATCTTTAACAAAGCTCCAATACCCAGAGCGTTCCAGAATATCATGTTAATCATCTATCACGGGAGGATCCGGCTTTGGCCCCGGACTTCTTGGTCTTTGAGATCATGAGAGTAGCACCCTCCCGTTGAAGACATACTTGAAACCGAGTGCGGGCACAAGGGCTATGTAAAGAGGGCGAGGAGGCCTGTGCCAAAGAGGAAGAGAGGGACATCACAGAATGCCCATCATCCCTTCACTGATCAGGCACACTACTGCACTCCAGACGAGGGACCTCAGGTTCCTTAAGACATTCCCCATGACCATAAACCGTGGTATGAAGACATAGTGACAAGGAGGGAGTGTTGCTGGTATATTATCTCTTATCCCCAACTGGAAGGCCTGCCTCCTGGAACCCATGAGGATGAGGACAAAGACTCCAAGAAGGATAGACCAAATCCACAAACTGATCCCACAAACGTTCTAAGCAGGGGGAATGTCCCTTCAGTGTGACCCTCGACCCCTGATCCTAAGAGAGCGAAGGAACATGAATCAATTCCCTGATCTGTAAGGGAGGGACTATGGCTGGGGAAGCCTTAGGGGACCCCGGGACTAGTACTGATAGACCAGGGTCTCCAGTAATTGGACCCTTGGTTGAACAGGAGTTGCTCCTCGAATGGTTCCTGCATTGAGGGCTATAATGACCCTGTAGACAGCAAGCCGTACAAAAACAGGGGAAGACAGGGTAAACGATGTCCTGGATCCAAGACGCCTCTGGCACCGTAATGACCAGGGTCTCGGGAATTACAGACGAAAGCAACATGTCCACACAGATACGTGGGCATTGAACGTCTTCATAGGAGAGGGTACGAGCGTCAGCGCACAAGAAGCCTCCCAGGGAGTCACCGATAGATCTCAGGAAGGCCTCATTTAGAAAGGGAAGGGTAGGCCCGGAAGCCCTAGCCACACCGCCGCGCAAGCACTCTCCTTACCCCGGTGCGCGTCTATCGACCAGGGGGAGAAACTAAAATGCCAAATCCCAAAAGACCATTGGGCAAAACACCAAGCCTATATAAAGTCAGCCTCAGAAGATAGGACCAGACTGAAGGAGTTTCGGTGAAGCAGCGAGATCTGAGCCTGGGAAGAGAGTCCCCATGAGGAAACAAAATTCTTGAAGACCGCCAAGGATGGCTTCACCAAACTGAAACATGCCACCAGGAACTAGCGAAGATGGGCAGATGCATCCTCATAGACTCCCGAGGGAACTTCCATCGAGACAGTCTCCCCAGATCGGGAGACCGAAGGTGAGAACGAACCTATTGCCGGGAAGCAAGGGGACTGGGAGGCCCGGGACGATCCACAGAGAGCATCGCGGAAAGAAACCGGTCTCCTATCCAACGATCCTGCGTCTGGGAAGCTAGGGGAGGACGGTTCTGAGGCTGGTGGCGCCGGAGGCCGAGCACCAGGAGGAGAAGCAACGGTCGGCAGGATTTGAAATCCCGAAGGCGCGTCTGGCGCGATCAATACGAGCATCATCATTTCCTCTGTGAGGAAGCACAAATCGTCAATTCCCCTCGTAGTCATTGAAAGATAAACTATAAACTATATGAAGAATCAATCAACTTCCATTTCCCCATGTGGTATCACAATGTGGAATGACAAAAACTATTTTAGAGAACTCATGTAGATCTCCCAATGGTCTTGCAATGTGAAATGTATAATGCACACTCTGTAGAAGACCTGGGCATCCATTTCCCCTATAGTCTCACTACACTAGGTTCTCACATCCCTGGGAAATAAAATCATGCGCAACGATATTCAGAAACCAATGTAAACCTAAAAAAGAATACATCAAGTCTAAAAACTACAATTCATATAGCAAGCATTTCATATTATAATTTCACCATCGTAATAGTACTATGCGTGGAAGGAAAAACTATAACATAATAGGAAATTCTAAACCCAATGGACAATATCAAAAAAAATGGGAAAACACATCTAGTAGCTTGTTTATAGACGTTATTCATAATAAAAAACCCATACTCAGTAAAATGAATCATACCAAGCACTAATATTGTTAAATTTCTTAACTATGCAATAGACTAATCTAGGGTTTTGGAAACTTTTTGCACATGTGTCTTGAAGACATCTACAGAATGTCACAAACCAGCTACCCTAATGTTGTACGACTGATATAGTTGAACGAAATCTTTTGAATCTACCTAGAATGTTGTAGATATAAAAAAACTTCAATAATGATCAACCGAGGATCTCTCACGAAGGATGATAAAACAAGAGAAGAGGCTCTATAAAAAGTAATAACTCACTAATGTGATTTCGAAAAAATCAATGGGGATTGATTTAGAGAAAAGGTGGTCGATCGGTGGCTTGGAGATGAATCATCGCTCTAGTTTACTCCTAGATAAGATGGGGTTAGAAGAAGACAATTATGGGAATGATACATATCCCCAGTCCGTTTAATGAAATAAGTGAAAATGTATATGACATATACTATTAATTAACACGCCGTGTATTCAACTCAATCGATACCCTACATTTGCAGTCTACCACGACACCCCAAACAGCCAGGTTTCAGCCATTAAATGAACAAGACATGGTCTTCGGTGGTAATATAGTACAAGGCATGTACTCTTATGTACATGAAGTGTCCTTCTAAAACTTCCCAAAACTCCAATTTTCCCCAAAGACACCATAAATATTGAACCATTTCGTTAAGAGGATATTGGTTCTTACTGAAAGGTTTCGTACACCAGTGTATATCACGAGGGACAATGCTTGTTCCCATTTATAATATGGATAAGGGATCACTTTTCTTATTAGTGATTACTAAAATCTAAATGGAGTTACAATAAATATAAAATATACATTACCCTTGATTGATGATATGTTTGATAAGTTGATTGGGGTAGAGTGGTTCTCAAATATTGATCATCATTCTAGGAACCAAATTTTTTAAATAAATGAATATAAAATTTACAAAAAAATGTTTTTGAGATGTACATACAGTATCAGTACCTTTTCATGACCTTTTTTCAAACCAATGATTCATAATTTTTCATATATTTGGTGAATATTATTTTTCAAGAGTTTATTCATAGTATAATAATATTCTTTTTGGATGAAATGTTTATTTAATCATTGTTCAAGGAGGATCATGTGTGCAATCTGAGAAAATTTTTATGTTTTCTGAGAAATCAGATACATTATTCCATCATTTGGAAATGTGATTTATGGATTATGAAATTATCATTTTGGGGATATTTGGTGTCATAACAGGGAATAATATTAGATCCTGAGAATGTGATGGAATTTTTAATAAGATGATCCCCATAATGTATTCAATATTCGAACTACTTTGGCTTAGTTCGATATTATTGTTGCTTTGTGAAAGCTTCATGATGTTGGATTCTATGATGATCTCACTAAATCAGATGGATGTAGTGTTTTCATAGGAAGAGAAATGTTATAATTAATTAGTATAACAGATACTTAATTTTACTAATATGCTTGTGTTGACCACTCTAGAGGATGAGGAGGGCCATTTGGTCTTTTTGGGTATATGAGGTTTATGTTATTCAAGAAACCTATTATAGGTTAATCATGTTATTTCTTATGCATATCATTATCTTATTTCAAACTAGATAAATTGTCAACCCATAACCCCAAACATGAATCGGTGATGCATTGGTTTAAAATTTGGTGGAATTATCTTTTATAAGAAGGTTTTATGGTTTATTTGGAACCCAATAGCATGAGATATATCTTGTCTCCGAAATATTTAATTATCTTCTAAAAGCCTTGGGTGGAATACAGTTATTCACTATATTTCAACACCACTTATACCATGTGGAATGATAATGTTATTATTGATGAATTGAGTTTGAAATAACAGACCAAGGAAGTGATTGAATGATCAGAAGTTTGAAATTGATGGATTTTGTTGAACTGTTTAATATTTGGTTCCACAAATCAGGGATTTGGTTTCCATAGCTAGTGTGTCATTGAGATCCACTCATCCCAAATTGATTCATCAGGAACAACATCCTTATTATGCGATTCAAATAATATGAGACAATCATAATAGTGAATAGAACATTCTTGATTGGTCATTATCCAATGTGAAAATTTCATAATTTATGAATTCATTTGGTGTCTCATCAATTATAATGAAATATATAATGGTGTATTTCCATAGATCCTTAAGGATAGTTAGCCTAGGATCCATGAAGATATTTTATGACATACTACATTAGTTCTTTTTCCTTTGTATGTGATGTGGAATTGGTAAGTAGGATTCTCATTATTAAACATTCCAACATGTTGTGGATAAGAAAACAAAACCACCAGGGTTTCTTTAACAACATCCAGTCCCGACAGGGATGATGTTTGAGATCGTTATGGAATTGTTTGGTATAGTTTTTCCATACCCCAAAAAAAGATTGGGATACGAGTTGTGATAGATTTGTTAGCAAATGCAGAACACTTTATACCCATTCGTGATATAACAAAAAAAATTAGCAGCTGCTAAATATATATGTGAACGTGATTGTTAATTTTCATTGAGTTCCTTTTTCTATAGAATCTAATATGGATATTGCAATCACTTCACTCTTTTGGAGAGGCATTCATTACGAACATAGATCTCTATTTTTTTCAATGTCGCATACTATCCAAAGATGGATAACCAAACAGAATTAGCAATAAAAATTAATTTGTATGTTCTTCATGTTATTGTTATCAACTTTAGTTGAGATGAGGATGATCGCATGGGGATGGTTGAGTATTAAATTAAAATTGAATTCATTCAATGATAAGAAGGTATCCTATTAATGCCTTGTATTTTTAGCTTTGTAAATGTCCATTATATTGGTTAGAGACTATGGAATTTCCTCTAATGGACCAAAAATGGTCCTAGAGATGATAGAAAAGATGTAGTTGATTATTGAGGGAAACACAACGGATCATAGTTGGAATAATTGTAATGTTCATTGTGGAAATAGAACTTTTTAATTCCTAGTTGTTGATATGGTGTTCATGAATGTTTCACCTTGGATGGGTCAACAATGGATTTGGAGTAAACAGAAACATCCTAAATGATTTTTCGGCCAATTTGAGGTTGTTTGGAATGGGGTATTGTTTTCTTACCATTCAGAATATCCACCATATATATCGTCGAGACACAACATGTTCCAAGTACCTCATGTTGGAAATTATCTATTAAATGCATCTCATGTTCTGAGATGGAATGATCTTGAGGTTGGACTGGAATTATCTATGAGTGAACTGACTATCAATATAGTTGATTCTTTAACGAAGGTACACCATGTGAGGATGATACCTTTGATTTGGGTTTTTTGGAATCACTGTTTTGATTTTCATGATATGTGGGATAAGGGGGCACTGATGATAGGGAAATGGAGTCATATTTTTGGCATTGAAGCTTTTGAGTATGATTTTCAGGGATAGAAAGATTATATGGTGGGGATGTTTTTTTCTACTTTTTACTATTGATATGTCTTCCTAATCCTTAAATATTTTTATTTTAATCTTGAAGGGTTTCATATTAGGTTTCATTAGAAGAAATGTTGAAAATATTTGACGTTTCTATGAGAGTGTTGTATAGGTGGATTGTTGGTAAAAACATTGTTCCCTTTTAGAATATTGAGTGCCACTAATGAAAGTGGACTTTTTCATGGCTGTTTTAGGGTTAATCATGCCATGCATAATATTAGGAAAAATATTTTGGCCCCTTTAAAATATATATAGGGTTCGAACTCATATTTTTCAAAACCATGAGGCTTTACCCAAGACACCATGTGTACATGTCTTTAATAAATACTAACATTGAATCAAAATTCCTAAACCCCACTTTTATGGCCTCATAAAACTAGAGTGACCCATCAGAAATTTCTCCCAACCTTAGAGGTCCTAATAAGTGTTTCTATCCCCTTAAACCCCTCCCAGATGTGATTTGAAGCATGAAAAACACTTCTTTATGTTTTCTGGGTTAGTTTCATCTTCCCATTCACTTTCTCCCATGATCTATCTTTTCCTCAACATGCATAAATGATTCCATATATTGATTTTTCATTCTCATACCCCTAGTTTTGGTTAAAAATAATCATTTTATTGATTTATATTTGTTATCATCAGTATTTATTGGATTTTTCTATGTATGGTTTTGTGAATGAAGATCACGTGATCCTGGGTAGGTGGTTTTGTCACGAGGCCCAATTTATTTAAACAAAAAATTTTATTACTTAATTTAATTTAATTCAATAAATTATAATTTATTAAATTTAATTAAATTGTATTCAACTGGTTTTTTGAAAAATCGTAAATCCACTATGTTGGGGTTTTAGAATGGGTTTCTTTCATGAAATTGGACCCCCCCCCCAATTCCATTGAATTGGGGTGTGTTTATGAAATTTTTTAAAATTATAATTTTTAAAATTAAATATAGGATTCGATGTAAATTATTTAAATAAAATTATTTATTTTAACTGTGAAAATGTATTTTATGGAATGGTTTGAAAACAAAAATTACATTAAATTCGGGATTTATTGTGATATTTATGGAATCATGGGAGAATTTATATTCTTCATTTTAATTTGTTAAAATTAATTTTTGAAATCAGTTTATTGAGGTTGATTTGAAATTTTAATGAAGAAAATGGAAGAAATTTAATTTTAGTAACCTTTGGGTTCTACTATGGAATTAAATCCCTTTTTTATTACAAACCATTTTTGATTGTGAAAGGATAATTGGAATATTTTAAATGGAGAATTGGATTATTTTTTTTTTGATATTTCTTGAAATAAATTCCCGTGAATTTTTTACTATAAAACATGAATTCCATAGAAAGATAGTGATTTATTTGAATGAATCATTCCAATATATTTTTTTAATTGAATTTTCTATTTGGTTAATTTAATATTTTCATGAATTATCAAATCCTTGGTGATACCCAACTAGGAATTTAGCTCCAACCACACATGTGCCTTCGATTGTATGTAGATTATATCCATTCACGTTCAAGTAGGAGTAAATCACCCCATAGAGGTGGTTCTACCTGTTGAGACATAGACATGATGTGTTTCTTCTGTTGGGACTTTTGAATTATTTTTATCTTTATAGTAATTTTTTTATATTACGTTGGGTTGCAATACTTTTTTGAATTGTATTAATTAACTACTAGTGGATTTTCATGTGTAATAATACTTGTCTGTTATGTTCATTTTCCATTTTTTAGTCTAAAAATAATTCCCATTAATATTTTATTATGATTATAGGTGCCATTCGTCGACCGATGGGGATCAGGAACACCCTTTGGGCCATGTTAGGATTAGTTCAGTTATTGGGTTACAATAGTACCCATTACATTTTGTGACAATATTGACCACATTCTTTGTGTGGATAAAGAGTTAAATGAAATACACAATGTTATGGTAATATGTTATGTATGTGGTGATTATCATTAAATTGAGATGTTATATGATAATTTTAATTATTCTAATGCACGTTCCATGATTTTTTCTATATCTTAACATCATCCAAAATTACTATGTAATATTTTACATTGTAATGATTGTTAAATCATTTTTCACAAAAATATAACTCATTTTAAATGTATTTTAAAAATCAAACTCGTTTTATTTATGGTTTATGTTTCATAATATATTTGTTGTCATTTATTTATAATATAATCCATCATATTTTATATGTTATAATACCGACTTGTGGATATTATTCTCGCTGATGACATTCAAATGATATTTCTAATTTTTATGTATTCTAAGCATCAGTGAAAATCTATTCGTGGTAAGTTTATTTTTTCGAAATTAAGAAATATATTAAGGTATACACTTATATAATTTTATCAATTTATATTATATTTATGATAATTGTTAATGGATGTTTTTAATACATTTTTTGTAGGTATATTATCATCAAATATAGGGATCATATTTATTTTAGGGAATGATTTATATCAATGTGTAATTAATAATATTGTAAAATGAAATATTATGTGTAAATGTTATGGTTATGCATTATTGATTGGTAATAGATCCTATTTGAGCTTATTTTAGAAATTTTCTTGAAATATAAGAATTATAAAATATAAAAAATCATTATTGAACTAAAAGTCTAATATGTAGTTCAAATGTGTCAAAAATTGAATAGAACATCTTTTCAATTTAAACAATGTTTTCATAGGTCAGAAAATCATCTGTTTTCTATGAATTACAATATTATTGTTTTTGTAGAATATTGAATTCAATACCCATGTAAACTATTTTATATTGGACAAGGGGCTCAAAATTATAATACAGAGGAAACAATTATTCACATTATTTAAAAACTATCCACTTATAATAGTTAAAAACAATCTGAAATATCATGAAAATTATAAATGTATATTAATTTAGATAAATATAGATCTGAAAAATGGTCATCAGTTAAAAATTTTAGTGGTGACATGATATCATCACATGTCTATAAACCTTCTTTGACTGCTTTTTATTGGAACAAGTTTCCCATTGAAATTATTTTTCATACAGAATAATCATTTCATGTGTTGTTTTGAATGGTTTATCTCAGTCACAGAGAGGAATTTTTAATTACATATAAAGGTAAATCACAGTTCCTATCACAAAAGATATTATGATCATATATCCATTAATTGAATGTCATGAAATCTAAAAATAAATTACATCACTTATATTTGTCTGAATACCAAATGTGTAAATGTAAACTTCTCATATTGGTGATGTGAAATAAAGTATATATGATATATTGATTGCATTATAATGTAATGATGGGTTTCTAAAAGAAATTTGTATTCCTACTGTTGGTTTAAATGACTAATTTGAAATAGAAATAATTAATAATTTTATTTAAATACTAGATATTCATTATAAAATGAAAAAGGTTGATATTGATCTATTAGAGAGACAACTGTACAAAAATATCGATAAGATGTCTTGATAGCCATGGGTATCCCCATATAGTTCTCTACTGAACATTGTTAATAAGATTTATTGATCAATGATTCTTTTAATTGATAGTAATGAATTTAATATAATCATTATATAGAATATGTTACTCATAATTTCAATTGGTCAATATTTTAGTATTTTTATAGGTTGAAAATACCTCCAAAATAAAGATTGTTGGTATGAATATCATCAATTAATGGTTAAAATAAATGATATACTTAGGGAATCCATTCATAAAATATATTATAACAATATAATCGTAATGATCCCGTTAATAAAATAATTACCACAATATAAGCATTGATATTGCGAATGAATTCTCCATATATTACTTCAATAAAATTGTGGTATTATTTATATACATTTTAGTCATATATATTTATGGATAATTTAATAGAATGAACATAATATTATGATCCACATAGTAACCATTAGAAATGAGAAAATGGATTCATAATTTATCATGTATGATTTTTAGAAAAAATGAACATTATTTTTTCATGAAATGATAATTTATGATAAATATATTTATCTATTATAGTAAATGACTCCTAAAAATTGGATAATAAATATATTTTAACATATATCCGTCTATTAATTGTATTATCTTGATATTATTGATATTTTGAAGATAAATTATCACAATTTTCTAAAAAAAACCATGATAAATAATAACGGTGATATGTTGATATTAATGAACTAATCTATATATATTTTCAACGATATGAAATAAATGATAATTACCACCCATAGAGTATAATAGAGATAATTTGTATAATATTTTATAAAATACATTGATGATTGACTGTGGTGATTATGAACATCCATGTTGAAAAATTTTACAGTGGTATCTTATAAATCACATTAATTAATGTTCTATGAGAATAATTACCCATCGTTTGATTTGGAGAATAAAGGGGTAATATTTTGATTAATGATATTGTGGATTTAAATCTATAGTTAAATGTTTTATATATATACTTATCATCATATCATACTGTTAAAAATAAAATCATCAATGTTATAAAGAATAAATTTCTTAAGCTAACAATGGAATTTGAATAATGAATATATTTTAAAATGGGGTGGAATATATGGTTGTTTATACTGTGAGTATAAAAGATTTTGATGCCTCTTCATTGAAGATGATTGAAATAAAAATATTACTAATTGATTTACAATAGATGGACTATTAAAAAATATGGGAATGTGGGACATATAATATTTACTATGTTAATAGTAATCCATCAATCCATGTTATTCTCATGGTGGCAAAAACTGATTTTTTTATTGACAATGTTTGGGATTTTTATACAATTTATCCTTTAGAGTTTCAGAATTATATAAAACAATAAATTAATAATTTTCAATTCATTAATCTAAATATGTACTAATTTTATGATGCAAAAAACACATCATAGTATCTACATCATAAAATCAAAAGGATTTATAGAGATCTCAAGGCGTTATTCCAGGGGAAATTATGAATATTGATAATATGAAATTTGCATCTCGATGAGGGATATTATATAAATTACATCCTATTTAGGTAAAATACCATATTTTAATTTCATTGATACATAATCCCAAATAAAAATGGGTTAATTTAACCATGTATTTCGTTTTAGGGAATCCCATGACTTTAAGGGTACATTTAACTATTTGTTATTCATTAATTCTATATAATGTCACCAAATTGATTCAAAATCTAATAAGATCTTCAACGTAATACAAGTTGTCAGATTTTAATAATTGATATTATAAGGGCCAATAAATTAATAATTTTTATACGCACGACAAAAAAACAAATAATTTCTATAGCATTTTGGAGAAATGAGTTAAAATCATTGAAAACATAGTGCATACCCGACACTATCGGTAATTTTCGAACATAAGCGAAATCAAGACATTCATCATGTGAATGAAATTATATAATAATTGCTTATTTATTTTATATAATGATCATATTAAATACTTTATATGTTATATTTCTCAATTAAAAAAAATTCAATTTTATCATTTATATTCCAAAAAATGAGGATCTGAATGGGAGTATTTTAAAAACCCAACCATGTGTAAATGATTATTGACAACCATTTGTATTTTGAAAAGTTCCATTCTAATATAATTTAGTGAATATATAATCTGACCATTGAAATATCATCTATTTTATAAATTTATAGAATATATATATGTACAATTATCATTAATTTTTATGTTTGATATTGGAGGAATGTTATTTTTATCAAATATCACAATTGATTAGGGGAATGAGATTTGAGTATTGTTATTTTGATGGGAAAGAATATTCCAATGAGGTACAATGTAACACTGATATTTTTAACCCATGAATGAGTTTAATAATTTTATTCTTCTGAATCATTGAATGGGAATTTACCATGGTATATATATTGAGATAAAATATTCCAATTTCATCAAAAAAATAAGTATATTATTACACTGAAATATGAACCATCATTACGAAAGTTACCATAGGAATAAAATGAAAACTAAATTACAAACCATTAACGCATAATCATTAACCTCATTATTTTATTTCAAGATCATATATATATATTTAAAATAAAATGAAATAAATATATTATAATTTTTTTAAAAAAATAATATAGAATTTAGTTAATATATATAATGAATTTTACTGTTATATATGATTATATAATTATGAATCTAAATATTTATTGTCAATATTCTAATTAAAAATCATTATATTTGACATATTACATATAGATGTTGTATAATAGTGTATACACGTTTCTATTATGAGAATTGAGTATTTTATATATAACACTTAATAATATTTATATGTAGTTGACATAAAAAAATCATTATAAAATTATATTATAATAATTTTTTTAAAAAAATTCATATAAATTTATCGAAATAAATTTTCTAGAGATAATTAAATTGTAAATATTTTTTTTTATCTTTTAAAAAACTATTAAAATTGCATATTTAAATATATATTTTTTTCTTTTTGAAGATTCAAATTTAGTGAATTATATTCTTAACATAATTAAATATTAATAATTCAATATAATATTTTTATAATTATTAAAAATAAATTATTAATGAAAAATAATATTTTCATGAAATATAATGTTTCTCAATTTAAATTAATTTTTTATAATTATTTTTCAAAAATTTAATTAAATATGTTATATATTAACCTAAATATTAATTAGTGACTGTAAAATGAATATTTGTTAATTAGGAATAAGAATAAGTCATATTTATAACTAGACTATAGTATTCGTGAATTAAATTTTTTGTTCTTTTTGTGTCATAATTAATGGAAATTTTATTCACTTTTAGAAATTAAATTATAAAATTTAAAATTATAATTTTTTATCAAAAATATAATTGTTTTAGTTGATTAATTTTATTTATAATTATATTTTTATAGAGATTAAAATGACATTTCTGAAAGTAAGGTTAAAAATGATAAAGGATAAAATAATGGGTAAATTACATAATTATTTATATAATTAATTTAATGTAATATGTATTATAGTAGAATGAACCAATATCAATTATTATTATTATTAATTTTCCACAATCCTTGTATAATGAATTGTTTAAAACCAATGGAATTTCTAAGAAAATACATTCCCAAAAAATGAGAACCCATACACTCTAAACCTCGAAACGAAATTTTCCATCACTTATAAAATGAATTTACAAAAATTCAGAATCCTAATTTATTATTCCAAGATTCATTTTCTCTAGTCTCATGATTGAGGCCTAAATTCATCGTTGTAAAGTAAATTTTTCTAGGAATTATTGAGTTCAATAATGAAATTATCACATATCTCTGCACATTTTTCAATTACTATCTCATATATACTATTTACAAATCTCAATAAAATGAGTAATAATGTTCTATTAACATCGAAAGTCTTATGTGAAAATTAAATTACAACAATATATCTCTATAAAACATATTATCATGGTTATATATGTTTCATGATATGGTTAGTACATGAACCTATTTTAATTATTTTAATCAATCATTACATTTACAAAATGAATGTGTGTGTTAGAATTAATTCTGTTAACATATTATATTAAAGTGTTATATAATTCCATTGTAACATTAATTGAGGTTTTTAAATTAATAGATGGGCATCCCTATGTAATATGGTTTTATTTTTAAATTACAACAAACTATCTTTTCATGTATTCCATTTTTGATAATTTTTCTTATATAAGTCATCACATTGGATATTAAAATCACAAATAATATGAAATAAATTATATAAACGAACATTAATAATTTGGTAATGATGTAACAATAGTCAATTATTTATAATGGACATGACGAATAATAAATTAATAGTTCAGAGTAAAAATTATTATAATAAATTATAAAACATATTGATCAAGTACCTAAAAGATGATACATTTCTTATTATATTGATATTTTATTAAATGAAATAGATAAGAATAAAATTATAAAATAATTATTTTAAAGGTTTATTTATATCATACATGTTATTAAGAGTACATAATTTCCTAATACATTCGTTTTTTTTTCATAAATGTTATGTGGTTTGAGAAAAAATTCTTTAAATATAGAATTATTTAAATTATATAAATTTATAAACTATTTTTGAAATTATTACAAAAATTATGTAATTTAATTTAATAATTTAAATGATTAATAAAAAATTAATCTTGATATTTATAAATTTGATTATTATATTTTAAATTTTTTTTGGATTCTGTAGATGATAATAAATATTTTAAGTAATTAATAATTTGTTTTTGAATATAAATATTAAAATAAATTAACATTATTCTTCTCCTTACACAGGATCATTATTCTATTTCATGTGAATATGTGTTATTAAAATGTTTTTTAAGGGTATGTTTCCCATTCCATTGTTTCATATACACAAACCGTTGTTTCCATGAATGGTGAAAGGATACAGGTCTATGTTTTATAATTTTTAAGGCTATCCATAACATAAGGAAATAGTGACCTAGATCCCCTATATTATTCATTAAGTTAGTATTACCTATATGAAATTTATTAACATTATTTTTTTAATTTTAACAACCCGTGTATTGGAATATGAAAATTCTCATAATGGTATCCTTTATATCCCATGTGTTGGGTAATTTTTTCAGGTACCTCTTAAAAGGGTATACCACTACTCATATAAGATTCATCCATTATTTATAAGTATTAATTAATAGAAACCCATTAATTAAATGTTCATTATAAAGGTCACTCTATTGTATCTTAATGATGGTTTTATAATTATGTATTTGTATGGATTTATTTCGATATGTTACATAAGATAATCTAAGTGTTTCTAAATCCTGTGCAACGGAATGTCATGACTCTCTAAACAGTAGCACTATTTTTTCCTCATCTACATAAAAGGGTTTATACAGAATATATTAGAATCCATTTATTTCATTTTCTTGAATATGTTTATCAAACCACACAAGTGTAAAACCATGTTACTCTTACAAGACCAACTATGTCAAATATGGGCACTGTAAGACTTCTAAAAAATTATATTTCCATTCTAATATAATCCATTTGAACATTTTTATTATCATGAATGGAATTCAATGAGAAAATCATTGTTTTTGATGTTGTTAAATGTTTTAAAAAAATCACTAACATACATTAATATTAACAAATACAAATTAACGGTTTGATTCACATTAAAACAAAATTAATTTATTAAGAACCGATGTGAAATAAAATATAGTGAGTTCTATAATGTATTTAATTTATATTATGAATGATAAATATAAATATTAAAAAAATAGTTTCCTTCACCCACATTATTCTCTTTTCATTCCTCTCTTACTTATGGGGTTGAAACAAAAAATTACTGATAATTTAATATAGCGAAAACTCATCATAGGAAAATAATGTATTTCATGAGTTTCTTTATATTCATCGCTCATCAGTTTTCTTGAGAATATAAAATACAACATTAATGGTATGGGATACATTTGTTCTCCTATATCTTATGTGATGATTTAAATTACATCATTGTCATGTTATTTATTATTATATGGATTTGATTAACCACTATAAAATAAATATATGTTAAATTATTTCACAAATAATGAATTTTTGATAATTTAAAAAGAGGAGGTTAAAATGAATGTCGTGTAAATTTCATCATGAACATGATATATTATTAACTATAGATTATTAAAATGAAAAATAATTCATGTTTTATATAAGTTGAAAATGTTAATTATATAATTTTATGTATCAAAATTAAGGTGTTATTCCATAAAATTAGATACAATTCTGGTGCATGAAAAAAATATTTTACATTTTATTATTTTATTTTAATAATTTATTCTAAAATAATTTTTATAGTCTATGATAAATAATATTATTTTATAATATTAAAATTTTCGAATGAAATAATTATGTTTGTTATACAAAAAAATGGTATTTTATGATTTATTTTATGTAATAGATAATAATGTCTAGAAATATATATGATTATCAGAAGAAAGTGGAAATTAAAATTTAAAGTTGATAAAATATAATTTTTCTAAAATAATTCATATGGGATGAATGATTGATATTAATGTGAATTGTTACACTAAATATGTAACATCCTAGGTAAATAAAGAATAATTAATTTTCATATTTATTAATATTTACGGATTAAACATTAATTTTAATTAAAAGGGGTTTCTACGTTCGATATCATACTCGATACGCAACAATGAGTTTCTTTGAAAACTTACGTTGCACACTAGTAATAAAATAATATTATTTTAAATGTTAGTTAACACGTAGCTACTCTACTGGCGGGAATGGATAGAAATAACCAAAATATGATTATATATGTTTTTAAATGTTTTTACATTTACCCAATAAAAGATAAAGGCTTAAAATACGGAAAGAATTAGATTTTAGGCATTTATACCCTAATTTTCACTAAGGGTTCACTTATCACCTTTTGACGGTGAACCGTCATTAAATATAGTTTTGATAAATCTTATAAATTCTATTGGACCAAATATAACTCTTCTTTGGAATCAGGACATCAAAATTTACTTTGTGTAAATTTTTGGTATCTTTCCGATAAAGTTCATTTTTTTAATGAATAGTGTAAAATGTTGTATTTTAATTCAAAACCAATTTTTAATATAATTTATTTATATGATTAGATTATCATTTGAATTGGTTTTAAAGTGAAATTAGAAAATATTTTTACCATTAAATCCAATAGTGGTCGTTGGAATTAATTTCACTTTGAAATCGGACTTAAATTAGTGTCAATCTTTTGATACTCATTGTTTCATAAAAACACGTTATTTGCTCTGACAGCGGGAATTAATTATTAAATTAATTAATGCAACTTATATGTTGTGAATTTTTTAAAATGGACTTCATTTTTGAATTTGGAATATCAAATATAGCTTAGGGTGAATTTTTGGTATTTTTCTGAAAAACATCAATTTTTGATGAATAGTGAAACCACTCAGTGGTACTTATAAAAACTAATTTTTCGTTGAAATGAAATTTTACCACTTATGTGTTTTGAATTTCAAAAATCAGACATGCATGGTTGTCATTAAGAAGTAACATTTGGTTCAATGTGATAAAAATATTTTTTTTTGAATAGTAACTTATTATGTTTTTAATCGCGATTAGAGGTAATTAGTGTAGTTTAAGGTAAAAATAATGTATCAATAATATGAGATGAGCATGAAACATGTCCTACCCTTATTGGATGTGTCATGTCCGACCAATACAAGCCATGGGTCAACTTGGGGACCCCATGGAGCCACTTTGGTTGGGAAATGACATAAATAACTTTTTATTTAATGTTAATGTAAAAATGACACACACATGAGATGTTTTACTAAAACAATTGTTACATGTGGTTATACAAGTCATATTTTTGAATATAAATAGTCATTGGAAAGATAAAAATATTTAATACATCATAGTATTTTTTTTATAATTTTTAGACATTAAATAAAATAATTATTTAAGACATCATGATGGTGCATCAATGACCTCATTATTTAACAATTTAAATAAAATGGAAAGATAATGTAATATCTAAGACCTACACATGTCCAAAACCTACTGGATGAATGTATTTCGAACCCTTATCACCTTATCCTTGAAATACATCAATGTGGGACCACTTAAATCATAATACAATTTTAAAATAATGTGAATTTTCTTTACTTTCCAAGAGTGTGCCTCCTCTCCTCTTATAAAAGGCCCCCACATATACCTCCTTACCCACACTCCCAAAGCCTTTAGCTAGGACAAACCCTGCCCATTTTGGCTCTCCACATCCCTCTCTTACATCTTGATGCCTTACATTGGGCAGATGTCTTCCCAAGGAAACCTTTGAGCTCAAACCAAGGGGAGTTACCCGATTTTAAGGTAATGTCTTCTTTTGAGTCCTTTTGTTTTATTTTGCTTCTCCAACCCCCTAAACTCTTTTTATTATTTTATTTTGTAACAAATACAGTATCCTAAATATACTAGGATGTTGTTATAAGAAGGATTAGAGCTACACTTACACACACCTAAATCTAATGGTTAAAGAACATACTGTTTCCATGGATGGCGAATTTCTGCCTCCCGAAATGATGATTGTTCATCATTCTTTTAACACCTTCAAAGGAGGCCACTAAGATGACACTATATTTATATACGATATATAATATGTTTATGTTTTCCTTAAGCTTCTGTATTTTTCATTTTGGGCATACCTTTATGGTTTCCATTATGGGTAAACATGATATCTTCATTTAAGGATGTGCGGACTACCGCCCCCTCAAAGTGATGTGATACGTTAATGCCATATGTGGGACGTGTAAAGGATGGATTTAAAGTTATTATATATGATGTTATACTGGAATTATAATATAACTCTATATCATTATTATTTCTTTCCATTAAAGTATGTGATAGAAATGAATGTAGCGTTCATGCGTACGTATGACTTACCGTCTCCATGAACGGTGCATTTCATTTCTTATCCCCAAATGTAATGTACTATTAAAATTACATGTATATAATGGATATATATAATGAATTATATATCTAAATGATTAATACAATTCTGGAATTAAAATATACATACCTCTCATTTATTTTTAATTCCATTAATATGACAAAGAAATGAAAGTAGCGTTCATGCGTACGTACAGCTTACCGTCTCCATGAACGGTGCATTTCATTTCTTACCTATAAATGATTATGTAATATTATAAATGCATGTATATGCTGGATTTATATTATATATATGATATCCAAATTAGGAATGTCATTTTGGATATAAATCCCCTTTGACCACACAAACAACATGTAATTGTAAGAAATCCACTTTCAACTTAAGAACCAAATATCGACAAAAAAACATTATTAACTTAAATGGTTACATAATGTTTATAACATGGCAATAAGAGATATAAAAGGAATAATGAACATTAAAAAGGTTCTTAATCAAGTATAAATTAACTCAAGTTTATTATTCAGGACGTTAAAGAATGATCGTGTCAAGTCGGACCCTAGGTAAGGAAATTAGTCTTAATCTCCTTTCATTGAGGCATATTTAGTTTTATACACAAATTTATTTTATATGGTGTATAAACCCCTTTGTTTTTTACTTTTATACAAAAGGAATCTTTTTCTACGAAGCGTTTTACTAAACGACAAAAAGGAATGTTTTTTAACGTATGCGGTGACAACGACCTTTTCCGCTGCTGTGAGTATTATTTTGTCTTTGGAATCCTCAACAAGCCGTAATGTTTTTAAAATAAAATAAATACCATATACTCTTTTATGTATTCTGGTATTGAAAATGGTTTTGATAAAGGATTATATTATGATATATTGTGATTGAAATGTGGAAATGTTATCATTCCTTTATATTGGTTTTATTTTTTATGATTTTATATTGGTAGTTGGACATTTGATGGGTGGTTACATGATAAACCATATGAGGGGTGGTGCC
The DNA here is from genome assembly GCA_963277665.1 of Viscum album. Classification (NCBI taxonomy): domain Eukaryota; kingdom Viridiplantae; phylum Streptophyta; class Magnoliopsida; order Santalales; family Viscaceae; genus Viscum; species Viscum album. The sequence continues at coordinate 914,875,291 of OY728157.1, forward strand.
GTAAATACCAGGACGGGTGGTTACGTTATAACCTACAATGCATTGGGTATGTAAGTCGGCCATATGTATATTCCATTAAGTATGTAAGGAAATTGGATGTATGGCTATTCCATTAAGTGATATGTGTGGAAGTCGACCGTATGGTTATTCCACTTAAGTATGTTTATGCCCCATGTTACCTTTATATATGTTATGTGTTCTTTATATGGGTTTTATGGTAATCCTTTGGTTACAATAAGGTAATTAATGATACCTTATTTAGTGAAGAGTTTTTACTACTTCATGAATGTGAAGGTATTACATTGATAGAGTATACATGGTTTACTTGATGTTTGAAAAACTAACAGTTTTCATTCTTTGTGTATCCCTTACTGAGCTTTTTATGCTCACCCCAAGTTTTTTTGAAATGTTTTTCACATGACTTAATGTGGAATAAGGGCAAGGATGGGATCAAGGGAATGTCATGTTATATAAAACATGGAACTAGACATGTTTCTTTTTAAGAGTTTTTATTATTATGGAAACTTAGTAGAAGTGTATACTTTGTAATCTTTTGATATGTAATAGTTATGTTCTAATTCTATAAAACTCTAAACCTGAAATGATTCTCAATGTGAATTATTCATTTAATTCAATATTAAGTAAGGTTTAAGGCCGGGGCCTTATAGTTGGTATTAGAGGTCGGTTTAGACAACTTTAGGAGTTAGAAAAGTGTTAAATTATAATATGATTGAAATGATATAGCATTTTTGGATTACCATGTTGCTTTGCCTAAGATGTTTCTGTGTTCAGAATGGTTTTCCGCAGAGGAATCAAAGCAGCTATGTTGGGACGACATCAGGAGGAAGACAAACTTCCAAATCAGCAACCTAAGATGGTCAGAATCAGAACTAAACAGTTTGTTGCAGTGATGGAACAATTGAATCAGGCTATAAATGGTGGCAGTATCCATGCACGAGATCATCCAGATCAACCACAGAGGAACATGTCAGTGGTGGAACATTTAATGAGGCAACATCCCCCATCATTCAGAGGATCATCTGACCCTGTGCAAGCTGAATCGTGGATTAAATCACTGGAGAAGATTTTTTATGTCATGGGGTGTGCAGAACATCAAAAGGTTAGTCTTGCTGTTTACCGTTTTGAAGGTGAAGCTGATCAGTGGTGGTCGATGGTGAAAAATATCAGGGATAGTGATGAGATTGAGGATCTGCACTGGTACGAATTCAAAGGTATGTTTCTTGAGAAATATTTTCCTAAGGTGGTTCGTCTTAGGATGGAAAAACAGTTCCTAGAATTGAGGCAGGAGGATGATTCAGTGGCTTCTTATGAAGCAAAGTTCACTCGATTGGCAAGGTATGCTCCAAAATTCATACGAGATCTTGATAGTAAAATAAACCATTTTTACTCAGGGTTAATGCCAAATTATCGAAGGGCTTTAGCTTCTCGTGAGTTCAAAAGTTATGAAAAACATGTTCGATGTGCGGAGAAGGTGGAAATGGAGTTTTCAAATGATTAGGTGTTCTATGACAAACAACATAATAAGAGGTCTAGTTGGCAGGAAAAGGGGAATAATTCATCAAAGAATGAAGGAGGTAAGAAAACCAAATATCCATCCTGTGAGAAGTGTGGTAAAATGCATCATGGAGAATGTTTATCCAAGTCTGGTAACTGCTTTCGGTGTGGTAAGTCTGGTCATATTGCTCATAACTGTAAGGAAGATGATCAAGAAGGCAATGAAAAGCCAACGGTAATAGGTTTTAAGTGTAATGAAATGGGTCATTATGCAAACGAGTGTCCAACGAAGAACTCAAATGGGGTAATGCAGCCAGAATACAACCAGAAAGGGGTTGTGAAATCCTTTTCAATAGCTTCAGCAGATGTTGGGCCATCGAATGAAGTGGTATCAGGTACACTGTTTGTTTGTTCAGATTATGCCAATGTGTTGATTGATTCAGGGTCTACACACTCTTTCATTTCTGAGAAGTTTTCTAGTAAATTGGAAATTCCATCTCAAGATATGAACCCTGAACATATGGTAAAAACACCTAGATGGAACATTGAGACAAAAAGGAATAATAAGAACCTTCCTATCCTTGTGTGTGGAAAGAATCTACCAGCAATACTTATTGTTTTTCCTCTAGTAGAGTTTGATGTTATTTTGGGCATGGAGTGGCTTTTTGTTTATCATGCTAAGATTGACTGCAGAGCTAAAATGACTTCTTTTTAGAAAGATTTTCAGTTTCTGTACAAGAATGAACCCTTGATTTTGATAACATATTAGGAAGTTGAGAAAATAGTAAAATATGGAAATGAATGTTACCTTTCACATATTGTTGAAAATAAAGGAACTGTTCAGATTAATGATGTGCCAGTGGTAAATGAGTATCTTGATGTTTTTCCTAATGAGTTGGCTGGGATTATTCATGATCGGGAAGTTGAATTTACTGTTGACATAGTTCCTGATTCTAAGCCAATTTCCAAACCCCCTTATCGAATGGCTCATGTTTAACTTTTATAGTTAAAGAAACAATTGTAGGAGTTATTAGATAAAGGTTTCATTCAACCTAGCACATCACCATGTGGTGATCCTATATTGTTTGTTAAAAAGAAAGATGGATCAATGAGACTTTGCATTGATTATAGAGCCTTGAATAATATTACTGTTAAGAACAAGTATCCTTTGCCTCATATCGATGATTTGTTTGATCAGCTCCAGGGAGCTCAGTATTTTCCGAAGATTGACTTGAGGTTGGGGTACCATCATTTGAAATTAAAAGAAGCAGATGTTCCGAAGACTGCGTTCCGTACTAGATATGGTCATTATGAATTTGTAGTTATTCCTTTTGGGTTAACCAATGCACATGCTTTATTCATGGATCCTATGAATAGAATTTTCCATGAGTTCTTGGATAAGTTTGTGGTTGTTTTCATCAATGATATTTTGGTGTTTTCTAAAAGTAAAGAGGAGCATGAAAGTCATTTAAGGGTTATCATGAAAACCTTAAAAGAAAAGATACTATATAGAAAATTCATCAAGTGTGAGTTTTGGTTATAACAAATTTCATTCCTAGGTCACATTGTTCCAAAAGATGGCATACCTGTTGATCCTAATAAAACAAAAGTTGTTGAAGAATGTCCAAGACCCACAAATGTAACCGATATCCGTAGTTTTCTTGGTTTGGCAGGTTACTACCGAAGGTTTGTTGAAAAATTTTCACGGTTATCTTGTCCAATGACTAATCTAACTCGTAAGGGTGTTAAGTTAATCTGGAAAAAATAATGTGATGATTGATTTCAGGAGTTGAAAAGAAGATTGATGAATGCTCCAGTTTTTGCACTTCCTTCCAGGAATGGTGAGTTTGTTATATACAGTTATGCTTCGTTGAAGGTACTTGGCTGTTTCCTTATGCAGAATGATTAGGTAATTGTGTATGCTTCACGACAGTTGAAAACTCATGAGGTAAATTACCCTACACATGATTTGGAATTAGTTGTTGTTGTCATTGATTTAAAAATTTGGAGTCATCATTTGTATGGAGTAAAGTGTGAAATATATTCTGATCACAAAAGTTTAAAGTATATATTCAATCAGAAATAATTTAACATGAGACAGATGAGATCGCTGGAATTAATCAAGGATTATGATTATACAATTCACTACCATCCGGGAAAAGAAAATAAAGTGGTCGATGCTTTGAGTCGAAATAATAATGCTTCCTTAACCATGCTACATTTGGAACAAGATCCTTTGGTTAAAGATTTGGTGAACTGTGGAATAGATGTTTTTGGTGCAGGAAGTCCTTCTGTTTTGTTTCAGGTATCAGTGAAATCTTCTCTATCAGACAGAATCAAGCAATCCCAGAAGCAAGATAGCGAGTTGCAGAAAAAGGTAGAGCTGGTTCAGAAAGGTAAGTTGCCTAAATTCAACACTGATAATGATTGTGTTTTGAGTTTTGGGAAGAGATTATGTGTGCCTTGTGATTCACAGTTGAAGAATGAGTTGTTATGTGAGGATCATAGTTCCCCGTTTTCAGTTCATCCTGACAGTACTAAGATCTACAGAGATCTGCGAGAGTATTACTGGTGGGATGGAATGAAAAGATATATTGCTGATTTTACTGTGAAGTGTCTGACATTTCAGCAGGTTAACGCAAAGGGGCAGTTACCGAAAGGGATGCTTCTACCTTTACTAGTTCCAGAGTGGAAATGGGAGAATATATCCATGGACTTCGTTGTGGGATTACAGAGTACATCTCGAGGTAATAATGTAATCTGGGTTATTGTTGATCGCTTGACTAAATCTGCTCATTTTCTTGCTATACGAGATACATTTTCCCTAGATCAGCTTTCCCGTTTGTATCTTAAAGAGATTGTCAGCTTACATGGAGTTCCCCTATCCATTTTATCTGACCGTAGTCCCAGGTTCACTTCTAACTTTTGGAATGGCCTTCAGAAGTCATTGGGTACTAAATTAAATTTTAGTACAGCTTTTCATCCTCAATCAGATGGGCAGTCAGAAAGAACAATTCAGACCTTGGAGGATATGCTACGAGCTTTTTCGATGGATTATCAGGGATGTTGGGATCAATATCATTCTTTGGTTGAGTTTTCTTATAATAACAGTTTTCATTCCAGTATACAGATGGCACCATTTGAGGCATTATATGTGAAGCGGTGTCGAACTCCATCATTTTTGGATAAAGTGGGTGAAAGGAAGCTGATGGGACCAGAATTGGTTGAAGAGATGGCAGAAAAAGATAAGTTGATTCAAGAAGACATGAGAATAGCTCAGAGCAGGCAGAAGAGTTATGCAGATAACCGGAGGAAGGATCTATCTTTCAAGGTAGGTGATCATGTTTTTCTCAAGGTTTCTCCATGGAAAAGTGTGATGCGATTTGGTAAGAAAGGAAATCTGAGTCCAAGGTTCATTGGTCCATATGAAATTCTGGAGAGAGATGGATATTTTGCATACAGAGTGGCTTTACCTCCGCGTTTATCTCAGGTACATAATGTTTTTCATGTTTCGATGTTGAGAAAGTATATTCCAGATCCATCTCATGTTTTGAGTCCAGAGGTAGTTCAGCTGGAAGAGAACTTATCTTATGAGGAACAACCGGTCCAGATACGTGACCACATGGAGCAGGTGTTACGAAATAAGGTGATCCACCAGGTAAAGGTTTTGTGGAAAAACCATATGGTTGAAGAGGCAACGTGGGAATCTGAAAATGCTATGAGGGATAAATACCCCAACTTATTTTGATAAGTGAATAAAATTGCGAGGACACAATTACCAAAAGGGGGGAAGGATGTAACATCCCAGGTAAAAAAAGAATAAATAATTTTCATATTTATTAATATTTACGAATTAAACATTAATTTTAATTAAAAGGGGTTTCTACGTTCGATAGCGTACTTGATACGCAACGATGAGTTTCTTTGAAAACTTACGTTGCACACTAGTAATAAAATAATATTATTTTAAATTTTAGTTAAAACATAGTCGTTGTACTAGCCGTAATGGATAAAAATAACTAATATATGATTATATATGTTTTTAAATGTTTTTACATTTACCCAATAAAATATAAAGGCTTAAAATATGGAAAGAATTCAATTTTAAGCATTTATACCCTAATTTTCAACAAGGGTTCACTTATCACCTTTTGACGGAGAACCGTCATTAAATATAGTTTTGATCAATCTTATAAATTCTATTGAACCAAATATAACTCTTCTTTAGAATCAGGAAATCAAAATTTACTTTGTGTAAATTTTTTGTAACTTTCCGATAAAGTTCATTTTTTTAATGAATAGTGTAAAATGTTGTATTTTAATTCAAAACCTCTTTTTAATATAATTTTTTTATATGATTAGATTATCATTTGAATTCGTTTTAAAGTGAAATTAGAAGATATTTTTACCATTAAATCCAATAGTGGTCATTGGATTTAATTTCACTTTAAAATCAGACTTAAACTAGTGTCAATCTTTTGATACTTATTGTTTCATAAAAACACGCTATTTGCTCTGACAGTGGGAATTAATTATTAAATTAATTAATGCAACTTATATGTTGTGAATTTTGTAAAATGGACTTCATTTTTGAATTCGGAATATCAAATATAGCTTAGGGTGAATTTTTGGTATTTTTCTGAAAAACTTCAATTTTTGAGGAGTAGTGAAACCACTAAGTGGTACTTATAAAAACTGATTTTTAGTTTAAATGAAATTTTTCCACTTCTGTGTTTTGAATTTCAAAAATCCGACATACATGGTTTTCATTAAGAAGTAAAATGTGGTTCAATGAGATAAAAATATTTTTTGGTGAATAGTAACTTTTTAGGTTTTTAATCGCGATTAGAGGTAATTAGTGTAGTTTAAGGTAAAAATAATGTTTTAATCATATGAGATGAGCTTGACACATGTCCTACCCTTATTGGATGTGTCATGGCCTAACATGACAAGACATGGGTCAACTTGGGGACCCCATGGAGCCACTTTGGTTGGGAAATGACATAAATAACTTTTTATTTAATGTTAAAGTAAAAATGACACAGACATGAGATGTTTTACTAAAACAATTTTTACATGGGGTTATAAAAGTTATATTTTTTACTATAAATAGTCATTGGAAATATAAAAGATTTACTATATCATAGTATTTTTTTTATAATTTTTAGACATTAAATAAATTAAATTATTTATGACATCATGATGATGCACCGATGACCTCATTATTTATAGATTTAAATGAAATGGAAAGAAAATGAAATATATAAGACCTACACATGTCCAAAACCTATTGGATGAGTGGATTTAGAACCCTTATCACCTTATCCTAGAAATACATCAATGTGGGACCTCTTAAATCCGAATTCCATTTTAAAATAAAGTGACTTTCTTTACATTCCAAGAGTGCCCCTCCTCTCCTCTTATAAAAGGCCCCCACCTCTACCTCCTTACCCACACTCCCAAAGACTTTGGCTCGGCCAAACCCTGTCCATTTTGGCTCTCCACATCCCTCTATTACATCTTTAAGCCTCACTTTGAGCAGAAGTCTTCCCAAGGAAGCCTCTGAGCTCAAACGAAGGGGAGTTACCTGATTTTAAGGTAATGTCATCTTTTGAGTCCTTTTGTTTTATTTTTCTTCTCCAACCCCCTAAAATCTTTTTATTATTTTCTTTTGTAACAAATACAGTATCCTCAATAAACTAGGATGTTGTTATAATAAGGATTTGAGCTACACTTACACACACATACATATAATGGTTAAAGAACATACTGTTTTCGTGGATGGCGAATTTCTGCCTCCTGAAACGATGATTGTTCAACATTTTTTTAACACCTTCAAAGGTGGCCATTAATATGACACTATATTTATATATGATATATAATATGTTAATGTTTTTCTTAATCTTCTTTATTATTCATTTTGGGCATACCTTTATGGTTTCCATTATGGGTAAACACGATATCTTCATTGAAGGAAGTGCAGACTACCGCCCCCTCAAAGTGATGTGATTCGTTAATGCCATATATGGGACATGTAAAGGATGGATTTAAAGTTATTATATATGATGTTAAACTGGAATGATAATATACCTCTATATAATTATTATTTCGTTCCATTACAGTATGAGATAGAAATGAAAGTAGCGTTCATGCGTACGTACGGCTTACCGTCTCCATGAACGGTGCATTTCATTTCTTATCCCCAAATGTAATGTACTATTAAAAGTACATGTATATACTGGATATATATAATGAATGATATATCTAAATTATGAATACAATTCTGGAATTAATATATACATACCTCTCATTTAGTTTTAATTCCATTAATATGACAAAGAAATGAAAGTAGTGTTCATGCGTACGTACGGCTTACCGTCTCCATGAACGGCGCATGTCATTTCTTACCTCTAAATGATTATGTAATATTATAAATACATGTATATGCTGGATTTATATGATATATATGATATCCAAATCAGGAATGTCATTCTGGATATAAAGACCCTTTGACCACACGAACTACATGTAATTGTAAGAAGTCCACTTTCGACTTAAGAACCAAATATCGAAAAAACAAACATTATGAACATAAATGGTTAAAAATGTTTATAACATGGCAATAAGTGATATAAAAGGAATAATTAACTTTAAAAATGTTCTTAATCAAGTATAAAATGACTCATGTTTATTATTCAGGATGTTAAATAACGATCCAGCCATGTCGGACCTGAGGTAAGGGACTTCGTCTCCATCTCCTTTCATTGAGGCATATTTCGTTTTATACACAAATTTATTTTATACGATGTATAAAAACCTTTGAATTTTACTTTTATACAAATGGAATCTTTTTCTACGAAGCGTTTTACTAGACGAAAAAAAGGAATGTTTTTTTAACGTACGCGGTGACATCGACCTTTTCCCCCGCCGCGAGTATTATTTGGTCTTTGGCTTCCTCAACAAGCCGTAATGTTTTTAAAATAAAATAAATACCATATACTCTTTTATGTATTTTTGTGTTGAATATGGTTTTGATAAAGTATTATATTATGATATATTGTGATTGAAATGTGGAAATGTTATCATTCCTTTATATTGGTTTTATGTTTTATGATTTTATATTAGTACTTGGACATTTGACGGGTGGTTACGTGATAAACCATATGACGGGTGGTGCCGTGAATACCAGGATGGGTGGTTACGTTATATCCTCCAATGCATTGGGTATGGAAGTAAGCCGTATGGCTATTCCATTAAGTATGTATGAAAATTGGCCGTATGGCTATTCCATTAAGTGATATGTGTGGAAGTCGACCGTATGGTTATTCCACTTAAGTATGTTTATGTCCCAAGTTACTTTTATATATGTTATGTGTTCTTTATATGGGTTTTAGGGTAATCCTTTGGTTACAATAAGGTAAGTAATGATACTTTATTCAGTGAATAGTTTTTACTACATCATGAATGTGAAGGTATTACTTTGATAGAGTATACATGGTTTACTTGATGTTTGAAAAACTAACAGTTTTCATTCTTTCGGTATCCCTTACTGAGCTTTTTATGCACACCCCAAGTTTTTTTGAAATGTTTTTCACAGGACTTAATGTGGAATAAGGGCAAGGATGGGATCAAGGGAATGTCATGCTATATAAAACATGGAACTAGACATGTTTCTTTTTAAGAGTTTTTTTTATTATTGAACCTTAGTAGAAGTGTCTACTTTGTAATCTTTTGAGATGTAATAGTTATGTTCTAATTCTCTAAAACTATAAACCTGAAAAAATCCTCAATGTGAATTATTCATTTCATTCAATATTAATTAAGGTTTAAGGCCGAGACCTTGTAAAATAAACGTTTTTGTTGATAATTGTGATAATAATTATTGATATTATCTAATTGAAATGAAAATGATATAATTTGATTTTAATTAATTAAATTTTGGAAACAATTTATATTATCACATGTTGAAGTAATTATTTTTCATTCCTATAATATTTGGGATGTTTGATCACGTTATTTTTAAATATATATTGATCCAATGAGATTTAATAGTTCATTAAATATCTATTTGTATAATTTTTAATTATGAATGATATGATTGGATATTAAAGAAAATCATATAGATAATAATGATTTGATGATTAAAATGAGGAATGGGGAATTGATTATCATTAATATCAATTATAAATATAATAATGATAACCATAAGGATGTTCATTGGATACGATAGAAAATATTTAGAAATTAAAATTTATATTGGAACATTTTTTTATATAATTCATCTAAGGAAATATAGTTATGAATTATTTTTGATTTAATACAACATTGCATTGGGTTTGATTGAACTTGTTTTTTCTGGGACAAGGGCTAGAATGATGCGACTGATTTGCAATGATATTTCATTGAAATTATTTTTTGAAAAATATATTGAATATATTTCAATCACAAATTGAATTATACGATTTATGTGGTTGAATGACAACTAAGTACAATTGGAATAAATGGAAGGGACAATTGAAGTTATGATGGTGGCGGGAGATTCTAATTTTGATGATGATAGTTTCAGATGATTCTGAATGTTGTGATATTAGAATGGAGGTATGGTGTTTTGATGATGTAGACATATAATTTATGTCATGGTATTATGTGAAATAGTGTTAGTGAATACAATTATACTAATAGAACAGGTTGAATTTGAGCTTCCTCATTGTTATTGTGTTGAAATATGGGAAAATATTTTGATCATGAATATTATTTTTAAATGTTCGATGACAAGATTTTAATTATGTAACTTTCTAATTACTATGGGATTAATTTTGATTAAATTCATTGTGAGATTATATATTATTTCTAATCTTTAGGTGATTCCAATACTACATGTTATTATAAATGCAAAATTGAATTACTTAATAAATTATGATGGTTCAAGATGCTTAACATTTGATCTAGACACATATGATTATATTAGAAATGAATAAGAGTTCAATTGGAAATTGTATTAGAAGAATAACATGATATATATTGAAAATGATAATGGAAAATTTCATTATTAATTATTAATTATTTAATTGAAATGAATCCTCATTCTTTTTTGGATACATAGTCCATAACAATGGAATGTGATAGTCTCTTAAAATGTTAACCATAAATTATTATTTCACTAAAAAGTACAAAATATTATGGTTGTGGGACCTATATATAACAAGTAATTTCTTTCATATTCTACTATACTCATTTCCAACAACATCAAGTTTGGAAAGGAACATATTGCTGAATATGATATATTGCCTCACTCTCTCTTTCTAGAAGTATTATGTGATTTAATTAATGATGATTATATTTCCCCATTTATTTATAGGATTTTATTATCTATTAGTTATTTCACACATATATAACAAAAAATATAATATCAATTTTTTTATTTTTGTGTCCTGAATTGATTATGATGGATTATGTTGTGCTACGTTGTGTATGGGTTGTGATGTATCTAGAAATATACACATTTAATAAATCTACATTGGGTATGGATTATAATATTATGGGATGTACATGTTCATGTTTTAACCAAAGAGTCTTTAGGATGTCATAAATTTCCCCATGAGACTTTCTACTGCCTCACATTTTTGGAGAGATGGATTATGATGTGGGATATTGGGGTAGAAGGAATAGCAATGTAGAAGTTGTAGTGTAACGACCCGACTCTTTGACCAATGTACGGTTCATTAGGATTTAGTTTTTAATGTCTTATTAGGACCTAATGTAGTATAGAAATCATACTAAATTGATCATGTGTGTTATTTTGGAACATCTAGTGCCAGGAGTTATGAATAAGGGGAAGCAGACTACGTTGCAATGTTTGTCAGCAATTGCGCATCCTAGGCACATGATTGTGAGGCATACTACATAGTGTTATTGAACCTTAATGCAAAATATAAAATGATTTGTGAATCCATGCATATTAATGGTGAAAACATGCAGTAACGCGATGAATCTGGCACATGGATTGAGCACAATTGAGCAAAAAGTTCACAGAAACCATGTGAACCAATTTTAATGGAAACATGACCAATTTCCTCCCCCTTCATATAAGTCATAATACCACTTTTATTCTCCTCATCAGATAGGAAAAACTGAATTCCTTACCATTTAAGCTAAAATCCTTCTCCTATAAGTATTTATTTCTACTTCTACATTTTGCGACTAATTCAATATCCCTCAGAAGCATCAGATAGGCCATAGTGAGGCTAACAACGTGTGCTACACCTTCCTCGCTATATTTTACCATTTATTACCCTATTTAGATTCGATCTAATTCAACATAATTTTATGGTTTTGGTGGCAAAACATGATCTACTCCAACCGTATATGAATATGAGTGTGATACTCAGTGAGGTATTTTATATGTCTCTATGGTAAATGGTCAAGTGGTTTTCCATTTTTTGGTCATTTCATAATTATTTCATTATGCCTGGAGCTGAACATTTCAAAGATCCATTATTGAATTGATTTAGTCAGGTATAATTGACCTTAATGTGATATAATTAATTCATTGACTCATGTTTAGGTTTTTCATGAACACCCTTGCTTCATATGAAAAACCAAGGGGTTTTCCACCAAAATTGGCCATTTTAGACCAATTTCCAAAAATTTCAAATTAGGGTTTATATCAAACAGACTGGTTTCTAATTTAATTAGTTATTGTCCCATGTAGATTATGATTGTACCAAGGCTCCTCAATTGTTCATAGTATCTTTATATTATGAATTGGCCAAATGCGTAGGTGAGTATTGGACTTCAATATTTGGGCCTTAACATCTTTATCGGAAATCAATTTTCCATGTTATAAAATTAAGATGGTTGAAATTTTAGTTTGGATTGGATGTGTTTTCCTAAACAGTAAATGTAATTTGTATTAAATAGAATGGATTCAAGGGATTTAATTGTTATATATTGTCTTGTTTTATTATTATAATAATTATATAGTTGGTTTTCTTGTTTAATTTGAATTTATTTTAGATGGGTTTCCTAATGTTATATAATGTGATTTTTTTGACATTTATTTTCTTATTCCATAAAATGTGAATGCGTGGATAGGATGAATTCATACCCCATGTCACTAATGAAATGTTTGGATGGGATAGGCGATTACCCCACACCGTTGATTATCACAACATATATATGGGAGGGAGGTATTCTAACCCCACACTGTTATTAACCTCTATTGGTTGGGAGGAATTCTTACTCCATGCCAGTATCATGTATGGATGGGTGGCATTGTTACCCAATGCTAGTATCATCTACGGGTGGGTGGAATTATTACCCCATGCCATCTATGTTATATATATATATATATATGTATGGATGAGAGGCATCGAAACCTCATAATAGTGATAAAATATATAAATTTATATTTAAACCTAGTAAATTGATCAGACCTACCATCATTGTCTTAATGTTTGTAGGCTCTTCAGGTTTTCCATTATGAACCTGAGTGAGAGTTTGATTGTTTATTCATAATTTCATAATTTCATACTATTTGTTGCACACTGTTTACCTAGGAATGCCACTTGGATTACACGTAGACACCGATGGTGGTGGAATAGTGAGAACTATCTCAACCCCTAGTCGAGCTACCCATGGAACCCAATCATACAATTATTATACAATTATGGATCGGTAAAAACACCACGCATCCGGTTGTTGGATATTTTTCTTATATGAAGCTTATGAGTATAGGAACGATCTTAGACTCAAGATGATATGGATTAATTTTTGTGATTTTGTGTACTTTTGGTCATTGTATTTGTATACATGCTTCTAGTTTATTGTTCTCATTTTTTACTGGCATTCCATGAAAGAATAGATGTATTAGACACTACATATGATTCAATTGTTATCATGTTAAGTATTCTACAGTATCATCTATTTTTAATTTATTTAAATTATGAATATTTTTTGTATTTATTAATATTTTATATGATCTTGTTACATGAACTATGTAATATCACATTAGGGTATATTTTCCACCCAATTTACCTTCACACCCCTGCTGGTAGTCGGTATCTGCTAGTATTTGTGGAGATAAGCCAAGGGTAATGTGGACCACCGGGCTTGTAGAATGCGTTTTCTTGGAAGCTGGGTATGAGATGTCAAAATTTGGTGTTAGAGAACGTTTCCATTCTTGAATTATTATTTTTTAAAAATATATGGGAGATTTTGAATTCTTGGGACTTGGTCAGAAGCCCTGCTTCGACATTAAGAACCCATATAAGAGGTAAGGACTACGTTTCTTGAATTATTTTTGTTATAGATTCATCTATTAATGTTTATATCATTTCATTTGTGGGCACATCAAATCTTTTTTTGATGTTATTATTATAGTAGGTATTGGAATTGTGAGTTCATTTCTCAAACCATAGAAATGAGGGTTATTTGTTAAATCTTGCATCACAATAGACACAATATGAATAGGCCATGAATTTTTCAATTTCATGTTTAATTTTAAAGAAATCATTACATATTCAATGATTTTGTGCCTTTTTATATATATAAAATTGCACTGACACTTTTCTACAAGATTTTGGATCGTTATATATTGTGAGTTTAGTGGGTGAGAATCTTTGATTCATAATATGTGTGGTCCCTTATGGATCAGAAAATGGAATTCCAACAAGATCAAACATTTGAGGAATTATATAATCACTTGGATAAGAAATATTGAAATGGAAATTAAATCCATGTGATTGACTTCTTTTGACTCATATAGTGTATGTTCCCTTATGCGACATAAAATGACATACCATTATTTTAAACTATTTCAAAATAATTATAACATGTGAAAATACATTAACACATAGTTAACATAGAATCAAAACCTGAACCTAGCCTATGTAGTGAGTAGTGGATGTCTCAATGTTCAAATGGACTATTATGGTCTTCTATAATGTCTAGGTCTGGAATTAGAGGAAGGTCAAGACATGTATTCATTTTCAACGGATTTAGAACATGTCCTAGTTTCATGAATAATTTTCTCTTAAATTCATAAATCCCTTATGAGAAATTCATTTTTCATTGGAGCATTATGCCTCCACGATGTCCTCCAGTCATGCGCCCTGAAGGGATAGATGCTCATGTTCTTGAGGTGGAAGGCCAGGAGCCACCAGTTGTTCTTATAGTTGAACCTCATCTGGTTCCTTATCTAATACCAGATTAGGGTGTTGGCACCCAGTATCAAGAAGGATTCTTGCATATGATATAGATGATTAAATGTGGAGTTTGATCTTCCAAATACATTGAAGATATGTCTAATGAGTTTCAATAACAGCATCATACTACTTTCTCGGGATATAGAAGACTATATGGCGAGGCGTTTTGGATCGAGGAGATCCTTTCTATATTATAGCACATACAGATGAATCGAGAGTGGAAGGTCACACAATCTGTTTACATACTATATGACATAGCCTAGTGGTGGTGGGATGTCATCATGCAAGCAGACTACTGTAGAGATATGGTTTGGGATGAATTCCATACTTTCTTATATGTCTACATCATTCCACAAACTCTCAGGTCTGACAGAGCTAAAGAGTTTAAAAATCTGTAGCAGGGGACTATGTCAGTAATGTATTTCTCATCACATGTTACTACAGTACATTGTTTTTTTCATTTCCTAGAAATTGATGAGCTAATAGCTGCTAGTATATTTGATGATGGGTTGTGTCACACCATCCTACTATTGTTCAATGTCTTTAGGCTAATAACTATTTTATAAAATATCTGGTAGGCCCAAATTATATATCGATATTTGAGTATTTTTTAGGGTGAATTACAGGGTGGGTGGACAGCTAAGGCTTCCAATAGATTACTTCTAGGAAAAAGGAAACTTTTAATGAGGCTTGTTGGGGTAGCGATTTTCATGCCCCTTTTATAGTGTCTCTATGATATGTAACCATTGTTGTGTGTTATGGTGTTTCAAGAGACAGTATATATAGAATCCATCGGAGTGTATAGACAGTGTAAGGATTGGACATCTTGACCATTTATGTATAACTTTTCTTCGAGTAACTATTTAGTATGGATATCCACCAACTCGTCGGTCGGGATCTGGGTCAGCATGATCATGATAGATAAAAAGTTGGAATGCCATGGTTTGATCATCCCTATGAGGTGTCAAGTAAGAGGCAACCAAGATTATGATTTTGATTTCTAATAGGGTGGGACAACATAGGGTAGTCAAGTAGTAACTTAGGGCCACATTACATGCCAGATATGTGATGTATAGCCTATATCGTAGGAGAAGAGTGTCAAACCCTCTAAATTATTATGTTTGGTTATTATAGAATCCACTTTTGTATCTTCATTTGATTGATACAATTGTGTATCACTCAATCATATATGAGACAATCACTAGGAGTATGGGTCTTGATGATGAGTATTATCATGGTTGTATTATGCTAAATATACCCTTAGGTACCCGTTCATAGGGAGTTCATCACTGTTATAATTCCATCCTCAAGCTAGGTGGTTATCTTTTTTAATGTAGCCTTTACATTCTTCCCATGTAGGGAATCGATGTAATCCTCATTATAGATAGGATATTTCCCTATAGATCCCATATTGACTAATTTTGTTGGAGGGTGATGCTTACATCAGAATAGGGTTTTATACACATTCATTAAATAGATTGTGATGTCTGTGTGTCATGAGAAAAACCCGAACCGTGGAGGATTTCTTGTGTTACAACACATATTTCCTGTATATTCCTTGATAACTAGGGGTGGAATCCCGCTATCATCCCTTTGATAGTGGAGAGTTTAAGAGGTGGTTTTCCACACTAATCATCGATTCTGCCTTTAGATTGATAGGTAGAGTTCACAATTGATCTTTTTCAATGGGAATATCATGTTACAAATTCTCCTTATAGAATAAAATATATGGTGTATTTCTAGAATAAGAAACATTTGGAGGATCTAAATGAAAAAGGATTTATATTCCATAATAATTAACCTTAGGGTTCGGTATTCCTATTTTCTATGATGTTGGATGGTTATTTTTGGTTTTTCATAGATTACCGTTAGATTAATTATGTGAACATCATTAATTGAATCCTTTGACTAGAATATATGACATATTTGGTCATCATCGAGGAGAAAAGGTGTATTCAATGATAGAAGAGAGGTATTTTTATCAACATGTGTGTGTGTGTTTTAAGAATTCCAACATACCCCACATATCTTTCAAGAGTAGGCATGGTATTTACGATTACCTGGTTATGCCATTCAGACTCATGAATTCACCAGCAGTTTTCATGTCTCTTTTGAATCACGTATTGCAACTGTATATGAATTCTATTATGGATTCATTAAATAAAGATATATTAGTGTATTATAATTCAATACCTTATCTTTAAACCAATATCTAGTTAACTTTTAGTACACTGAGAGATCATCAGCTTTATGCTGAGAATAGTATATGCCACTTATGTATTAATAACGTCCACTTTATGTGTCATATCATCTCAGAGTCAGGATTTTCAACATACACAATGAAGGTGAGGGATATGGTTTCTTGGGAGTATCCAAAGAATTTATTTGATATTCATAGTTTGTTGGGGATATCTAGATAAAAAAAATGCAACATTCAGAATTTACCATGCTTTTTATCACTCCTTAATGTCTTGTCAATGAATGGTGTGAAATTCGAATAGTCAGAATCTTGTGATGTGGCCGTTCATTTGATTAAAGTAATACCTATGATGGAACATATACATAGTCATTAAATGCCAGGTAAGTATTATAAAATCTATTTTTAAACATCATGTATCAGTCTTGGAGATATTTTGATACTTAATGACTGATTTGATGTGAATGGATCTCATCATTTTCAGTATCACGAGGAGAATTACCTCATGGATGACCTCAAGCTCACTACTATTTTTCATTCCTCGCTGTTTTAGATACGCAATCTATATAGAGAGTGTTTTGTAGTTCTCACATACCACAAAATCCTCAAATATATCATTACTTAGCAGGGTCTAAATCTCAGGCAATGTGTGTGGGTCAAGTACCTGCAAATATTTGATTTCAATCTTGACTACACTATAGTGAAAGAGAAGTCTGAAGATGATCATCTGAGTTGAAATACTCAAACACAAGAAGTTCATAATTCTTGTGACTAAGGGATAATTATGGCCTTATTCTCAAAGATTCATGTCTAGGTTTAAGAAGACAATTATCATTCTATTCTACCATCCTTTATGGGGACATCTACTATTCATGAATGAGTAAGTTCTATAAAACTATTTTATTGTGAGGGTAATTTCCTGTATTAATGTTTCTTAGAAGATGATACATATTCTCGTTAGACTAATGATATGGATGATACTCTTTTCTTTTTTGGAGTATATGTGTCCTGACCAAAATCTGGGAGGAGTTGATGAAAGATTTCCAGGCCACAACTTGGGCGGTTCGCCCGATTGTCACCAAAATGTATCAGAAGTTACGACATCAATATTGGTGTCTTAGAAAGATATATGAGATAAGT
Source organism: Viscum album (assembly GCA_963277665.1). NCBI lineage: Eukaryota > Viridiplantae > Streptophyta > Magnoliopsida > Santalales > Viscaceae > Viscum > Viscum album. The sequence goes on from OY728157.1 coordinate 914,893,348, forward strand.
AGTCACATTACATGATGCTCCACATGTTTGCAGGTGAAGGTAGAACCCCAACATATTGTGGAGTTTCTTTAGATGTGGACTATTTCATAGTGGAAATAGGATGATGTTTTGGTTTACATAGTGAATGGTTTACTCAGATGACCTCATAGAAACGATGCTTTTTTGGATTTCTATGAAAATATGATGAAGGTCAGACACTTCTTACCAATACGAGAGAGCTTCTTTATAGATTAATTGTTAAAAATATCCATCATTGTGGTGGTATGTCTTTATAGAGTACATCATTATATTGTTTTTGAAAGAGATATGTGTTTCACATCATCATTTGTGAAGGGTTTTTAGAAATAATTTTCTATGTATTTAATTTTGAGTGTAGTCTATCATCCTCACATTGATGGAAATATATATCATAAAATACTAGTGCTAGAGGATATGCTCAATGCCTACATTCTGAACATTGGTATTTCCTAGGATAAAAAATTCCCCATCATTGAGTTTTCTTATTATAAAACATTCTAGGATACCATTGAGATGGATCCTTATAATGCCCTGATTGGTAGTCCTTGTCCCTCTACTCTGTGTTAGTTATAGGCATGGTAAAAATATTTATGTGGGAATCATCTCATGTGGGATGCTTCATTGATAGTCTAGTTTATTTAGAAGCATATGTTGAGAGATGATTACAAACTACACTCTTATGCCAACTAACACTAGAAACCTCTTATGTCTGAGGTCAGATATCAGGTTTTTTGAATTTTGGATGATGTTGGGGCATAGACATATTTTAATGAAGGGTAAGCTATCACCAAGATTTATTGGACACATCAAGGTTGTGAATCCAATCAGACCCCTGACATACTAGTTATCAATTCCATAGATATTCCAGTCATTTCATGATATCTTTCATATGTCTCAACTTCACCGATATTATCCATACACATATAACGTATTCCATCCTGATGAGCTAGATCTTGATATAGATGCTTCTTTATAGGATTACATAGTTCATAATTTTGATTGTAGTGTGAAAAAAATCAAATGTAGTTATGTTCCCTTCGTACAGGTGCTATGGAAGTGCATATGGGTATACTATGAGACATGGGAGTGGGAATATGATATATGATCATAGAGAATTAAAATATTTGTGAATATTGCCTCTATTCCATCAAAATAAAAACATAGGGAAGAGTTTATATAAAGAGATGAGGTTGTATCATCCCAAGCATGTGACCAATGAATGCCTTTTTATTTTTTTATGAATTTGTTAAATGGTCCAAATGAAGTCTACTAATCAAGGGAAGGAGTTCAAGGGGGCGTATGGGGCACATATATAGCCCAGAATTCCGAAAAAGGGGAAATAATACTAGCCCACACACTTTATTTACAATTGTGTGATCCAAGATTATGACCACACAACCTACTAAATATGGTTAAATAACCATCATGCAATGTGTGTGAATAGTTTGGAAAATTGTGTGATGTGACCATGTGGACTTGTATGAATGGGGCTGAACATTGTACATAAATTGTGGAAGGTTTTGAAAAACCATTACAGAAACCATGAGAGACGGTTTTAATGATAAAATATCCATTTTCCCCTATTTCATTTAGGTTCTAATTCCTATTTTCCTCACCACATATGGAAAAAACCTCATCCCTTCATTCCTTTTTAAATATCAATCCCTTATCTTATATAGATTGTTTGTACTCCACAATCCAATGACTAATTCTTGATCTGTTCGAAGCATCAGATAGGCCACTGTGAGGCTAAGCCTGTGTGATCCTCCATCCGTCCTAAATTTCTCAATATGTTTCACTATTAATATGCATGATCATTCACCCTATTTTTTATGTGTTGGAATGAAAATCATATCTACTCTAACAAATTATGAATATGAGGCTGATTCTCAGTGAGGCATTTTCTATGACCCAAAGGATTGATGTCACTTAGTTATTCATTTGTGTTTCAGTTGTGTCATATATATTCCAACATGTTGCGAGTCAACCTTCCCTAAGATCCCTTGTTGTGTTTATTCCTTCATGTTTAATTGACTCTTGTGTGATTGTGTTCATTAATTTAATCATGTTTGGTGATACCATTATGACCCTTCCATCATATGGACACCCAAGTGGTGTTCCACTCAAATTTGGAATTAGAGATCAATTTCAAAAAAAATCTAATTTTGGGTTGTATCCCCCTAATTGAGTATTAATTTAATTATCCATTGTCGAATTTTTATTTTGAGTACTCCAAGGTCCCTCAATTGTATATAGAAAATTTAAACTATTACATATTGAAATGGGTATGTGAGTATTTGAATTTGACATTTGGTCCTATATATATTGATTAAAATTCATTTTCCATGTAAGGAAAACTTAATTGATTTATTTGTAAGTTGACTATGATGAGTTGTCATACTCCTTAAAATTTTTTCATCTCATATTTAAGGGCTTAATGGGATGGAATTGGTTTTTCTATTCATGTTTTATTATTAAAAAAATTCCATTATTGGATTGATTGTTTAAATTGAGATGATGTAAGATGGTTTCCCATACATTATATAATGTGAATTCATATGGAATTTCTACAATTATGACATACAATGTGAATATGTGGATGAGAGGAATTCATACTACAATACATGTATGAATTTTATTCGTGGGAGCCATGACCACCCAACATCATTGATAACACCTATGTATATATGGGCGGGAGGCATTCTTACCCCATGACATTAATAACCACTATATGGATGGGAAGTATTTATACCCATGCTAGTATCAGGTATGGATTAGGGGAATTCATACCCATTTTCGTTATGTACTATTGGTGTGAGTCATTCTTACCCCATTCCAAGTATTCTATATATATATATATATATATGGATGGGAGGAATTCATACCCTTTGAAAGTGATAACCTACTTATATACCTTGTTATTTGATCAGACATAACTGCATTGAGTGGAAGCAAGTTGACCACCCAATGTCCTTTAAGATTTTTTCACATTCAATTAGTAAGAAAACATCTTCTTTATTTTTCCAATTTTTTATTGGATTTCCATGCATGTATATATGTATCAGACCATAACTATTAGGCTGTTTTTATAATGATTAGTAATTCGTTCAATCTATTTTTCTTCATCTATTTATAAAATCTCCATATTTTGTGTTTATTTTGCTATTTTATGACATTGTCACATCGGTCGTGTTTTATGACATGGGGGTATAGACTCCTCGTGGATTTACCTTCAATCCCCCACTACTAGCTGGCTTCCTCGGCTATGGGGAGACACAATAGGTGTAATGTGGCCAACCTAGCTCAGGGAAGAGGTTGCGTGGAATCTGGGTTGGGGATGACATAGGTAGGGGTACCTTCATTATATAATATGTCCAATAGTATTGGATTCATTTTATGGGAAACATGGTGAGTGATCCATGTAAAAGACAATAAATAAATAATGAACACATATATGTCACAAGTTGGGTTCATGTTACCAACCAAGGCTCTATGAATTTTTTTTTTATAATAAATTAGCATTATCCTATATATTGATTAAAAGTCACACCATTTTTATATTATAAAACACACAAAATTTGAATTCCATGCATTAAATATTTCTCTATGATTTAACAAAAATATGACATATTGTTAATATTAATCAAACATGACTATTATAAACTAGTTATAAGGCCTATATACATGAATAGAAATATGTACTATTTAAATAATAACTAAAATTATTTTTTATAATTTTATCCTATTTAAATAAAGGAAATTAATTTTTTAAAAATATCTTCATAAATTTTGAAAACATTAATTTTTAAAAATAATTTTCTTATTTGAAGATTAGTAAAAAAATTGTTTTGCACTTTTATAAACTGAATTTGTGATAAAAATTTATTTTTTTCGTCATCATATAAAAATTATATTGTGTTTAATTTTTGAATATTTCGTGAAATGAATAACTTTTTGATGAATATTGTAAATTAGTGATTATAAATTGAAAACATCCATTTTGATAAATTTATTGATAGTGATAAATAATAATTTAAATTGGTTCCAATTTTAAATTTATTTAAAAATATGTTTATTTATAATATTCATTTTTCTAGAAATATTTTATCAATTAAATTTGATATATATAACATGTAATGTTTTGGTCATTCTATCTATAATAATATTATTTATCAACACATCAGTGTGATTAATTTATAATTATATAGTTTCACATAGGTGAATTGACACTATAAAAATGTATTAAATATTAATAATCATAATAAATAAAATTATTTAAAGTGGGCATCATTATTATTTTTACCATAATGAAGAGTTAAAATAATTTTAATTCAATTTTTGAGATTATGATTAATACATGGTTCTGTTCAATAATGAAATTCTGTTAATTTTTTTTCCAAATTAATCAGATTTTGATAAAAAAAATTATTTTATATTCAGAAATAAAATGTACAAATTACTTAATAATATTTACTTCATTATTGTCATAACATATATATTACCTATGTAAAAACTACTTATAGTGGTGAAAAGTAAAATGAAAAAGGTGACTAAAACGTAATTACTATGGAATGACATGTTTTTGAGAATAGTTTTATGAATTAGTTTTTTAAAATAAATAGAATCCCAAAAATCTACAATTTATAAAATTTTTAGCATCATGAAGTGGTATTGATCTCCTATTGCTGAATAATTTTTTGCTATTTTAAAAAATTCAAATCCCCTTCAATTATTAAAGGGAACACTCACACCTCACTTCTTCACACTTCTAAATCCATTTGGATCAACCAAACCATATAAAATGACATTAAAAAAATTCTTATTTCATTATAGGAGCATTAGTTTTGGTATAAATTTATCCTTATATGGTTTATGTGCAATCAAAAGGTAGTATCCCAATTAAGAGGTGCCATTTTTTTAAATTATTTTTATTTTATTTCATCCCTAATTAATTCATCAAATATTATTCAAAAAAACTATATTGTGATATAATTTTATTCCATATAATGATTTTTTTTATTTTAAGGTCATCGAATAAAACCATATCCTCATCCATAAAATTGGCTACAAAATAATAATTTGTTTTAATGAATGACTAACTCCTCTTGAAATGTTATTATCCATTATTTTATTACCACCTCTCATGGTTGGGTATAGTGATGGATCAGAATAATTTATATTATAATTATCACATAATTGTACATATGGATTCATTATATAACATATATGTTTTTCAATTTAATTTCATAGGAGGTCATAATACTGTAAATGTGTCAAAGGAGTACTACAACCTTACGAATCGATGTGATACATTTTCATTAATGATTTACATGAAATACACTTAGGATAAAGTAAATTCCCCTATATTTACTAAACCCGGGTTCTTCCAGCCTTATGTGTCACCACCACAGAAAGCCACGTCAACCAAAACAATTTTTTCTTCCCCATTATACCCCAAAAGCCTCGCGCCCGACCTCCTAATTATTTCGCCTCTGCCCGTAGACACACCTCCCAGAATCGATTAGGGTTTCCACAATCATTGATTCCCTCCCACTCCTCTCGTATTCTGTCTCCATCCTCGACCCAGGCATGACTCATTCGTCATCGAATCTCACCACTGGTGCTCCAGTCCCCTCATCGGTGCCCGTTTTCCTTAAACACCATCCTCGACACCATCTAGGGTTACCTATACTTGCGACTCCGCCCCCGCTCACGCAAACTCGCCACCTCTCATGCAATTGCGAACCTTCTCGGGAAATATCTTCGAAGAACCTATGGTTTTTTCATCAGCAATCACACCATATGCATCCACGTCGCCTAACTTATTTCTATCCTCCCTCCCATATCGCGATGATCCTCCAACCCGATTACATTACCCCCCCCCCCCCCCGCGCTTCCTCATTCTTCCCTACCTATTACGGGTTTTCTTCCTCCGACTTCTCCTAATGTAACGCTGCCCTCCTCAAATCTCTCCTCCTGTATTTCATATTTCACATTTGTCTTAGCATCCTCCTCTTTTTGTACGCTTCCGACCTCTCCACCTGCTGTGTCTTCATTTGATTCGCTTCCGTGTGTCTAAATTTTTTATCAGCATCGACCAGGTGCTCCTTCAATGTCTATCACCACTCTTTATATATCCAATCAACACCCATTCCTCTCTTTACATCCACTTTCATCTCGCACAGTATGTTGTTACTATCGTCTCCCTTAAAAATACCTTTTGTTCATGATATTTTTCGCCTATATCTATGGTAACCCTACATTTACAGGGGTGGATAATCTACGCACCACAAAACTTCTGTGGGGTTAGTATTTTAGTTCCTTGTAGCTGTAGTAGCCACTAAAAAAGTCATTTTATTGTACTATTTTGTTCTAATTTAACATTACAATTCCATTACCATTGAATCCTTGTAAGATTTTTAAATGAATTTGGTTTCCCCTTCTAAATTTGTAGGAGTTTAGGTAATCATGGATAGGTCTGAATGTGTTCAATGTATGATGGTTAAGTATATTCATATCAATCATGTTTTAAATTTTACCAAACACAGTTACTATTCACCATAATATCATTTTGTGTTTCTCTCATATGAAGATGTGACCTTCCAACTTAGGTTCAATCAATATATTAAATCTATATTAATACTCATCCCGCTAACACGAGACCACAAAATATTACTTACATGTCAAATGCATCCTTATCACCTTTATTGGCATTTCTTTTGTTTATCATTGAAACCAAAAATTACACTGAATTTTCATGTGATTATAAATATGGTGACAATTAATATTGTTTTATCAATTCCTTGAAGGATGACATTCGTGATGGAAAATCGAGCTTCTGAGGCAAAAACCAGCATTGATAGTAATGATTTTTTATGCATCCTTGATTTCTTTTTTCCTTTTGCTATTTATTTTCCAATTTAACTCTGTGTTGATTGTACATTTTTCAGATCATGTATGATTAGATCTTTGATTGTGTTTGGTGTCATGACTGAATGAAACATTTTATAGCTGAGTTATAGGTATGGGATTTCATGGATCTTTGCATGCCTGAAGATATGTGTCACCAATTTGAATTAGCATTATAAGGCGGTTATTCCTATTTATAATTTATATGCATCAGTTTGATTGAACCACATTATGAAAAAAATCACCTCTATAGGGAAATATAGGGATTTTTTAAATTCTGGAAATCAAAAAATCATGTTACTCAAGTATGAAATTCCTTCAATCAACAACAATAGATTTCTGTTTTTTTCCACAATGCATACTACTCATTTGATTATAAATATTTCAAGTGTTCATTTTGTTTTATCAATTCCTTGAAGGATGACATTCGTGATAGAAAATCGTGATTTACACGCAAAAAAACAACATTGGTTGTAATGCTTTTTTATACAGCTTTGAATTCTTTTTTCCTTTTAGTGTTTCTTTGCCTATGCAACTCTGTGATGATGGAATCTTTTTCAGCTCATGTAAGATTAGAGTTTTGTTTATGTTCGCTGTCATGAAATATAGAAACCATAAGACTATTACCTAGAATAAACCCCCTTGCATTCACTAACACGTTGATAATACATCATTATTCCTTTTTTTCAATGGCAATGATTTTTATATTGTTTTGATTGTTTCAGATTATGTTACATAGACCAATTTTCATGAAATGAAAAATGAGATGTGGATGTGTTTTGTATGAGAAATGGCAGGGGTTGATATAATTGGTTTACTCTTGGTTATCTTAATTAGTGCTACATTAATGTATTTTTAGTATGTTTATATGCACGGTCTATATGTTTTTTTAATATATAAAAATACATTAAAACAACTTATTGTGTTGTATTTTTCTATTAAAGTAATAACTGTGTGTAACTTTTGGGGTACAAATATTTTGTAACATTTTTTAAATGTTTCATACTCATGATTAAATAATCCATACTCAATTAATATAAAGATCTCCATTGTCAATCATGATCAAAACCATGAAGGTGAATTATGATGCAGCATTCCCTGTTTCTGCCATCTTTGTTTGTCTATGAGAGAGTTGTATATGATTTGAGTACCTATGGAATTGGAGGTTTGTGGAATTTTTTTATTCGATCTTGATAATGAAATAATTTTTTGTAATATTTTTCATTACCGCATGCATCTTTAATTTTTTTTAATTATATAATCAGTTTCTTATAGTATCCCTGGAAATCATTACATAGTGGGGGAGTTCCTCTAAAGATCATGCAACTGGTTCCTACATTAATTAGTTCAAGTTATATAGGTTGAAATTAATTTTAATTTTTCATTTTGTTATTACTCAATAATAAACATTGCTACTATTTTTTATATTGAAACATAATTTGTTTTAGGAATCCCATACTGTTATTTAACCAAGTATTTGTTGCGAAACTATGATATTTTGTTATGTTTTTTGATGGGTTGATTCCCAAAGACACTTTTCAATACAATAATGTATCCATTGAGAAAATAAACTATTGGGTGTAAATCCTTCATCAGAGGAGCTTGAAAAATTTCAACATTATATAAATGAGTATTATGAATAGGCAGACTTGATAACATGGATTTTTGGTGAAAAAAATAAAAAACCATAGTCATGTAATTAGTTTTAAATGTGATAATGTTTTTGGGAAAGCCAAAGAAACATCAAATCCCGATATAGATGGATTTTGTGTGCATACTTTCTTATTCATTGAGAATGTCATGGCCTGTTTCATTTCACCATTTTGGTGTGCATGATTCTTTTCGTTGGTTTTTGAAGTAGTATTATCTGGACGACCTTATTAAAGTGTCGTGAAATCTTTGCAAAATTTTTCTACTAACCCATTCTAGGTCTGATCTTATAGTCAGGGGTATCAAATAAGGGTATGTTATCATGGTAATGTTGCAATTTGGAACTCAATCTATGGTTAATTTATAAGGTTCACATGATGAAATTTTTTCTTGCACACCTTGACATTGTTGGCCTATTTTCAAAATAAATTATTCTAAATCAGTATGAATGTCGTTTAAGATTACCATATATATGCTACTAACTTGGAACTATTGTTTATAATCTTTGAACAACAATCAAACTGTTCACATAAGTTATTTCAATTATAGAACTAGCATGTTAATCAAGAAACATGACTTCTATGAATGATGTAGATATCATGAAGGAATCAACAGATGTATCACTGGGTTTGAATGTTTAACTCATTCCACTAGAAAATGTATTTAGTTTGTGTTCACTATTACTACCTCTCCATTACTCTTTAATTCTTTATCTTCCCATTTATTTTTTCTGACATATCCTTTGTTTTTTAGAAACCTGGTTGAATAATTTCTCTTATGGATGAATCCTGGTATGCAAGCAACCTCCAAAAATTACTTCCTTTATTTCAAACCATTCTGATAATGTGAGACAATTAAAGATCATAATTATTATACAAACTTCTTTACATTATTTTCATCTATGAAATGGATTTTTAGGTGCAGGAAGATTCATGTTTGTTTGTATTTTTTTTCATATATTTATAATCTGGAAATAATATTTGATTTCTTTACCTCTATAATATCATTGCTGCTCCGTCACATGCATTCCATTGTAAGAAATCTGTTCCCGTGAAACCCATTTTGGTATTAATATTTTCATCTTCATACTAGACATGTGTCCCTAAACACTTCTTATTGCATTATAGTGACATCTGATATGTTCCCCCCTTCTCGGTTCACTTAACCTTGAAGCTTCTCGATGACTCGTCTTAATCCTACGGTATTCTTTCAACTCTAAAATCCCTCTATTATTAATATAGATTCAAAACTATATACATATGTTTTTTCTATCTAATGCTTTCGGCTGATAATTATTCTTTGAACTTCATTTAATTTTTTTCATCTATTACGTTGATGTCAAGTGAAGAATAAGGATAGTTAATGTTCAATTTTCCCATTCCATTATTTTTGTGACCATATCTAATTTAATTATCTCCATAATTTCATCTCTAATAAAGTTGTTTCCATACACACTTCTTATTTCATTACAGTGACATGTGACATGTTCCCCCCTTCACAGTTCACATACCCTTAAAGTTGGTCGATGACTCATATTATTCCGACGGTATGTTTCCAACTGTTAAATCCCTATATTATTAATATAGATTCAAATCTGTATACATATTTTTTCTTTATCCAACGCTTTCGGTTGATGAGTATTCTCTCAACTTCATTAAATTTTTTTCATCTATTAAGTTGATGTCAACTGACAAGAATAAGGATAGTTTATGCTCATTTTACTGATTCCATTATATTTTTTTACCATATGTCATTTCATTACCTCCATAATTTCATCTCTAATAAATATTTCTTCAAGTCGTCACTAAAAAAAATATATATTCTTAGAAATACACTACACTACCAGAATTTTATCCTTTTATTGATAAATCATTTCATAGTTTGGAAATATTAAGATTAATTTTCATGAGTTATATTGAACTATTCTAAGAACCTATTTTGTAGTCAATCGACATGTAGAACTACTGGATAATTTCACACGTGGAGAACTGCTGGATCATTTCAGATACGATGCAATTGGAAATTGAATGTCGAGCTGGGTACTTCTATAATTTTAACATTTACATTCTTCTACGAGAATTTCTGCCTTTCTGCTGTTATAAAATTCACCCAAGTTTTCTGCAAAAATTTGATTCTATTTATACATGTTATGTGTCTTTGGCACACGATTTAACAATTCAATCTTGAATATGTCTATTACTCAGGTTGTATTTAATGAGTACTAATTTAATTCCATTAACATAAAAAATTGCAATTTTTCAGTGGATGTAGTGTATTTTAGGTATTACAAACTATCCCTTCAGGCTTGGAAATATGCAGTTTATAATTTAAATTACAGGTACATGTTTCTAAATATTCTGGTTTTAACAGATGTACGGTGCCATAACAGAACATACACCTCCTGTTTTTTATATTTTAATTTTTGAACTAATTCCATGGATGGAATGTGATATAATGACATAATTCATCACAATTTTGTGAAATTGTGGTGATAAAACTATCTCTATAGAATCTGGGAAAATAATACAAATCCCAAATGAGCTACGTAAGAGAAACATTTAACCCATTTTGTTATGATGATTTCATTTCAATGAATGTTGGTTGTATTCTAAAATTCATTTAATAGCATGGATTTCATCAATCTTCTCATGTTCACTTTGGGTTATAATAATTTTATTGAAAAACATAATGACTGAACATTTAATGAGAGATGAAATTATTTCTATGAGACCTGCAAGTTATATAAATGGGTGTGGACATTTTATTCTTGAATTGATTGATATATGATCTGAAATTTATATGAATATTGGGAGTTGACTAGATGATTTAGAATTTCCATATGCTATTTCAAGGTTACATCATTCCTTTCTCAAATTTTTAACGCTATATCTATTTTTGGTTTAAAAATTTTAGGCATACAACAAACCCAAAAGGAAGAACCAAATTTGTTGAACCATGATTCGGGTTTTAACTCTAAATATTTAAATTCAATATGTGTATCGATTTCTATATGTTTTACATACATTTAAAATATCTGTTGGGATTACATTTCTATATTGTATTTCAATTTATTGGCTGAAGTTCTAGGAATGCAGTGTTTCATATACTTTTTGAATTGTATATTTGTTTTAAATATTGTCTATTTTCCTTGAATGTAGTACTATCTCCATGGGAGATATGATTTGGTCACATTTGACAACCTGTTGAAGCAATCCAGCCTAGACCTTCATCTCAGAATCAATACTTCTTTCTGCGCTGAGTGGAATTTGGGGTAATTTTTCAATTATTTTGTATGTAAAACATATTACTGTGTTAGAATTCAAGAACTTTAACTATATTTAATTCTTTGAAATTCATATTGGTTTCCCTTTTGGCTGAAGTATTACTGTGTTTGAAGCAAGTCCTCCCAGATGTTCATATTAGAATCGGTCCTTAGGTCTATGCCATGTGTTATTTCAGGTGATTCTAAAGGTATCGTCTATTTGTTTTTCTAATCTTTAAAGTGAATATGCGCCCAGCATAAATAGCACTATGTAGTCTTTGTACATCATCTTATTGGTGTTTCATCATGTTTATTTTAATGATTCGTTAGTGTCATTTTTTTATTGTAATGTGACATTGATTAACTGAGAAAAGTCTATTTTAAGCCATCATTTGGGTGAGATATTCAAAATAATTATATCCACTAAATTATAATGTGAGGTTGTCGAGTTTATCTAACACCTATGATTGAAAACTCTTGTAAGTAATTATTATTTTGATGCTTTTAGTTTTTTCCATTGCATTGCACCTCAAGAGGGTATCACTTTTCTATTTCTATTTAAATGTTTCTTTTAAATTACATCCCTTTCTATGACGTGGTGTTTTCATGATCAAATTCTCTTCCTTCATCTTGACTCTATTGTTAATATCTTGAATGTATATATCTTATCAGTTATTCTTGAGGATTCTATTTGTCATTATTTTAGTCAATGATGTGAATTTTTTATATCCTTCAGTTGTTCAGTATTATTACTCATGTCAGAGCATCCTTTGCCCCCATTTTCATTTCTTGCTAGGTAGGTCAAGAGTCATTTAGATCCATAACAAGATCATACTACAGAGGATCAACTGGGGCACTTCTGGTTTATGACATTACCAGATAGGGGTATCTCTATGTCGACATAAGAGAGTTCGATATTGAGCGGTATTATCTTGAACAGTTGGCTCGTCTTATCCAATATAATAATTGTTTTTTACTCCAATTTATACTCTCAAATTCAATCTTTGTGTTGTTTGTAAGTAGTGATATGGGTACCATTGATGGTTTTATATTTTTATGTTTTCATTTGTTGTCTCCTGATTGCAGTTAAATTCTTGTATCATGAATCCATACAAATCCTTTTCTTTATTTTTTTATTTGATCTGGCATGTGACATTTAATCACCTTGCAAGATGGATGGAGGATGCCCGTCAACATGTTAATCCCAACATGGTGATCATGATAAAAGGGAATAAATGTGATGTTTCTCATTGCGGTCAGTAAGTAAGGAGATCATTTTGCAATGTAACATGGGATTATGTTCTTCAAGGCTTCGGCATGAACAACATAGAATGTTGAGCAGGTATGATCGCCTTGAGTTGATACACTAAACTGTTTTACTCTAGTTTAGTGTTTTCTTGAAGGTCATCTTCCGAACTACTACAAAGATTCTTCATAATATTCAGGATGGTGTGTTTGATTTATCCAACAAGGTAAGAAGCACAAACCATTTACCTTATACATGAAATTTCAAACCTATTATATTGAATCTACTGATTAAGTTATTTATTTTTTCAATAGTTCAACATGGATATGAATTTAATAATGAAGATTCAACTCCATAGGTTGATAATTTGGATTCTCCTACTTCGACTTGTGATTTTTAAAGACAAACTTGATGATGAATTTTTATTCATTTTTCAGTTTCTGGGTTAGCTAACATTTATCTCTTTACCAGTATCTTATAACTCATATTTCAATTACTTTTTGAGTGTGTAAATGATATATTTTAAATATATACAATATTAATGTTCATTATTAACTTTTAATATTAGTTTTCTCATACTCAATGTAAGCATTTATTTATAGAGTCATGCGTACGCACAGGCGATGTACTAGTATATATATAATATATGCGTGAAATGATTTTGATATTTCTAAAATATTTTTAATTCTTTAAATGTAATGTATCAATGTATTTCCTACATTTTCACTAACATGATGATTTTCATGTCGTTCATGGATGTGTAGACATCCACCTTCAAAAAGTAATGTAACTCTTTTTCGGCACCAAACCAGATGAATCTTATGTATAAGTATATTTGAATAAATAATATGGTATTTATGATAGTATTATCATTATTAAATATTTATATATTTCTCTCTAAAATTACATAGTTATCCTGGAAAAATGGAAATATCAACCATTCATAAATATGGCTTCACAACACCATGATGATATCATGAATCATTTCTAAAAAGAATGCATGAGTAATTTTTGACCGAAGTCGAGAATTTCTATAAGGGTTTGAAGTCCCACTTTAATTCTACTCAGAGACACATGACATATTATACATGGGATTAATTAATGTTGTTAATATAATTACCATGAATTTATTTTATGAATCTTCTATATAAATTTTTCCATATTGACACATCCATTTTAGAGTATATCATTCAAGAAGATTATGTTTCACATGTTATTAAATTTGTAAGGGGTCATTGTCTCAATTTTCCTTCTTTGAGAAAAAATTTATATAATGTAACTATGAAATTAATTATTCTAGATATATTATATGTTTCATTTTTCTTTATTCCTTTTTTGGGATTATTATTCAAATATACGAATGTGGTGAAAATATTGTGTTACAATCTCATCGTCTATCATGATGGTTTTTTATTCTGTTTCAATAATAATATTATTTGATTAATCTATCAAGAATAACATTAATATTAATCGAATCTATTCATTACAGATATTTTAAATTAATTTTACTATTTTAAAATATTTGTTACAAAATATAGTTGACAAAATGTTGCAATGATTATCCAAATTAATTTCTCTCTTCAGTCAAAATTCTATTTTCATCTAAATGCATCACTGTAAAAAATATTATCAAAAATACATTATTTTATCTGAATTAATTTTAAAAATAAATTAGTTCTAATATATTACTTTTTTAGAATAATTTTTTAAAGAAATAATTATTTATCTTTCCAAAAAATTCCCAATTAATATCTACCAAAAATGTGAAAGGATATTTTGACCCTATACAATAGGATCAAAACATCTTATCATTGTGAACATTATTTTCTACAATGTGATCGTTAAATTTTTTTAACATTAATTTAAAATATTTTTTTTAAAATTTGATTTTGATTTTTAAAATGTATTATAAATAAATTTTATTTTTTTCTTGAAACATAAATTGTAGTTTTTTCACGATGTTAATTATTCATATATGATAACTTATATAAGTTCCATTCCTATTTTTATATTTCACGTGATCAATGAGAGTTATTATTTTTATTTGCACATAGGATAACATTTTTGAGCCATAACATGGATTATTTTAGGTGTTAATTGGTCATTTATAGAAGGATTGTAGGTTTTTCAAGGTTAAACCATGTGTGAAATGGGTATCATGGTATGGGTATGGTTAAAAAATCTTGAAACCTATGTGTGATGACGATTCATGGTTTTTCCATGGTTAAACAATGTGTGAGTAATAGTTGAAAGGTTTTAAAATTGTTAAAATTAGTTTACAGCCTAAGTTTGATATATATTTCATTGTTAGGTCTAATCATATTTGTTTTCCTAGAAAATCATTCTTATATAAGAATAGACATTAAAACATATTATAAAATTATTTAAACAACAATATTAATAGCAAATTGACCATAACTCTACCCGAATCAAATTTTCTAATTTTTAGAGTCCCCAAAAGAATTACAAAAGGATCCCGACCTCCATTATCGGCAAGTAGATGATTTGTTTTCAGATCTTCAACTCTCCAAGGGTGTAGTTTATTCCATCGTTATTTCTCTTCTCTCTCTTATTATCCTCACAATCATTTCATGGGTTATCATTCATAGTTTTGTTTGATCTATATCATGATTTTTTGAATTTATATCCAATATCTTCTTACCCATATAAAGAATAAATAAATCATGTTTCATTTAAATATTTGGTCTTGGAATTGAATTAATAATTTTTTTTGATCGAATTCTTCATTGTTCCATAAAAAATAGGGGTATTTGCATTGAAAAATTGTTCATCAAAAAATTGAATAATTAAATCATGATTTCAATCGTTGTTTTTACTCCAATACAACTATTGATTTTTTGGTGAGTGATCATCATCACGATAATGGTGTGTTTCTTCCTGGTATGTTTCATTTATGGGTTATGGTCACTCATAGTGTTCATAGGAAGCTCATTGAGAGTTTTGGGAAGTTTTTTTGTTAATGGAAGAATGAACAAGGATTACACATCATTTAACTGGATTACGTGACGGTAAATTCTATTTTATAACTTGTCTTGGAGGTTTCATGATGTGAAAAAAAATTTCATGATGTCAATATGGATTTATTGATATGTAATATTTTTTGGTGACAAAATTAAATAAAACTAAAGACACAACATGTATTTAATTGAAAACATAACCGCATGAATTAATTGATTTTAATCTGTTTTATGCATCCAATAATAACACAATCATGTGTAGTATTATAATTAATGTTTTGTCCAAACCCTCATTTGTTCTATCATCATTTCCATTTCCAATCATTTTGGACGAACCCTAGGTACCCCAAAGTGATATTCTTTCATTTCCCTCAAACATCAATTTGTATGAACATTGTGGATGTTCATTTGCAATTAGATGTCGATCTGTGGGGAGTTATCTCTTATATCAAATATGATATCATCTGTTATTCATTTGGGTATTATATATAATGTTGGTTCATTATTTTGGGGGTTTTTTGGGTTGGGTTTTGATGGATCCATGGTGTAGTATAGCCTGATTTCATATTTTTTATGGTGTTATTGTGATTCTCAAGAATTATTCATCGACATCGGGTGCACATCAAATGTAATGCTCCATTGATGTTGGATTTTATTCGTTTCTATCTATTGTGCATCATTGTAGATATTATTTAATTAATTTTTTTAATCGTGATTGTTTCTTCCGAATAAATGATAACTAATTATTTATTTGATATTGAGTGGAAAATATAGTTTGATTCATATTATATTAAAATCATTGTTATTTATTGTGATATTATTATTTTTTGTGCACGATGTTCTACTAAACATTGTGGTGGTTAGATTCAATGTTTTTGTATTATATATCTACAATGGTTGTTTTGTTGTTGAGATTTTCTTGGTATCACCATGAAATGAAAATTAGCTAAACCTGAATAAACTACTAATGAATTTCATTCCCCGTGATTTTGTTTATACCATGATGACTAAAATAAAAGGAGTTGAATATAGGAAATGATATTATGAATATGTAAAATGTTTTTTGTTTCTTTCTGCATGTAAATAGTTGGAATGTTGTTTTTAGTGGGGAATTGATAGGCGTGGTCGAATTATATTGGTATTGCGATATGATATAAGCTTCGAATACTCTGAAATCTAGAATGATCTAAAGATTTCATTAATATACAATATCACCTTTACATAATTTTGACACCACCATGATCTAAAGAAGGTATTTATACCCTTTTAAAACATCTAACCTGGGAACATGTTTAATCAGGTATTGATATATATTATATCCTTTTGAATCTTTGAGCTCTTATATTACCCGACATTAGTATTCAGGTATAAGTATCATTATTAACCCCATAGTTTTTGTATTAAAAAGAGAATAAAAGAAAATTCAATAACTAGTTATATATTATTTTTACGTATATAATTATATATTTGTATTAAGAATTTGAATTGAATTTTTTTGACATCATAAATGGTGGCCTACTGAGTAGTACTCACATCCCACTCATGCTTCATGAATGGTACCAGAATAAAATTTTTACGACAAAATAAGAGAAAAGACCTTGTGTTAGATAGATGAGTTGGTATGAAGCATGGATGAGGGAACTAGACATGATTTGGGACATGATTGGGAGTTTTTAGTATCATTAAACATGGGAGTTCAATTCTAACTTGGCAGATATGTAGAATTTTGTTTCCTCTATTTAGTTTTGATTTAGTATTCCCATTTTTGGTAATCATGTCTTATTTTTTTCTCAATGGACATCTATATTCTTGAACTATAATATATTTGTTTCCTCTAGTGTATTACTATAATTAAAATAAAAATATATTATTTTCTCCCATTATCGATAATATACCCTCACTTCTAGTCGTCTGACTATAACATATGAGGAGGTGTGATTGAGGGCATGTGACAAACCATAATGGGGCACTATTGAGTGGGATGTGGGTCGGGATGTTAAAGAGTGGAATTACATGTCCAATATTGTATTGTTCTTATTTTTACTAACTATTTGCGAATGTAATATTGAAGACTAAAAAGATTCTGGTCTTGGTTATGAGCACGTTCATGGGAGTAGAAACACCATGTATGTGTGAGAACACATATAAGCTATGTGGGATTATTTTTATTATTATTTTCTATTATAGTGGAATGTTATTTCCCCTTGGGTGATTCACATGTTGGGTATTGTGAGTAATTTATCTCATAATTCATGAGATTAAATCCTGGCCCCAAATGGAATGAGAGTTTAGTATACATGTATCATTATAAAAACATAAGATTGTTTTGTGAACATACATATATTTTTATGCACTATCAACTGGGTTTTTTGTAGGTTACTAAACCTAAATTTATTTCATTTCGTGGGAATATAAATTGGTAAATTTTCCTATCATTTAATCAAATGTTGTACAGTGATGAAATATTGAGAATAAATTGGGAACAAATGAAATAATGTAATAATATTATGGGTATGAATGATTAAATATTGAATTAATTAATATATATAATGTAATTAATTACTTGTAGATATTTGAAAATGATATCTTTTTTACCCATGATGACCATGACACAGTTTTACGATGGTTATGGGTAGATATGTGTACTCTTTTTTAAACCATATACAAGGAATAATAGTGTTAGTACATGGTAATATTTTGTGCAAATCCCTCTTGTTATCTATGTTAATATGGTGAATTTAGAATATGTTTTGTTGTTTATTTGGACCATGATGTTGGTGGATTGTGTAGTGAAAATTCCCTAGTTTGAGAACACAATTGTAGGTTATGTTATGGAATGAATGGTTTATGATCAATTAGTGAGATGTTGGAGTGTAGGGAGGCTCTATACAGTTGATAGATTACATTTTTTTGAGAGTAATATAAAATTAGTGATGGATGATTTTTGTAGGTGTTCACCATCGAAAACTTAGCAAACATTTAATTAGTGATCATTCCTCCCCTGCCATGGAATTATCATTGTTATGCTAAGAATGAACTACCATTAAACATATCTATCAAAACGTGATGTTTTAGGGTAAAAGGAACCACACAGGTTTCTCCTATCAATCGGTATATGTGAAGCTAGATGGTGTGATGCATTCCATCTATAGACTACAAATGTGGAGACTATATGGAGTATGTATAAATTCATTAGAGAAAGGACATTCTAGATATAGAGGTTACACATGTAAATTATTTCAATAGGTTTTTTATACCAACATATTATTTGTGAATAATACGATACATGTGTTCAAGTACAGTGAAAAAAACTCTAATATGGACTGTCATGATAGTACATATATTATAAAATCTTAGATGTATTTTGGAGAAATATTTACATAGGGAAATTAGTATTCCAGCTTAGTGACATGACTGTTTTTACTTGGAATATTAATGATTCATATGAGCACAACTCGAGGAACAACTACTTTATGTTGCAGAGATTGTATGAAACTAGATTTATTAAGAGGTTCATAGGAGTATAGCTCGAGGATGAGCTGTTATATGTTAGGGAGATTATATGATTCTATCTTTTTTATAGAGATTTCATTGACTCTATTATAGGTATTATTTTTTGATTAATTCAGTATAATTTTTCTTATTCTTAATTTGGGTGAGTTAGGGTTTAATTGGAAAATTATGGAAATAGGAAAGTTTTTTAATTGTTTTACCATGGATTTAAAATGTGTGCAAGGGGTTTGATGGATTAGACATGGGCTAATGAAGTGTAAAGTCAATGTGTGCATTGTTTTTTCCCTTTTCACATGGTTTTGGGTGGATAAACAATGTGCGAGGACTGATCACATTGTTTTTACATTGTTAAACTATGAGGGTATCATATGTGTGAAATCTATTACAAGGTTTCTGCATAGTTTGAACTAATCATTCTTCTTTTCCCATAAACAATGGACACAAAGATGATACTGTTAAGAAAATTGATTTCAAATTTTCATAGATCCCCATAGTAACCACAAATCATGATTACAATAAACCAACTAAAATTTTCACAATTTTCGAGGCTCTGGGATGGGTTTCTATGTCTCCAATCCTCTGTTCATAGAAATGAAAACCATATTTTTCGGATCATATTCAATTTAGGTATGTAATTTATTCCAAATTGATTTCTCATATCTCTCTCTTAATCATTGCATTATTCAATTGGGTCTTTAACCTATATTTTATTTCATATAGATATTGAATTTTTTTATCTAGATCTATGATTTTTTTAAATATATATAACTGAGTGTTTATTTTAGTTAAAATATTTGAATTATAAATTGAATTAGGATTTCATTATACAACACGTAATTGATAGTTCATCTCTAAATTATGGATTTTTTAGTGTATGGTTGTTCATCTAAATTTTTTGTAAATGAATCATGATCTTGTTCGTTGTTATTATTCTATTGAAATTGGGGTTTTCCATTGGAAAGTGTTTCTTGTCACCATTCATGAGGTAGGTGAAGTCAAATCCAAATCTCATAATCATGATTTTAATTATGTATAAGAAAATTATATAATTTCTAGATATGTTATGAAAATATATTTTGAAAGTGAGTTAATTTATTTGGTGAATTAATTTATTGTGTAATTGTTGAAATATGGTATTTTGGGACTTGTGAAATTTATAATTTATTATGGGAATAAATTATTGAGTTATTGGGTTTTTTGAACAAGAATAATTAAGTGTTAAAGCCTTTAATGGGATTGGTTGGGATCATGAGATTCTGATTGGGATAACTAATTATATAACTAAATATAAAATAATTTTATATATATTTAATTGGTTGAGATATAAAAATTAATTGAGGAATTAATCAGGGATATTAAACATATTGAGATGGAATAATTAATTAGTAAATTAACTAAGGTTAATGAATTGTAGACTTGAGATTAATTATTTGATGAACTAATAAATCAGTCCTCTATTATTCTTAAATTATGAAATTAAATAATGGTATTAATTAATTGACTATCTAAATAATGTGGGTAATGTTATTTTTAAGATGTTTATTTAAATAACAATACTCGTTAATTGATGAATTATTTAATATGTGTAATGTTATTATTTAATTGTTCAATTAAATAATATGATTAATTAATTGATGCATTAATAAATATGCGTAAATGAATTATTTAGTTATTGAGTTAAATAATGATAGGATTATTAATTAATTAATTAGTATAACGAGATTATTTAATTGTTGAATTAAAACAAGGTATTAATTGATTTATGAATTAAATAATTTGAGAAAAGTGATTATTTAATCATTAAATTATATAATGAGATTAATTAATTGATGAATTAATTAATGTGAGTAATATGATTATTTAATTTTTGAAAAAAACTAAGGGATTAATTAATTGATGAATTAAATAATTTGAGTAACGAGATTATTTAATTATTGGATGAAACAATAGGATTAATTAATTGATCGATTCATTAATGTGAGTAATGTAAGTTTTTAATTGTAGAATTGAATAAAGATATTAATTAATTGATTAATTAATTAATGTGAGAAAAGGAATTAATTAATTAATGAATTAAATAAATGGAATAATTAATTAATGAATTAATTAGTACTTTTGATGTAATTATTTATTTGTTAATTTAACTAGTGGAGTCAATATGATTAGTTTATTTTTGATATAAATGAATGGATTATTGTGTTAATGAAACAAAATGGTTTGGTATAATAAATAGTTGAATTAATTATTTTGTATTGTTGTTTTTTAGAAATTGAATTACTTAGATGAATTAATAGATTAATTAAATATGGTGATTGTTGTGATGATTCAGTTGAGTGAAATGGATTAATTAGTTTTTTAATTAATTGTTATGTATTTTTTTGATATTGAATTGATTTGAGATAATAATTTTTTAAATTAATTATGTTAAATTGTTATTTTTATTTGAGATAATTAACAGTATAATTTATTATGTGTTATAAAGTGGGTTCCCTATGATAATAAATTTTATAAATAATTATGTCATATTGAAATAGTTTCCTTTTGAAAATTAATTATGGAATTAATTATGTGGTATCGAAATGGTAGACTTTATATAATTAAATTATGATTTAATTAATGGATATGTGATACACAATTAATTCTGGAATTAATTAAGGGTATTTATCTGATAAATAAATTATTTATTTTGCAATTGATGTTATGATGAATAATTATGTGATAAGATAATAATGTATGAAATAATGGTAACATGGTAAATCTAATTGAGAAGCATAAATGGTAATAAAGACAATGTGCATATAAGTAGTGTAATGGGAACATAGTTATTCTAAATTATGAAGCATAAAGGGTATCCTTGTGATTATGCATATGAGTAAAATAATGAAATCATAGTAGTTATATAGTTAGAAGAATAAATGTCAACATATTCATTGTTATTTTTTTTAATGGAATGGGAACACAGTCATTCAATTGACTTCTATGTATGGTAACAAGGTCCTTACAATTATGAATTTAATATTAGTAATGTTGGCAGTAATGAATGGAATTAAAGAGTATTTGCGTGGACATTCTATTATGTGATGGAATGAATTCTAACATGGAATTCATTTATGAAATTAAAGAATGCATATATTGGAACTCCGAGATATGGACTCACTCGGGATTACTTAAGACTTCTGCACGAGATGAAGTGGGTATTGCGATATGATATCACCTTTGAATATTTCATAATTCGACATGATCCGATTTAGGTATAAATATATAATATCACCATTAATAACATTGGAATCTCACATAAGACGAATACATTATAGATATCTGATATCACCTTCAAATACATCCAACACCAACATGATCTAAATCATGTATTATGATTTCATATTAATAGGGAACACATTGGGCTCCAATAATATCCTTATCTAGTGTTGAGGTACATGTATCGTTGTGAATCCTAGAGCTAGGGTAGATAAATACGTAATAAATTAAATTCTAATAACTAATTATTTATACATTTTACATATTTATTTATACAACGTCTTGAAGTATTTGACTGGATTTATTTTATTCACTGTTGGTGGTGTCCTTTTCTGTTGTACTCACACCATTCTCAGCCTACATGATTAGTTCCCAAATAGACCTTTAGTTTTCTATACAGGTTAAGGATAAATGACATGTGTTAGATGGTTGAGTGGGATGGTGTATAGATGGGGAAACTGGATATGGTTTGGGACCTTTTGGATGTTGTTAGTGTCTTATCATTTGGGGTATCAATTGACACATGACACATACTTAGTATTGTATATCTATTTTCAATAATTGATTATGTATTTATATTATTTGAAATCATGTGATATTGGACTTTTCTATGGTTATATATAACTTTTCTACGGTTGATTAATTATTTCAACTAGGGTTTTCCTCTAATAATCTAAACACATGGTATAATATGTGCATGATTCATAACAGAACCTTACTACTAGTTAGTTTCATTTTGCATACATATGGTGTGCATGACATCATGTGACTGGCCATATCAGGACAACATTGAATGAAACCTAGGATGGGATATTACAAAATCCCATGATGTTATTATGGAATTAATGGTTTTATAAAACAAGGAAAACATTATTATTCATTTTATAGATGGATTATTTTTATAATAAAAATATGATTATGAAAACCATTTATCTTCAATGGGTTATTCCCTTGTAAAATTATTATTAATCCCTTTTTTCTTTTGGTTTTGATATGAGAATTTGATGAAATGATTATATAACCTATCTTTTTTAATAATGTTATGATAAGATGGAATTTTATGTAACCCATTTCATTATCTCGGTAATGATATGATGAATATTTTGTTATACTATGGCATAAATATGTATGATTTTCATTTTGTTATTTATGTGACTTATATATTCCTCCAATGCATTGAGTAAATCATTATATCTTACGAGATTATAATGGTCAAGAATATGATGGGATTAACACACTATTAGAAACATATTTCTTATCCTTTTATGAAAAAATGTTAATCCTAATCCACAATGATGTACATGTTTGTCCATATACACGATGATAAATAGGTGCCTCTTAATACATAATATGAAACTAGTGTGTCTTGATACAAAATAGAAATCATGTGATGATCAATGATCAATTATTCTTATGGTATTGATATTTAACAACTATATATAATGTTTATTTCTATATTTAAAATGGCCAAACAATTTTATGACATTAAAATATGCTTCAAAATTGATTTATAATGATTTTTCATGATTATGGAAAGTCATTTTATAAATGATAATGTGTTATTTTATGATTAATTTTTATGATATAAGAAATGTAGGGTAATAACATAGTAAGATATGATCATCATATAATAACATTATTCTTATCATATACAATCATGTGTCTATTGATTTATATCTATTATCATTACACTTACTAGGAATCCTAGATCATCATTTATTATGTTTCCATTACCATGTTAACAAAGAATCATTTTATGTAGGAGTTATAAATATCATGGTATTTACGGGAAAATTTAAGATAAATCATGAATTTATAATACTTTTTCCCATGTGTAAATATTAGCTAATATTTTAAGGTCATTTTTTTGATATATTTTAATGAATTTTATATTCAATGAAAATGATGTAATCTATATATATGATAATCATAGATCACTATACTGAGTATGAGATGAAATGATTCTTTATTATTTGGAAACCAATTTGAGGAAACATTTTAGATATACTTAGGGATATTTATTTGGAGGAAAATAGGGATGAATATATGATTAATTATACAGATGAGTCAATGTATGAGAAAGTGTCCTGAAATTTTGGTAAATGATTGATTGAGTGATTTACAAAAAATAAAATCTATTTCTCTATAATAAAAGAGTATGGGGATTGAGAAGAGAGTTAGAAATGGGTAATTATGAATATAATAGCACATTGATGTACACTCCATCATCACATTGGGCTATATAATGGGTATTGCAGCATTCCTAGCCAATAAATCTAAGGGTATAATCTTTGGAAATTCACTAACTCATTATGAACGACCATGATGGATTTAAATTGATGTTGAGTATGAATAACATATGATCATCATTTTGTTTCCTAGATTTAAAATATGGTGTCGTATTTTAAATTTCCTTTACGATATTAATCATCATTATGTTGTTTTCTACAATAATTATTGTTTCTCATACTGTAACTCATCTTTAAGTCAATGGAAAAGTCCTAATGGAACCCTGTTAATATTGAATACATTAAAAAATTAATTTATTTTCCTCCTGGGAAACTAAGTATAATGGGAGATGTTATGAGACATATTTTTTATATGATAAAACATTATCATAATATGAATCAAAATGAACTTTTTGATGAGAAAAGACGGAAAAATGTTTTGGTGTTTCTATTATGTGTAAACATCAAAAATGGTTATGTGGTTTAAATGATTAACATTTTCCTGAGAAATGTATATATAATACTAAATTTTTACTTCCAGTTTTTTCGTTTTTTGAATCTTGAATAATTAATTTTAGTTGTTTATCAATTGTATGTTGAATTAGATGAATGGTATCCTCTAATTAATAATACTAATAAATAATTATAAATTTAATCTATTGAATGGGAATAGATTAATGAGATATTTCTCAGTAAGTGAATCCCAATTATTTAATATATAAATGTTTATAATGAATTCTTTTATATTAAGAAAAAATATAATGAATATATTAGTACTTGTGAACATAATCTTATAATAACTTATATCTACACGACTAATTTACTTAGAATCTCCAAATGAAAAAAATGATTTACTCATTAGTTGATGAAAATGAATTGTTCTAATAGTGTCATTCACTGCCTTCTTCAGGATGACGGAAGGGGAAGAAAAGCGACACACACTTCTTTATTATAAATTAAGGATATATAAAGACCGCTTAGTCCCACCATCAAAAGACCATATAGTGGTGACAAACACAAATGGTATAGAATTTCATAGAAAATGTAAGGCATTACCCTATTAATAAAAACAAGATAAGGTGATAGGATGGTAAAAACCCCAAAAATTCACTGAACCATTATATAAATGAAACCAAAATCCAACCAATGCCAGATTAAAATTCAAATTACAACCAAAATACAAGCAAATTACTGAATAAAATATCCAAAAAATAATCTAAGCAAAAGCACAAAAAAATATCCCATATCCCAATCTTGTAATGTCCAACAATGTCCTCAATATCCTCCTTGACACTTGAA
Source organism: Viscum album (assembly GCA_963277665.1). Lineage (NCBI taxonomy): Eukaryota > Viridiplantae > Streptophyta > Magnoliopsida > Santalales > Viscaceae > Viscum > Viscum album. The sequence goes on from OY728157.1 coordinate 914,919,706, forward strand.
AATTGTTTTACAAATGTAGGTTAGGTATTATTGTATACCTAGTAGGAAACATAATTCCACCCATGAAAAAGTTGGAGAATATACCATTTCCCCCTTGAGGAAACAATAGAACCACAAGAACCTACAAAATAATAATAACCAACCCATCCTCCCCAAGGAAAACTAACCAAATAATGCATGTAATGTAATTTGGTAGTATAATCACATCAACATTTGGGTACAGCACACCACATTCCCACTTGTAAACGGCTCATTCCTAAAGGTGAATGTCATGATTCTAACACACTTCAAAAACATAGTCCAAAAGCCTCAACTTCTTACACACACCATAGTGTCAAACAACACATGAACCCCACCAACAGACACCAGTGCCACAGCCGGACCACTCATCCCGCCAGTAGATACATGAGCCACAAAAACCACACATATTGCATGGAGACACCTATTAATCATCCCAGATACACTTGAAAAAATTGGATAATTTAGAAAAACTCCTAGGCCTCTAAACCACACCAAAACCCACCTGAAGAATCTTGAACTATGGTAAACCTCATTCTATTATAGCCTACTCTGATACACTCAAGTGGTAAGAACCCAAAAAAGGGTATGAGGAAGAAATTTTGTAACCAGCCATCCAACCTCTCAATAGGATGCTGAGAAAGACACCCTACCCCAGGAAATGGGAGTGTTCAGTACATAGTGATCAACATGGGTGGGGTTTATATTACAAATCACAAGGAATTATAAGATTATACATATAAAAGTAAAAATATAAAATAGGTCCAAAAAACATTAATTATTATTTATTTGTTAATAACCTTTACATTGAAATTTGTGGAAATATGAGTAGAAATTTTTTTGGGAAGAATTTCATTTAAATTTAATTTTTTGATATCTTGTTTTCTATATTAGAGATAAACCTCCTTTTTGAGACTTATTTTTAAAAACATAAATACCTAACTATAGTTATCCTTCTAATCATTTGAAGCATTAATTAATGTCATATTCATTTCTCGTGTCTTTTTTATTTACAAAGTGGAAAAGGTCTTCCTTTATAAGCCTATGTATTTAGATAACATTTCCATTATATGTGAATAAATATATTTGGGGTAAGAACATTCATTATGAGAAAAAGTATTGAAATAAGTGGTAAAAAAGAATTTTGAATTTTTAACAATAATTAATTAAGGAATTAAAATAAATGAATGGATAAGTTAAATAATACTTAAGAGGTGGAAAGTAATATTCAAGGATTTTTTATATAATTGAAAATTGATGAATTTAATTGATTTTTCAGTTTAATTTTAGAATATTATTTTACAATGATAATCTTATGATTTTATTTCTTTTGGTTTTAAAAATTCTTAACCTTATTGCCCTCTGAATTCTTTCGTTGGATTTTATGCTTGGAAAATGGATCATTTATGTTTGGTGAACTATATAAATCTATTAATTATATATTTCTTCATATGTATCTATGTAGTTTTAAGCCTACTAATTTATCAATTTTGTCTCACGCTCTTCAATTTTTTAAATACTTTCTCTTGATTAATATTTTAAAATTTCTTAATTCTCATATTTTAACTCATTTTAATCACTTTGACATTTTTAAATAAAATAAAAAATATTAATTAAATTTGAGTGATTATTTTTTAAATGATTACATTATTTTTTCACATAATCGCATTATTCATATACTTGGATCATTTTCGGACATCCATAGGCCCTTAAAAAACAATCAAGTTAAAAAATTGGTTTTGACGATAGTCTAGAAAAAACCCTTGTAAATGTGGAATAACATTCACTAAAGAACAACAATTGGGATGATAATAGAAATATTAAAAATATATTTCAAATGATTATTTTACTATTTATTATAATGGGAAAATTTATTCATTAATATGTACATTGGATGATCAATTGTAGACAAGGAATTTGAAAACAATATTCTATGAAAAGTGAGACTCATTAATTGGGTTATAAATCCTATATACACATCCAAATAATTTGAAATTTGGGTGGTGCAATAGATTGATTAATTCTAGAATATTATATAAAGGACCCATGGGGTGAATTTTAAGTATAGAAGGAATAACATGAGTCAACATATTGAGGTCACATTCTATTGGGGAAGATCCCTTAGTAATTTCGTGTCTTCATTTATTATTATTATTAATATATTTAAATTTTTTTTATTCTGAATATAATTATACTTAGAAGATTTGAAATACAATTTATTTATTCGATGTTTATTTTTCTTCTTCACCAACACACCCGTCTTAATCATATCCATCTATTACACCATTATTTTTTTCTTCTCTTCTTATTCTTTATCTATTTTTATTTCATTTTTTCATGTTTTCTTTTTCTAATTATTCATAATTTATCTTCCTGAATAAATTCACCTTATATAATTAATTATATTTCGATATCATTAAATTATGACCTCTTACCAAAAAAATTAGTGGATAACCCGAGGGCTAGAATATTATTTTTAGGTTAAAATTTCATTTATTTTCTTATTATATTATTATGATTTATTATATTTATATTGATAAATATTGATCAGAATAGGTGTATTGATCATCTTCCATGAAACTGATTTCAAAATCATATCAATTCCATAATTTTTTCCCTCATTTATATTAAATGAAATCATTTCATATGATGGAGATGATCCATTATATGAATGAAATGTAATGTGTTCGACCTAGTCTTGGGAGATGTCACATACTATATTGAGGTATACCATCATCCTTAATTAAAGAATGAGTTATAATTAATATTTATAAATGAATTTTATATTACACACCACTTAATAAATTATTTGTAATTATATAATGAGATATCATAAATTAATTTTCATACAAATTATAAATATCATCATGTAAAATGGTGGAACATCCAATCCCCAATCATAATTGAAAATTTCCATCTACACTATAATCATTTTTCTATTTCACATTACATTAATATTTTTTTTCATTTATAAATAATTAATATCATACATATAAAAAATTATTCCAAAAATTACTATATTTGAATTATAGTACGTGAGTAGACAATAATGAGATAATTGTAGGACCTCGGGACACCCTGAGAAGGGAGGGGTGAATCAGGGTGACAACTTTTTATTTTAATATCGTGGATCTTGTTCCCACCTTGGTAGGAACTTGTTGAATATGTATGAAGAATATGTTCAGAAAGAAAGCATTCACATGCATAGAGAAGACACATCACTTTTTACTTAGTTCACCACTAAGTATACGTATAAGGAGAATACGTCGACAGGTTGTTGGTCGTACCTAATTTCACTAAAATTCACTAGATGTGGATTACAAAGGTTCGGGAATAGTCACTTTTTCCCGGGCTCACTGCCTTTACAATTGATCAAGGATAGCTCACTACATCCCTCGGGTCACTCCTGTTGACTCACCCTTGATCACAACCCTTGGTAATGTCACTCTCAGTTTATAGACTTGAAGGTCACCTCATCATTGCAATATAATTCACCGTCTATTGTGTGTAGATTCTCTGTTGAAGTCCATCTTTCACTCGTATACTAATCCCACTTTGCACCGAAGGTATCAGGCAATCTTCCAGTTATCGTGCAGCTCCAAAAGGTTCGGCGTACAACAACCTCACTTGGCGCACTTCACCATGACTGGTGCACAAGTTTCAATAATGGAGAACAAGACACATGGGTGGTAAAAAATCAGAGCACAGGTGATGCCAACCCACATGTGCGACAGTGACTCCTTCAACTCCAAACATGCGCGACTCTGCACCTTTAACTCCCAAACTTCCTTGGTCACACAACCAACAACCAGCGCACAACATCTATTTGACCGACCCAATAACCACTTGTGTGACTCAACCACTGGCATGAAGAGAGTTCTAAAAATCTCTATTTCTTGATCTTTGGTACAAATGAGAAGGGGTGGTCCTCTATTTATAGGCAACCTGGTCCCCCTGCGCGGTGGTGCACAAGTGTCTTCATGGCGCGCAGCTCTAACTACCCTAGCCTCTGTCACGTAACTCACTAGAACGACCAAACTAATTATTGTGAGACCCACTTCCCTTTTCCATATTTTGATGTTCTGATCATAAATAACAATAGGTTCCCAACATTCTAAACTCCTAGGCATCAGTATGCATGTCCATTCTTAGCGCGCAAGTCACTTGTGCGACCATCCCAAAACATGCACAACGCCTATCCCTTTCCCATTTTCCATGTTCTGATCTTGAAAAACATATGTTCAACATGTTTCTTCTCCTTCAATAACACGACACACAAGTCTCTTTTCCAAAAACACTTTTCTCCATTTTTCGATTTTAAGTCCCAAAAATATGGTAAACAATGGGAAACGGCGCCGCCTTCAATACTGTTGTCTGCTTGAACTGTATGAATACATTGCTAGTTCATATTCTGAACATCCACTGAGGATTGACAATAAACAAAAACTATACTCCAATTCATGCATAGAAGACCATGGTTCGAATAATCTCCCCTTTCTGTTTGTTGGCAATGAGATAATAAATTCAATAGATCACCATCCATGTGCAAACAAAAAATGCAATAATCAACTCAGACAACGCTCTAAGTCTACATGAGCAATGCTCGGTGTAGAAAACAAGAGAGGAAGATTGAATTTGGTTACAGTGTTTTGTAATTCTCAATGAAGCCTAAGAATCATTACATGACTCATGTATTCCTTCTCATCATTCTCATCCTATCACTGACACTAAATTCGCATCGTGTCACAGGAGCATTACATGACTGAACATACCTAAATTTATTCCTTTATCCCCCATTGAAAATAAACCCAAAGACCCGTAAATTGTTCAATGTTCTACTCAAACCATACTCCCCCTAGATAGTATCTCCCCCACAATCCTGCATCAAATCCATAAATAGATAAAAACAGTTATCATAATCGGGGAGAGGGGGTATTGTGAAACCTCCTTATGCCCTGGGAGGTGGATGAACACTGAGGTTCAACTGATGCTTCTCAAATACTGCCGCTGATAGTGTCTTGGTCAGGATATCAGCCACTTGCGCTTCAGTTCCCACATGATCCATTCTAATCACCCCTTGCTCAACATTTTCTTTGATAAAGTGATACCTAATCTCAATATGTTTTGATCGTGAATTCGTAACAGGATTCTTTGTGAGATCAATTGCGCTATTTTTATCACAGTAAATTAAAATTGGTTGATTCGCCTCATCACAAAAATCTTTTAGTTGTTGCTTCATCCATAGAAGTTGAGTGCATGCATTTGTGGTAGTTATATACTCAACTTCATCAGTACTAATAGAAGTAATTTCTTGTTTCTTGCTCAACCATCCAACACATTTTTGCCTAATATAAAAGGATCCACCACAAGTGGACTTTTTGCCTACTACATCACCAGCCCAGTCCGCATTAGAAAACACAGATAATTCACAGTTCCCTCTTGCTGCAAAATATAACCCAAAGTTATGTGTACCTTGAATGTATCTCATAATTCTTTTTACTTTCTCCATATGTTCCTCCATTGGATTACACTAAAGGCATGCTGAAAGGCATGTGGAAAAGATAATATCTGGTCGTGTCGTTCTTAGGTACAATAGGCTCTCAATGATACTCTTGTACATGGTGGGATCAACAGAGTCCCCATATTCATGCTTTCCATGTTTAGTTCCAACTGCAATCAGAGTTGACATTGGTTTGGAGTCTTGCATATTAAACATCTTCAGCAGCTCTTTTGCATAATATTCCTGAGAAATGAAAGTGTATTCCATCTTTTGAATCACCAGAAGACCAATGAAATTTGTGAGCTCCCCAATCATAGACATTTCAAATTCTGATTTCATGTGATTGGAAAATTCTTCCACTGATTTCTTCCTACTACCACCAAATATGATATCATGTATGTATAATAGAACCATGAATTGATCTTTTGGAGAATTATTCACATAGATATTGTGATCTACTCATCCTCTTATGAATTCCGTCTTCTTGATATACAAATCCTGTCGCGAGTACCATGCCCATGGTGCCTGCTTCAAACCATATAGAGCATTCTTCAGTTTGTAGACCATTGTTTCCTAAGTACCTAAAAAAACCCCACTGGTTGTTCAATGTAGACTTCTTCTTCGAGTACACCATTCAATAATATTGTCTTGACATCCATTTTATATACTTTATATATTCTTTATAGTGACATGGTAAGGAAAAGCCTGATTTTCTCCAGTCTAGACACTGGAGAAAAGGTTTCATCAACATCAATGCCTTCAATCTGAGAGTATCTATTACATACCAGTCGTGGCTTGTTTCTGATGACACTTCCATGATCATCAATCTTATTTTTGAAGATCCATTTGGTACCAATCATATTTTCACCATTGGGTCTCTAGACAAGATCCCATGTCTGATTCATGTCAATCTGATCTGGTTCAACATTCATGGCTTTCACCCAATATTCATCATTTGGAGCTTCTTCTAATGTGGATGGCTCCACAACTGAAAAAAATGCAGATTGAGTGTTATTTATCATCCTTATTGTTTGAGTGGGTGAACTCATGTCCCAAATTATGTTGGATGGATCAATCTCAGCTCTTCTATTTCTCCTGCGAGGTTCTGTTTCATTCTCTTCAGCCACAGTTTCCTCTTCAGATTCTTCTTCTGAGTCCACATCATGATGTGAATGCTGAGTGTTGTGTACAAATTCTACTATTTCTATATTTTTATTTTATCCACATTGTCTTTCTTCTTCACTTTATATTACATTAACATATGACGTCCTTTAGGAATTTGTGGTTTTCTCTTCAATTATCTTAACATCACTGCTTTCCATAATCCTTCCTAAACATTTTTTGAAACATTTTTTTGGCTATGGTGTTCATTGAGTAACTGGGGGAGATTCCTTCATCTACATTTTCTCCATACTTCCATTGATTTCCTTCTTTGTTCCTGATGAATCATTTAATTCTAAATACATGAAAGTATTTTAAAGAGGGGTTCCTTCCATGCCACAATTAATATGGTGTCTTCATCTCACCCATATAAAGTCATGTTTAATTCTGAATATACACTGCAACTTGAATATCCACATTCCAGTAATGCCGTGGAATTCGACTCTCAATCAGCATAGGTCGTGCCTTGTTGTTCAACTGTTGATTTCTACATTCAACAACTCCATTTTTTTGTGGAGTTCTCACAACACCTACCTCATGTTTTATCCCATGCCTCTCTAGATTATATTCAAATTCAATGGATGTGTATTCTACTACATTGCGAGATCACAACACCTTGATTGATCATCCGGTATCATTCTCGGCAATTTACTGATATTTTTTCATGCAGTCAAGGACTTATCGTTTCATGTGAATGGACATCACACATGCCATTCTACTGTAATCATCTATGAAAAGGACAAAGTGCCTTTCTCTATGATTTCCAACAACATTTATCAGCCCACCAACATCTGTATGAATCAGATCAAGAGGGTGAGATTACCTTTTCTTCATTCACCGATATGGACTGTAGACCAGCTTCCCACGAATGCAAGCATCACAAGACCTTTCATGCTCACACTTCAGGATGGGAATGTCAATGAAAATCCTCAATGTTGATATTTTCTCCATGTCTTGTTGATTGATGTGCCCCAGTCTCTGATGCGACAAATTGTTTTCTTCTTCAACACTCATATAACATACATTTTCTTCACTATCAACCTGATACAAGTTGCCTTCTGGTCTGTATCCCTTCATATGTGAATTTCCTGTCTTTCCCTTGATAGTGAATCCTTTTTGATTAAACTCAACTATATGTCCCGAGTCACAAAGTTGAATCACACAGAGTAGATTATGAAGTAGGCCATCTACGTAAAGGACTTCAGTCTTATTTAGTTATCCATTATCTAATTTGGTACTTCCACTCCCTTTGAATTTTAGAGCTCCATCATTACCAAATCGTAATGTACCATCAACCTTCCTTTTGAAATCTATTAATATGACGACATTACTAGTCATATGAGTTGAACAACTACTATAAAGAATCCAGGTACTGTTGTTCTTTGTATCTTTGAGGGCCACCTCTGCAAGGTTGGATTTCTCAATCTTCTTCCTTTCCTTCCATGAGACATTGGATTGAGTATAGTGTACTGATGTCCATTCAATTATCTATTCCACATAACCTAGTTCTTCATAGTCTAAATATTCTATGAGAGGAGAAAACCTGTTTGAAAGAGAAACACTGTCATTCTGACCAATGTTTACTTTTCTTGAACATCGGTATGAGGTTTCCATGCCCCTTCTCTACCTGCAATTATCAGCCATATGTCCAAAGATAGAACAACAAAAACAATATCCATAGAAATTGTTTCTTCTATAAGAATTAGGATATGAATTTCTTCTCCTTTGTTGAACTCCTATATCTTCTCCATTCAGATAACATCTTTCCTCTTTTTAATAAGACATGGTATGACCCAGATAGCCACAAAACTCAAACTTCGTGAAAAGAAATGTCTACTCATTTGATTTTCTCCTCATACATTCTTCCTTGGGAGAATAGTTATACTAGATATCATTTCTCAATGATTGAGGAAAATTTTCACTTCTCCTTTTCATTTGGATTGGGGGTTCCTTTTTTAGCACATTAGGCAACGTTTCAATATGTTCAACTTTCATCTTATCTTTCTTTTGTATCTTTTCACATCCAACAGTTGATGTCATAGCTTCATAGACAATTCCACTCTTTCCCATGCAAGAGGTTCTTTGATCACTCAATATTTTTTCAACCCCATTTGAACCAAACTTGGTTCTTGCCATTAATTCTGTATTTGAGAATCTTCCAAAATGTATTTTCATCTTCGATAAATTTGTAATTGATTTAGTCTCATGTTTACTCCTAAGAGTAACAACTTCCTCCTCAAGACCCTCAGCAGTCTAGGATTTTTCTTCTAGTCAGGAGGTGAGGTCATTGATGACCTTCTACTACTGTTCAATTCTCAGATTCAGATCTACTACATAATCATTGATTTCAATAATTTTAGACTTTACATTCACAAATTCATCCAGTCGTTCAATTTCATCTTCATGTTGATCAACATATTCAGTTGATTCTTATACAATTGATTTCCAATTATTGCAACTATTACATTTAGTCTTAAGATTACTAACAGCTTCCTTACGTTGATTATCGAGATATGCATTTGTTTTCAATTGTTTTTCCCCACCAGTATCTTCTAACATTTCAACAGTGGCCATCATGGAAGCATGGTTCCCAGTTTTGAATTCTGGTTCTTCTTCATCACGGAATTCATTATCTTCTTCTTCCTCTTCATAGAAAAAACTCTTCCTTTGTATTTTCATTCCATATTTGAAGTCTCACTTTTTTAATAACCTTTTAAAAGGCTTCTCAAATCATTCATCTTCACTATCTTCATCATTGATCTTTCTTAGGCACTGAGTGTCAATGTGCCCAACTTATCCACAACGAAAACACATGAGAGGTAACTTCCCATTGAATTTCTCTTTCCCTTCTAAAACATCATTGCAATGAAAGAAAGAATATCTTTTTCTTCATCATCATCACCACTAATATAGTTTTAAATTTTCAGTTTATCTATGGCCTTAAATGCCATTTCCTTGCTCACATGAGTCGTAACTTCTTCTGGTTTGATTCTAATTTATTATGATACCAAGCTGCTTAGGAGGTCATCTAGAGATAGTTTTGAAAGATCTATTTCCTCAAGGGGTGATACCTTTGAATTGTACAGGGGTGGAAGTCTTCTCAGTATTTTCATCACAATGTCAACATCTTTTATTTCTTCTCATAGGCCCCGAATTTCTCCAACAACTTCAGTGATTCGATTAAATAAGGAGTCTTCATTCTCATCCAGATGCATCTTCAAATCGTCGAACCTATTGAGGAGCACATGTAGTTTCACCTCCTTCAATTGGTTATCTCTTTCATAAAAGTACTAGAGTTTATCCCACATGGATTTTGTTGATGTTATATTCATCACCTTTAGGTAGATATGATCAGAAAGGGCAGCGGTGAGTGCATTTTGTGCTTTTTCATCTGCATCATGAATTTTCCTGTCTGTGTCAGTCATAGCAGCCCTGTTGGATCAGTGACTTGTCTTCCATACATAGTAGAAAATAGAACTTCCATTACAATAGATCTTAGATGATCTCTCATTATTTTCATATATATCTGGAAATTACTACCATTGAAGTGAGAGAATCCCCTGACATTCACTGCATTCTCCATGACGATAATGGACAGATTCAACACCAGCAACCTCCCTCTGATACCACTTATAGGACCCTGGGACACCCTGAGATGGGAAGTGTGAATAATGGTGACAAATGTTTATTTTAATGTGGTGGATCTTGTTCCCATGTTGGTAGGAACCTGTTTAAACTGTATGATGAATATGATCAGAAAGCAAACATTCTCATGCAAAATGAAGACACAACACTTTTAACTTTGTTCACCACTAAGGGCTATGTACGAGGATCATACGCCGACAGGTTTTCGGTCATACCTAATTCCACTAAACATCTCTAGATGTGGATTACAACGGTTCGGGAATAGTCACTCTATCCTGGGCTCACTGCCTTTACAATTGATCCGGGATAGCTCACTGCGTCCCTCGGGTCACTCCTGTTGACTCCCCTAGTTCACAGCCCTTGGTATGGTCACACCCAGTTTATAGATGTGAAGTTATCTTTATCATTGCAATAGAAAGAATCCCCTATTGTGTCTAGATTCTCTGTTGAAGTCAAAATTTCACTCGTATACTAAACCCACTTTCCACTGAAGGTATCAGGCAATCTTCCAGTTTTCATGCTGCTCCAAAATGTCTGGCGTACAACAACCTCACCTGGCGCGCTTCACCATTATCTGTGCGCAAGTTTCAAGAATGGCGCACAAGTCACGTGCGCTGTTCAAAATCAGCGTGCAGGTGACACAAAAACACATGCAAGATACTAAATCATTCAACTCCAAACTTCCGTGACTCTGTACCTTTAACTCCCAAAATGCCTAGGTCACCCAACCAACAACCAGCGCGGAGCCTATACTTGCGCGATCGAACAACCACTTGCGGGATCCAACCAGTTTTGTGACAAGAGATCGAAAAATATCTATGTCTTGAACTTCGTTACAAATGAGGAGGGGTGTTCCTCTGTTTATAGGGAATATGGACCCCCCTGCTATGTGGCGTGCAAGTGTCCTCACGTCGCGCATGTCCCGGAGCGCATCTCCAACTACCCTAGCGTCTTTCATGTTACTAAATTGTGCAAAAAAACTAATACTTGAGTGACCCTCTTCCCTTTTCCATATTTTGTAGTTTTGATCATATCGAAATATAGTCGCAAAACTTTTAAACCATCTAGGCATATGCGCACATGTCATTTCTCAGCGTGCAAGTCACCTACGCGACCAACCCAAAACATCCACGACCCCTATCCATTTTTCCATTTTCCCATTTCTAATCATGAAAAACATATGGCACACATGTTTCCTCTATTTCAATAACACAGCACACAAGTCTCTTTTCCAAAAACACATTTCTCCATTTGTCGATTTCTAGTCCCAAAAATTTGGCAAACACTGGGAAACAACGTCGCCTTCAATACTGTTGTCTGCTTGAACTGTATGATTACTTTACTGGTTCACATTCTGAACATCCACTGAAGATTGACAACAAACACAAACCAAACTCCAAATGAGGCATAGAGGACCATGGTTCCATCAATAACCTCATGTGAGACATCCATGGTCAGCCTCTATGTTTTATTTTGAAAATTATTTTCCTTTTTTACTAACTATAACGAGCGTGTATCACTTATACAAAATCATTATTTTAACACTACATCCCAGAGGCTTCCATACCATTATTTTCTGTAATGATTCATGATTTTATTTAATGATTTATACTATGATTTTAATGAATCGCTGATGCCTCAACATTTAAAAACTATCACACATCCAACAAAATTAATTTTTGATCATCAAGATCCATCTAACATGAAAATGAATATATCCTACATATTGAAACTTCAATATGAAGAAGATTCAGGTTTATAAATAGTTCCACTCTAAGATTGTTCTGACGCTGATCTCTTTAATTCCTTATATGGATTGACTAGGTAGTCCCATAACAAATGTAGCATGAAAGATATCATTAACCGTTATATAATCTTTCTCTTGATGTTGTGATGGGAATGAATGGAATAAAAACAAGGATATAATATCCTAGTCCAAAAAAAAATAATTTCATAGAAATACTATTTTGATTATTAAATAATTTAAAATTTAAAATATTTATTTTATATAATTATTTACATAAAATTAAAAGAAAAAAATATTATTTTAAATTAAATTGGGAAAAAAATTTATATATAAATATAATATTATAAAAAATATTATTTTAATGAATTATTTTCAATAAAATGTTCTTAAAGATATAATATATTTCAGTTATATACTTTATTTCATATATTTCATGTTAATATTATTATATAAGGAGTGTTGTACATAATGAGATTATTAATATATCTGAAAATATTTATTAAGAATCATTTTATTTTTATTACTTATTTAATAATAAAACCTAAATAACTTTTACATTGAAATTATTGTTCTTTTAAACAAAATATATTATGTTTTTTGAGATTATTATTTTCAATTAATTTTTTAAAAATATATAAATTGAATTTTGTAAAACTGATCATATTTTAGAAAATTATTCAGTTAAATATGGTAAGAGGAGTTATTTATTTTTTGGGGGAAAATGTTACAAAGGATAAAAATTGAGATAACATAGTACAAGGAAAATGATGTAAATGAGACTATATTCTGTGGTAGATTCCAAAAATATATAAATACATAACCATAAAAAAATTTACTGTTATTCACTACTGATATCCATTATCAATCAACTAATTATCTAAATTCCATGTAAAATGAAATCCTCAGACAAAATGGTTTCAGTATTTATCTGAATACACCCCAAAACAAACCCAGAACATGAACCCACAAGATTGATAATTTGAAAAAATATATGAATAAATAGTGAAAATTTCAATTAATCAAACATAGAATATAAATTAGTGTCGATGTCAATGAAATTGTGCGAGTCTCAGGGAATCACCATAACACACCCATATTTCATCAATTTTTTAAGACATATTTTTATCTTATGTTACACACAAATTCATTCCCATAAGATGCCGGAAATATTATTATTTAAAATTTATATTTATAATTCATCCATTAAATAAATAATTATATATTTAATTTAATAAAATTAATATTTATATATTTATATATTGAAAAAATAATAATATATGAGATATTATTCTAGGATCTATTTATTATCAAAATATAATTTTTGATAAAAAGTATTTTTATTTCATTTTAATGGAAACTATTTTTTATATATTAGGGGATATAATTAAAGGTATTCTAATGTTTGTTATAAAAGTGTATAATTTTTTTAATTGGGAGACGATTTTTGATTTCCTTGAAAATATTTATATTTTTATTGTCAATGACAATATCAATTTAATATTATTTTTAGAAAAAATATAATTTTTTTATTTTAATGTATAATTTTGTGTATAATTTTAGAAATTTTTTTTATTAATTTTCAAAAAAACAAGAAATTTATAAAAATAATTATCAAATTTAAAAACAATTTTTATATAAATTCATGTTTTGTAATTAAGAGTCATTGTTTTAATATATATTTTTTCTATGTATTACATATTTCTTTTATAGAATTTCTTTTTCTAATTAGTTTAATTTATATAAATTAAATTGTCTTACGTATATGATTTAACACATCAAATTTATAAGATGATTATATTTTTTATATTCAAGAAGATGATACATTTATAGTAAAATGTAGAAGAGTACGATATTAATGATATAATATATATTTTATGACATCTTCAAGAGATAAATAGGATATAAAAATATATAAACCTTATTTAATTTCTAAATTATAATAAAATACTGAAAATATAATATTGAAAAAATTCAGAACCTATACATTATAACATCTTTGATGAAATATATGAGAATAATTATCTGTTTTCATGCAATTCCATATAGCTTTGGAAAATAAAAATTTGGTGTCTTAAATATTATATTTGTGAATATTGAACTATTTTCAAAATTTTATATTAAATATTAAGAATTATTGATTTTTTTATAAAAATATATAAATTTTGAGGTGATATAGTTTGTGTAATATGTAAATTATTATGAGAGATAAAAAATGTCAAAATATGTTATTAAATATGCCTTTTTTATATAGTTTTGAGTAAAAATAAAGTTTGAAAGAATTGAAAAATATTAATTGAAAATTACATAACTTATTTAAATGATGGTTTTTTATTTTTAATTTTTATTTGCAAATAATTACCTTAAATTATTAAACAATGCAGACGTAGTGCTTGTGAAATCAAATGAAAAATAAACTAATTTATTCTAAATATTATAAAAAGAATATTTTATGTGTGAATTAAAGTTCCCCATTATTCATACGTATAAATATATGGTAGTTGGGATATTATATTTTTTTATTCTAATTAAAATTATTCATTAGTTTATTTAATGTCAAATTAATTTATTAGTATAAAAATAAATTTAAGAAATCATTATGAAGAAAAATTAGTTTAATTTTTATTAATATCGTAATAACATTGAAATAAACAAATATGGTTTATTTACATTATTGTATTTCATAAACTATCCATTTATGATCAAATTTAATGCTTATCATTATATATATATATATAACCCTTTTATAGGTGAAATCATGTCATTGTGAATAAGGAAAAAATGGGTTTCTACGAGGTTAAATAATCAAAATTATTTGAAGATGGGATTTTAACCCCATCATACATCATATTAAAATAAATTTCCTCTTATAACAATTTATATAGATATTTTGGTTATTTGTTTTTTTGTTTAATGAAATATCAATTGGGATGTAATCCTAAATTATAAAAGGTCACCCCTCATTTATCTTCTTCAAAACCAATTTTTCTTTCTCAATTTTCTAAGGCCTAAAATATTTTATAATCAACTCAGATTGTCACAATCTATATTTGATGTACGTCTATAAACAAAAACCCTAGATCACAAAGAAATATATATAAATTATTTTTTCAAAAGAATATCTGTTTTGAACATGTATGTATAACGATGAGAGTTGATGTAAGGTTTTATCTCCTAAAATTTTCTTCTTTGTGGTATATGTAATTTTCTGTAAATTCACTATTTTTTTGTTTTTTAGAAATCATTTTTGAAAAGTAAAATCATGAATTTAATAATGTAATTTAGATTGATTGTTTTAATTTTAATTATTTAGTTAATGTGGATTATAATTCAATTGTTACTAATGAGATTTTTCATTTATGTATTGATCCCATTTTAAAAGGAATTTTTTATTAAATAATTTACATTAAATAATATTACACACTACAAAATTTATAAATCTCATTGAATATTCATTCCAATTTTTATTTCTAAGAATAATATTTTTTCCTTTCATTTTCAACTCATTAAATTCTGATGTGACATAAAAATATTTTCTATAGAACATCAATTTTGTTTAACAATTCAATCAGGAATCATTTTCATCACAGTCTATTTTTTATTTAAAAAATACATATTTTATTTAATATTCTAACATTACAATTTAAATAAATTTTTAATAATTATTTAGTTTTTAAAAGTTTATTGAAGATGAAAATTTTATTGATTTTGTTTTTGATGTTCTAATTGGATTTTTACATTAGTGTGAAAGATTATTATTTATAACATATACATAATGAATGAAATTTCAAACCATCATAAAAACATAGTTTTTAGATGATTCATTTACATGTATCCATGGTTTTTTCAATGTAATTGTTTATAATATTGTCTAAATTTATGTATTATAAAATACATATAAATGAAATATGAATTTTCCTTATAAAAAAATCGAAGAAAATTTCAATGAATATTTTCACCAATGCTAACATAAATTAATTTCCATTATAATTTACATGGGATATGATCTTATTATATAACCCTTATTAATTATTTAAGTGGTTAGTGATTATACTGATGTGTTTTTATGAATCCCATTTTATTTCATGGGGTTATTATTTGATCGTATGAGGAAATATTTTCGATCCTGTCGAATTTATATTTTTGGATTATGATTATTTGATGTCTATATCCGTGAAATATGTATAAAGGATTTGTTAAATATGGATTATCATGTGGTAAATATGTATTCTAGGAACCTTGTTTTATGTACCCAATTTTACGCATTAATCGAGTTTTGATGTCCAAAATATTATTCATATAACTTGATTTCATGCCCTTAATATTTTGCATAGAATTGTTTATATATATATAACAATGAGAATATACTAGTTTTCCAGGGTCATATGATTATTCATGGACCCTGTTTCATATTCATATGTTAATTTATGATTTCTATTTATTTTCCTTACTAAGAGATTTTAATTCATTTTCTACATGTTTAAAAAAATATGAGTTTTTATACCACAAATTCTTTTATTATTTTATTGAAATTATCTTATGGTTTATTTTTATTCATTGCTATATGAATCATGACTTATAATATTCAAATAATTTTTCCATTAATCTAGATTTTTATCTATGATTTTCAATGTATGTTATTTATCATTTTTCGACAAGTTATTTTAACCATATTTTTAGGCAATGATCAATAAATTATTTCCATATCCCTTGTTTTCCCTTATAGAGCATCTAATATAAAACTTATTATGAATCATTTTCTCAAGGAAATTGAATGATATTAAGTATGACATGTCTAGGAAGGGTTCTAGTAATGAATAACATAGTGGGATATGTTTTCGTTAACTTATGCACTAGTTTGGTTATGTGTCTGGTTTGTAAAATAGCTAAAAATATATTTTTTAGTCATGGATCTTTGTGTATTGTAATTAATACTCAAAAAAAATTTAAAGTCATTATCTAAAAATGATTGGACACAATATATGGTTCAACTCAATGGATTTTTTAACCTTTATAGATTATTTTAGAAAACCATTATTTAGATCCATGGGTATAGGTGTATATATATATATACCATAATCATAATTTAATTTGAAATAACTATGAATCACTTATGAAAGACATAAGGAATTATAAAAATTAAAACAATCATGATTTAGAAATAATATATATTATTTTTCATTACTATTAGTTTTTTAAATTATATTTATGTATATATAATTTTTTGTAAATGGATATATCCATAACGAATCATGTGAAAAAAATCGATGAAAAATGAAACAACAATTCTCTTTACAAAAAAAATATATTATGTTTTTGGATGAAATTTCTTATGGCCATGGTCACAAACCTATCTCAAGAAATTTTCAGTAACCCGGATGAATATGATATTATAAACTAATTATAAGATGAATCATGTTACTAAATATTTTACCCTACAAAATTCTCCAACATTATATGGGTATTCTAATTTACTGGTTTCTTTGTAGTGGATCAATGTGTTAGAAATGCTAGTTTAAATTATCCAGTGCTCAACACCAGGAATTTATTTCATTGAATTATAAAATTTTTATGGTTAAGTGGATCAGTCATGTAATATTATTCGGAATAAATGATATGAGTTTGAAATTGACTATATGGAATCAGATGAGTTTAACAATATAATCGTTAGTTTGTATTTCCCTCTAATTTTAAATAAAAAAATAGATACATAATTAGTTGATATTATTGTAATGGATGATGAATAAATTGATAAATTTTTAAAATAGCTTTAATGGCATTCAAGTTATGCTTTTGGTTAATCATCATCCCTAAATGACATATTAACTAATTCTTTAGTATTATGAAACCATGTATTGAAACTGAATTATCTTGAGGGGTCCTTGTTTTCTCTGTAGAAATCAATCAATTTTAAATAAAATTATTAAAAAAATTAGAAACAATCATAGAAATTATGATATGAAAAAAAAAATTTATTTTCTGGAAGAAATTATTGTTATGAAACACGGTGTGTATAAATAGATTCAGAAAAATACTTGCCAAAAAATTGTGGAAGGAAGATGAAACTTTATCGACTATGGGATTCCTTTTAACTAGGAAAAATAATGTTGAAGTTATTTGAAAAGGATGTTTGGTTAAATAGATGGAGAGATTTCTTAATAGAATATACCTCTCACAATTTAGACTCATAAATTGTAGAATAATATGAATTTAGATAATCTATAACCAAATCTGTGGGCTTGCGATGATAGTAATCCTTACAAGCCTCTAAAGTCAATGGAATAAAGGAAATCACATACAATTACAAGTTCTAAAGTTATTCATGATAATTACTGACCAGTTATCCTCCACCCAAAAATAGGTTATTCAATGAAAATGATTGATTGAATAATCCAAATGAATAATTATCTTTTATTGTAATTTTTATGTGATTTAGAGCATTGATTAACCCTCCCTAAATAAAATAAAAATGTATTTTTTTCTCTAGATAGATACCATATCAATTTCCTATATAGATAAATCATATTTTATATTATGAATTAATCCATGATTATATGTTGGTTAAAGGATGATCTTGAACCTCCCATGGAAATATTATTTTCCGATATAGGAGCATATATATGTATTAAGAATTAAATTAGCCTTGTGAAAAATATCTGGATTTATTGTACATTATTTTTCTATGTGATTAGTTAATATTAAACAATATGTGATCATGGTATATTAAAAGTTCACATGAAATTATGAGTGTTGATAATTATTTTTTTCTTACAATTAGAAGAATAGGATATCAGAACATTTCAATTTATGGAATTGAATTTTCATCAAACACATATGATATGTGTTTTAATGAAAATTATTTTTGGAAGGTATTATTTTTTATTATGGATGTTATATTTTTTCTGTTCAGATATTATTAATAATATTAGAGAACCATTATAAATAATTTTACAATAAATTATAATTATTTTATTGAACTTCTATTTTGTTAAATGATTATTTTACTACATCATCATTTGAAAAAATCATATTAGATATTAAAATCATTTAGTAAAGAATGCCATTTAATTTTATTGAGGCATAAAAATTGGGAAATAATACATATGAAATTGAAATAAATAATGTGAGAATATTTAAAAAAAATCTATTAAGGAATATAAATTTTTGGAAATGGATTTGGAAATAAAATGATTTAATATTACCTTAATTTGGGGACGAACTAATGTTATTTCTCCTATCACGGAATTCTAGTTTTATAACTATTAAACTCTCTTGATATCATTCACTATAAATCTTTCTCGTTAATTAGGAATTTGTTTTCTATTCCATGTCTATATATTAACATCCCACTTATTTTTTATTATTTACAACCCAATATTGTGTACTTTTAGATGAGCTTGATATTTCTATTTATTTTCTCATTTGATGTTTTAAACCAATTTTATAAAGAAGGATCCAACAAAAGAATTAAAAAAACAAACCATTAATTCATGTGAATATGTTCAAATTTTTAATTTTTACTTTTTTAAATTGGTGGATAATGTAACGACATGGTATTTAATGAAATTGGTTCTAATATTACTAATATAGGTTGATTTACATTCACTATCGATATTAAATAAAAGAAGATATATTATTATTTAAAAGACATAGTTTTAATATAGAAATTAAATACGATGTTCAAGATATTAATAGAAACATTATGATAAATATATATTGGTATTGATAAATTCTTAGGAAATTAGAACTAAACTGTTTTAGTAATTTCAACTTATTATTCAAATATAGGGTTTTTAAAAATGATTTTAATAAATCATTTGGAGAAAAATTATAGTACTTTGTTAAATACTTATTAAATGAATTTGATAAAATAAAGTCATGTTTATATGAGATATTCAAAAATAACTTTGGGTGAATGTTTTGGAGTTTTTAAATGACTGATTTTTCCTTGAACTATATAATTCCATTTTCTAAATTTTTGTAAAACTTTCATTTATATTGCATTTAATTTTACAATATTCATTGAATTTTATCAAAAAATTTCCTATGTATCCATTAGTTATAAAAACCGAAATTAATTTCATATTTATCATAATTATAGATTATTTTCATTTAAAATTAATTTTAGGTTTAAAATGTATTTTTATAAAAAACTTTTTCATTGTGTTTTTTAATTTATATTAAATTTAATTTCAGTCACCTATAAAAATTTACTTTTATTAGGTGGTAATTATTTCTTTTGGAAACCCTAATTTAAATTTATCATCGAATTTTTTTAATATTTTTTTTATGAATTGAATTTTTTGTAAAACATAAAATATATAATTTTTTAAAAATTAACTATTTTTAAAATATCATCACAAAAAAAGAATAATAGAAAATTTTAATAAGTTTTTAAAAGAATAAATTATGATAGAATTAAAAAAATATAATATATCAATTATTCAAATCATATGAAATATAATGAATTTTATGATAAATAAGAATATCATTTTCACTGTCAACATAATTCATGCAAAGCACGAGAAAATTAAAATTCTATTTTCAAAAGATTATTTTTGACAATGAATATTTCATTTATTAGATTTTTTACTAACTATTGAGTATTATTGATGATATAAATTTTAATATATTAATTTTTTAGTTGTATAATAAATTGATTATCCAAATTCTTCATCATTTCTTACACAATACAAGAATAGTGAGAATAAAATGACAAATAGGTTTCCATAACATTAATTTTGGTACAAAAACATATTCGTGTTATATAAATATTATATATTGTTATGATTTTTCATTATATGAGATAAAAAAAATTTAAATCTGTTACTCATGAAATAATTACATTAAATTTTCATATAATTCTGACACATTTATTTTGAGTGTATAATATCTTTTATATTTATTATTCAAATGCTTGATTTTTTTTTTATTTTGGAAAAATTAAATAGTGCCATTCATTTTCTAGACTTGTATAAAAATATATATATATATATATATATATATAAATGGTACATTTGAATTTAATTTTAGTTGGTCTAGTTAATATTAGGTTTAGTAAATAATGGAAAAATATTCATTAATAATTCTTTATGAATATAATATTTTATTCAAATATTTATAATTATAATAATCATACAGGTTGAAAAGTGGTATAATATATGGTGAGAAATTTCAACACATGTATAGATATGAGGAATGTTTACACTTTTCTGTCAAATTATATCCCTTTAAAAGAGAAAATGGCATTACCATGATTATCATTAAAATAAGATAACTAATCGGTTAATATATTTAAACTAATGGGTTTAAAGCGTTATCTAAGGGAATAAACATAAATATATGATTCAGAAAACCATATAAAATATCCTTAATTTATATGATAATGGTATTTCAACCCCATAAAACTAATATTAGAATTATATTCCACTTGGAATGCTTTTATAAAAAGGGAAATATTAATTTTGAATATTTCATGAATTCCCATGACTGCCCCTCTACAGAATTTTAAATTGGAATTGCTGGTTTTCTTCATCAAACCTCATTGAGTAATATATCTCATTGAACCCCTATAAAACTCTCATATCCCCTATCCAAGAAACATTATACTGGTGGTCCACATCCAAAATAATATCCCATTATAAATTTAGGCTAGATCTAAATGAGTTTTTTCAATGAAGAGGAGTTTTTAAAATGTAAGAAGATATATGAAATTTGACGTAATGTTATATCATCTGAGCATATCTTATTTAGAACAAATGTTGTGTATTATTAAGATTTTATGATTCCTTATACATCCACATTTGAATGTTATATCATGAATATCTTTATTTTCATTGTGTGTAATGATTATTTTTTGTTTAATTATTTAATAACATGTATGATTAAACTATTACCAATGCATTAAGATATATATGTTTCAATACAATAAAAATTATATTTTATATGGATAAATTATATTTAGAATAAAAGGAATTATAATAATTTTATCATTAATTTTATCTTTCTTCTCAGCTTGTCATTTGATAAAAATATTTTAATTCAATTCATTACCAACTTCTAAATTCCAAATATACTAAAAATTCATTTGTGTTAAATATCAACAATATTTTATTATTTGGTAAAAAATATTTTTATTCAATTTTTAGATTCTTCCTTTACACATATCTATGATTATATTGAAAAAAATTCCAAAATAATTTAAAAATATATAAAATTTTATTTATTTTTTAAAAATTGAAAATGGAATTTTTCCCATGATATATCTTAGTGATATTTTAATGTAAATTTTCAACCATTATAATATCATTTGATATTAAATATTTTTTATCATGTATAAAACAAAATGATAAAATCATTGTTATAATTATTTTTTGATAGGTGATGCCTTTGTCATATGAACAAAGCACTGAAATATATAAAGAAAAAAAATTCAAGAGTCAAAAGGTAGGGATTTTCTTAAAATCATATTTATGAATGGGTATTAACTCAGCTGGAAGATTCTATATCCACATGTAATTTATATAGACACCATAATTTTATTCACAATCTGCCACCATGTTCACATCTCTCTAGGAATATGTGATAATATGATTGAAATCTAATAGGTGATGGAAGAAGGCGACCCATTTAGAAGTGAGGGTCCACTCAAGATGATTCATACCAAGTATAAGATCATAGAAAATTGTAGTTGAATCACTTTAAATCCAAACATTGTTCCATCCTTTTTGCCTTATCAAATTGACTGCATTGATGACATTGTAAATCTCTACTTCAAGAGAGGAGTAATGGAAACACGTATGAAGAATCAAAGTATATCACCAATTTCATTTTTTAATTGATAACATAGACTTGAGGTACTTGGATTCCTTTTTGGGCGACGTCCACATTAATTTTTATCCTTATAGGAATAATAGGATTCCAAAATACTTCTATAAAACCCTTGGACGGATACAAATTCCTTTGATCCTGATCCGACGTAGGATACTGAAATCCTTAACAGAGTTCTGATAGTTCCAGGTTTGTATGATTCCAGTTTCCATGATCATTGTGTATAATTTAATTTAAGATGCACAAAAAATGAACGTCGTATTTTGGTGCATAATATAATTTCATTCATACCAAATAATGTGTCTTATTACTTGTATAGTAGAAATGAATAGTTGACTAATTTGTGGGGAGGTATCCATATTATTACATTTTTAATCATTAGTTAAAAAGTACTCAATCTTGTCCATCTAAAAAAATATGACAAAAATATTTATATAGAGCATTAGTACTATCACAATTTATAAACTGATGATCAACATCCTATATGTGATGGTTGCACATGAGATTATTAGAAAAATGTTAAATACCTCACATCTGATGATTTCAATTAGTGTAAATTCTATTAAGGGAAATTCTACACACCAGGGTCAGTCAAGATGGTCGAAACCTATTTTTGATAATGTTATTTTCCTAGTTTCAATAATTTTTTTGCGTATTGACATAAAAATAATAGTAGAGTTTATATGTTGAAATATCATTATAAGCAGGTTCCCAAACAAAAAAATCCACTGGGATGACAATGGTATAGTTGTTAATAATAGTAGTGATTTTATGAGGTAAATTTACATCATGGGAGCCCTAATAACCTACAGTAAGTATTATCTCATTGGGTGGTTTATTAATATGATTATGATACTTTTATCAATACCCTTTACATTACATGATTTGTTTTGTCATGTTATGATAAATAATTCTCGATCCTCTAAAATTTATATATATTTATATTCTGAATTTGTGAGGGTTATGTCTGTAAAATAAATTCATTTCAATTTGTTCAACACATTGAGGATAATATTGTACTAGTGAAATAAAATTCAGGGTCAAAATTTTAGGGAATAAACTACTGTTCATTAAAATAATTTTATGTGTTGACCCTGATATTATTCACATACGATTATATATGGACCTGGTTTTAATGACCTGATGTTTATTCATGGATGAAGAATTATTCAACATAACATTATTTATGGAACATATATAATTTAAATAATATTTTTCATGTGACTTTATTCATGTACTTGACAAAACGATTGATATAGTTTCTTTTTATAACTGATCACAAATTTATAACATCTCTATACTAAATAATAATGTATCATGATAAAGCTACTCTCTATTGACCCATGTGTATTTTATGATATACGATTGATATCTTATGAAATGACAAAAATTGTACCATAATTCTAGAATTTGATCTATGATATACAAGATATGATGGTCAAATGTTATGGTCAAGATCACATTCCATTATGCTCATGTTATGAACAAGTAATCATTTCTATCCACATTTGTTTTCCATTACTGAGTATATTTGCGCACTGATTCATAATTTACCTACCTCATGGTAATAATGAAAGTTTTTAATTTGGATATATATATTAATGGATTTTTTTAAAAAGAATATAGTGGGACATGATGTTGTTCACTTATGGACATATTATTTATGTATCTATGTTTCAAATGGAACTCGATTTATAATGTTTTTTTCGGTGACATTGTGCTATGTAACATAGATTTCTTTAAATAGATTTTATATCTGTTTATATAAATGTTGATTTCTGTAATCACATCATAAAATGCTGATACATTATGGGGTTAAATTGATAATGCCTTAATAGATAATAACAACTACATATTGAATTCATTTCCAAGTAGTATGATCTTCCAATTTATTTTCATAGTATCTTTAGAGGTGGATCAAATAAAGATAAGCTAATAATATTATTCTTTTTTAGGTAAATAATATTCCACTGGATAGTTGAGTTTCCTAATAGAGTGTTGACTACAAGAAAAAAATGACATTGCATAAAAAAATATAAATGTCATAAGATGGTAAATGGGTTATATATTATGAAATTTCAAGATCATCAACTTGTAAAAAACTCTCACGGAATAAAATTTTTATAATTAAAGAATGGTATTTCCATTATATTCATGAAAGATTCCACCTCCCCACACGATACAAAGTATGAATGTCTCCCCCACAACCTACTTGGGACATGATATTTCATTAAGATTTATCTTGAATTCAAGGAAAAATATTCCCTATTACTATATTAAATCACATTATTCACACTACAGTTTCATGAAGGGGACCTAAATCTTTCATTACTTCTGTTTAATATGGTTAAAAAACATCAATACTAATCCTAAATAATCGTTACATATTCAGACATATATATGTATTAATGCTTAAAATTTGTAATATTGGATATTAAAATGTAAATAATATTATTAATATTATTAATCAAATGTTATTGAATATTTTAAATTGAATATAACACAACTTATTATCGGTAAATACCCAAAACATGATAATTGAAAATTAATTTGGAATGAACCATAAGAATATACTTCATCAAAATAAATTTTAATTAAAAATATTCTAACATAATGATTCCT
The DNA here is from genome assembly GCA_963277665.1 of Viscum album. Classification (NCBI taxonomy): domain Eukaryota; kingdom Viridiplantae; phylum Streptophyta; class Magnoliopsida; order Santalales; family Viscaceae; genus Viscum; species Viscum album. The sequence goes on from OY728157.1 coordinate 914,945,226, forward strand.
ATAAAATAAATAATATTTTAATGATTAAATTTCTATCAAATAATACTTATTGAAATCATAATTTTGAAACTTGTATATTTTCATTAAAATTATTAACATCTGATTACGAAAAGAAAAATTATTTCCTATTATTTTGGTAAAATGTTATTAATGTTAATGTTATTAAAATTAAAATGATATTAATCTATTTCATAATATATTTATTTTCATGGTTATTCAGTTTATACTCAATGTTAATTGTCATTTATTGAATGCATGATTATAATTAATGGATTATTTTCAATTATAACATTGAAATTTCAATCTAAAAACATTAAATGTTCGTTATCTGAAAACCACCATTTATTTTCTCATCATATAATTTTTTATTAAATTTAAAAGTATCCACACAACTATAAATTATTTTAGTTCAATATATAATTTAATTTATACTTTTTGTAGAGAAAAAATTATTTCCACTTTTCAAGCAAGAAACATCCTCCTACATGTAAATTGTTTATATATTTATTTATAGATACACTTATCCATACATAAATTATTTATTATGTTCATTTAATGTAATAAGTAATTTATCTATTTAGGATTTAATGGAAAAATCATTAAAACTATTTTCATAGTAACATTCTCATACCATGTTCATATTATTTCTTTATGATGTTTCCTTTTGATGTTATCGTATTTCCTCAAATTATGTTCTATTTATTTTCTAATTATTGTTTATAAATATAAATTTTTATACAATAATATGTTATAAATATTTATCAATTTACATATTAAATTATTTTCCATTCATTAAAGTATCACATAATGTATTATTAAACATAGATAGGGATATATCATTGTAAACAGATGAATGTTCTTCACAAAGATGGCATATTCTGGGAATATTGGAATTTTTATGATACTAATTTGAATATCATTGGTTGTATATGACATGTTTTATTTTAGAATTTCGCATTGTTTTTATACTAATATATTTGTTTTTATTCATTGTGTCATTGGGGGATAATTTTACACTGGGATATTTTATGAAATAATTTTTAAACTTTCCCCTATATATTTCATTACATGCAACACCGAAGATAAAAGAACCATGAAATAATAATTTTTTTATTATACAGTTAAAATTTAGTCATTTATTTGGATTTAGTGAATATTATTAACTAAATTATGTGGAATATTTATATATATTGGAATTTATAATATCATATTGAATAAGAACACAATTATTTTGCTAATTCCTATTTAACATTCGAATATATGTTTTCATTGAATATGATTTGTATTTTTTTTGTGATAAAATTATATAACTATTTTATATAAAATTTATAATATGTATATGATAAAATGAATTTTTTTATATTATGATTTAATAATCATGTTACTATGAAATGGTGGGTTTTTTCTCAATGATTGATTTTTAGTGAATAATACAATATTGTTTTTTAGTGTATCTTTTAAAATGATTATTTTTAATAATTTATATTTCAAAAGATTATTTCAATTTTTTAATAAATTTATAGTGATATAATTTATTTCAAAAATATATAATTAATTCACATTTATCAGAATTGTTAATAATTTTTATACAAATACAATTTGGGGCATAAAATGTATTTTTCTAAAAAAATATCAGTGTGTTTTATTGATTTAAATTAAATGTAATTTTATTCTCACGTAGTAATGGAATATTATAATATGGTATCTATTTTGGTATTCAAAAATAAAAATTGATCCTTGGATTATTTTTTATTAATTATATTATGATGTTTCATTTTTTGTGAACATACAAAATAGGTTTTTGTGAAATACTGTGTCTTTTTGGTTATCACAATAAAATTTATATAATAAAATATTTATAAACATTTTTAATACATAATTTATGTTATAATATGATAATATAAAATATATAATTCCAAATTTAATAATTATAATTTCATTTAGTATAAAAATGGAAATCATTTTTTTGTGTCAATATAGTTCTATCACAGGATTGGGAGAGTAAAATTTTATATTATAAAGATAATATTTGAAAATGAAGATTTATTTTATAGAAATTTTAATTGTGTATTATGTTTTATAGATGATATTTTGATAACAATTTTTTTATTTTATAAAATGTGGATTATCCAAATACTTCGTAATTTCTCACAGAAAACCAAAAAATTGAAAATTATATATTTAATAGGTTTCTATAACATAAATTTGTGTAAACATACATATTATATGAATATAGAAAACTATTTGTAACTTAATTTTATCATTTATATGATATAAATTTATTTTTAGATTTTACATATTATATTAATTACCATAGATTGTTATTGGACATTGTCATATTGCATATGAAACAATCAAATAAATAAAAAACATTTATTTTTCAAAATACTAAAAATAATTTATTCTGGATGTATTAATTGGTCCCTATTAATTTTATAGACATGAATAAATTATTATAAATATATAATAATTGTATTTTTTGAAATAATTTTTTTATTAATGTATGAAATTTCAAGATTAATGAATTATGAAATTTTTTTAAAAAAATAACTTTTGAATATAATAATTTATTTAACGAATTATTCATATTAAAAATCCAAAATGTGTACTAATTGGACAATTTATTGTGGAAAAGCTCAGTACTAGTCCATATATGAGGAAATTTTATTCATTTGTGTAAATTTATATCCCATTAAAGGTAATATATAAATTAACTGGGTTAATGGAAAAATTGGTTACATAATGGGTTCAAATAGGTTATATAAGGCTTCAAACAAAAAGATAACCATTAGTTTCAAATAAAATATATGTTTAAATAAACACATAAGACTAACATAATTTTAATGTATGATTGGATTTTTATACCACTATATATAATATTCTAATTAAATGGACATTTGGAATCTTTTTTATAGAGATTGACTTTATTATTTTTGAATCTTATAAAAAAACCCATAGATTTCCCCTCTATTGAATTATAAAACAGAACACCACACATATCTCAATCACACGACACTGAGATATATAGCTCATCCAAAACCTACTAAATTATTATATCCACACATCAAGAAAAATATTATTTCTATTTTCCATAATTAAATTCTTAATGGGAATTTAGAGGAGATCTAAAAGGGTTTCTCAAAGAAGTGTAATATCAAACTTGTAGGAAAATAGATGAAATTTTTAGAATGTGGTTGTCATATGATTTTATATTATGTGTGACATATGTGATGGTAGGTACCATACATTTTTATGAGGATTTTATATATCCACATTAACATGTTATATCATGAATCACATTATGAGAATGGTTTTATAATGATTAGTTTTTATTTAAGAATTTAATTGGGATTAGGATCTATATGTTATCAAAGCATTAATATATCTACAATTAGACCCCATTTAAATCATTATTATATATTTATGAACTCAAATTACTTGAAATTATAATATAAATAAATAGGTTTTTATAAAAATTTTCATCTCATCTCGTTATTTAAAAATAAAATGAATTCATTTCATGTCAATCTCTCTAAATTCTGAAGAGACTGTACAAGAATTTTTATGTAATTCTACTATGGTTTACTATTTGGAATGGAAATTTTTTATTCAATATCAATGTTTTGTTAAAAAAATTAATTGATTCTTTTTATAATATAATATTATTTTTTAATCATATTTTAACCCATGATAGATTTTTTCAAAAAATATATTAAAAGGAACATACTTTTTCTTATCGGAATGATATACATATTGACTATTTTAAAAATGGTGATTGTAATGTTTTACATTTATCTAATATGTACTGAAATAAATTTCATACAATCTAGGAAGGTCAATTATATTATGACTCCCCATCAAATATCCAAATATATATTCCCATAAAATGTATTTTATAATAATTTTGAAACTATTAAAAATTTAATAATACATTTCAAAATGAAATTGTTAGTTTTCTCATTAAAAGTCATAGTGATATTTTTATGTTATATTTCAACCATGTTATATGTTTTGATATTAATTAATTTTATCAGGGGACCAGACAAAATGATATTGTTCTTATTCCTTCTCTGGGAGGTTCATGTTTATTATTATGAGACTTTTATGAAACCTGATTACTTTCCTTATGATATTTTTTATTTTATGATAAATAATTCATGTTCTTTTATTATTAATATATATGGATTCTAATTAATTGATTGTCTGGTCAATAAGATCCCTCAAATTATTTTCGTAATGAAATGATGATTTAAATATGTTTTTAGTGAACATGGCATTATGGTTATAATTTATTGTGTGGCCTAGTTTTCATTTCCATTACTTTTTGTGTCAACAACGCTTTTTGGTATACGAGATTATGCATGCACCTGGTTTTCTGGTCCATATTTTTATTTAGGGAAATATATTTAATGTGCATAATAATATATATGGATTATGTAAATTTTTAATTATGATTATTTAAAGGTCATATTTCATGTAATTAAAATTATAACTTTGTTTTTTTTCTATTTATACATTTTCACAGTGATAGAAGCATATATATATTCCAAAAATATATTTCATATTCTAATGATATTATTTATTAAATCATATTGAATGATTCATTTATGAATCATTTATTATGAAATGAATCCAATTATCCCATGCTTCACGATTATGATATATTATATACACTATATTATTTTCAAATGTTATGGTCATGTTGTCATTCCATTACACTAATGTTACCGTCATATATACATTATCATTACAATTTTTTATCCATACTGAGCATATGATATCAGTCATTATACTATAAAATTTTCCAAGTGTAATATTGGATGTTTTTATGTATTATATGTATAATTATTTATATGGTTAGAATGGAAATAGTGGGAGATTTTTTTGTTCACTTTTTGACATATTATTTTACCGTCTGTATAACTAATAGATGAAGACCTATACAATTCTGGTCGGTGATGTTAATCAAAGTAAAATACATTAATAATTTTTTTTAAATATATATTAATATAACGAATGGGATCCTATAATTCCCACTAAAAATTGATAAAATAATATGAAGGTAATGATATAATACCATAATTGATTGTCATCACTATATCTTAAATTACATTAGAAGTATTATGATCATCCAATTTATTCCCATAAAACCATGTGAGAAGGAACATCAAAATATTTTTCAATAAATTGAAACATGTTTTTATGGTTAATAATATTCAAAATGATAGATGAGGAATGTATTAGAGTGTTGACCACCACAGAGAAATAATGATTTATCATTTGAAATTTAAATAATATAAGAATGTAAATGTGTTATATAATATGGAAATTCAATAGTTTCATCATGTATACAACTTCTACACCATAAATGTTTGATAAATCTTGGGTTATAGGGAAATAATAGTTATTGATTATACCACCACAACCGATGGATGAAATACCCCTCCACACCATAATTGAAACAGAACATTCCTATCAGGTATATCTTACATTTATGGAAACATTACATCAATTAATGTCTTATTTCACAATATGTAGAGTTCAGTATCAAGAAGGACTCCTAAATATTTTATTAAGAATGAACCCATTTCCCGAAAGAATGAATTCCAAAAATTATGTATATAGTCATTCACAAAGTCTTTAAATATCCTTCACATATCCAAAATTAACAATTTTGATTCAAATATATATATATTTTTTAAATTAAAAACTTTAAATTTCAATATAAATAATATTTTTAAAAAATAAAACTATAATATATCTCATTAAAATCAAAAAAAATATATTTTTTTTGATTTTTTACAATACTTAATGAATAATGCTAAATTATAATCATATATACCAACTTGAAGATGTATTGATACCTTAAAATTTGAAATATAAGATATTAAAACATAATTTAGCATTTTAATATGATTATTTAAATTTGATTGAAGAATATACATTTGTAATAATATTACATGATATTGGTATGTTTCCAAAAAAGATATCTTCACTGGTTCCATTCTCTTAGACTATATCTATAGTGTCCCTCCAATATCAATGGAACTACATAAACCATTGAAACATTATGATTCCACTAAAATGACGAATATTTTAATGGATATTTATTTTTAAAATAATGATGATCAATATCATTATTTAGAAAAATATATACGATAATCAAAACTATAAGCATTTGATAATTAAAAGAAATTATTTTTAACTACTATATATGTAATAATTGGTTATAATTAAAGATATTAAATGGTAATTGTTAATAATTATGTTCATAATAAATTTCATATAGTGGTTATTCTTTTTATACTATATTTTAATAACATTCAATTAATCTATTATGAAAATTAATTTTTTCATCTCTAATATATCAATTAAATTTTATCTTTAGCAAATTAAATGATCATACTTTCAAATAACCCCATCTTATTTTATAATAATTTTTTATTTTTTAATTATAAATATCTTAACACAAAATAATATGGTATTATTTCTCAATTTAATTTATTGGAAAAAATTTAATTGAGAATAAATATCTCCACTTTTCAAAGGTGAAATATTCTCATACATCTTAAATATTTTTAAATACATTTATGGGTATAATTAGCCATAAATGGAAAATTTATTATCTAAATTTTATAATAATAAGTAATTTCATAAGAGTTTCATATAGTTTTCTTCAATTAAATTTATTTTCCATTCATTTTCCCATTCCATGTTCTTCTTATATATTAATGACATTTCCTTTTGATGTTTTCTAATTTCTTAAATGCAATTTTTATTTAATTTGTCATCCTTTTTATAAAAAAGGTTATTTGGAATAATAATTAATAAATAATTTTCAATTTATGAATTATATTATCTATGAAAATATCAATAAATTCATTATTATATATAACTGGTGATATATCATGTTAAATATACATAATTTTTCCCTAAATGACTAATTTATAAAATATAAAAAAAATCATAAAACTCAATTAGATCTTATGGGTTATCAATGAAATGATTGATTTGTTAATATAATATTTAGTTCATATATATATATGATTTTATTCAGTGTGTGACAGGTGGTTCTAGAATTCTATATCAATACAATGCATTGGGTAAATCATTATATTTATCTAAATGATATAAAGGGAACATGGATGTTATTATTATAACATATGGATACTATTTTCGCATATTCATGTAGTTGGGTTTTTTCATAGTGTTATACTCCATGTATTAATACATAAAAAAATGGGTGTCAAAACCCATTGTGTGTAGTTACTGTAGCAGTACTATAGCGATAATTCATCATCGGTGACACAGTAGCAATGGCGGGCATTGTGGTAGGGACAAGGCACTGTAGTGGTTGCAAGACTATGTTGCAGCCATGTACACTGTACGGTATATTAGCAGCATTGGTACTATATCAGTACTATTAAATAATGGGCCTTAGGACAAAAATTTGGGCCAGCAGGCCATGTAATGGGATATATGCTCATTGGGCTTTTTGGATATGTAAGGGGTCTCCGCCTACCCTGTTTGAAGAGGAATTTTGTTTTCATTAACAATAAAATGAGGCATTAATCACAACCATTCCTAAGAGAACTAGTTTTAGGTATTCCTAAACACCAAATTTTTTATCATTCATTGGATAAGAATCATTTTGGGGTGATTCGGTATAATATTTTAAAATTTTGGGTGTTTCTAGGATACTTTATGGTAAGAGCACTATTTGTCCAAACTACACACCGTTTTAGGGTAAATTGTGTATCCTATATAATTTATATTTTGTAATGTTGGGGAATGGTTAGCCATGTTGTTCACCATAATAGAAGCAATTTTATGGCCCATTTAAAATATGCACATTGATCATCCACAGGGGGTTTCAAACAATATAGACCTGCATAAAAAATCATCCATGTATTTAAATTATCTAAATATTGAATAAAAATTCATGAACCCCCCCCCCCCAAGTTGATCCTTGATGTACCTGAAGAACCCATAATAGTCTATCTACCTTCAATATATATCTTAATAATAGTTATTTACCCATTGTATCCCTCCTAAAATTGCATGAAGTCTTTATGAAATCCGTTCGATAATCAATCCAACAGTTTCCTCTTCCCATTCTTATTCACTTGTTATCTATATTCTCCTCCAAAGGGTTCCATGAATCCCCTATTGATATTTTTATCTAATACCCATTGATTCATATCATAACCTAGGTTCAATTCATATACCCTTGTTTTCATCAGTTTCTATTAGACTTTAGTATGCATGACTTTGTGATTCGAGATCTCATGATCCTTAGGTAGGTGGTTCATTAATAATGCCCAATTTTTGTTAACCAAAAATAAATTTATTTAATTTCAATTATTTTATATAAATTAAATTTATTTATTTTTATTTAATTGGTTTTAATTGTATTTTTAAAAAAATTACATTAAAATAATATTTTGAAATGTGTTTCAGCCATAATTGGGAAATCCCCTAATTCTATTGTATTAAGGGTTTATATTGAGAATGAATAAATATAAATTATTTAATTTGGATTCTACATTTTATGGAATTATTTCAGTTAAATTATTCGAAAATATTTCCGAAATGGATTTGATTGAGAAACTGTGGAAAAACCTAATTCCATTGAATTAGGGTGTTTATAGGGAATTTGATGAAAAAATATTAAAAATAAAATATTATAAATGATTTTTTTTAAAAAGAATTGTGAATTTTATTTTTGGTAATTGATTTCAACTATAAATTTATGAAAATGGATGAAAATGGATGAAAATGGATGAAAATGATTTTGATAGAATAATTTGGGTTCTATCAGTGAAAATCCATGTTTCTTATTAAAACTCCATCTTGGGTTTTAATTGAAAATTTGTATATCTGAAATGGTGAAAGTGATTAGTTTTATTTTAAAGATGATTAAAATAAATTTAAAATCATTGTTTTTTAATGGATAACATGAAATTCTTATATATTAAGGGATTTATTTGGAAGACAAGTTATGGTTTTTAATGATCCACAAAATAAATGCAACCCATTCCATTCCTTAGTTTAGGTTGATAAGTCCTCATTGGACGGATTTCAATGGGGAGTATGTTCATATTTCTATGTGAACTTTAGTGTGGAGCATCTATATCATTTTACAATCTTTCCATCTTAGGCATATGACCATGTTTCTCTCTTGATTGTTTTTAGAATTAATATATTCACTTTTTAACTATTTTAAGTGCCTTCTGATTTATATATAATATTTTATATAAAAGTGTTTATTTATATAATTAATAAAATGTATGATTATTTTAAGAATTCTCAATCATCTAAAAATGAAACTATTTTCTAAATTTATTTCCTTAATTTGTAATTCATATCATGAATTTATTTATGATTCCTATTAAATTTTAATCCTATTTAATTTAACAAAATTAAACCTATCAATTTTTAAGTTAAAATTTCCAGTTTTTACAGAATCCAAGGCGATACCCTAATATAATTGTTATATAACTCCCTACATATCCCTTAGAGTGATTTATGATCATCTCATTCTATGTTCGATCCTGGGTAATGAACCAGATAGAGGTGGTATGAGATGCTGAACAGTGCACATGGGGAGTTACCTCTATTGGGATTTCTTGAATTTTTACATTTTTCATGTTCTTTAGGTTGTAGTATTTTTTGTTTTTTATCTATATAACATATCTACATTAATTCATGCTGATTTCATTGTTTACAAATATAGATTCATTTAGATTTTTTCCTAATTGGTCCATCAAAAATAGTTCCCACATTACTATTTCTCTGTTTTTTTGTTCTAGTAGTTATATCTTCTGCATCAAGAATTCCATTCTCGACATGTCTAGACTGTCATGGTTGTTATGAAATGGGGTACAAATACTATTTCATGATAAGGTTTTATTTTATCCAAGTGTATAGAATTTTTCATGAAGTTATTATGAATTTGTGTAATCTTAGGGAGACATAGGGTGTTGTTGGGATTGTGTGTCTCTCTAGATATAACTTCAAATGTAACACCCCAACCACAATATCCTGGAGTCAGTGGAATATTTTATTATAATAGAATAATTATTTTAAATCAACGCCTAAAGGACCGATCAATTTAGTTGTATTGGAATGCCATATTTCATACATGCTACTTATAATAAATTATTTAATTGGAACTAATAACATGATACATTGTAGAAATAAATAATCATCATAAATGAATTGTTATTGAATGTTTTATTATTCGTGTCCTAGGGAATGTAAAAATAATAAGGGAGATCTCAAAATCTAATTAATGATAATTAATGTGAATGAAATAATGAATTTATTGGAATAAATTAATGTAAAAATTCAAATAACTGATAACACATGTTATTAAAATAATTATAAAATGAAAATAAAAAATATAATGTATGAAACAGAAAAAATGACTTAATCAATAATATGAAATTATAATTCATCCTTAGATAGGTCAATGAAAAATTTCCTAGATTATAACATTATTAATTAAAATATCTATAATGGAGATGCGTAATTATTAGAAGTAATGTCTATTGCAGATGAAATAAAATACCATCAATACCATTCAAAATGAGATTTCAATTTATTGATAGAAACCAATTTACATTGTACATATTATTCATCTCATGAGAACATGTGGATTGATCAAGGATCTATACAATGTCTTTTCTCCACTCATCATTACCAGTCAAAGTCAATCCTCATTTCAAATAAATAAAATTAATAATATTCCATATAAAATAATCATTGTGAATAGTGACGAAAGATTCATCAATAATTCCTCAATGGATGATTAGAAATAATAATGTGTTATTATATTGATTTATATAAATAACCTTCAAATATCAGAATGTATTATTGTGTAAGATAATATCTAAATATTCCAAAGTGTCCCATTCAACATTGTAGTATTTAAATAATAAATACCAATTATTGAATAAAAGAAAATGGAACATATAATATCATTAGAATAAATAGATTCATGATATAACATATCTATGTATAGTATATACACCATATAAAAGGTAATTGTTGACTAATGATTAATAAGCCTCAATATAATGTAAAATGAGAAGAAATACCTTACCTTAATCTTCATTTTTGTTGTGTTCTAATTATCCACTTCTATAGTGTTTTATATAAATTATAAAAACTAATTCATCAACCACACCTTTGTTTATAATATCATATATTATATTCTCATAATATTTAATTACCTATATTTTAACACTCTTTAATTATTTTAAACACTTCTGGTGATAGTTGCCTACTATTCTCACGTATTAAAAGGCATGTTATTTTGTGTTATTGTTACAATGATCATGATTTAATAATAATAAAATTTTAAATCATCATTTAAATATCAAATATATTTGATACAAATATATTAAGAATTTTCCATTATATTTTGATATTAGAAATGATGTACATCGTTCAGGGAAACGGTAGTTCGTACGTACGCAAGAACACTACATTAATTTCGCTATTTTTTAAAAGAATTAAGAGTAAATGATAAATTGGTATATTATAATTATACTATAATATATATTTTTTATAATATTATTAGGTTAGTAAAACTAATCCTTAATATTTTCCTTGTATAGCTTGAATGAATTGCATCTCATTAATGTGGAAGTTGTCCACACTTCCACAAACGATGAACATATTTACTCAAAATTGAATTCATAATTTTATTTATAAAAAAAATTATCACTATAAAAATAATTATAAATAAAATCTATATAATATATATTTATATTTCCTTCGTAATTTCATCATTGAGAGACAGTAATGGAAGATTGAAAAATTTTCATTTCATGATACGGTATATCACAGTTCACAAAAACAGTACCATCATTACCCATTACCCGGGGGTGTGTGTAAATTTAGGTACGGAAAATATAATAAAAAACAACTTATTTTATTTAGTATACTATTTTTTATAAAATAATTTAATAATATGAGTTTAGTATGTGAAGAATGAAAATAAAACTAATGATCTTAAGAAATGATATCACCTTTTGATTGGGTAACTCCTCTTAGTTTGAACTAGAGGGATTTCATGGAAACATTATGGTCCAATAGAAGGCTTATAGCATTATTGGAGGGATGGAATGGAGACACATTGGGAGATATTGTCTAAGAAAAAATATTTTGAGTGGTGTGAGGAAGTGGGAGGGTATGAGGACGTTATATAGTGGAAGATGAGTAACAGTCTTATAAATTTTAGGAAAGTGAATTACACAAAATGTATCACATTAAAAGTTAATAAAATAATTCTTAAATGCCTATTGAAGATAATATGGGGTCTAAATACGAACATTTTATTGATTTTGGATAAATTACTGCATCCTTTGGTCCCTTAAGCTGAAGCGTTAATCCCTTATTAAATTTAAATTTACCAGAATTTTTGTAATTAATTTTAAATACATTATCTACTTTTGTAGTAAAAAAATTTAAACAATTTATTAATTATGAATTATGGTTACTAAAAATACATAAATCATTTTTTGAAATTCTAATAACTAAACTGTCATAATTTAAATTTTATTTCATCATGTAGATGAGATGAAAATTCATTTTTTTAATATAAACATAATTTAAAAATTTTCAATTAATTTTATGAACAATTATTTTGTGAAATTTAATAAAATGACTTAAATCAGATTAAATGAAAAATATTTATCAAATTAAACATCATAACCAAATAATATATATTATTTCCTTATAAATAAATTATATTTAAAATTAGTTTTGAACTAATCTTTTGTATTTTTAAATATTAATTAACATATTCGACAACATTAAGAATTTTTTTACCATAACCTATATTTTATGTTATATATTAAAATATGATTTTTATATTGAAAGATTAAATATTTTCAGGTTCCAAGAATTTAATATATATTATGTTTACCTTTAAAATGTAGTATAAATTAAATTAGTAAAAAATATTGTTTTCTGTGTGATATCAGGGTTGTTCTTATCTTCTTCAAACAAAATATATTTTATTAACATAAAAATACTTGATTCAATATAATATATATATATATATATATAACGCATTATTATCACTGACTAATTTTAATTAAATTATTTTATTATGGAAAATCATCTTCTTATGAATAAAAATAACAACAGTTTTTTATATTCAATCGGTTTTCATATTCATTTATAATTAAATTTTAACCAAATAATTAAATTTATATTATTATAAAACATATATTATATATATTTTTGATACCTATTATTATTACAATTATTTAATTGGATATGCTATCTTAAATTATTATTTAACAACTTATCATCATTTGGTAAAATTGTGACTTAAGTGTAACGCAAGCCATTTGAAGAAACTCTTTGTGTCATGCGATGTACAATAACATAGTATCATTAAGGTTTTATTATATATCTTGTATTTAAATTATGTATAATATAAATATATCGTAAATCATGTTATTATTATATTCCCTTATTTGATTGGTGATCCGTGTTATACATTTCGTCAAATAAAATTTTCAGATATTAAATTTTGTGGTGTTTCATTCTACCAATCGTACATATGTTCTATCCATTCAATTTAAACATCATCATAGAAATATATGGATTTAAGGTAAACTATTGTGGAAAAACCCATCCTATGAATAGGGTGAGTAAAAAATCATTCCTAATAATAGAGAGATGAATGTACAATGGTCACCTATCTAGGTTACCAAATATGAGATCATATGTGGGAAATAAAAAAATGGTTACAAATGAAAAATATAAAAATAATGTCATGATGGATTGTTTAAAATAGAATTGTTCGAAATAATATAAAAACCGCAAGGCCAAAATCACTAATGATCTTTATGTATATATGATTCATTGGAAATTAAAGTACTAGGGAATTTTTTTTCTAGATTATTTTTCCTTGATTTGATATTTTTCCATCTCTATGAATATAATTAAATATACATACTTGGTATATTTCTATAAAAAGATTATTATAATGTGTATTTCACTTGGACTAGTTCAACTAGAAACATTAGAAGTGGAATCATTTTATAGTGATTTAATATATAAATTTATAATATCACATTAAATGTAATCATAAATATATATCCTTATAGTCAGAATGTCACAAAGCATATTATAGAAAACATTAGATATAAAGTCACTATATTTCGACGATTAACATATCTTTATACTTTAATCAACCTAGACTATCTCTAAATTAACATATTCCAATTAAAATATTTTAATAGCTCATATAAATAAAAATCATTTTGGAAACATGAATTTCTAATTATTCCATATATAAGAAACATTTTATTCGATATATTCCATAAAACCTAAAGCGTATCAAACTCTATCAATTATAAAATAGTCCACTTGTCAAAAAATTACTAATTAGTTCTAGCGTATTCTGAACTTTTCCAAAATAAATAATTTCAACATCCATAAAAGATTATCAGAAACATATTAATGGTTTATTTTTCATCAAGCATGAGTTTTCCAAAAAAAATAACATTCTAAGAACAAAATAACATTTTACATTTAGCCTGTGTGCTTAACTGGTTTCTGACACAGATTACCCTTAGGACTCAAGGTTTAGATCAATGGTATTCATAGTTCCCCTTCTCCGTACAATTGTATCATTGGACCATGGGTGGTGATCTACATTCCTCCTAAAAATTATCATTCCTTCTCATGTGTTTTTGACATTCAAGAGCATGGTGGCATTCTTTCCCATTTTTGACGCAATTCCACATCATTTCCAAAAAATTACAGTGATGTTTCTTCCCACATCTTTGACATGTGGGTGGTTGAGTTTTATTTCCATCATTCTCATTAAATCCTCTATCATGAAATTATATAATTAATGTATTATTTCAGTATCCTTTGGAACATTCTCTAAACTCAATGACAACTTTGAGATCATATCGAGACAGCATCTTCATAACATTAATAGTCTAAAATTGAAAGAGCATTTTGAAGGTTTGGTTTTAATCCACTTGATAATCTATCTATTTTTCAATAATTATTGATAACAAATCATGAAGAGTATCTTTGATGACTTGTTAAATTTTATTCAATTTTCATGAAATATTATCCATAGTATTTCACTATCACAATTAATTATCTTTACATATTCATAGAAATACTTCATGGGAAATACATATTAAGAATAATTATCTTAATGTATTCCCCCGCAATATATTCAATTTCGTCCATCAAATTAGTGTTCATATTCAAATTCTACCATTGTTCTACATCTTCTTTAATATGATATATAGCTATAGTTACCTTCTCCATCATTGAACATTGAAGCATAGTAAATAACTCCTCCATGGAGTTGGGCTAATGATCCACAAATAATGGATCAAAAGATCCACTATTCATCGGTGTTTGTTTCTGCATAAAACACTTGATAGTTAGTATCTCCTTCATAGGTGAAATATTTAGTTCCACATTATTTAGATAGTTTTTCATAAGAATATATAGTTGAGTAAGAATCACCATTTATTTTTGAACTCGACCTCCCCATGCATTTGGGTTATTTTTTGGTAAATCATTGCATTTTCCCTCGTATAGTTTGTTGGCATAGTTTCTCCGTGTTCCAACCATTTTATAAATAAATTCATTTAGAGGAAAACATATCTCAACAACACAAGAATAAATAATTTATTACATTTGGAAGTTAAAACTAAAATAATATCTTCAGTGATCTAAATATTAAGAAAATCATCTTGTGTGCTTACTTATACAAAGTTCCACACATGGTTTTTCACTTTGGTTCTCCAACCCTCGTTCCCTTATTAACTAAATCATTCCTCCGATACAAACTAAAGAGACCACGATTTTATTAAATTACGTTTACATCATTTTGATGATTAAAAATTTTAAAAAAATTACAAGTGAGGAAGAAATGGTTATTAATATTAGGAAAACTAGTTCCATAAAAAACCATCACAATTTAAAATGTAAACATTTAATTAATTTGTTATTCTATATCCTCTTTTTTACCCTTTAGTTCTCCTTATTACACATAATCACTTATGGATATATGTAAAATATACCTGATCTAAAAGCCTGTTAAATGGATTTATATGAACATGAACAAATATAAAATGTGTTAATCTTAATCATTATAATTATAACATAGAGAAAAGAGCATAATCATGAGAGGAATTGTTAAGATAAGACTTGGAATGTTGAAATTCTTAAAAATGAAATATCATGTATTAGTGGTAAAGTACCATACATAGTAGTGAAAATAGATAGCATCAGGTTCAATAATATTTCATTTTAATCATAAGTTCATTCACATTTCCCAATGGATTAGGGATCAATATAATTCAGATTGCACCCAACACATTATAACATCAACATTGTGGTATATAATTATGGGAACTACCGTCAAATCATAACAATAACATTATAATGCATTCCAAATTTAATGTATATATTTCATGGTCATAAATAACCAATGGTATAGAATGATTATCATTTCATGAATCATATATTCATAAACATTGGGTTCCCAAATTAAAGAGGGAATATCATACATGATACAAGAACCATCAACCTCAGGGGAGATTTAAATGGTGTGTTTTTTAAAGGATAGATCTTTTGGAAAACATTTAATAAGGAATTTACATCTATAAAAAACATTTATGTCCTTGAAAAGGTATTATAATTATAAATGAATTAATTGTGGGAATATTTATACTGAATTTTTTTAAAAAAAGGGATATCCAGAATAAATAAATTTGGGATTCAGATTTCCCTTTCACATGTATCTGAACACTTTTTCACATTAATGTCCTATAAAATGACATTAAATTCTCTAATAAAAAATTAAATAACCTTTTATAAATGCATATGTTTCATTATTTTTTAATTATGTTCTATTATGGGTCATTGAATGAGTTATATAGTTTAAATTTATTTTTCGAGATTGTTCTTTTTCGTAGTTTTCATTAATGGTTTACTTGTGAACATGAATGAAAGTATATGTAGAACGTGGATAAACATCCATAATTTCAATTATTGTTTATTATTGAAATCCAAAGAGTTTAAATGATCTAATAAAGAAGTTTTTATAAACCTCTAGGATGAATAATTTGATAAAAATTACAGATGATTGTTTTTGGTTAATTTTGGTTGATTTTGGATCACAGAGAACATGTTTTGTTTTGTCATTTTGTATTATGTATAAATTTTGTTTCTAGATAATAAAAAGCGTCAAAAAAATATTTCAATATATTTCAACTATTTAGTTGATTTATTTAAATACTTGATGGAATTTTTGTAAAATGATGGTGTGTCGTTGATGATGATGGTAAATTAACAAATCAGAGAAATTATTTTTCTTTTTTAAAAGAAGGGATAGAGCAATATGAGTTTAATTAATTATATTACATTACCATGATATAATAACACTATATCAGTCCTAATTGAGGTTTAATGATAGTTTGATAAGAGACATTTGGGATAATAAAATTTTGAATGGAATTTGAAAGAAGATATAGATAGGAATTACATCTTAATACCTCCTATTAACACCACCCTTAATTTACATAGTCTTGGACCATTGATGAAATAATGATCTTATGGATGTGGGGTGTGGGGTATAGGGAAGTGGTTTGGGAATAATTTATGCATTTATTGAGGCTTGATAGGTATTTGGAAATGAGGTTTTGAGGGGTGGTATTTATATTTGAGGGGAGATGGGTTTTCTGATATTTATTTCTTTAATTTATTAATATCCCTCAAAACAATCAATAGTGGAGATTCCATGACAAAATATATTAAATAGGTCATTTGAGATTAAAACAATGACCATGAACATCATCCATGACTCAATAATGATGTATAAATTCATTTATTTAGCGTATTTTATAAATTATCAATATTAACTATACACCAAAAATTAATATAGTTCAGAAAAATATTAAAAATGTACCCTGAAAATTTTTGATGTGTAGATTTAAAAATGATTTATATTGTATAAAAATAAATTCAATTTTTTTAAAATAAAATGAACGATTATTGTATAATATATATTGGAAATTTATAACTCATTTTATACCATTCTGAAATATTATTTAATATCATGTAAAATTATCTTAAAATCATAAGAAATGAAAATATAAATGTATGAATACATTTTATGAAAAAAAAAAATTCTTTAAAATTAATTTATAAATATAATATTCATGAGTTAAAAAAAATACCATCACTATAATATAATTGAATAATATATCAACTTATGGATGGATAAATTTTATTTATAATATAATTGGTAAGGTTCTAATTCACTTGGACGAGGTACTATTCATATGGGACATATTACTATTCATATTGGTAACATTACTACTCATATGGTTGACATTACAATTCATAATGGTATTTTACTATTCACCTAAAATTAATTTTTCCCTATCAGTCTTTGAATATCTTTGTGATCACAACCGTGTATGTCAAATTTAAGAAATTCAAATAATAAGAGGGGAAACATTACGTTGGTAGGCCACATAGTATTTTTTAGTTCATTTAATCATGATTTGGCATTGTGATTCAAAATTTTATTATACTATATGACACTACTATAAGGGGGGATAAATTTCATCGATAAAAGTTTGGTTCATTACAGAACCACATCCACTTGATGTTTCATGAGATTGAAATATTTCTAAGAATACCAAAAAATTTTGTACCTTAATAATATTATATGAGATTATTATATAATAATCCTCAAATTTTATCGTAGGGTACTTTTACTTAACATATCATTTCATAAATCTATTTTCATATGCTTCTACAATCCTTATTCTGATACAAATTGTAATGACCCTACCCAAATAATTTTATATTCAATGCATAATTTTATTAAATTGGAATTATTACGTGGAATAGAATAAAAAAATTCCAAACAGTTTTGACGGTTTTGAATTCATGATTACATACATGATACCATTCATACATTGTAAAATGGGATATAAAAACATTACATATATTAAAATGAAAAATTAATCATTGAAAAAATATTCAACGATTTATTCTTCATATCAAGGGGAACGAAAACATAAAAAGGGTGAGATTAAATGAAATATAGTGGTATGTGTTTTTAATGATTGATTGAATACATAGGAATAAATTAATATGGGAAGGTATATAATTGATAACATATTCCATTAAGATAACTATATAAGGAAATATTAATTCGGAAATGAAAAATACTGAAACAAATTACACTTAATGTATTAAATCTAAATAGAATAATCCATGGATATGTTAATGAAAAATCTCATGGGAAATAACGATATTAACTAAAATATCAATGAAGGGAATTCATAATTATTATATGTCATGTCTAAGGCACATTGATATATATACTATCCAATCTATTTATAATGTTATTTGGAACTATTGATATAAACCCATTTAATTTTCCTAACATATTAATCCAATGAGAACATGGTAATTCATCGAGAATCTATATAATGAATGGGCTCTACCCCTCATTAATTTCCCAAATCATTCCTTATATCTAATAATAAAAAATATACATGTCATATATCTGTATTAAAAAAAGAATATAGAATCACAAATAGTCGCACAATGGAGGATATGTAATAACACAGAATTTTTTTTAATAGTTGGATATTCCATTAAAATATCTATAAAATATTCTTGTTGAAAATAATCATTGATCATTCTAAAGTTTCCCATACGACATCGATGAATTTAAACCACCAATGTACACGAAGGAATAAAATTAATGGAAACATATAATATCATGGGAAAATTTAGTTTTGTGATATAACGTGTCTGTATGAAGTATATATACTATATAAAATATAATTTTTTTTAATAAGATATAAATATCAATAGAATGTAAATTGAGATGAAAACCATTAACTTATACTTACTTTTTGTGGTGTGATCCTTATACTGCAGTATAGTGGTTGAAAAAGTAGTTATTAACAAATTCATGAAACATAAACATGTTTATAATATCATATATTAACTTCTTATAACATTTTATTACCCGTATGTTAACACACATTCTTTATTTTAACTATTTCGGTTATTTATTGCCTAGTTTTCTGAATAATTTATTGAAATTCACTTTGTTGTTACTATTACATATATCATTATCTATTAATATCAAAATTGTAAACCATTATTTAATTTTCATATATATACAATTCAATTTTATTTATATTTTTCATTAATATTTGGAGATAAAAATGTAGTTTATCATACAAGGAGACGGTTGGTCGTACGTATACATGAATGTTACTTTCACTACATTGTTGTATCAAAATTATGATAACTAAATGAAACATATTTATATTATAATTAATTTTTAAAATTGATATATTATATGTTACATAGTTAAATTAAAATCATTTTTTTATACAATTTATTTATAGAATGAATGAATCATATCTTCTTATGGATGTGTTAGACCACACTTTCACTAATGATGTCTTCATATTTAGAAATAATTAATCGTGTATATGTATGAGACATATAAGAGTTAAATAAGAATAATGAAATTATAAATATCATAAATATATATAATATAAATATAGTTTCCATTGTAATGACTATCATGTGATGCACTATAGAATGAACAAATAATCATCGTTTCCTTAGGAAGTAGTTCATCGTTCACATAAACAATATCTTAGTCACCAATTATATGCAATTTTTTGTAAGATTAAGTTGATAAATATTCATAAGAAATTCCTATAATATTCAGTATATTGGTATTGTTATATAATAATGGATTAATAAAATATTAGTGGGTGAATAATGGGAATTAAACTAAAGGCATTTAGGACTGTTGTTACCTCTTATTCAGGTAAATAATATTGTTTAAAATATGGATTCTGAGGATTTTCAGATGAGGTAAGGAATTTTTATACTCTTTTTAAGAAGATAATTGATGAAACAATGTGGAATTAGAGGTTATATGATGTTGGATAAGAAGATTACTTTTTATAGTGAAGGTTGAGTGGAACACTAGTAAATTTTGGAATAGGGAATTACACCTATATTTTTTCCATTTCAATATTGATATATTATTGATCAAAATATGATTAAAAGTAGTATACTATAAAAATATTCATAGAAAATATATATTGAACATGGTTTAAGGTCATTGGCCCAAATGATAAAGGTTTAGTTCAATAGTAACCTTAATTTTACCTTAGTACTTCTAATAAATTATAATTATATTCCCTAATAATTTTTAGAGGACACAAATTTCACCATATTATAATTTATAAATTATTATTATTGAAAAAAAGGAATCCATTTCCCAAATTTCAATCACATAAGAGAAAAAAATAATTTTAATTAATAATATAGACACGACGACAAAGTCTGTTTTTAAATAAAAATCCTCCAAACGTTTTATAGGGTTTATTCCAAATTTCAAAGTTAAACTAATTAAAAATATGAAGTTAATTTTAGTTAAAAATTTGTAATTTAAAACATTATTTGTTCAAAAATCATTAAAAATTTAGCCATCATAGAAAAATACCAAACAGTTACCCTAAACAAAATTTTATGATCCTCATTCAAATATGATGCAATAATTGAAATATTAAATTTATTAATGTCAAAAATAGGATTTAAAATACAGTCAACATTAAATGGTGGTAAAAATGACTTAATAAAAATATTTCATTTTATGTGTAATATAGGGATCATTTTATCTAATGCCTACCAAATCTATTGGATGGATTTTAAATAACATTTTATTTAATATTTATATATATATATATAGTTATCAGATTAATATCACTCACTAATTAAAATTTATTTAATTTATTTGGGAAATACATCTTTGTGAGTGGAAAAATAATAGTATATTTCATTATATACAATCAACTTCCATATTAATTTTTTTTCTTTTTACCACGTTAATTAATTTCATATTTATTCAGACCATATATTTTCTGTAGTCTGTTAAACCATATCATTACTAATAATATAATATCCTGGTTCTATTAAATAATATTTTAATAATATATCAACATTCTGCAAAACCTCGACTTGCTTGAAACAGATGTTATTTGATAAAAATCATTATATCATTTTAAAAATACTAAATCATTATATCATTCAATAAAATTTATATAACAGTTATTATTTTTATAAAATATTAAATAAATATTAATTTCTCTGGGACTTAAGTTCTCTAATGTGCTTGTTGATATGTGTGATATACTTTACCAAATTAAATGTACATATATTGTAATTTCCTTGTGTTACCCTAATAATCCATAAGTAACTAGATTTGGTTATGGAAATTCATAATAAATATTAGTTATAATTTTTTTACTTATTTTTATTTTCTTAAATTTAACTAAATATAGTTTTCGATATGTAAGTATAAATTACCCTATTTCACTATTAGGAGTTTTCATATGATGTCTTCCTTTTTTTTTTACTGATGTTGTGAAACATCATTCCACTATGATGATGATAAAATTAGATAAATGGGTAATATAAACTTGATCCACAATGATTTAATTATCTTGATTATTGAAATTTGTTCGAGGTGATTGTTTGAACCATCCAGGAGCAGGGGAAACCACCATATTTAGTTCCCTTTCAGGCTATAGTTGTGGAACATGAGAGGGACGTTCTGTAGGTTTTTTATCTGGAGTTAATTTTCATGAATTTAACACCAATTAAAGTTACAAATGATCCTCAAAAGTTTAAGGAGTGGTTTAGAGTAGTGGTGTTTTTATTTGAGTTCATTGATACACTCAGGGAAATTAAGGTGGATTGTGCAAAATTTTTGCTAGAAGTAATGTGTAGGTCATTTTGGGAAATGATGGTGACAAAAATGAATAATGAGGTCATATATTTGAGAGATATAATGTTTCTATTCACTGAATTGTTCTATTTGTAGTCAACGATTTTTTCCAAAGACACTACATTTTTTAATCTATTATCGGGTGAGAGAACCAAGAAATAATATTCAACCGATTTGGATGATATTATAAATTCTCCTGTGAGATTGTTTATTATTATAATATGAAGGCTTTTCTATTCGAGTTTTAAATTTTATATGATATTCATTCTTAAATTATCATTCTAATGATTCCTCATTTTAGTGATGTACTGTTAGAGAAATAATGATCAAGAGAGGCCTGGATAGAAGGACATGGTTTTTTGAGATTAAATCTCTCTGACTAGAAGTGTGTGTTCTTATAAGGGAATTAGATAGTGTGATGTTTCTCTGGGTGGTTATATATAGTATGGTCATTATAGAACTCATGATTTTCCTTGAAGATGTCATTTACGCTGTTTCAAATGTGGTAATACAGAATACTCAAAGAGGGACTTAAATTGGTAACCCATTAATAATGGCTCATATTTTCATTCATGTCACATGGTGAGATTATACCATATAAAATCGAAACTATGTATTTTAATGTAATCATTAACACCTTAAAAAATTGTGGTACAATTAGATAATTCATGTCAAAAAGGGTTCCAACCCCACGAATAAAGAACAATGTTTCTTCACACAGTGCAACAGTCTCTAGAGGAATCATATGTCGGTGTAGCCACAATAAGAGGTACAATTACTATTTATTATTCATTAGTTAGTGCTCTATTTGATAAATGTTCATTTAATTATTTTATATTAACAATATTGTTAATAATCTAAATCATCATATTGACATTTCATCTTGTGCAATGGATATTACGATACACATTGGTATGAAGAGAGAGTTGGGTCTCTATAGTCCCTCTTAATTTCACTCTCTATTAGATCATGGGCCATATTGTATATTTCTTATTCTAAAATGAAACATATTGATGTAATTTTTAGGATAAATTACCTCATTTCCAAATAATCCTTGATTGACTATTTTCGTTGATAGGTCTCCTTTACTACATTCTATGGTGCGTGAAATGTTTTTCAAGGAGAATGTGATGAATGGTCGAGTAGAGCTGGACCATATTATCCCATTTTGGATATAATGATATCATTTTATACATGTGATCTTCAGTGGAAATCTAAAAACGGTGATCTCTCTTTGGCTTTCATTGAATTCATACAATTTTATTTTTTCAGACTTATATGGTTTCACATAAGTAAGGGAAGTTGAGTTATCTATTGAAATCATTCCTTGTACAAAACCATTATATATTCCATTTTAGGGGATGAATGCAGAAGAATTCCTTATTCATTTATCTTATAGATAAAGGCATCGTACACCCATGTATATCACTAAAGACAATTCTAGTTCTCTTTTCTAAAAAGGATAATGGTTCACTTAACCTGTGTGTTTGTTAATGAATGCTCAATTGAGTTACAATAATGAACAAATATATATTACATTGGATTAATGGTTTATTAGATCTGTTGAAGGGGATGAAGTGGTTATAAAATATTGATATTCCTTCTAGATATTATAAATTTATGAAAAATGAATATGAAATTCAGAAAACCAAATTTTAGAGAGGTACAAAAAATTTATGTACAATATTATTCCCTTTGTTCTAACCAATGATTTGACATTTTTCATGACATTGGTTAATTGGATTTTTGATGAGTTGCATTATAGAATCTTTCTAGACATGTTGGATGATATCCTCATTTAATCTATGTTTAGGGAGGATCATATGCCTAATCTATCAAATATTGTATGTTTGCTATGAAAGTAGTCATTATTACAGGATTTTAGAATGTGTTTTATGGATTCGGAAAGTGAATTTTTTTGGACATGTGGTGTCAGAACATGGAATATATGTTGATCCTGAGAATGCAAAGGTTCTTATGATGTGAGATAAACCCCCAAATGGCATCAATATTGGAGCACCTAGGGCATGGACATATATTATCATGTGATTGGGAAGGCATATGGAATATGGATTCTTCTATGACTGCACTATCTCAGAAGGGAGTAATATTTTCATGGAAATTGTAAGAACCCGGTTTTTGCTGAGAAAGACTTCGGAATATTCTTGATGATATTCCAGGGCAGCGCCTTCAGACAGCATGCGATTCCGAGCCCCAGAGTGGCCGGAATTAAATTTCCAGTAGGTTCACACTGGAAATGCTAAATAAATGGGATAATTACTAAACGGTGCTTCAGATCAGAGATCTGAGTGTACGGATGGGTGTGGAATGGGGTGTTTACCCAAGGAACGACATAAAACATGTCGGCACGGTTTGTTTGGACCCCTCGCCCGCTCCCAGAACGTTAAACGGATAAATTAATTATTTAATTAATTCGTTTAATGGTGAAACGCTAGTATCACTTATACGGTGGCTCAGATTGGAAAACTGAGGGCACCGTTGAGTTTAGAGCGTGCCCTTTACCCTAGGAGGGGTATAATTTTCGCGGGCGCGGTCCTTTTGTGAAAAATGGCCCCAGGGGCGTTTTCGTAAATTGGCGGCCTTGGGCGCTATGTTTTATAACATATGAATGGGGTCTCGGAATAAAATTCCAAGACCGCCGTTGCGCTCAGAGTGTGGTTCTTAGCCTAGGGGAGGCTAAATCCTGACCACGTCGGGAGTTCGGGGACGGGGCCCACGGGCGGGGGGTTGAAGTGTTTTGTTTTTAAACACTTATCCCCCCCTCTTGGTTGTTCTCCCTAGCTTGGCAGCCTCTCCTCTCCCTCTACTCCTTCAGCTCTGGCGAGGAAGCTCCGACGAGGCATGACCACCCCGTCGGGTTGACGGCGAAGCTCCGGGCAACGCCCACAAGGTAGGGTTATGTTTTTGCATTTTAATTCCCGGTCCTCCCTTTGAACACCATTTTTTAGCGTCGATTTGTTGATTAATCTTCGATCAAATCCCTTGGTCGCGTATTACACATTTTACTCGTTCAATCGCTTCTTTCGGAATCAAAATCCAAGTTGTGAGGAGGCCGCAACGGTTCGGCGAAGATTGCCGGAATTTTGGGGGTATGGAGGTCTTCCGGCTGTCTCCGGCTGTCCGAGGTGCGGCGGTTTCATGTGGCACGGTGTCGGCTCGGGCTTCAGCGGCGCAGCGGCGAGCGCCTCAGGCGGCAGGCGGCCGGGGGAGCGGGGTCGTGCGGAGGTCATCGACCGCAGGCGCCGCGGGCGCGGAGCGCGAAGGGGGGGACGAACGGCTTCGGCCGGTCGTCGCGGCACGCAGACCCGGGGTCTTCGTAACCCCAGCCAGCAGACAAGGGACCCGCGCCTCGCAGGTCCCGTGTGGAGACAGTCGGACCAGGTCAGCCTGTCCGGGTGACGCGGGCCGGCCCGGGCGGTGAACCGCGGGCCGGCACAGGCAGTGAGTGGGCCGTCCGAACTGGCCCGGCCCACCCTTTGGTTCGAAAATTTCCTAAAACACCTCTAAAAGGCAGCTCGGGTGTCAGATTCGTGTGCCGTCAGTGGAAACACGCTCCTTGAGCTAAGACAAGTATTTTGAGGTGTTTCTGGAATTTTTAATTCCCGAAACGATGGGTCGCGGAGGCGCGACGTGTCCTTGAGTGGGTGAGCATAATCCCAGAGATTCTTGTTTTGGATGGCGCAGACGTGCCCGACCTCCGTTTTGAGCGCCGTCACAAGCGTTGGGACCCTGGCATCGAGGCGGAGGTTTCCAGATTGGTTTCAGGAGTTGAGGCTGAAGATGAGGCGCGGGCCCCTTGGCCCGTCTTTTGAGCTGCGTGGAGCTAGTAGCGACTTTTTCCTCGGATGTCCGTTCGGGGCGTGCGAGCAGTCGATGTTGGGTGTTCTTACGTGGGCAACGCATTGGCGCAGTCTGCCCGCTGTAATTCCGCACGATGGTGCGGGGCCCACGAGGGTCATTTGGGTGTCGACGATGATTTTCCAGCTTTATCACCGGGCGACCGTTTTGGACGAGTGAATAGTCCATTTTGTGTACATTTTCGAGAGGATCACAATGGTTTGATCTGTTCATTGATTTTCGGGACCGGGATGCGGGTCCCACGTGGCACTGCTCATGTGTGGTGCGCCGGGATGTACCTTTTTCTCCGGATATCTGTTGCACTCAAGTGAGTGGTTCTTTTGACGTGTTTTCTCGAGGGGATCACAATGGTGCGATGCACCCGAATGTTTTCGGGGCCGAGGCTCGGATCATGGGACGTCGTTCGGGCGTGAGGCGGTTTTGGTGACTTTTTCGTGGGATATCCATTTGAGGCGAGTATGTAGTCGATCTCGCGTGTTTTTCCGCGAGGATTACAACGGTGCGATCCCGTTGGGTTGTGCGGAGCCTCTTGCCCGATCTTGTTGAATGTGGA
Organism: Viscum album; assembly: GCA_963277665.1. Lineage (NCBI taxonomy): Eukaryota > Viridiplantae > Streptophyta > Magnoliopsida > Santalales > Viscaceae > Viscum > Viscum album. The sequence goes on from OY728157.1 coordinate 914,972,507, forward strand.
ATGTGGATGTGCTCCAGTGGTGGTTGGACCTACCTTTTTGTAGTGGACCCTTGGCGTGTGATCGCTCACTCTTAGGATAGTGATACAAATGTTTCACGAGATGTGGTTGGCCATGCCTCGGCCTTTGAGTGGAGTTGTTACGTCACGCCTTCGCGTTGACGCTGGGTGCCGTGTGCATGATAGCCTTTGGGCTGTAATAAGGTATACTATGGGAGTATACGAGAGCGCTTGGAGGAATGTGTGGTTTGTACCCGAGATGTTCGTGTGCTTGGTTGGGGTTGACTTGGGGCCACACGTCGTGTGGGCCCCATGTACTTGTCGTGTTCTACTTTACGTACTTTGACCACTCACGACGTAGAGGGTCCCTCTGTGGGTTTTTTTGACCAGCAGGGTGGAGTTTTCCTCTGGCCTGGTGCTGGTTTGTTGGCCAGAAGGGTTGAGTGGTCTCCCCCTGGTTTCATTCTCAATGGATCATCCAGTAGCGGTGCTAGTGGCACCCCATGATGGAACCTGCGTTGAACCCCTCAGGGTGAGTTTTGCTGGAGTTGGGTGGTTGCGCGATACCCACTCCGTGTTTGGTTGTCCAGTGTTGTACCCTCCAGTAGAGATGGGAAGAGCTGTTATGAGTTTTACCCTCCAGCAGGTCTGGGCAGTGGGTTACTCATCGACTTCCCAGGGCATACCCTCCAGTAGGGCTAGGAAGTGGGTTGCTCACTGACTTCTAGGGTTTACCCTCCAATAGAGACTGGGCAGTGGGTCACCCGATGCTCTTAGGGTCTACCCTCTAGCAGGGCTATGCAGTGGGTCACCCGATGATTGGTTATGAATTACCCTCCAGCAGGGCTGTGCAGTGGGACACTTGTTAGCATTCCAGACATAGTCCTTTCTACCAGGCTAGTCTGTGGCTTTTGCACCGTGTTTACCGGAGCAGGACCCTTGGTTGTACGGGTCGGTGATGGAACATCATTGGCTTTGAGGAGACCTCTCCACTGCAGGGCAGTGATGAGGTGTGGTTTGACATTCCCTAGAACTCTCAAGTTCGAGGGGTTCTTTCCCCACCGAGACGCGTTCTTGTGACATGATCTAAAACCGTGTGGGCGAGTCAGTGCCGCCCAAAGAGGATAATATCAAAGTGCGGTGATTGAGCCCCTTGGCTTGCGGTTCTGGGCAGACATGCGGGATGCTAGGCAGTGATGGAGTTTCTTTTGGGACTGTTGGCGACACTTTTCTTGGGCTGAGATATGGGATAGAGATCCCCTTACGAGCTTGTTCGAGTTTCTTGTTGAGCATAAATATATGTATATACCTTGTTTCTGGTACCCACTTCTTGGGTTTGGTTACTCTCCTTTCAGGAGAGGCAAATACACGCGGGGTATGCCACGTGATTTCCGTGTTTAGCTTCTCATGGTTGGACGAGTCTACTCTCCTGCTATAGGCAGCAAAAGCTTGACGAGAAGTGCATCTTCTCACCGTTCCTAGCTCCTTGTGTTAGGACGAGTCTTCTATGTTTCTCTTGTTGGGTTTAGCTGGACTCTTACTTCACTTTCAGTTGTACTCCTCTACTTTTCCTGTTCTCTCTACCGCTCACCCTTCGGTACCTCATTTTGTTTCTCCCTCGAGCCTTCAGGGTATCATACTAAGTATTTTTATACTCACCCCTGCTTGGGATTTTCCCGCACTTGGTGTGCCCTTGCAGACGACGGACAGGTGGAGCGTAGGATCTTGGGATCTTGGACCGTGTGCAGTGGTCGTAGTCGGGTTCCAGGTGGGAGACCCGTCAGCTATTTGTTTTTATTTACATTTTGCCGGGTTGTGGCACCTTTTCTGATTGGGCGCGTGTTTTTCCCCTTTTTCCTTTTTAGATTGTATCTTGTAAAGTTTGATGCACTTTGTGGTATGTATATAGCAGTTTCCCTTTTCATTTCTTGGCTTGTCTTTTCTTTTACTCTGCACTTTTGCATTGAGTTTGCTGCGTGTGCGTGTGTAAAGGTGCTTAGGCAAAGGCCTCCCCGAGTTGTTGTGTCGTCAGCGATAGTCGCCATCCCCTGGCCTATGGAGGCGGGCCTGGGGTAGTTTCGGATCGAGCCCGAGTAGGGTCGGGTCGTAAAAAAGTGGTATCTATGGTGGTTTGTTCCTTGGGACATTGTGCGGACATCCCTAAAAGAGGAATTGGTTGGGATATAGGGTAAGAGTGTTAATGTGTCTCGAGAGCGGCTCTCAGGCTAGGGAGTCCAGTAATGGTGCGGCGACCAATGTATCCATTCACCAGGACCATGATAACCCGCTTGTTGACTCAGCATGCTGAGACACTTGTTGTAGGGAATTTTGTTTGTGCATCACATAGGATTGGGTCTTTGACTGTCCTTCTTGAGTCAGCTCCCCATCATTGTTATCGGTATATACATATATGCTCATCTGACCATGACACTCCTTGATAATATTCAGGATGTCTCTGCAAGGACAGCCAGCCATGATACCGGCTTTGGGTACGTGACGACGACCCAGTGAGCTACGAGGCCTCAGTCCAGAACCCATCATGCAAGCCCTTTCTCCGGGTGGGCCGGTAGCAGCACCCCAACCTGTTGAGTAGCATGTAGTTTCATCAGAGGAGGCTGAGTTTGAGCGCAAGTTGAGCGCGCTTCGTGAGTTCCAGTGGCAGAGACCGCTGAGGTTTAGTGGTGATCCAGACCCTCAGGCAGCAGAGGATTGGCTAGAGGCAGTGGTTTTCCTTTTCAGGCTTGTGTAGACGCCGATAGATCAGAGAGTGGCTTTGATAGCCCGCCTTTTTCATTGATCAGCTTGGAGTTGGAGGATTCTGGTGACTCGGTTTCTTGAAGAGTTGTCGCTTTTGTTGGGGCGACTTTCAGTAGTTGCTCCGTGAGGAGTTTTTCCCCTCCTGCTTGCACTCCGTTCGGATTTAGGAGCTCCTGCAGTTTCATCAGGGAGGGATGGTGGTGGCTGAGTACGTGGCTAGTTTTGCAGACCATGCACGCTTTTACCCAGGCTTGGTCCATGAAAATAACCTCCGAGCGCATAATTTTGAGCAGGATCTCCGCCGAGAGATTTGTGTTGTCATAGTACCCTTGGGCATTTCTACATATGCATGGGTGCTAGAGCAGGCGCTGGTGATAGAGGGATTCCTGTCACGTTCTGGAGTTGGTTGTGGCAGCATGCACGTTGGAGCCGAGACGTCTGCCTCAGCTAGTGGGCGTCGGCAAGCAGGACCTCGATGTAGGTGGCCTTCCCACTTCCGGTTTCAAAGACGTAGTCGTATACCACTGTGGAGAAAAGGCGCAGGGCCTCAGCATGCGGACCACCACGGTAGAGGCAGCGCCATGATCAGAGTAATGCCTAGAGAGGTGGTGCTAGAAGAGGAGCAGGATGAGCTGGAGGTGGGGGATGACGTTACGAGATCTCCCCATCACTAGTAGGCAGTCCACGTCAGGCTCCGGGAGATGACAGTTGGGACCGCGGGTACCCGCGAGCTTTGGATGTCTACGATCCTGCAGAGCATGGGATGGTGAGAGGCACCCCTTGCGACTCTTCTACTTTTTGAAGTAGCATTGTTAGACTCTACGTGTGGAAGACTTTTCTCCCTGCTCCTTTTTTAAGGTGTTACCAGGGTGTCACAGGGCGTCGTGTGTAACCCTGTGTTGGTAGGAAAAAGGAGTGAGACCATTTCCTTCAGTCGATGGTGTCGGCTCCTTCGCTTCTGAGCGTGTAAGAGAGTCTTGGTTAACAGACATCGACTGTGGAACCTTGTGTGACCAGATATCCATGGGTGTTTCACCATATGGATATTCTGAAAGACGTAATCACCGGGGCTTGTTTTAGGTGCGGGCTATGATTCCAGTCGCGGCGGGCGACGCAGAGGTTTGACTGGGGAGGTGAGCTACCCCCGAGGGCCTTCGGGCCGTTTGAGACCGTGCAAAGGGATGGTGAGGTTTCCGACCCCCTTTCCCTAACCCCAAAGTGTGGAGTGGGTGCACGACGTCGGCAAGGGCCAACCTAGCATGAACAGATCAATCCTTTGGTCTATGAGCGGTGACGCAGAGCTGTGCGTGGGTTTTTCTGGGTATGCGAAAGCCAGTTGTGGGCTTAGTTCACCGTGTTGCTCCGTAGTTTTGCTTTTTGAGGATGAAAATCTTGAAGGAGGGAATTATGTAAGAACCCGGTTTTTGCTGAGAAAGACTTTGGAATATTGTTGATGTTATTCCAGGGCAGCGCCTTTAGACGGCGTGCGATTCCGAGCACCATAGTGGCTGAAATTAAATTTCCAGTGCGTTCACACTGGAAACGCTAAATAAATGGGATAATTCCTAAACGGTGCTTCAGATCAGATATCTGAGTGTACGGATGGGTGCGTAATGGGTTTTTTACCCTAGGAACAACATAAAACTTGTCGGTGCGGGATGTTTCGACCCCTCGCCCGCTCTCGGAATGTTAAACGAATAATTAAATTAATTAATTTATTCGATTAATGGAGAAACGCTAGTATCTCTTAAAAGGTTGCTCGGATTGGAAAACCGATGGCACCGTTGAGTTCAGAGTGTGCCGTTTACCCTAGGACAGGTATAATTTTCGCGGGCACGGGCCGTTTGTGAAAAATGGCCCCAGGGGCATTTTCGTAAATTGGCAGCCTCAGGCGCTAAGTTTTATAACTTTTGAACGGGGTCTCGGAATAAACTTTCGAGACCGCCGTTGCGATCAGAGCATGGTTCTTAGCCTAGGGGAGGCTAAATCCCGACCCCGTCTGGAGTTTGGGTACAGGGCCCACGGGCGGGGGTTTAAGTGTTTTGTTTTTAAACACTTATCCACCCCCTCTTGGTTGTTCACCCTAGAGTGGAAGCCCCTCCTATCCCTCTCCTCCTTCAGCTCTGACGAGGAAGCTCCGATGAGGCGCGACCACCCCGACTTGTTGACAGCGAAGCTCCGGGCAATGCCCACGAGGTAGGGTTATGTTTTTGCATTTTAATTCTCAGGCCTCCCTTTGAACCTCATTTTTTAGCATCGATTTGTGGATTTCTCTTCGAGAAAATCTCTTGGTCGCGTAGTAGACATTTTACTCGTTCAATCTCTTTTTTCGGAATCAATATCCAAGTTGTGTGGAGGCCGCAACGGTCCGGCGAAGATTGCAGAAATTTTGGGGGTATGGAGGTCTTCTGGCGGTCTCCGGCTGTCCGTGGCGCGGCGTCGGCTCGGGCTTCAGCGGCGCAGTGGCGAGCGCCTCAGGCGGCAGGCGGCTGGGGGAGCGGGGTCGTGCGGCGGTCGTCAGCCGCAGGTGCTCCTGGCGCGGAGCGCGACGGGGGGGACGACCGACTTCGGCCGGTCGTCGCAGCACGCAGACCCGGGGTCTTCGTGACCCCGGCCAGCAGACAAGGGACCCGCACCTCGCGGGTCCCGTGGGGAGACAGCCGGACCGGCTCAACCGGTCCGGGCGACGCGGGCCGGCCTGCGCAGTGAACCGCGGGCCGGCACAGGCAGTGAGTGGGCCAGCCGAACCGGCCCGGCGCACCCTTTGGTCCGAAAATTTCCTAAAACACCACTAAACGGAAGCTCGGGTGTCAGATTCGCGTGCCGTCAACGGTGACGCGCTCCTTGAGCTAAGCCAAGTATTTTGAAATCGTTTCGGGAATTTTTAATTCCCGAAACGAGGTGTTGCGGAGGCGCGACGTGTCCTTTAGTGGGTGAGCGTAATCCTCGAGATTCTTGTTTTGGACAGCACGGACGCGTCCGACATCCGTTTTGAGCGCCGTCAGTGGCGTGGGGACCCTGGCATCGAGGCGGAGGTTTCCAGAGTGGTTTCAGGTGTTGAGGCCGAAGATGAGGCATGGGCCCCGCGGCCCGTCTTTTGAGCTGCGTGCAGCTAGTAGCGACTTTTTTCTCGGACGTCCGTTCAGGGCGTGCGAGCAGTCCATGTTGGGTGTTTTTCCGAGGGCAACGGATTTGCGCAGTCTTCCCGCTGTAAATCCGCACGATGGTGCGGGTCCCACGAGGGTCGTTTGGGTGTCGATTGTGATCTTCCAGCTTTATCACCGGGCGACCATTTTGGACAAGTGAATAGTCCATTTCGTGTTCTTTTTCGAGAGGATCACAACGGTGCAATCTGTTCGTTGAGTTTCGGGATCGGGATGCGGGTCCCACGTGGCACCGCTCGTGTGCGGTGCACCGGGATGCACATTTTTCTCCGGATATCCGTTGCACTCAAGAGAGTAGTTCTTTTGACGTGTTTTCCCGAGGGGATCGCAATGGTGTGATGTGCCCGACTATTTTCTGGGCCGAGGCTCGGATCATTGGATGCCGTTCAGGGGTGAGGCGGTGTTGGTGACATTTTCGTCAGATATCCGTTTGAGGTGAGTAAGTAGTCGATCTCGCGTGTTTTTCCACAAGGATTACAACAGTACAATCTCCTAGGTTGTGCGGAGCCTCTTGCGCGATCATGTTGAATGTGGAATGTGGAAGGTGCTCCATTGGTGGTTCACCCTACCTTGTTGTAGCGGACCCTTGGCGTGTGATCGCACACTCTTGGGAGAGTGATACAAATGGTTCACAAGATGTGGTTGTCCGTGTATGGGCCATTGAGTGGAGTTGTTACGTCAAGCCTTCGCGTCGACGCTGGGTGTCGTGTGCACGATAGCCTTTGGGTTGGAATGAGGTATACTCTGAAGTATACGAGAGCGCTTGGTGGTACGTGTGGTTTGTACCTGAGATTTTCGTGCACATGGTTAGGGTGGACTTGGGGCCACACGTCGTGTGGGCCCCATGTGCGTGTCATGTTCTTCTTTGCGTACTTTGACCACTCGCAACCTAGAGGGTCCCTCTGTGGGTTTGTTTGACCAGCAGGGTGGAGTTTTCCCCTGGCTTGGTGCTGGTTTGTTGGCCAGCAGGGTTGAGTGGTCTCCCCCTGGTTTCGTTCTCAATGGATCGGCTAGTAGCGGTGCTAGTGGCACCCCGTGATGGAACAAGCGTTGAACCCCTCAGGATGATTTGTGCTGGAGTTGGGTGGTTGCGCGATACCCACTCCATGTTTGGTTGGCCAGTGTTGTACCCTCCAGTAGAGATGGGCATAGCGGTTCTGAGTTTTACCCTCCAGCAGGGCTGGGCAGTGGGTTACTCATCAACTTCCTCAGGCTGACCCTCCATCAGGGATGGACAATGGGTTGCTCACTGACTTCTAGGGTTTACCCTCCAGTAGAGACTGGGCAGTGGGTCACCCGATGCTCTTAGGGTCTACCCTCTAGCAGGGCTAGGCAGTGAGTCACCCGATGTTTGGTTATGAATTACCCTCCAGTAGGGCTGGGCAGTGGGACACCTGTTAGCATTCCAGACTTAATTCTTTTCTACCAAGCTAGTCTGTGGATTTTCCTCCATGTTTAACAGAGCGGGACCCTTGGTTGTACGGGTCGGTGATGGAACGGCTTTGGCTTTTGGGAGACCTCTCGACTGCAAGGCAGTGATGAGGTGTGGTTTGACTTTCCCTAGAACTCTCAATTTCGAGGCGCGCTTTCCCCACTGAGACGCGTTCTTGTGATGCGATATAAAACCGTGCGGGCGAGTCAGTGCCGCCCAAAGAGGATAGTATCGAAGTGCGGTGATTGAGCCCCTTGGATTTCGGTTCGGCGTAGACATGTGGGATGCTGGGCAGCGATGAACTTTCTTCTGGGACTGTTGGCGACACTTTTCTTGGGCTGAGCTATGGGATAGAGATCCCCTTACGAGCTTGTTCGGGTTTCTTGTTGAGCATACAAGTATGTATATACCTTGTTTCCGGTACCCACTTCTTGGGTTTGGTTACTCTCCTTTCAAAATAGGCGAAGACGCGCGGGGTATGCCACGTGCTTTCCATGTCTATCATCTCATGGTTGGACGAGTCTACTCACCTGCTATAGGTAGCGAAAGCTGGACGAGAAGTGCATCTTCTCACCTTTCCTAGATCCTTATGTTAGGACGAGTCTTCTATGTTTCTTCTGTTAGGTTGAGCTGGACTCTTACTTCACTTTCAGTTGTACTCCTCTAATTTTCATGTTCGCTCTACCTCTCACCCTTCGGTACCTCCTTTTGTTTCTCCCTCGAGCCTTCGGGGTATCCTACTAAGTATTATTATACTCACCCCTGCATGGGCTTTGCCCGCACTTGGTGTGCCCTTGCAGACAACGGCCAGGTAGAGCGTATGAGCTTCGGAGCTTGGACTGCGTGCGGTGGTCGTAGCCGGGTTCCATGTGGGAGACCCGTCAGCGGTTTGTTTTTGTTTACCTATTGCCGGGTTGTGGCACCTTTTCTGATTGGGTGCGTGTTTTGCCGCTTTTTCATTTTTAGCTTATATCTTGTAGAGGTCGATGCACTTTGTGGTATGTATATAGCAGTTTCCCTTTTCTTTTCTTTGCTTGTATTTTCTTTTACTCTTCACTTTTTCATTGATTTTGCTACGTGTGCGTGTGTACAGGTGCTTAGAAAAAGGCATCCCCGAGTTGTTGTGCCTTCGGCGCTAGTCGCCAGCCCCTGGCCTATGGAGGCGGGCCTGGGGTAGTTGCGGCTCAAGCCCGAGTAGGGTCAGGTCGTGACAGAAATAGAACTTGTAGAAATAATTAGTATAGCTGAAACTTATTTTAACTACTATGAATGTCTTCACTATTCTAAAGGTATGTGAGGGCTATGTGGTATTTTGTGGTACTTGAGGTTTAGGTCTATAGTGGATCCTCATGGTGTTTAATTATATTTCTATTTTTCATATCATCCTCTAAGACCACACTAGATGAATTTATGACCCATAAACATAGACATGAATCTGTGACATATGAGGTTAAAATTGGGTGGCATTATCTCATATGAGAAAGGTTTATAGTTTATTTAGAACACAATAGAATGAGTTATATCTTATCTAAAACATTTTTAAATCTCTACTAGAGCCATTGGGTGGAAACCGATCATTCACTAAACATCAACATCACATATGCCATGTGGAAAGAGAATGTAAATATGGATTATTTGAGTAGAAAATTGTATTCCCTAGAGGTGAATGTTTCATCCTTTGCTTAATGTTAATGGATTTCACTGAATAGTTTCATATTGGTATCCAGGAATTAGGATTTTGTTTTCCATATCCAGTGTCTCATTGACTTCCCCTCTTTTGGAATTGATTATATAGGAACATCAGTTTGATGTTGAGAATCAAATAATATGGGACTCTTTTAATAGTGTAGATACCTTTCATGATTGGTCATTATCTAATGAGGGAATTCAATTACTAATTAAAATTTTGTTAAACTATATATTCATGGATTGTAAAAGTTTATAAGATGATAATAATTTTTTTAAATTAATAAAATTAATTTTTAATTTTTACTGATAAAAAAATTAACCTTATATTACATTATAATCATTACGTGATACTTTTGAGTGTAGAAAAGAAACTTTATTAATTTAATTTTTAAGTTTATTAAAAAAATTATTCCAAATTAATTAAATCGGCCAATTAAATTTATTAATATATATATAATACTATGAATATATAAAATGGTAAATTTAAATTATATATTTAATGGTGTATGTAGTTTTATGAATAATATATAATTGAAAAATTTTCATTTATAATACATGATGAATGAAATATTTTATTTAATATTTATTAAAAAAAATCATTAAGGTGTAAAAGCGGTAAAATATATGATGACAATCATCAACCCATGTCCAAATAAGAGGTAATTTTATTCTTTTTTGATATAAATATACACCATTGAATGTAAAAATGAAACTACCATGGTTATTGTTAAAATCTGTAAACTAATGGGTTAAAATATGTAATCTAATGGGTTAAAATGGTTATCTAATTGGTTAAAAAATATATGATTTAAAACACAACATAAACCATCCCTAATTTATAGTATAATGGTATTTCAACCCAATATAACTAATTTTCGAATATCTATCCTCTTTGAAAAAAATTTCTAGTGAAGGAAATTATTAATTTTGAATCTTATATGAGTTCCCACTAATTCTCCTCTGCTAAATTATCAAACGCAACTACAGCATTGTCTTCATCACTCCTCATTGAGACCAATATTTTTTCTAAACCCTAATAAACACACATATTCGCTCCCAAGGCATATTATATTGGTGGTGCTCTTCCCAAAATAAAATACCTATCGATGGATAGGTGAGATATAAAAGAGTTATTTCAAATAAGAGATGTTTCGAATATATAAGGGGATAAATGACGTTTGAGGTAAGGGTTTCCATTAGATCTTATATTCTTTAGAACATATTTTATGTAATGTAATTTTTATAATTTATGAGGCTTTTTACATCCACATTTTATTGTTATATCCCGATTATCATTATTTTCAATGTATTTAATGGATAATTTATTAAATTAATTAATCGGGCTTATGATTCAATATTTACCTAAGAATTAAGATGTATATGTTTCGATCCCAATGAAATTAAGAATTTTTATGGTACAATATACATTAGAAGAAATTAAATTATAATTATAAAATCATAAATTTAATATATTTTCTCCACAGGTTATTTCATAAAAATAATGTAATTTAATTCCTCACCCACTATATAATTTCCAAAGAGGCTGAACATACATTTTTATGGAATACCAAAAGTAACTATAATTTTGTCAATAATATTTTTATACAATTATTAAATGCATCGTTTACAAATTTCCCTGGTTATATTCAATATAATTTTTTTCATAATTATTTTAAAATATTTAAATTTTAATGAATATTTTTAAAAACAAAAAATGATATTTTCATCATGAGATATCCTAGTGATATTTTAATATAAATTTTCATCCATTATAATATAATTTGATTTTAATTCTATTTGACCAAGGATATAATAAAATTATAGAATCCAAATCATCTTTATTATTTTTTAATGATGATTCCTTGGTCAAGATACTGATGCACTGAAATATATAATGATAAAAAAATTATAGGAGTCTATAAGAGGGGAATTTATTACAATCATTTTGATATAGGGGGATGAACTCAGATGGAATATTTTCCATGAACATGTTATTGATGTAGACACCCTTATTTTCAAGACAATATTCCAACATGTTCGCCTCTCTATAGGAATGATTGATAATATTATAGAGTTCATATAGGTATTTGAGGCAGGAGTTCTATTTTGCAATGGGGGGTCTAAGAAAGGTGAATCATATCATGCCTAAGAGCCTAAACAATTGCAGATTTATCTCTTTCAATACAAATGTTATTCAATTATTTTTTTATTAAAAATTTAGCAGCATTGATGACACTATAAAACTATGCTTCTTGAGAGGATGTATGAAAACATGAGACAAAGCATCATCCATGTATGTCACCATTTTGATTTTTGGAAATTATATTATAGCTTTCATGTTTTGGGATTCCCTTTGAGGAACCATCTAAATTAATTGTGATCCATAAAAGAATATGAGGTGTGCAGAATATATCCAGAAAACCACTTGGTGGGTTATATCATCATTTTACCTCGACCTGTTTGAAGGATACTAAAATCCTTAATGGGGTTCTGATTGGTATTTCTTTGTATGATTCCATATATGATGATCACAGTGTATATTTTAAATTGCGATGCATTGTATCTAAACGTGATACTTTTTTTTTCATAATATAGTTTTATTCAAACCAAATAACGTGTTTCAGTTCGTCCATAGTGCTAATTAATAGTAGAGTAATTTGAGGAAATATCTCCATAGTATTACATCTCTGAAGCATCAGTCTAATAGAGCTCAAACCTGTCCATCATAAATAAAAAATATAAAAAATATATTTTCGTAATGCAGAAGCAGTTGCAAATGTTAGAAATAGGTGATCACCATCATATCAGTGTTGTTTACACATACAAAATTTAGAACAATGTTTAATACCACAAATATAAAGATTCCAATCAGTGGGAATAGTATTATGAGAAATTCTCCAATCAAGGGTGAGTGGGGTGGGTCAAACCCATTTTTTTTAAATGATCATTACACAATTGAAATCACTTTCTTGTTATTGACGTTATAATTATAGTAGTGTTTATATATTAGATTACCATTATAAAAGGGTCCCAAACAAAAAAATTGATTGTGCTACCAAAGGTATATATTATAATAATAGCATAGATTTCATCAGGTAAATTATCCTCTTGGGTGCCTTAATAGTCTACAATATTTATTATTTATTTGGGTGGTTTATTGGTAAGATTATTATAATTTTATCAAACCCTTTTACATTATATGTTTTATTTTTTCATGTTTTGAGAAATAATTCATGATCATCTATAATTTATTTATATAGATTCTTAATATGTTATTTTTGTGTTTGTAAAACCCTTCCACTACATATGGCTTGACACCGTGAGATAAATTTATTATTAGTGAATGAAATTTAATGGTCAAAATTTTATGTACTAACATGGTTCTCATTGGAATTATTTTATGTGTCGACCATGATTTTATGTATAAGCAATTATGCATGTACCTAGTTTTCATGATCATTATTTTATTTATGGATATAGAATTAATGTGCATAAAACAATGTATGGTATTTTTTAAATTTCAATAATCTATTGAAAAGGTTATCATTCATGTTCGTGACACCATGAGTGTAATAGTTTCTTTTTATACACGATAAAAAATACATAAGCTTATATATACAGAATATTATTGTCTCATGAAAATGATACTCCATCCTAACTCATGTTCAATGCTTCATATAAGATTGATATCTTTTGAAATGTCAATAATTATACCATAACTCAATATTATAATATTGTTTATACAATCTATGGTTTTCAACTATTATGATCATGATCATATTCAATTATTCCTGTGTTATGCACAAGCAATCATTGTTATCCACCATTTTTACCATTACTGAACATATGTGCTCACACATACATTTGTTTACCTTCCCCTAGGTAATAATAAGGCTATTAATTATGGTATGTATATAATGATATATTTCTCTAATAAATGTAGTGGAAGATGATGTAGTTAACTTATTTTCATATTGTGTTGGTATTTATGTTTCTAATAAAACTAAACCTATATGATTTTGGTCAGTGACATTCTGATATTTAACATATATTCATCTAAAAAGATTTAATATCTATTTATGTAAATATTTATTTCGATAATCTCATCATCAAATGTTAATACTATATGGGCTTAAAGGGATAATACCGTAATCGATAATAAGAACTACATATTAACTTACATCATAAGTAGTAATATCATACAATTTATTCTCATAGAAGCATGTGAGTTGGATCTCAAGAAGATAATCCAATAATATTATACTTTTTTGAGGTAAATAGTATTCCAATTGATAGATGAGAAACTTAATAGAGTGTTGAACACAACCAAAGAAATGACTTTACTAAAAAAATTACATGTCACAAGAAGATAAAAGAGATATATAGTATGAAATATCAAGAGCATCAACTTGTATAAAACTCTCACATAATAAAATGTTGATAAATCTATAATGGTAGAGCCATAATATTCATATAATATGCCACATCCACACATTATACAAATGATGAATGTCTCCCCCACAATACACTTCATACCAAAAATTTCCAGCAGCTTTATCTTGTATTCATGGAATCATAACCACTTTTGATGTATTAAATCCCATTATGTACATTCCAGTTTGATGAAGGTATCCAAAATATTTCATTATGAAATAATCCATTTCTGGACTGATTAAATTTTTTTAATGAATATGGTTATTCACAAAAGTTTTCAACAATGGTCACATATCCTATGATTAAAATTATTATTGAACATTACATTAATGTTCTATTAAATCCATTACACTGATATATAAATAATATTTTTATAAAATCACTCTTTACTCTATATCATACATTATTAAAATATCTTTTGTGTAATATGGTTCAAAAAACATCAAGATTGAAGCTAAATTATAATATCATATTCAAATATGTATATGTATTGAGACATAAAAATGGTAATATATCATATTAAAATGTAATTTATCATATTAATATTATTATTTAAATGCTGTAGAAGAATTTAAATTCAATATAATGTATATTGGGATATGTAAATTTCCAAAAAAAAACATTTTCATCACTAGTTTATCTCTCATGAACCGTAAGCATATTCTCCATCAAATATAATGGGACTAAAAAACTATTCTAACATGTTGATTAAACTACAAATACAAATATTCTAATGAATAAATTTATATCAAATAATGTTGATCGACATCATAATTTTGACAATTGTTATGTTAATAAAGATTACAAACATCTAGTGATGGGAATAAATTTTTATTATTACTTGTCTAATATATAAATATTATTAATGTTATGAAAATAAAATTAATATTAACATGGTTCATAAAATATTTATTATTATTTTTATTATTTTTATACTATTTGTTAATTGAAATTCATGTAATTCATTATTATAAATTATGATTTATTTTCAATTATCACATTGCAATTTCAATCTACAAATTGTAATGATCATTATCTCAAAAACCCCATCTATTTTCCTATCATATAATTATTTATAAACTATAAAAGTATCCACAAACAAGTAAATGATTTTAGCTCAAAATTTAATCTAAATTATGATTTTTTATAGAAAAAATTATATCCTCCTTTCACGCATGAAAAATTCTCCTACATCTAAATTATTTGAATATTTATTGATTTACGTAATTATCCATGAATCAATTGTTTATTATGGAAATTTTATTCAAATATGTAATTTTTAATTATGGTTTTAATGTAATCTGTATTTAATGATTTATCACAGTCAAATTCTCCTACAATGTTCATATTATTTCGTTATGATGTTTCTATTTGATATTAATATATTTCCTAAAATAATTTATATTTAATTTATTATTATATATAAATATATAAAGAATAATAGTTAATAAATATTTATCAATTACTCTATAAAATTATTTATCATTGATGAAATTATCCAATATATTTTTATTATGTTTAATCGGGGATATATCACAGTGAACAAATAAATGTTCATTATTTACAAATCATATTCAAGAGATAAGAAAAAGTTCATAAAACTAATTTAATTATCATGGGTTTTATATGGTAATTTAGATTTATGAATTTTATATGGTCTTGCAAAACCTATATGTGTTTTTATTCATTATGTATTGAGGGGTATAATTTAATACTCAGATATTTTAAGAAATATATTTTAAATTTTCTATTATATAATCCATTAAACACAACACCTAGCATAAACAAACCTTGAAATATTATCATAAAAATTATATATTTAAAATTTATAAATTTGTTCAGATGTAGTTAATATAGTGAACCCCATTATGAGATATATTTATATATATACAAATTGATAAATTCATCGTAAAGAGAACTCAATTATTTTACTATTGTCAAAATAATAATCAAATATATGTTTTCTTTAAAAATGATTTTTATTTATTTTTGTGATAAAATATTATTATTATTTTATATAATAGTTATAAATATTATTTGATAAAATGAAAATAAATTTCTAAATCAGGATTTCATAAACATCATTTTGTGAAATTTTTTGTTTAGTTTATGAGATTGTTATTCAATCGATATAAAAATATCAAGTTTTTCATTTTCTGTACAACTATCAATTTTAATATTTTTAATTTCACAATATTATATCAATTTAATCATAAATTTATTGTTGTATATTTTATTTAAAAAATATATATTTTATTTCATATTTATCATAATTATGGATGATTTTTATCTAAATTCAATTTTAATCATAGACTGTATTTTTATGAAAATTATTTTAAATTTAGCTTCATTAATTATTATTAAATGTAATTTTGGTCACACATAGTAATGAAATTTTCTTAAATGTTGTCTATTTTTGGATTCAAAAAGTCAAATTAATCCTTGGATGAATTTTTATTACATTAATGGTGTGCTTATATTTTTTTTCATCATAAAAAATATATTTTTTATAATATAGTATTTTTTTTGTATATCACAATGACATATGCATAATAATAAAAATTTAGGACTATTTTTAAAGGAATAAATTTTGTTATAATATGAAAAATAAAATATATATAATTTAAAATGTATTGAATAAAATTTACATTAGGATAAATATGAAAATCATTTTTAGTGTCTATGAAGTTATTTCATAGCATTGGAAGAGTAAAATTTTATGTTCTAAAGAAAATATTTGAGAAGTAATAATTATTTTATATACATGTTAACTGATTATTAATTATTATTGATTATTTTTTGTAGATAATATATTTTTAGCCAAATAATAGTTGGATTATTCATAATTGTTGTCATTTCTCATGAAAAACCAGAAAAGTGAAAATAACATATTGAATAGGATTCCATAACATAAATTTGACTAAACATACATATTGTTGGAATAATGAATACTATATGTAACTTAATTATTATAGTTGTATTATGTAATATTTTTTAGGTTTTTACTTATTAAAATAATTACATTAAATTACTATGGAACCCAGATATATAACATATGAATGTATAAAAAAAATAAAATAATTTTTTTTTTCAAAATTAAAAATTTAATTTATTCTCGATGAATTTATGTTTCCCATTAATTTTATAGACATTTAAGAACTATTATTTATGTTTTAAAATTTTATATTTTAATTGAATTTTTAATTGTGTATGTAATTTTAATATTAATTAATAATTAAAAAAATCATTAATAATTTAGTATGAATAGAATAATTTATTAAAATATTTCTGCATATTACAAACCCCGAAAGTGTACTTGGGATAATATATGGTGTAAAAGCTCAATACTTGTCCATTTAGGAGGTAATATTTTTCTTTTTCATAAATTTATATCCCTATAATTGTGATATATGTATTAACATATATAATACTAAAATAGGTTAAATAAAATGTTAAAATATGTTATATAATGCTTCAATATAAGTTAACTAATAGGTTAAACTGAAATATATGTATATGAAAACAACATAAATATTGCCAAATTTTTTATAATGGGGGATATTAACCTGATTATAACAAATATTCCAATAAATGTTCATTTGGAAAACCTTATTCACGATACTGACATTATTATTTTTGAGATTTTAAGAAATCTCAATATTTTCCCTCCCTTTAAATATAAAAGGTATCCACATATTTATCTCCATCACACCACATAGAGACTTATAGATCATCCAAACCCGACTAAATTATCATATCCAAACTCCATCAAAAAATTTATTGGTGTTTGTCATCAAGAAAGAAAATCCCTATTGTAATTTAAAGGAGATCTAAATGAGATTCTCTATGAAGAGTAGTATCAAAATTGTAGGAAGATATATGAGATTTAAAGAATGTTTTTTTCTTCATAATTTATATTTATTGTGACATATGTAATGTTCTGTACTATTCTGATTGTTTTAATGATTTTATAAATCCTCTTTTACACATTATATCATGATTCACATTATTTTCATGAGATGTAATGATTTGGTTTTTTAATAATTTAATCAGGATTTTGACATGAATAGTAACAAAGTGTTACAATCTCTATGATTTGATCCCATTTAAATAAAGATTATTTATGGTTGATTATACATTATAGATAATTATATTATACTTCTATTCATTTTGAAATAATTTCTCTTCCCAAATCATTATTTAAAAAATATTTCATATAATTTAATTTCCCTCTCTCTAAATTCCCAAGAGTCTAAATATGCATTTTTATGTAATATTCACTATGTTTAAGTATTTTTATAGGAAATTTTTTATTATATATAAATTAATTTCAATAAATTGATTTAAGGGATGTTTTCAATATTCTAAAATTATTATTTAAACTGACTATAAAGAATGATTGATTTTTATAATGAAAAATTAAAAGGAACCTACTTTTTATTTCCCAAACAATATACAAGTTGACTATTTTAAAAATATTGATTGGATTGTTTTACATTTATATTATATGACAAGAAATATGTTTCTGAAAATCATGATTGGTCAATTATTCTATGCTTCCTTGAAAAATTTTTTTTGTAGTTTTCAAATAGAATGTTTTTTTAGAATAATTTAGAAATTAATAAATATTAAATCATACATTTTAAAATGAAACTGTTATTTTCCGCATGAAAAATCCTAGTGATCTTTTAAGGTAAATTTTCAACCACGATAATATATGTTAATGTTAAATATGTTTTATAGGGGACATGACATAATGATACCACCGTAATTCATTCTATAGGTTTTTAATGTTTATGTTTAGGATACATTTATGACGTATGATTACTTTCTCTAGGTTATTTTTAATTTTTAGGTAAATATTTCATGTTCTCATAGAATTTTTATATATAGATTCTAATTATGTGGTGATTGGTTATATAAAATCCCTCCAATTAATTTGGGAATGTTATCATGAGGTAAATATTTTATTTGTGAACCTAACCTCATGGTTAGAATTTTATTTATTGACCAAGTTTCCATTTCCATTATTTTATATCTAAACAATTCCTTCATGTATATGAGATTATCATGGACCTAGTTTTAATGTTCATTAGTATATTCATTGAAATATCATTAATGTGCTTAATATTATTTATGGAACTTGTTTTATTTAAATTATGTTTATTCAAGGGTCTTTATTCATGTTCATAACATAATGGTTAATTATTTTATATTTATTCATGTTCAAAAATAATGATTCATATATATTCAAAAAAATCATTTCTTATACTAATGTTATTCTATCAAGACTCACGTTGATTGAATTATATATGATTAATGTCATTTGAACTACAATGAATTAGCCCGTGATTTTTTATTTGGATCCTGTATATATTGTGTATGATTTTCATATGTTATAGTCATGATCTCATTCTATTATTCTACTATTACACACATGTATTCATTGACGTATCACGTTTTTACCAATACTAAGAATATGATATCACTTTTCTTATGTTTACTTTTCCACATGTAATAATTGATGTTATTAAGTTTCATATTTATAAAAAGGTATATGATTATAAATAAACTAGTGCTAGATGTTTTAATTCACTTTTTGAACTATTTTTTCCACTAATCTAATAAAACTCGACATATTCAATTATGGTGTTTGATGTTATATAATTAATGATACATTAATCTAAAAATATTAAACATATATTTATGTAACATATGGGATCCTATAATCCACTCAAACAAATTGAAACATGATTTTTAAGTTAAATAATATTCATATTGTTTTATGAGGATCTTAATAGAGTGTTGACCACCACAATAAATTAATATCTCTTCTTAGAAATTTAAATTGTATAAGATGATAAAAGTGTTATATAAAATGAAAATTTAATTATTTAATGTTGTATATAACTCATATGACCATAAATGGATGATAAATTTAGGGTGATAAAGAAATAATAGTCATAGATGATGGAACTACCACTGAAGGATGAAATACACTGCACAATACACTTAAAACATCATATTGTTGTATGTTATCTCTTAAATTCATAGAAACATTTCCTTTATTAATGTATTTTTTCTCCTTATATAGAGTACAATATCAAGGAGTCATAAATATTTTTTATGAATTAAAACATTTAAATGAAAGTATTAATTCAAAAATGTATTTATATAATAATTCATAATGTTTTTTAGTAACCTTCAAATATCAATAAATTCATATTCATATTCAACAATATATTGATGTTAAAATAAAACAATTAATTTTCAAAATAAATAATAATTTTTATAAAATCACTCAATATTATATCTTATTCCAATGAAAAAAATATATTATTTATGATTTTTCACAAAACTACATGAATAATTCTTACTTATTATCATAGATACAAACATGAAAATGTATTGAGACTTTAAAATGTGTAATATATGATATTAAAATGTAATTTATCGTATAAATATGAATATTTAAATTTAAAAGAAGTATATAATGTTGTTATAATGTAACTTTTGATTAGTACATTTCAAAAACTTTATCTTCACTGATTCCATACTCATATACATTAGCTATATTTTCCTTCAAAAATCCATAGAAATACAAAAGGCATTAAAACATGATGATTCCACTAAAATGAAAAATATTTTCATTGTTAAATTTTTCTAAAATAATCAGGATCAATATAATTATTCTTAAAAATGTATATGTTAATCAAAAGTACAAATATTGGACATTGAAAATATAATATATTTAATTATTATATTTGTAATACGTTTTGATTTTTAATGAAATTAAAAATAAATTATTATTATTTATGTTCTTATAAAATATATTGTGATGGTTATTCATTTTATACTATATGATTAAAACATTCAATGAATTTAGTGTTGAAATTAATGTTTTCAATTCTAGTATATCATTTAAATTTCAATCTAGGGATATTAAATAATCATTCTCTCAAAAAACCCTACTAATTTTTTTGAACCTATATTTTTTTATAATTGTATTAACATTAGAAAACATGGATTTATTTCACAATTTAATTTATATTTAAAATTTTAGTACATTATAAATATCTCTTTATTTCACCAAAGATATATCCTCTTATATCTACAATATTTTTATATACATTTATGGATATACTTATCCATAAACAAGTAATTATTTATGTAAATTCTATAATAACATTTAATATATTTATATATTTTATAGAGGAGTCTTAAATTAAATTTTTCCTTCCATTCACTTTCTCATTTCATATTATTATTATTTATCAATGACGTTTCCATTTTTTATTTTCATATTTCTTCAATGTAATTTGTATTAAATTTATAGTAAATTTTTAAATTATATTGTATAATGGAATAAAATTTAATAAATAATATTCTATTACTTTTAAATTTTTTCATCGATGAAAATAGAAATTAATTTATTATTATATTTAATTGGGGATATATCATTTTTAACAGATATAATTGCTTTCTGTATATTATTAATCCATGACATGTAATAAAATTAATAACCCCCATTTAGTTTTTATGGGTTATCAATGATAATATTTATTTATTAATTATATAATTCTTCCCACATATATGTGATTTTATTCAATATGTGATTGGTAGATCATTAAATTTACATCCATTCAACGCATTAGGAAAATAATTAAATTTCATGATATGATATTAATAGGACTTTGATGTGATTATTGTATCATCTAGTTACCATTTTCATGTATTCCTAAACAAAATATTTTATATCATAATTTGGATGACTTACATTTATATTGGTTTCATGATTTTTTTTCGATATTTCTAGTCTATTGTACGGTTGCACACTATTAGTCCTAATTGTGCACTATCATAGAGTAAACTATGTAACCTTTGTAATTATGATTTAGTAAATGTAAGGCATGGTTAATCATGTTGTTATACCACTTAGAAGAAATTGTGAGTCTAATTTATAATTTTCACCTGGATCATCACCATGGGGTTTCAAACCATCTTTCTATGCAACAATGAAAATTCGCCTGAGTTTTTTATTAAAATGAATATTGAATAAAAATTACTAAACCCAGCTAGTATATCCTTGATATATCATAACAAACCTTAAGATGTTTTTCCCTTCTGTAGTGCTCCTAATTACAGTTATTTCCCCTCTGAGCCCTCTTAAAAGTGGATCAAGCCTTCAGACATACCCTTTGACCAACATTAAGATAGTTTCCACTTCTTTTTCTTATTCACCTATGTAATCTCTTCCCGTATATAGGGTTCCTTGAATCCCCTAGTTAATTTTTGGATCTAATACCCCTTTTTAGGAGTTGAACCTATGTTTGACTCATATATCTATGTTTTAGTCCGTCTCTTTTTGAGTTATGAATGTACAACTTTGTGATTCAAGATCTCATGATCCTAAGCTATGTGGTTCATTCATAATTCCCAATTAATGCTAACCAAAAATTAATTTATTAAATTTCTATTATTTCAAATAAATTAAATTGAAGGATTTATATTTAATTTTAATCAATGGGATGGTTGAAAAATAAATTAAATCAAATATGTGTTCTGAAATGAGGTTTTTCTGAAAATTTGAAATCATATAATTCTATTGAATTGATGTTTTTTTTAGAAATTTATTAAATTTAATTTTTTTATTTACAATTTTATATTTTATATAAATTATTTAAATTAATTTTTTTAAAATAATTTAGGAAATTTATTCGATGGAAAAACATTGTGAAACACTAAATCGATTGAATTGGGTTATTTAATGTGACTTTGATTGAAAAGTTGAAAAATTTTAATAGCCAAATTTAAATATTGAAAATTGATATGTGGAAATTGATTTAAATTTTATTTGCTAAAATTTGATTTAATCAATTTTTATAGAATCCATTGAGTATTATCATTGAAAATTCTTGTTTCTGATTAAAACCCCAATTTTGTTTTTTAAATTGAAAATTGGTATATCATAAATGTAGAGTGATATTAATTTTATTTTAAGGATGATTGAATTAAATTTAAAATCATTTTTTAATGGATATTATAAAACCCTTAGGCATTCAGTGAGTTATTTGGAAGAATACTTATGCATTACAATGCTCTGAAAAATAAATGCAACACATCACATACATTTGGTGACGGTGATGAGTCCTCATTAGCCAGAGTTCACAAGAGATTATGTTCATACTTATAGGACTCATTTTTTATGGAGTCTCTATATCATATTATTATCATACCAATTAGAGCATATGACCCTATTCCACTCTTAATTGTATTAATAATTAATTTTTTCCTTTTTTATCTATTATAAATTAATTCTGATTTATATAAACTATTTTATATAATTTTTTTATAAATTTAATTTTAAAATGTTTCATTATTTTGGTAATGTTCAATGAATTGAAAATAAATGTGTTTTTATGAATTTATTTCCATCTTTTTTAATGTAAATCATGAATTGTTTTATTTATTCCTACTAAATTTCATGCCTATTTATTTAAAAAACAATTAAACATATCATTTGTTAATTCAAAATTGAATTTTTTTTAAACGTTCGTCAAACCCTAATTTGATTTTTACATCACACCCTATATGTAACTTTAGGTGTTTAATGATTATCTACATACAGGATAGATCCAGGGAAATGATCCACTTGGAGGTGGTTCAAGATATTGAGCCGTGTATGTGGGGAGTTTCCCTTGTTGGGAGTTGGGTTGTTTTTCTTATAATCAGCTTCATTAGGATGTATTATTTCAGGTTTTTATACAGGTTTTAAATATATACGATACTAAAAGATGATTTCATTTATTACGCATACCGATTCAATTAGTTCATTTTTGAATTGGTAGAACAAAAATCATTCCCCCATTAATTTTTAATGTTTTTGTGTACTAGATTTCATCCCTTGGGTATCAAGAATTATTTTCATTACATGACTATATTGACACAGTTATTTGGATACCATGGTACCCAAAATAGTTCACTATAATGTGGTATTTGATCCAAATGTATATCTTTTGTCTTGTTGTTATTTTGAATTTGTGAAATCATGGTGGTACATTGGAGTTGGTCATGATTGTGAGTCTCTCCATCTCTCACTACAATCGTGACACCCCAAAAACTAATGCCTAGATTCAGTGGAATATTTTAATACATTTTAATGATTGAATGAAATCAACTCTTGAATGACCGATCAGTTTAGGGTACTGAAAATTCATATTTCATACATGTGTCCCATAGTACAATGTGAAATAAGATATAAAAAATGGATAATAGTAAAAAATAGATAATAATCATGCATGAAATTTTATTCAATGTTTTCTTCTTCCCTCCATGGGAAAAGGAAATAGAATATTTTTGAGCTAAAATGCACAGTACGGGTATGTAAATTGAAAAAAATAATTAATTGATTCAAATAAATTATCAAAGAAAATTATATAACTGAAAACAAATGTAATTCAATAAAATAAATGAAGAAATATCAATATAGTAAGGTACGAAATGGAAAAACATTTTACTTAATCAATAACATAATAATATAATTAATATATATATTTCCATGATAATTTTCATGGATTATTACATTAATAATAGTAATATCTATAATAGAGATGATTAATTATTAGATATTATGTCAATGGAAGATGAAATACTACACCATCAAGACATTTCAATAGGTGGTTTAAAACTATATATAGAAACCCATTTGCATTGGACATCTTATTCTACACATGAGAACATGTGGATTCATCAAGGAGTAATATAAAATTTGTGATCAACTTGTCATTATCAGTCAAAATCCTTCCTCATATCAAATAAATGAAATAAATAATATTCCTTATTAAGTATTCATATTTAATAGAGACAAATGATTCATCAATAATTGCTTAGTGGAGGTTAAATAATAATAATGGGATTTCATATTGATTAATGGATTTACCAATGAACGATCATATAAATATTCATAAGTAAGATGATATTTAAACATTATAAAGTGGCTCATTCCACCTCATAGTATTTAAATCATAATTCCACATGAATTAATAACATTATATGGAATATAAAATATTATGAGAATAAGTAGATTTATTTTATAACATGTCTATGAGTAGTATTTACACTATATATATGATAACGTGGGCATAACAATAATAAAGTATCAATTTAATGTAACCTGAGATGAATTTTTTTAACCTTAACCACCCTTTTGTTGTGTGGTAATTATCCTATTGTGTAGTGTTTAACAAAAATGATAAAAACATATTCATGAACCACACTATGACGGACCAACATATGTTGTCCCTAAACCGGTCACCCGAGCTGGTCTGCAACATGGAATGAGGGGCGTTCCCAATCCCCATGGGCTGAAAACCAGTGTCAGGCATCAAAATTTGACCGTTGAAAATGATTTGTCCCATGAGAAAAAGATAGACAGATAAAGAAAACTAATGATTCAAATCAATACTATCTTTGGAATTAAAATGAAAATAAACACACCTCTATTTGACCTTCTAGGTCATCACCCAACCGAACACCAACCTTGTTCTATTAATGTGAAACTCATACAAGATATCCTTAGTAATGGAAAACAACAACTGAAATGATAAAATAGGCATGGGAATTAAAAATGCTCAGATGGGTAGCTAATATAAGCAATAGAATCCAAGAATCTCACTTCTGAAAACAATCCAATGAAACAAGTTTGTAATAAAATTATAAAAAGAGGGCATTCACATTTTAATATTAGCAACATGCATTTCCAATTACAAATCTAGAAGATGCTACATGCTTTTTTAATAAAACCATTATTTCTATTTTATAAACAAACTAGAAACCAATGATACCAATGTTGGGCTAAAAATATAGGTAATCCTAAAAATATGGAAATAAATAGGTATGCCATTATTTAAACAAGAAACGTAAATAAATAAGTATCCATGGCTAATCCTAAAAATCCCTAGAAGTCTTCTAGATGTACATGGTTCAGAACCACCTGTCAGTATATAGTAAAGCTCCTATGTCTAAATCCAATGTGCTTCCCCAACAGAAAATGAAACTACTAGAATTCTCCATCTATCCTCTACACATTTAAGTGGGAACCAAACCGTCTTATTGGGGATGATAAGAAACATAACTTGATCCACACAAATCTTCCCATGAACCCATGGTATTTATAAAAATATTATGTATGTAGGAGGCCCTCATACATGTGGCTCCTCTCACCACAGTTTCCCACCCCAAACATACATGATTCTTAGTCCTTAACACATATAGGGTTACCCTAGACAGGAGCACCCCCAAATAAAAATTCAATCAATTTACATTAAACAAAGTTCCTGCAATTCCATCACTTCACTTCCTAGTTGAAAGCATTACACTAAAAACATTTAGTTATTTTAATAAAAATACTAATTTTCTAAATAGGATCATATATACCAAACACTATCCTTTCAAAGAATCAACACAAACATTACAGTATAACAAAAATTTCCAAACAGACCATTAACTTGACATGTCCAAAAGTATTACCTAAAACATCACAATAACACTTATGCATATTTAAAAGCCGTCTGGGCCCTTAATTTCCATAAATCTCTGTAAAACATTTCACAACTACTAAATAATTATTTATAATTTTTTAACTCAAAACAAAACACATTTAAAAATAAAATGATTGTGGTTTAAAAAAAAACTTTCAAGTCTTATTTAGAAATTTATTAAGGGATACAAACCTTATTTGAAAACCAAAAAATATTTAACTCACCGATGATTAAATGGAAAACCATTTATTTCAAGTGATATATTCATTTGAAAGAACATATAGTGGTACACCAAACACTCAAGAGAATATTTAAAAACCCTTACCACAAATTCAGATCTTGATTTAAAAACATGACACAAACATCCACAAAAATAAGAAAAATACTACCCCATTAATACCATAAAAACCCCTCCATTCATTTTAAGACACACATTTTTTATGAAGGATAACTAGTTATATTAAAATAAAAAATGGTTGCATTAAAATAATAACACATATAAAAAAAACATATCTCAATGCATAAGTTCTGTAGTTACTTGAACCAAAATTAACGATCAAATAATACAATCATAACACCACAAAAGTGTAAACATGTCATTATGGATGAATTTCCAATTATAATAAGAAAATGTATATTATAAAATAATTTGGGTCCATAAAAACAGAAAAATATTTTTTGAAATAAATCTTATAAAGATTTCAAATCACATAAAAATAGTTTCTTGTGACAAAATTGGCTATTAATCAAACTCATTTATCATTGGTGCGGATACACATAGTTATATAAAGGTTCTAAAACATTTATTCTAACAACATATATCAATTTTTTTAAAAACATAATAGAAGTACATTTTAGGGGAAAAAATTTGTGATTCATGTA
This sequence comes from Viscum album, assembly GCA_963277665.1. Classification (NCBI taxonomy): domain Eukaryota; kingdom Viridiplantae; phylum Streptophyta; class Magnoliopsida; order Santalales; family Viscaceae; genus Viscum; species Viscum album. Next base: position 914,999,401 of record OY728157.1, read on the forward strand.
TAATAAATAATTATAACAATGCCACAATCAATGGAAATAATTGAAATGGGATGAGCCAAGATTCACGTACCTAAAGCAGGCCAATATAACAATAGGGATTTATTGAATTCTAATTGATTTTGTCATACACTCACATGAACATAATTCCATATATATATATATATATATATAAGTATACCCTTTACCCAATGCATGTATTCCCCACAACAGGAAGGAAATTGCACCTAAAGGATTCACACAGAAACACAAACACACACACACAAACACAAATACATTTGTATAAGCGTAAAAGACAAACAATGCAATAGGAAGCACACAAAGTCATGTGACCGTGATGCCGCATCGGTGAAAGGATACAACCCTATTGTGCACTATTTACACACGTAAAAGGACAAGAAAAATTATCAAAATAACACCCATGATATTACGGATTATCTAAATAAATAAAAACCTACAAAATGAGAATAGAAATAAAATAGGACAGGTTGTCCGACCATAGAACATGCACCAGCGAGCTGGAGGGCACTAGAAAGGGTATATCGGGGATGGTTCGGCTGGATGGATCTACAGAAAAGAAGGGTCTGCTTGGCTAGAGGTCATATGTTTCGTTGGATGGAGCATGGAGGCCGGAGCTTAGCCCCACTGGAGGTGAAGAAGGCTAGAGGTGGCCTTTCTAGAGGTGTGGAAGGCTATTAGCTAGATGGTCGGGGCACAAAGTACCAGCTAGAGTGACTGGGTGAGCTTCATTGTTTGAGAGGCTGGAGTAGTGATGTAAGTGAAAAGGGTGAAAGAGAATAAAGGGGGTGCCTGGTGCGATGTGCATTAGATGGGGGAATGGGGGGGAAACTAGGTAGTGATATGTTTAGTAATTTTTTCTATTTTTTTATAATAATCAAAGAAATAATAACAAAAACAAAAAAAACAACATTAATAATAATAATTTTTATAATAACTTTTTTATTATTTTTCATAATAATTTACCATAATTGTAATAATAATAATAATAATAATTTAATATTAATTATATTACGATCATATTTTATATAATAGTAATGTCATTAAAAAGTATTATTAATAAAAATATTATTATCTACACAATAATGAAAATGTTATAATTTTTAAAACCGTAACTCGTATTATTGGTATAAGAATTTATTTATTTTAATAGTTTTACTATATTTCATGAACCGGGGGAAACTACATGGCTACAACCCATCGTACGGGGACATGGAATGGGTTTGAAACCCACTACAATTAATAAATGGTAGCAATTCTAATCCTGGTCCTAGCATGATCCTTAATGTGATTACCAGATGCCAAGAATAATAAAAAAAGGTTAGGTGTGTCAATCAGCCCCATCACAGATACTTTATGACCTCATAATGTCACCCAACCAAACAATATATAAAACAAGAATCCATAAACTATTGAAACAGAAAGAAACCAAAACACAGGAGAGAGGCAGAACACGAGAAGGTTTTTCCCACCACAAAAACTCAACTAGTGATTAAATTTAACGCCCCAAATTACCTCCATGGGAAGGGGTATAGGGGATATTTCGTGAACTCCCAACAGATCCAATCCAAAATTCATAGTATGAGTGCACTGACACCTCTACTGAAACCTAGAAATCACTACCCAGAACAAAACACCCCACCACCAGAGAAAACAGCCAAAGGAAAACATCACCCAATTGGTGAATCTAATGATACACAGAATGAATGATTATAACAAAGGTATTTACACCTCCAAACGAATACAGCTAAACTGAGAATAACAAATACATGGGACAAACTTAATTTAAGAAAGATACACAATTTAGAAAACCATTATAAAAATAATGGCACTATTTTATTGCAATATAATATGTTCATCACTTTCCACCATTGAATGATGAATTCATAATTCCATTACAACATTAATAGCATTATTAATTGAACAAATGAAATTAATGTTCCACTGCCAAAATGTAACACAAAATACTATCTGATGCTTCACACCCCCTGCAACTCCGGACTGCGTGCGATCTTCACCCCAAGAACTGTGGATGGGGATCTGTTGGCTGAAGCATCTACTACCTCATAGTAACACACCAGAATCCTCCAATCACAATGTCTTCATCAGGAAACGATTCATCGAAAACATCTATATAAGACCTAGACACTCTGAATGATGGAACATATTTGGAGGGGTGTGACAATATGGCTTTGTGTTCTCTAAACATCCACTATGATGTGACACCATTGAACGGTTTGATGAACTTGAAGCCAGAACCTGTACAGAGGACTCATTTGAATCAGGACCATCTGGAACACTCATCTAGCAAGATGTGGAACCATTACGAGCAACCAGAAACGTTAGATTTCGAACCATTTACTATCTGAAGAGCAACTCCTCTAATAACACATAATCCACTAGCTTCACAAAATGACAGTCCCCCTAAGGGAGCTCCCACACCATGATCTCGGGATGAAGACTGCCAATGAAGAGATAAGTCGTCAACAAATCCTACGATGATACCTCCAAGTAAAATGGCCCATGTTCCTTGAAATTATCAATGTATGCATTGACTGTCTGTTAGACTTGTTGAATACCTATGAGCTCTTCCTTTTTTTCTTCACCTCTTCAGTATGAACCATTGGATGAAGACGGAATGAAACAAATCCCATGACATCCCAACATGCATTGATGTCAGGGTGTGAAAATCACATTCATCCAAAGATAGATCTTTAAATAGACCCAACATAGCATGAAATCTGACCTCTTCGGGATTTCCCAATTCCCTGATAATGTGCTCGACCTATTCAAGACACTATATTCCCTTTATGGAACCACAATCACCATGAATGATAGGAAATGTCCTAGATGGACCCAAAACTAGACATGACAGATCATAATACTGTGTATGTATTATAACCTTTCACATATGACTCATCTCACCCCACATTCCCATCCCAAACACAAACGCATTATATGCATTCACCTATAATGGGTCAACCTATATAAGAGCAACCCCAAATACACATTCAATAATTTTAGAATAAAAAAAGTGTCAACTGTTCATTCATGTCACATCCATGTCGAAACAATTTTTATAAAAATATTTAATTTTTTTTAATAAAAATTGAATTACCAAATGTGCACACAGTTATAAAACATCATCCTTTCAATGAATCAACACAAACATAACACTAATACTGAATGTTCCAAATTTACTTTTAACGTGACACGTCCAATTGTATTACCGAAATCATCACAGGTAAACTGTTTCATATATTCAAATCCAAATAGGCCCTTAATTTATAAAACATACACAAAAATATATCCCATCTACAAAACAATCCATTATAATTTTCAAACTCACATAAAAACATATTTCAAAGGAAAACGACCATTCTTTAAAAAACCATTTAATTTCTTCCTTAGAAATTTCCCCTGGGAAATCAACATTATTCAACAACCAAAAACCATTTACTTCAAATTGGATTAAAGAGAAAAACATTCTTTTAAAGTGACATGTTCATTTGAAAACACATATATTTGTACACTAAACACCTAAGAGAATATTTGAAAACATTTTCCACAAATTCATCTAATGATTTAAAAACCAAACACAACCATACAAATAATTTGAAAAAAATTCCAAAAAACACCAACAATAATATAACCCCCCCAATAAGATTAACAAACACATTGTTTAGGACGAAGAAGCCATTACATTAAAACCAGAATTCCATTTCCTTATAATCATAAAACCATTACAATACAACTTAACACCAACAATAAGCTCTGATAATACCCTAACCAAATTTACTAATAAATGAATACAATCATAACATCACAAAGTTGTAAAAATTTCATTAATAATACATTTAAAATATTAATGAGATAAGGAATTTTATAAAATAATTTGGGAACATAATACGATAATTTTCATTTGAAATAATTATCATCCATATTTGAAAACACATATAAACAATTAATTAATACAACAATGGGTATTAATCAAACTACATTGGCACTGGTCAAGATAAACATACTTAAAAACATGCTAAAACTTGTATTCTAATAACTATTAATAATTTAAAAAACACATCATAGTAGACCATTTAGGAGAAAAATAAAGTTGAGATTCTGGTAAAATAAATAATTTGAATAATGAAAATTTCAATAGAAATCATCAGAAAGGGAGAAACCTGGATTCAACTACCTCAAGATGTCTATGAAAAAGAATTTAATTTGACAGTTTCTACCTCACAAAATCAACCGCTCATGCGCACATTCCATTATATATATCTCTGTATACACTTTTCTATAGTAAAGTATTCCTCACACAATGAGAGAATACTCTAATTAAATAAACACACACACACACATATATATATATACCATTTCACATGCGTGTAGGTCCTCTAATGGATTTGGAAAAACTAAATGTCGTGAAACTACAATGCCACTTCAGCTAATGGAAAACAACCTCTTGCGCACAAATCGGACACCTAAACCACTAATAGAACATGCCAAACAAAATACAATTTGTTCAGGTTTGGAAACATAAAGAAAATAGAAATGGAAATAAAACTACCAAGGAGGCTGGGGCACCTCCAGGCCATTGGTTCGAAAGGAAGGATGTCAGAGAAGTCCTTTTCAGATGTTCAAAAGGCTAGTAGTCAGAGGTCTGGGGAATGGATGGGCTGACTACAGTGGCTGGGCAGGTGGCATGGCATGGGAGGCCAGTTCTTGGGAAGGTTGACATGAATTTGAGTTGCGATGGAGGGTGGCTAAAACCATGATGCAGGTTGGTGGGGGCCGCAATGCAGGGGTGAAGAGTGACATGGAACCATGGGGTGTTTGGCATGGCATGTAGCAGATGCGGGAAAGGGGGTGACCGAGTAGCGATATGGTGAGACTTTTTTTCGTTTTATTAGAACAAAATGAACAACAACAACAACATGAATAATAATAATATAATTAATAAAAAAACAATATCAATAATAACAATAAATAAAAAATACAATAATAATAATATCATTAATATAATATTAAAAATTAATTATTTCTCAGTTATTTTTCATAATAAAATTAATATTACTTATAATAATAATAATAATAACAATTTAGTTATAATTATACTAACAATAAAATTTAAATAATAAAAATATTATTATTAATTCATATTAAAAACATTATTATTATCTACGCAATAATGATTTGGTTACTACGTTTTAAATATTTATGTCATCTTGATGACATAAACCTTTATTTATTTTAATTGTTAGAAATATGTGCAAGAACATGGGCTAAATATGTGGCTACCGAAAATATTTTGGTGACCTTTTATGGGTCTGCAACCAACTAGAATTATTAAATGCTAAATATTCAACACCAGGGTCTAGTCCGAACTATTCTGTGAGAACCCGGAACCAGGAATTGTGAAATAAAAAGTTCAGGGTGAGACCCACACTCATGTTTGTGATATCATATATTATGTTCTTAAAATATTTCATTACTTGTATTTTATTAATATTTAATTATGTTAAACATGTGCGGTGATAGTTTTCTAGTTTTCTCAAGTATGCATTGACATGTAATTTAGTGTTACTGTCAAATAGATAATAATATAGTCATCATCATAATTTAAACCATGATTTTAATATCATATATAATAATTACATTCATATTTATAGTTTTCCATAATATTTCGATATAAGAAATGAGGTTCATCATTCATGGAGATGGTTGGTCGTACGTATGCGTGAATGCTACATTAATTTCAATGTTATATTAAATAAATGAAACATAAATGATAAATATGAATTTTATAAGTCGACTATAATATTAATTTAATATATTATTTATAGGTCTATTTAAATCATCCTTAATATGTTCCTTGTATAGCATGAATTAATTGCATCCCATTAATGAGTAAGTTGTCAACACATCCACAAACAGTGAACATATTTACACAAAATTGAATGTATAAAGGTATTTTTAATAAAATAAATTACTATATCAAATGTTTTTATAAATAAATAAAAAAAATATGTAAATATATTTCTTATCATAATTTCCACAATGAGGTGTAGTAGTTGAAGAATGAACAATTTTCATTCTGTGAGGCGGTACATAACATTTTCCAAAAACAATATGTTTGTTAACCATTACATGGGGGTGTGAGAAATATTAGGTATAAAACATATAATAAAAAAAATTATTTTAAATAAGATACTATTTTTATATAATCATGTTATAAAAATATTTTAGGGGTTCATGAATGAAAAAAATAATGATCTTATGAAATTATATCACAATTTAATTGGGTAACTCTTGGTTTAAACCAAAGGGATTACATGGAATAATTTCAGACCGATTGAAGGTTAATAGGATAATGAGAGAGGTGTGAAGTTGATATATTTTCAGATATTCGAAAAAAAATTATCTTGATTGGTGTTAGGATGTGGGAGTGGATGTGTCCTTTTAAAATGGAAGAGGAGTATCACACTTGTAAATTTTGGGAAAGGGAATTTGACCCACTAATTCCCATTTAATGTGAATCAAATAATGGTAAACATACTATCAATGATAGGATTGGTTCTAAATTGGGACATCAAATTGCTTTTGTAAAAATTTCTATGACATTTTGGATCTTAAGCTTAAGGGTTAGTCCCTTATTAAATTTAATTTTACCATAATCAAGGTAATTAATTTTAATTATAATCACTAATTTTTTAATTAAAAAAATTAATATATTTATTAATTAAAATCATTTCGTAATAAAATAATGGAATCCATTATTTTAAATTCACATAACTAATGTTTCGTCAATTAATTTAAATTTAATCTCATCGATGAGATGAATGTGATTTTTTTAATGTAAAACATCAGAAATTTGGCCAAGAATTTAATGAAAACATTCATTGTCAAATTTATTAAAATGAATAAAATTTTATTAAATGAAATAATAGATCTATTTAACTTTACCACTATATAAAATGTATTTTACCCCTATAAATAAATTTTTTGTAATGGTATATTTAACTAAAATTTAGTATTTATCAATATTAACTAAAAAATTAAACATCGTATGGAGATACAAAATATTTAACACAACTTATATCTTATGTTATACATTTAAATATGATGTTTAAATTGAGATATTAAATTTTCTAATAATTAAAAAAGTTGATTTATATTATTTATCACCTTTAAACGGTGGTTTCAACTTAATAAATAAAAATATATTAATTTTTGTGTAATATTGGATTTTTTATTATCTTATTCCTAGAAATTATAATATGTGATCATAGGAAGTACTTGACTGAAAACAATATACATATATCACATTATTATTTCTGAATAATTGAAATCAATTTAATTTGTTATCATAAAAATTCATCTTGATAATAAAAATATTTTTTTTAAATTATATTCAATCTATTTCCATATTTATTTATAAATAAATGTTTACCAAATATTTCGTTTCATATTATCCTAAACCAAATATTATTATATGTTAGTTACTCATTACTATAAATATTATTTTTAATTCTAGGATACATTAAATAATATTTTATTAATGTATCATCATTTTCTGAAACTTAACTTTTGTGTAATGCAAGCAGTGTGATGAAATTCCATATTTTGGGTGATGTACACTAACATTGTGTCATTATAATTTCTTAACATATCATGTATTTAATTTATATAAAATAGTAAATATATTGTATAATGTCAAATTATTTTATTCATTTATGTGACTGGCGATACTTGTTGTACATTTTATCAAATACAATATTTCTACCACAAACTATTGTGGTGTTACATTTTCCCTATAATACATAAGTTGTGTAAATTCAATTATAAATTCATCTTATAAATCTATTGATTCAAAATATCATATTGATGATATCCCCATACCGTGAATAACGAGAGTAACAAATCATCATTATATTGGAAAATTGAATGTGTAATGGCCGCATAACTATGTTCCCTAGTAGGAGATCATATTCAAGAAATGAAAATATGGATACAGAAGATAAATATAACAATAATTTTTAGATTGAGAGTTCTATTGAAAATGATTCAGAATTTGATAAAAAGAAAAAGGAATGAAATCTTTGATGATCTATGTGTCTATATGATTCATTGGAAATGTCGATATTACAGAAACATTTTTGATTTCTATAACGTTTTTCCTATATTTGATGTTATATTTCATTCTATATGAATATAAATAATTATACTTACATGTTATGATTCTATAAGAACAATCATATCTACTAGACATCCTCCGAACTTGTTCAACTAATTCCATTAGAGCTGGATTTAATATATAGTGATTTAATATATCATTTTCTAAAATCACTTTGAACGTTATACTTATTCTATTTCATAAATCATAAAAATTTAAAAATTCTTATAATCCAAAAAAATTGAAATAAGGTCACTGAATTTCCTTTATAAACATATCATTAAACATTAATCAAATTGAAGAATCAATAAATTTTCACATTCCAAATATGTGAGTCACCTCATTTTGTATCCTCTTGAAATATGGTAACATGTCAAATCACTAAAAAATATTTGAAACATGGATTTTTCAGTATTCCATATGTAAAACACATGTTATTCTATATATTCCACAAATACAAAAGTGTTGTAAGCTCCATCAATTATAGAATATACAACAAGTGAAAAAGTAATTCAATAGTTCTATCCTAGTCCGCACTTTTCCAAATTAATAATACAATAATCATTTAAACATCCAGAGGGAAATAATAAGGGTTTTTTCAATTAATAATGTGATTTCCAAAAAAAATAACATTTTACTAAGCATATTTTTTTTTGCCATTCAATATTTGATATTAATTATTTTTTAAAATGTAATGTACAACAATCATTATATATTTCATAATTCATATGATGAGAACATCATCAATTAAATAATTTAATAACATATTTTATAGATCCAAATATCCTAATATATTAATCATTCCACCTCATTCATGTCAATAACATATGCTTGCCTTTGATCCATTATCGTCGTTGGTGGTATATTCTCATGATGGTTGGGGAATTTGTTTGCATATTTTTCAATCTCCATGATATTTTAAAAAGGAATATATGTGATTTTACTCTTTAAATTTCATTATTATTCTAAGTGACCATTATTTATGAACATATAACATACTACCAAAGTATTCGTATATTTACTATAGTGATTCATTCCATCATTTTCACATGTGGGAAAATTATAAATTCCATGAATCTTCTTTAAATAATTCACTTTATCATGTTGCACATATGGACTCCTGTGGTCATGGATTATATTTAACATATTTTTATATTATTTTACTTTTTAAAATTATGGAAGACAAATCTATTTTATCATATGATGAAAAATTTGTGGAGACTAGTTCACTACGAAAATCTGGATTACGACCTTAGTTAAAATAGTCAATCATGCCATCTGCATTGTGTATATAATATATAGAAAACATTGGTGTCCTTTAAAAGACTACTTCGTAATCTACACCACTATTTTATTACTTTTTTTAATATTAGAATCATTATATTCTTCTCAATTTTATGTTCACAAGTGAAGAATGTGTTATTAAATATTCCCTATTCAATGAGTTCTATTTACTCTTCTGCACTAATGTAATGATCAAGGTCCACCATTAGTCAACATCACCTTTGAGACAATACAATGTCAGTCTAACCCCTTCTATTTCACTTCTTCCATAAATTATAATAATCTTCTCAATATACAAAATTCATTTGAGAACTATAATTGGATTTGTAGTCCCACAAAACATTGGGGACTTCTTTCTCAAACACATCCAGTCTTGGGAGATTATCTTTAAGGAACATTTTCTCCATACAGGTAAGGTTATATATCAAAACATGATTAATGTTCCCAATATATCCATAACATTCTCAGTTACCACACCATCTACATTGACTTTCTCTATAGGGGAACCCCAACATTGACCATGAGTGTTGGGAAACTCCTTCATTCTAGGTTTCATTTAAATAATATAAAATATAATAAATTAAATCATAAAATTATGTACATTATATTACTGTAAACATTGAATATCACATAACATATGTTTTTGAGTCATAAATTAATGAATAAAAATATTTTTTCACATTGGGGAAATAATAACATTAAAATCCATCATAGTGGATGATAAATAAAATGTAGTCTACCCTAGGTGTTTCCCACATGAGTGGAAATCCAGATGTCTGATAATTAATTTTTTTGTGTCCCATGTAATAAAGAGCCAAATTGTACGCACCATGTCAGGGTTGTTAGTCATATGTAATTTTTTAGCATAACAATATACCGACCGTGCTTTTTTTATTTATTTTACTTCATTTTAATGATAAAAAATATAACATTAGATAATGTGGATCCAATTTTTTTGGTATCTTGGTAAAACTAGGACCATAAAAAACATTTGAATCATAAAATATAAACATTTATTTATCTTTTTCTTCATTAGATAATTATTGGCACCTAATTTCACTTTACTATACCTAATCTCTTGAGGATATACATGAAAAAGGGGCGAGTTAGAATCTGAATAAGTGGATATATAAAAACATGAAACAATATAAAATGGTTTAAGATTAATAATTCTCATCATAACATAACATAAGATCATAATCATGAGAGGAAGCATTAAAATAAGACTTGGAATGGTGTAATGCATAAAATAAGAAACATCAGGTCTTATTGGACAACTAAAATGCAATGTTTTGACCAATTATTGAATCAAGAACATGAATAATTCATATTACTCACGAGTTTTATCAAATTACAGAATTAATTGGAGCACTGTATAATTTTGGGTGCAACTATCACATCATAACACCAAAATTTCACTAGATAAATCTCAAGGAACCTTTCACATCAAAATAATTACATTATGATGAATTCAAAATAAATCTTCTATAAATAATGGTCATGATTACCCCCTATAATGGAATAGATTTATTACAAAAATTTTAAATTTAGAAAAATTTTGTTCTCACATGAAATAGATAATAACATTGTTGATACAAGAACCATCAACCATGGGTGAGAAGTAAATGGTGTGTTTTTGAAAAAAATGTTCTTTTCGAAACCATATTGTTTTATATAAACTCTAGATGAATACATTTATATCTCATAAAAGGTAATATAATGAAAAATAAATTCTTTTATTGAATAAACACACTGAATATGGTGTAAAAAGGGAAAAGGCAAAGAATGAATGTTGGGTTCGAGAATTCCAATTACCTAGTATTCAAATTCTTTCTTAATATTAATGTCTTTTATAATAAATTTATATTCATTAATTACCAATTATAGATTCTTTTATAGATGAATATGGTTTATTAGGATTTAATTATGGTCTTTAATGAGCTTTGGGATGAGTTATATTGTTTAAATTCACGTATTCAGTGTGTTCTTTTTTATAGTTTTCTTCATGGTTTCACCTATGATCATGAATGGAAGTTCATGTATAACGTGGCTAAATAAGAAAATTTATATTATAGGTTATTAATTATATCACATAATTATGAATTATCTCATTTTGATGTTTTTCATATAACATGAGGATGATTCATTATATAAAATTAAATGATCATAAATATACGTTATATTGGGTGGTTTTGGATCACAATGAACATGTTTGTTTTATAATTTAATATTATATATAAATGATAAATAAAACAAATAAAATTTATTAAAATACTCATTTTAAAATCTTTTTATAAACAATTAATGTTTTTATTTACATCCTTTATGGCGTTGATAGAGTATGAAGGTGCATCGCCCACGAAATTGGCAAATTAACACATCACATGAAATGATTTAATTTTTAAAAAATAAAATGTAGAGAGAGAAGCCTTAATGAATTATATTTCCTTAACATTACATAATACATTTATTCCAATCATAATCTAGTTATCATAAAATTTTGATAAGTGATGTTTAGGATAATAGATGAAAAGAAAAAAAATTGAAAGGAAATTGAAAGAAAACATGGAGAGGAATTACCTCTTGAATCCTCCTCTTTATATCCTCCTAAATGAACCTAGGATTCATATTTTGATTATAAAATGATCTCTTTAACATGGTGGAGGGAATAGTTATGATTTTTGGGCATAATTTATACATTTCATGAAGCTTGAGAGGTAAGAAGGAATGAGGTTCTAAGGGGTGGTATTTATAAAGGAACCGAGATTGGGATTCTCAATATTTATTTACTTAGTTTATTAATTTTCCTAAAATATGAAATAGTGATGATTCAATGACCAAATACCGCATATAGGAAATGTGAGTTCGAAACCTTTTACATTTTCATTATACATGACTTAAGCATGATGTAGATATTCATTTATTTAGAAAATTTTGTAAATTATCGAATTTCACTATTCACCAATAAATAATTTTTTTTAAATAATATTAAAAATTAACCCTAACGGTTTTTTGAATTGTTTTATTCAAAAATAAACTAAATTTTATGAAAATTATTTTCTAAATGTTACTAATTTAATATTTAATTAAAATCATCATGTACTTGAAAATTTGAAAAATTAAATTTAAAACTCATATAATATCATTTGGAAATATTATTTAGGATTGTATTAAATAATTTTAAATTCATAAGACATCTAAATATTAATTAATGAATAAATTTTTTAATAACATTTATTTTAAAATATTATATTAATCATTGTATATTCATGAAATTAAAAAACAAAAACATTAAAATATAATTATATCATATTGTCACTTATATAGTAGAAACAATTTATTTATATTATCATCTATATGGTTCTTATTCACTTAGTCGATAAAATATTAACAAGGGTCATATTACTATTCATAATGTTTTCATTACTATTCATAATGGTTTCATTACTATTCAAACTGGTAGAATTAGTATTCATAATGGTCTGTTTCAATTAATGATAAAATAATTTTGTCTTGTCGGACTCGAAACATCATATTTATTGCAGCCATGTATGTAATATTTTCCAAATAAAAATCACCTGAGTGAGAAAATTATGATTAATGTTCAGGTGGAAATTAGTAGTTAATTTATAAATGACGTGTCATTGGTTTTCCTTATGTGATATACTATATTAGATTAATATAATAACGAAGAAATTGCATTAACAAAAATTTTTGAAATTACTTTCTTCCTCCCTTTTGAAATTTCTCCCCCTATATTACATTTTACATAATAAGGTGATCGTAATTATTCATCATATCATCATCCATTTCCCATGATGGTTCTTCATACATATGGTTCCTCCATATCACATTGACAAGGTGGGTTGCCTTGTTACATCAAAAAATATCTCTTCTATCTATAGTCATTTCAAGTTTCTCCTCATAAGATATATCACATCTCATATGTACTACATTAGAGTTCAGTACATGTGAGGGATCTATTTTGTAATTCCTCATTTGTAATAAATGGAAGACATCATGAAATTGAACAATATTCTAGGAAAGTGAAAGACGATATGTAATGACACTTATGTGGAAATGGATCTCAATGGGGTCAGTGTACCTTTTCCATAGATTTCTATTCTTTACAAACTGTGTTAATCTCTTTTAGGTTGATATACGAATTAATACATCATCTCAATCATAGAACTCTAATACCCTGAAATTGTTGTTAGCTTTACACTTTTTATAACTCTTAAAATATTTGATGGGTTGCTGGAAGACATGATCCTTGCCTATCATCTCTTGCACAAGATCTGGTCCACACAACTCTCTTTCTCTAACTTCATCCCAATAGGTTGGAGTTCAAGATCACATTCCATAGTGGTCTTCATGTTATGACTTTGGAATACTCGAGTGGAAGCGACTGTTATATGATAACTCAACAAACGGGATATGCTGATCCCGTCAAGCTTTTAATTATATTGAGAAATATCATAGAATATCCTCAAATGTATGAATAGTCCTTTCTAATAAGATATCAGTTTGGGGGTGATTGGTCTTTCTGAAATTCAATTCAGTACTCAATGCATGTTGATGACTTCTCCAAAATATAGTTGTGAAAATTTGGTAATGATCATAGACAATTGAGAATGGATCATCAGGTAGTCTCACCACATCTTTCACATATATCGTTTCATGTTTTTCATGTGATAGATATTCCCAATTAGTGAAACAGATGGTAATTCATGGGGAGTCGGTCTACTATATCCCATACTGCAATATTTCTATTGGATGTATTCGAGAGACCCCTAGAAAAGTCCATAGTGACATTCTCCCATTTCCACCTATGTATAGGAAATGGCAGAATCATACATTTGGGCATCATTCACTACCATTTATATTGTTGACAAATCAATCTCCTTAAGATATACTACATAATATCCTTCTTCATGATGTCCCACCAAAATTGTTCTTGGAAATTAAGATTCATCTTCGTGCATGCATGATTGACAGAGAAAGGTGAAAAACATGCATTGTCAAATAGCTCCTTCATTATCCATTGTGAGGAAGGGACTAAAATCTGCATTTAAAACTAAATCACAATATCATTATTTATTTGGAACAATTTCATCTTCACTTTGAATACTGCATCAATATTTTTTTGTAACTCCAGATCATCCATTTGTTCCTGCTTATTCATATCATGGATATATGGTTTGGAAATTTTATAGGAATGGTAAGTTGTATTAGATGTAGTTATGATTTCCAAATATATTTTTTCATATCCATGAAGATATGGTATTTCTCAATCTGCAATATAGATAGAGCAGTAAGTTCTTTATTACTAACAGAATCATCTACCATATTCACATCTCTTAGATGATAGTGAATAATGTAATTGTATAATTTAATAATCTCTAACCATATCCATTGAATCATTTTGATCTCCTTTTAAGTGAATATATTCATTAGGATATTTTGATCTGTATATATGTCAGACTTCTGACCATAGAGTTAGTGCCTCTATATTTTCAAAGAAAAAATCACATCCTATAGCTCTGTATCTTGTTTCATGTAGTTGTTATATAGAATCATTAACTATCATGAGGAAGTGTCTATCGAATTTTCATTTTCAATTAGTACACTAATATTAACCCTTTCTTCTAATCATTGAATATAAAAAAACATTCTCCAATATTCGGTAATGTGACAAAAGGTGCAGTGATCATCCTTATGTTTTGATCCTTGAAACATTCTTCATAGTATTCTATCCAGGAATACTTTACTCCATTCCTTGAAAAAATACATTAAAGTCATGCCAATTGTGATACATATCTCAAAAAATGTTGGTAGTACCCAGCTAATCCACATAAATTGTGGATTTCTCTAACACTAAAGGGTCTAGGCCAATCCTCAATCACCAATGTTTCTAAAGGGTCCCCAAAAATTCTCTCACATGGGATTACATGTCCCATGAATTTGACATTCCTCATCTAAAATTCAGAATTTCTAAACATGGCTTAAAACATATCCTTTCTCAATGATTCCAAAATACACCTTTGATGTTCTTCATGTTTCTGATATCTCTTGTAGTGGATGATAATGTTGTCAATAAAACATACCAAAATGTGTTAAGGTAATTTCTAAATAATATAATCATCAAATACAAGAAGATTGCAGGAGAATTAGTAATCTCGATGGTCATCACAATAAACTAAATGATCCACTACATTGAATGGAAGGTAGTATTTTGAATATCTTCTATATTCACCTTTAGAAGATGATATCAAGAATGTAGATCCATATTTAAGAATTATTGAATTCCTCTCAACTGATTGAAAAATACATCATCATCGGAAAAACTTATTTGTTTTTTATGGAGATGTTATTCATTTCTTGACAATAGATACACAACTTAATTGATATATCATTGTTCATGACAAATAACATTGGTTCACCCTAAGGCGGGGCTCAACGAAATATTAATCCTTTGTCCAACCGATCTTGGATTTTCTTTATTAACACTTCAAGTTCGGTAGGAGTCATCATATGGGAACTCATTGCGATATGAGTAGATATGGGTATGTGTTCTATAGGTTAATCTACCACAAAAATATGGGGTATTCTAGGTAACTGAACAGTAAATACATCGTTGTATTCCCTCAACATGGTCATTTCCGCTAGGTTGACACTTTCCTTTCACTCAACAATTTGAGTGAGGTATGATTATTCAAAAGATATCAACACCCACTCCCTTAAATTATTTTCCAAATGTTACTCATGATCTTCCGTACATTTTTAAATGAGTATGAGAAGACATAGAATATGAAAATATATTTTTTTCTTGCATTTTTTCCCCTATATTATAAGAGCTAGTCAATTCCCATTATTTGATCGAATTCCACCATGGGATGTTTCAGAATATACACTGGAATAATCCTTCAATATATGCTAATGGGAGAATATTCCAACACATGGGTAGAAATGATTTCATCACATGGTGTATTTATTTATATTTAGATCAACATTTTGGGGAATCAGTTTATTTTTTCGAAAAAACATACATTGTATAATGGATTTCATAGAACCCAGATCAATTTTTTTCCCATTATTGAGTGAATATAAAGTGTACCATCAACGAAATAATTTTATTTATCCACTTCCACAGTAGTGATGGCGTTAGACATATCATGTTCAATGGTATGTGCAGGCTTGTAATGCTGATTAACCACTTGGACTGGAGGTTTACTGCAATGGATTTCATAGTTCTCATGCTCAGTAGAATTGTAACATTGGACCATGGGTGTTTCTCTCCTTTACTCCAAATAATTATTCAGCATTCTCATGTTTTTTATACATTCAAGGGTTTTTTGGACTTTTTTCTAAAAAATAAATCACTTCCCCATCAATTTGAAAAAATTACCATTATTCCTTTTCAATTATTTTTTAAAAATGGGTGGTTCAGTTTTCCATCCACCTTTCTCATTAAATCCTCCATCATAAAACCCCATGATTAGTTTATTATCACCATAGCCATGAGAACATTCACTGAAATCCATTTCCACTATGAAATCACATTGAATAAATACTTCATAACTCCAAATGTCTCAAATCATGATAGATTTTTAACGGTATTGTATTATTCCACTAGATAATCTATAAATTTTCAGATCATTGTTGATAACATATCCTAAAGCCTATCTTGAAATCCTTGTGAAATTTTCATCAGAAGGTATGTGAGATTGTCCATCCTTTTTCATTAGATCAATTAATTATCTCTCCATATTCATATGAAGAGTTCATGGGAATTACTTATTAAGAAACATTATCATAATGTCTTTCCACTCCATCTCTTCAATTTTATCCCTCGTATTTGTGTCCTTAATCAAAGCACACCATTGGTCGGTCTCTTCATTAAGAAGATAAATATCTAGAACCACCTTCTCCATATCATAATAGTGAGGCACATATAATATCTTCTCCGTGGAGTTGACCCATTTTTCCACACCTAGTAGATCAGAAGACCCACTAAACATCAATTTTTGTTTCCGCGTGAATCAATTAATAGCAATTTTCTCCATCTTATATAGAGGATAACATTTCACCTAATTTTGATTATTTTTTACAATATAATATTATTGATTAAGCACCACCATGGCGTTTTTATTCCACCTACCAATGCATTGAGGATGTATTTTGGAAAATTGTTGGATTGATCTTTGCACTAGTTGTTGTTCTAGTTTCTCCTAGTTCCCAGCATATTATAAACAAAAATGGATAAATGAAATACTATTTCAAAAAATTATAAATACATAATTTATTCAATTTGGAAATTAAAAATAATGTCGTATCTTATGGGATCCCCATTTTAATAAAAGCATCTTGAGTGATTTCATATATATAGTCTCACAGTATGTATTTTACTAAAGTTCTCCATTTCCAATTCCAAAATTAACTAAATTGTTCCTCTAATACCAAATATAGAGACCATGTTTTTTTAATTACTTTTACATCATTAAAATGGTTAAAAACTAAAAAAAAAATAATGAGGATCCAAAGGTTTATTTTTATAGGATAACTAGGATCATACATTACATTTTCAACATAAAACATAAACATTCATTTAATTTTTTATTCTCTATCTTCTTATTGTCCCTTGTGTTCTACTTTGTACACGTAATCACCTTTGAATTTACATAAAATGGGGTGAGCTAAAACCCAATTAAAATAATTTATAAGTACCTGAACCAATATAACATGGTATAATCATAATCATTATATTCCCAAGATAGGCATAAGATCATAATCATGAGAATAATAATTATGAGAAGACATGGAAATTAGTAAGGCATAAAAAAAGAAACATTATGTCATAGTGGTCAATTACAACACGTAGTTGTGAAAAAATATAACATCACGATCATGAATATTTCACTTTAATCACGTGTTTATTCACATTAACAATGAATTATAGAACTTTATAGTTCTGAGTGAACCCATCACATCATAACATCAACATTGTGATATATAATTCTGGGCACACCTATCATATCATAATGTTAATATTATCAAAAATGAAAAATATAATGCATATAAATCATGGAAATAAATATCCAATGTAATTGAATAGATTTAATTTCATAAATAATACATACATAAAAATATTCTTCAGAGATGAAATAGGGAATCACATATATGATACAAGAACTATCATCCTTTGGTGAGACATAAAATGTGTTTTTTTTAAATTATTTTGGAAAACATTTTTTTTTGACATAGTCATATTTGAAATAAAATTATATCATAGGAAATGTAATATATTGATTAATAAATTATTTTTTGGAAATATTCATATAGAAAAAGGACTGAAAAACTAAAAACTAAAAGAATGTATGTTGGTTTCAAGATTTCCCCACACCTTGTATCCAAATGCTTAATTCACTTTAATGTCCCATCTAATCACATTATATTCAATAATTAATGATTAAAGACAATTTTATACATGAACATGGTTAATTATGGTTTAATTATGTTATTTTATAGGCCATTTTATGATTTATATAATTCAAATTCATTTTTTTGGGAGTTTTCATTTTCTGAGTTTTCATTAACAGATCACTTTTGAAAAAGAATGGAAGTTGGTGTATAATGTGGATAATCAACCATAATTTATATTATCTATTATTAATTATATACCATAATTTATAGTTATCTCATAATGAAGTTTTTTTAAATACCTTTAGTATAAATCATTTGATAAAATATAATGATTATCATTTAATGTTATTCTGGGCTGTTTTAGAATCAAAACAAATGAGTTTTGTTTTATCATCATGTATTATCAATAAAAGTTGTTTATATATAATAAAAGAGTATAATTAATAAATATAAAAATATATTTTAAACCATTTTATTGTTTTATAGACATCCATGAAGGTGTTGGTGAAAAATGAAGGTGTTTCGACGATGATGATGGTAAATTAACACATCACGGGCAATGATTTCGTTTTTTAAAAGGAAATGAGGGAGAGATAGAGAGAAAATTATTATTGAATAATATTCCATTGACATGATATAATAAAATCATATAAATTATAATGGAGTTAAAATGATATCTGTTAATATAATTTTTGGATAAGAAAATAAAAGTAATGAAATTTTAATGAAAATTGAAAGAAGAGAAGGGGCATAATTACCTCTTGAGTCCTCTTCTTAAGATCCCCCATAAGGCACCAAGGCTTTGAATTTTGATGAAACAAATATGTCATTGATTTTTTGGATGGTCTTGGGGAGAGGTTCGAGATGCATTTAGATAATTATTGATTTTCTAGAGGTGTGAGGAAATGAGGTTGTGAGGGGTGGTATTTATAATGGGGGGGAGATGAGTTTTCTCAATATTTAAACATTAATATATTCATATCCCAAACGATATATAATATTGAATATTAAATGACTAAATAAATTAAATATTTTATGTGAGTAAGAAACAATGTGCATTTACATCATCGATGACTCAATCATGATGTAGAAATTAATTAATTTATCATATTTTGAAAATTATCAAATTTCACTATTCAACAAAAATTCATGTATTTCTGAAAGAAATCAAAAATTGATAATTTAAATTTTAAAATGTGTATAATTAAAAAAATAAAATCTATATTATTAGAATAATGTTATAAATATGATGATTCTATTTTTTAATTATAATGATCATTTACTTGAATAATACATATTTTAAATTTATAACTCATTTTATAGCATTATGAAATATTGTTTAAGATCATATAAAATTATCATAAAATCACAAGACATAAAAAAATAATTTATGAATAACTTTTATGAAAATAAATTATCTTTTAAATTATTAAATTAATCATTAAATGTTCATGACTTAAAAAATAACCAACACGATAACATAATTATATAATATTTTTCCCTTATGGGATTAATAAATTTTATTAATTCTATCATTGGTAAGGTTTTTATTCAAATAGATGATTAACTATTCATAAGGTTCCTATTAATATTCATAATGGTTATATCACAACTCATAATGGACAAAATACTATTCATAAGGGTATCATTACTACTCAGAATGGTGTGTTACTATTCAACTAAAATTAGGTTTGTTTTATCGGACTCCAAACATCATAATGATCACAACTATTTAAGTCATAAGTTCAAAATTCAAATCATAGTGGTGGAAAAATTATGTTTATATTACACATAGAATTTATTTATTCATTTTAGAATTATGTGGAATTGTAAATCCTAATTTGATTATACTATATGAAATTACTATAATAAGGGAGAAATTACACTAATAAAAGTTACAACCATTATAGAACCACATCCACTTATAGTATCTAGAAATGGATGTCTTTATAACAATAACCACATTAATTTACCATAACAAAATTGAAGGATGTTCATATATACTAATCCTCAAACTTTTTTTTAGGGTGCTTTTTCATAATTTAACATTTTCTAAATCCATTTTCCTATGTTTCTACTAAGTTTATTTTGATACAAATTGTAATAACACAACCGTAAAAGCAAGGAGTCAATGCATTATTTTATTAAAATGGAATGATTACAAGGAATCGAATCTCAAATGACTAATTGTTTGAGATGTTTTTGAATTCTAGATTACAATCAGGATACCCCTCATACATTGGGAAATGGGATATAAAAACATGCCATAGATGAAAATGAAAAAAGAATAATTTAACTCATATTCAATGATTTATTATTCATATATTGGTAAATGAAAATAAACCACATGTGAGATGAAATTCTATATAAGGTTATGTAAATCCCACGAAAGAATGAATCAATTAGATTAAATTAATATATAAAGGTAAATAAATGATAACACATTCCATTAAGATAACTATATACGTAAATATAAACATGGAAATATAAGGAAATAAAACAAATGGAACTTAATTAATGAAATTTTAGTTGAATGCATCTATTTATATGTCGATGTAAAATCTCAATAAAAATTATAATTTTTACAGAAATCTATATAATGGGAGTGCATAATTATTGGATGCCAGGTATATGTTATATAAATACATATACCATACAAACTATTCATAATGAGGTTTGAAACTATATATATATAACCTATTTAATTTTGAAAAAATATTCCTCCAATAATAACATGTCTATTCACTAAGGATCTATATAATTTCTGGGTCCCACCTTTCATTACCAGCCCAAATCATTCGTTATATCAAATAACCAAAATAAATAAAATGATTTTTCAAATATCTATATGTAATAGAGAATATATATTAATAACCTATCACTCAATATAAGTTATGTTATAATAAGGATTGTTGATGTTGATAAATGGAAATTCTAATGAAATGTCAATAAAATATTCTTATTGAAGATAATCATTAAACAATCTAAATTGTCTCGTGTGACATTGATGAATTCATATCATCAATAAAAATGAATTAAAAGCATTAAATGAAACATATAATGTCATGGGAATTTTTAGATTCAAGATATAACATGTCTATCGACAGTATATTGACTATTTTGGTTAATAATAAGATTTAAATATTAATTTAATGTAAATTGATATGAAATCCATTAATGAATCCTTAATTTTTGTTGTGGGAACCTTATCCCCCTGTATAGTGGTGGAAAATGATGTTATTAACTTATTCATGAAATATTTTCATATTTATAATATAATATAATTACTTCTAATATCATTTTACTACTCGTATATTAACACTCTTCCATTATTTTAACTATTTTGTGAAATAATTTCATAGAATTCTCAAGTATGTTTCTACATTCCATTTGTTTTTTCTGTTACATAAATCTTTTTTTAATAATATACATAATTAAAACCCTTATTAAATTTTCTTAAATATAGAATACACATTTATTAATAATTTTCTTTTATATTTTTAGAGAATATATTTAGTGCATCGTTCCGGGATACGGTTAGTTGTACGTAAACATAAAAGTTACTTTAATTTATGTGTATTATCAAATGTATGAAAATTTAATGAAACATATTTAAATTATAATTACTATATCATATTTATTATATACATTTTACACATATTTATTAAAATCATCCTTTAGAAGTTTCATTTATAGAATTAATGAATCATATCACTTTATGGAGGCGTTAGTCCACACTTTAACAAACGATGTTATCACATTTACACAAAATTTAATGTGTCTATTAATGTCACATAGAAGCATTACAAATGAAAATAGAAATTATAAATAAAATTTATATATATATATAATATAAAATATAGTTTCCATAATGATGATCACCATGAGATGAAGTATACGAAGAGCAGGCAATCATCATTTCGTTAGGCGGAAGTTCGTCATTCACATAAACAATGTGTTAGTTACCCATTATATGGGGGTGTGTGTATGTTTAAGTTGATAAATATTCATAAAAAATTACTATATTATTTAGGATAATAGTATGATTATATTATAATATAATATTTTTATTTTAGGCGGTGAATAATGGAAGGAAACTTAGGTTCTTAAGTGTAACACCCGAGACTTTTATGAGAAATATTTTGTTTTTATGTTATATAAATCATCAAAGGAATCTTTAACTACACACAACACTAGATTGGATTGCTTTACACGCTACCGCGACCTTCCTCAATAGCTTGCGTAGTACGCAATGCCTAGTTTCACTAAACAACGATATGCTATTAAAATATTATTAAAACTAGCCGTTATTAATAGTAATAACAAATTTTTTAAATTTTGTTAATTTTATTTTTCAAAATAGACTTCATTTTTGGATTCGGAATATAGAAATTATCTTAGGGTTAAATTTTGGTACTTTTTGGATAACTTTCATATTTTGATGAATACTGAAAATTACTAAATTTTAATTAAAAACAACTTTTTTAATCGAAATAATTAATAGTGATAAATTATTAATTTGAGTGGTTTTAAAGTATATTTAGAATATATTTTTAAAATTTAATACAATTTTGTTCATTGGATGTAATTTTACATTTAAACCAGACATAAACAAGTGTCAATCTTGTGATAGTTATTATCTCTTAAAAACACGCTATTTGTTTTGATGATGAGAATTAATTTTTAAATTACTTAATGTAACTGATATGTTTTGAATTTGGTAAAATAAACATCATTTTTTAATTCGTAATATAAAATATAGCTTAGGCCTAATTTTTGGGGTTTTTCTAGAAACTTTCATTTTTTTGATGAATAGTTAAACCCCTAAGTGGTAGTTAAAAAAACCGAATTTTTCATAAAACATAATTTTACCGCTTCTGTGAGTAGAATTTCAAAAATCCGAGAGACACGGTTAATATCAAGGACTAAAATGTGGTTCAATGAGATGAAAATAATTTTTGGTGAATAGTCACTTTTTTCTTTTTTTTACCACGGTTAAAAGTAAATTGGGTAACTAAGGGTAAATATGATATTATTATTACCCTAACAGATGTCCTAATTCTATTGGATAAGTATAATTCGACCAAAAACAACCTTAGAAATAATATATGGCCATTTAGGCCCACATAGATTAGATTAGGACATTTATTATTAATTTATTTAAAGTGGGGTTAAAATAGTTAAAATCAATGTTTAATAAGTAAATAATTTATAATATATGGTTATAAATAAGAAAATTCGACTATAAATATTCAATAGAATGATAAAAAGATTTCATACATAATTGTATTTTATTTATAATTTTTAGACTTTAAATAATTTAATTTATATATGACACAATGATGTTGGAGTAATTATCTTATTAATGAAATATGGACATAATTTATGTTATAAATATCCAGATAAATGTAATTTGAGACATTTTATGAATTAAAATAATTTTATATGTTAATATGACATGTTAGTATTGATTTTATTAAATTTTTGTGAACAAATAATTCTGTTATGATTTTCACAAAAATAAATTACCAAATAGTGTCAAAATTGACATAAAATAGTTTTTAAAAAAAATATTATATTATTAATTGATAATTTATTTCTAAAAATCTAAGGTTCGGAAAAATGACTTAGATAAGGTTATATATATTAATAATAAACAACTTGGGGTTCGTTTGGCTTGTTATGGTAAGTTTATTAACCATATATCATAAGAACACAAAAAGGTACGGTAAAAGTAAAATTATCTATCTTAAAGTTAAATCTAAATGATAAGGTTAATATAAAAACAAAACATCTCTAAATTATATTATATGATATTATTTCGACCCATCCCCACCATAACATCTAAATAAATCAATTTGGAGCTATTTAAAACCGAGTATGGCTTTATAATAAAATAATATTTTTCGTTTTTCCAAAGGTGCCCCTCTCCTCCCTTATAAAAGGGATCCTCCTCCCTCTCTTCCTCACACCACTTTGAGACATCATTCTCGGCCAACCCCTACCAATATCTCCTCTCCAATTCCCTAGGAACATCATAGAGGTCCTGGTCTTCTTTAAAGACCATTTTTAGTGCCCTAAAAGGAGGTCTCAAAGAGCCGCTTCAAAGAAGAGGTAATATCCGTTACCAATTATTTCAACTTTAGTTCTACTTCCACTTCTTCTTCTTTATTTTTTTCATTATGAATTAATAACATCAGTATCACTCATATACTGATATGTTATTATAATTATGAAACAACCCTATTTTACCATCTATCCATCCTACGGAAAACGACATCAATGCGTGTGCGTACGTACGTAATATCGTCTCCACGTCGTGGTGTAATCTATTTTCCACCACCACCATACATGGATGGGTATAATGGTGTAAAGAATGATTATATATTATTATTGTAAAGTGATATTGATTCTGAAATAGTATACATACACTCCAATACAATTCCACGATCATGGGAATGATATCATCGCTCGTGCGTACGTACGGAATACCGTCTCCACGATGTGATGCGACTCGTTATACATGATCTTCATTGCATAATGATTATATAAATGTATTGAATGAATTAATATGATATATATTACACTAATAAAATTCTGGCTATGAGGTATATATAACCTAAAGAGAAGAATATGAATTTATTCGACAAAACACGCATAAGAACAAAAATTAATAAACACCTGAATAACAAGTAGCAATGAAATATTACTAATAATAAGCTAAGAATATGACCATTTATGATATCATAACAATGAGTATGATTATGAAATAAGTCAATGACATTATTTAAAGCACTATACAGGCGGATCAGAAACTTACGAAGCAAATTGGATCTAAGGTAAGGGAAAATATCACAATCTCATTTTTATCCAAGATTGTTTATACTTTGGTATTTGCTGGGGTGTATTTTATCATCCACATCGCAGTTTCCTCAATATGTAATTTTATTTCCATCCACCTACAATTTTTAAATCCAATTTTACCCTTCGTTGAGTTTTTAGTACAAGATATGAAGGGATTAGTTTGTCATTTTTCGTACGTGGTACGTTTTGACTTTTCCGAAAAAAGCAAGAGAAGAATGTTTTTTTAACTTATACGGTATGAATGGATTTTTAAAACATTATTTCCATGATGATTCCTATACAAGTATTCAAGTTTAATTTTAATCAACTTCTTTTAGTTTATAATTGTATGATATGTTATGAAAGGAAAAGTGTTTTTTGAAGTAGAAATGATATTTTTCCTCAAGAATGGAGTTCACGTGTTTTATCAAAATAATTTTCCATCTAAGATAATAAAGGGTTCTGTTTCTATCCCTATTATTACATTTATTTTATTATGTGGTGATGGAATTATATTTATGAATTCCTTTATCTTATATGAATTTATTTATCATGTAACAATGATTATGAATCCTATTTTTATTACATGGGTTATGCTATGATGTATGGTTTATGATTTTGTGGCACACATAAGAATGGTATCATTATGAGATGTGTGGGACCTAATTATCCCTCCAATGCATTGTGTAAAAATTTTATATCTCATGAGCTAGACATGGTTGGAATGGAAGGTTAAACTGGTTCAGTGAAACAAGACTGAAATGAGGAACGAACTCGGTTCAGAAATGGACTTTTTCCACTAAGATAGTATTGGAAATGAGTCTTGAATAATAAGAAATGATTCTCTATTATTATTTGTGTATCCCACAATGCTTCATGTTTTGTGTTATGATTATTGTGATTACATTTCACTGCCATGATTTATCCCATGTTATTAAATTTTTATCTCTTTTGCAGTGTAAGATTTCCAAAATGTTATGTTCTTATGAATATGATGTGATTGATATTTCTCTTTTTTACCGTTACTGAGAATTTGAGCTCACCCTTTTGTATGTTTTATTTCCTCATGTCAGGAAGAAGGTTATTAAGTAAGATATTCCAATAGGGACTATTGATATGATGAAATAAATGGGAGACAGTATAGACGCTTTATGAACCAGTTGATTATGTTTCCCAGTTTCTAAAGACACTATACCTATTCGGTCCTTTCCTGGTTTTGTTATATGTTTTAATAAGTGTGCTTCAATTATGAAGTAATAACAATGTATGTAAAGTATGGGTCATTATAGTTGGTATTAGAGGAATGGTATAGTCAACCTTTGGAGTCTAGGATGTGAAAGCATTAGTAAGAACCCTAAGGATAAGTCTAAGCATAGAACACGATCATAGTGTTTTAAAAATGTCCACGAACAACCTATGATAATACCTTAAGTGTGGAATTTTATTCTTGATTATGTGTTTTTTCTATTATAATTAGTGTTTCTCACACTATTCTTCTTGGTTTTAGTCAATCGCTGGAACCCGAAGGAACTGTGTTAATGCAGAATGCGACGAGCAATGCAACGATTGTCCCCCAGAGCAACCAAACATTATGGGAGCTGGAATGCAAAATCTTATAGCCATGCTCACACAACATTCTCAAGCTATGACTCATGAATGACTTCTAAACGAGAAAAGTAAGGAGAAACATTCTGTTGAATCCTTCATGAGACAGCATCCACCTTCATTCAACGGGTCTACTGATCCATTAGTTTCTGAACAATGGATTTGTACTACTGAAAAGATATTTTAAGTTCTTCAATTTTCTGAACATGATAATGTCATCCTAGTAGTGTATCGTCTGGAAGGAGATGCTGATCAATGGTGGAATCTTATTAAGAATACGAGGAAAAGGGATTAAATTGAGTCCATGGAATGGGATAAGTTCAAGAACTTATTTTTCAATAAGTACTTCCCTCGTATTCTCCGAAAAAAGATGGATAAAGAGTTTCTTTAACTGAAGAAAAAGGATGATGAATTTGTTGGTACCTATGAAGGAAATTTTACAAGACTTTCAAGGTACGCTTCTGGTATTATTATCCAACATGAGAGTAAGATAGATCGATTCTTTAGTGGCTTAAAACTGAGTCTTCGAATGGGCTTAGCAATAAAGGACTTCAATAGCTACGAGGAAATCGTTCGATGTGCTCTCAACGTTGAGATGGAGATTGGAGTAACCCATCAGTCATATGGGTTTGATAAGAAGAGGAAAATGGAATTCATAGGAAAATCTAAATAGCACACTGAAAAGAAGATGAGATTTCCTTTATGCTCAAAGTGTGGGATGAAACATGGAGGGAGTTGTCTTAAAGGGACAAGTAAATGATTCAAATGTGGAAAGGAAGGTCATCAAGAATTTGAATGCTGCAATGATGGGAAGAAGATGTATAATGATGAAAAAAAGGAAGGGACACAGAGAATGAACCTACTACACTTCAATGTTTCAAGTACAAGGAGAAGGGGAATTATGCCAATAAATGCCCTAATCCAAGGGTTGTTGATGATGATCGACATCAACTAAATCTTAAGGCTAATGAAAAAGGAAACTCACAAGAAATTTCATTCAGCGATGTGGAGTAGGATAACGAAGTTGTGAAAGGTACACTTACCATCCACTCTAATGTTGAAAATGTTTTATTTGATTCTGGATCCACCCTCTCATTTAATTCTGAAGAATTTTCTAAGGGTATCATTGTATTACCTCAACAATTAGATGTTGAGTTAGTTGTGACAACCCCTAATGGAACAACGGTCGCATCAAAAGTGTATAATTCTTCTCCGATTGAGTTTGTGGGAAAGTGCTTCCTGAAAATATTGTGATCCTCCCTATAGTAGAATTTGATGTGATTCTTGGCATGGATTGGAATTCTCTATATGGAGCACATATCAATTGCCAATGAAGGGAAGTCACATTTCATATTCCAGATCAATCTATGATCGTCTATCGATGCAAGGATGAAAATAACCTTCCAGTGGAAATTTATTCCATCTTTTGGGTCTCGATTCCACTAAATGAGGGTTATTTATCTCAAATGGCTGGAGAGAAACTCACGATTATGAATATTCCCATCGTATGGGAGTTTGATGATTTCTTTCCAGAGGAATTGTCGGGTCTTCCACCAAATCGTGAAGTTGAGTTTTCAATAGAACTCATATTGGTTGCTTTGCCTATTTCAATGACACCTTATAGAATGGAACCAATTGAGTTGCAGGGATTGAAGAAGCAACTCCATGTGAATCATGATAAGGTATTCATACTCCCTAGTGCATCACCTTAGGGAGCACCAATTCTATTTGTTAAGAACAAAGATGGATCAATGAGACTCTGCATTGATCATAGAGAAATTAACAAGATAACTATCAAGAACAAATATCCTCTCCAGCGCATTGATGACTTATTTGACCAACTACGAGGAGCTCAATACTTTTCCAAGATTGATCTTCATTCAGGGTATCATCAATTAAGGGTCAAAAGGGAGGATATACCAAAGGCGTCTTTCTGTACAAGGTATGGACACTATGAATTTATAATGATGCCTTTGGACTAACTAATTCCCCTGCTATCATCATGGATCTGATGAATAGAGTCTTTAGAGACTATCTTGATCAGTTTGTGGTAGTATTTATAGGTGATATTCTTGTATATTCTAAGAGAAAGGAAGAACATGAAGATCACATGAGATTATATTGAAGACCCTGATAAAGGTTAAGCTTAATGCCAAATTTACCAAGTGTGATTTTTGGCTTCAAAAAATTTCATTTTTGGGTCACATATTCTCAAAATAGGGGATATCTATGGATCTAGCAAAAACAGAGGTTATCGAAAGATGGTCGAGACCAACAATCGTAACTGAGATCCGAAGTTTTCATGGTTTGGCTGGATATTATCGACGTTTTGTGAAAGATTTTTCACGATTATCTATTCCACTCACCAGGTTGACTCGGAAAGTAGTTAAGTTTGTTTGGACGGAGGAATGTGAAGAGAATTTCAAGGAGTTGAAAAGAAGGTTATCCAGTGCACCTGTGCTCACACTTACATATAGTGGAGAAAGGTTTGTGATCTACAATGATGCATCCAAGAAGGTATTAGGGTGTGTTCTTATGCAAAATGATATGATGATAGCTTATGCCTCACGACAGTTGAAAATCCATGAGAAAAATTACCAAACTCATGATTTGGAGTAAGGTGCGGTAATCTTTGCATTAAATATTTGGAGGAATTATCTTTATGGAAAAAGGTGTGATATTTATACTGATCATAAATGTTTAAAGTATATTTTCACACAAAAGGAGCTGAATATGCGCCAATGAAGATGGTTGGAGATGATTAAAGATTACGACTGCTCAATTCATTACCACCTAGGGAAAGAAAACATGGTGGCAGATGTATTAAGTCGACAAGACCATGCTACCTTATCCATGATGAGAATCACAAAAGATCCAATATTTATGGATTTACAAAGGATGGATCTTGGAATTATAATGGATGGGGGGAAATAGTATTTTTTCTCAAATAAATGTTCAACCATATATACATGTCAAGATTAACGAGGCATACAAAGAAGATGCAGAGTTACAAAATAGGTGAGAAATGTTCCTGAATTCAACCTTGATTGTGATGGGATAATAAAGTTCACGAATCGGGTTTGTGTTCCTCCCATCCCCAAATTAAAGAAGGAGTTGATGGATGAGGCTCATAGTTCCTCATTCTCTATTCATCCTGGAAGCACAATGATGTATAAAGACCTGAAAGAGTACTTCTGGTGGGATGGCATGAAAATAGAAGTTGGTGAATATGTCTCTCGATGCATGGTTTGTCAGCATGTTAAAGCTAAGGGACATAAGTCTAAGGGGATGTTACCACCATTACCCATACGCCAAATGGAAATGGGAAAACATCACTATGGACTTTGTCACAGGACTTCCTAAAACATAAAAAGGCAATAATGCTATCTGTGTCATAGTTGATCGTCTTACAAAGTCTGCACACTTCATTGCTATTAGAGAAGATTTCTCTCTGGATCAGCTTGCCAGGATATATGTAAAGGAAGTTGTACGATTGCATGGAGTACCACATTCTATTATATCTGATCAGGATTCGAGATTTACCTCGATGTTCTGGCGAAGTCTTCAGCATACTCTAGATATAGAGTTGAGTTTCAACACTGCTTATCATCCTTAGATAGACGGACAGTCTGAGAGAACAATTCAAACTCTATAAGATATGTTGAGAGCTAGCTCTATGGATTTCAAAGGTGGTTTGGATCAACACCTACCTTTGGTGAAATTTTCTTATAATAATAGCTTTCACTCTAGTATTCAGATGGATCCTTATTAAGCTATCTATGGAAAGAAATGTAGGACTCCAACTTGCTGGAATGAAGTTGGGGAAAGAAAGCTATTAGGACCTGATCTTGTTGATGAGATGACAGAAAAGGTCCGATCAATTCAACAACACGTAAGAGAATCTCAGAGTCGATAGAAATGTTATGCCGACAACCGAAGAAAAGACATAGAGTTTGAAGTGGGTGATAAAGCGTTCTTACGAATATCTTCCTGAAATAGGGTCATGAGATTTGGAAAGACGGGGAAGTTGAGCCCTAGATATATGGGTCCTTTCGAAATACTCGATCATGTTGGAAAGGTATCTTACCGATTGACGCTTCCACCGAATCTATCTCAAGTTCACGATGTGTTCCATGTATCTCTCCTAAGAAAGTACATACCCAATCCTTCACATGTACTCAGCTCAAAAAGTTGTACCGCTAGAGCAAGAGCTTTCTTACGAAGAAAAGCTGATAGAGATTCTGGATCGTTGAGAAAAATTCCTATGAAACAGGACCACTAGATTGGTGAAAGTTTTCTAGAGGAACCACCAATTAGAAGAAGCTGCATGGGAGCTTGAGGATATTATGAGGGAAAGGTATCCTCATCTGTTAGTTACAAAGTGACAAATTTTGAGGGCGAAATTCATTTTAAGGGGGGTAGAATGTAACGCCCGAGACTTTTATGAGAAATATGTTGTTTTTATGTTATATAAATCATCAAAGAATCTTTCACAACACACAACACTAGCTTGGAATGCTTTACACGCAATCGCGGCATTCCTCAATTTCTTGTGTCGTACGCAATACCGAGTTTCACTAAACAACAATATGCTATTAAAATATTATTAAAACCAGCCATTATGAATAGTAATAACAAATTTTTGAAATTTAGTAAATTTTATTTTTCAAAATAGAATTCATTATTGGATTTGGAATATCGAAATTAGCTTTGGGTAAAATTTTGGTACTTTTCAGATAACGTTCATATTTTGATGAATAGTGAAAATTACAAAATTTTAATTAAAAACAACTATTTTAATCGAAATAATTAATAGTGGTAAATTATTAATTTGAGTGGTTTTAAAATATATTTAGATATATTTTTACAATTTAAAACAATGATGTTCAATGGATGTAATTTCACATTTAAACAGAACATAAACAAGTGTCCATCTTTTGATAGTTATTATCTCTTAAAAACACGCTATTTGTTTTGACGACGAGAATTAATTTTTAAATTAGTTAATTTAAATGATACGTTTTGAATTTGGTAAAATAAACATAATTTTTTATTTTGTAATATCAAATATAGCTTAGGCCTAATTTTTGGTATTTTTCTGGAAACGTTCATTTTTTTGATGAATAGTGAAACCACTAAGTGGTAGTTAAAAAAATGAATTTTTCATAAAACATAATTTTACAGCTTATGTGAGTAGAATTTAAAAAATCTGAGAGACACGGTTAATATCAATGAATAAAATGTGGTTCAATGAGATTAAAATAATTTTCGATGAATAGTAACATTTTACTTTTTTTACCACTGTTAAAAGTAAATAGGGTAACTAAGGGTAAAAATGATATTATTATTACCCTAACACATGTCCTAATTCTATTGGACAAGTATAGTTCATCCAAAAAAACCTTACAAATAATATATGACCATTTAGGCCCACATGGATTAGATTAGGACATTTATTATTAAATTATTTAATGAGGGGTTAAAATAGTTAAAATCAATGATTAATAAGTAAATAATTTTTAATTTAGGGTTATACATAAGATAAATTCGACTATAAATATTCATTAGAAAGATACAACTATTTCCTACATAATTATATTTTATTTATAATTTTTAGACTTTAAATAATTTAATTTATCTATGACACAATGATGATGTAGTAATTATCTTATTAATGAAATATTGTCATAATTGATGTTATAAATACCCAAATAAATGTAATTTGATAATTTTTATGAATTAAAATAATTTTATATGTTAGTATGACATGTTAATATTGATTGAATTAACTTTTTTCGAACTAATCAATCTTCTATGATTTTCACAAAAATAAATTACCAAATAGTGTCAAAATTGACATAAAATAGTTTTTAAAACAAATATTATATTATGAATTGATATTTTATTCCTAAAAATATAAGGATCGGCCAAATGACTTAGATAATGTTATATAAATTAATAATAAAAAACTTGTGGTTCGTTTGGCTTTTTATGGTAAGTTTATTAACCATAAAGTGTAAGAATACAAAAAGGCATAGTAAATGTAAAATTATCTAACTTAATGTTAAATCTAACATATAAGGTTAATATAATGACCTAAACTTGACTAAATTATATTGGATGAGATTATTTCTACCCATACCCACCTTATATTAGAAATAAATCAATTTTGAGCTATTTAAAACCGAATATGGCTTTATAAAAAATATATTTTTAGTTTTTCCAAAGGTGACCCTCTCCTCCCTTATAAAAGAGAACCTCCTCCCTATCTTCCTCGCACCACTTTGAGCCTTAAAGCTCAGCCAACCCCTGCCAATGTCTCCTCTACACTTCCCTAGAAACATCCTATAGGTCCTGGTATTCTTCAATGAACAATTTTAGTGCCCTAAATGGAGGTCTCAAAGAGGCGCTTCAAAGAAGAGGTAATGTCCATTACCAATTCGTTCAACTTTATTTCTTGTTCCACTTATTTTTCGTTAGTTGTTTCATTATGAATTAATAACATCAGTATCACTAATATACTGATAAGTTATTAATAGTATGAAACAACCCTATTTCACCATTTATCCATCCTACAGAAAACGAAATCACCGCGTGTGCGTACGTACCGAATACCGTCTCCACGTCGTGGTGTGATCTATTTTCCACCACCACCTTACATGGATGGGTATAATGGTGTAAATAATGAATATATATGATTATTGTAAATTGATATCTATTCTGAAATAGTATAAATACACTCCAATACAATTGCACGATCATGGGAACGATATCATCGCTCGTGCGTACGTACGGAATACCGTCTACACGACGTGATGCGGCTCGTTATACATGATCTTCATTGCATAATGATTATATAAATGAATTTAATGAATTAATATGATATATATTACACTAATACCATTCTATAAATGATGTATCTATAACCTAAAGATAATAATAAGAATTTATTCGACAAAACACGCATAAGAACAAAAAGTTATAAACACCCGAATAACAAGTAGCAATGAAATATTACTAATAATAAGCTAAGAATATGACCATATATGATATAATAACAATGAGTATGATTCTGGAATAAGTCAATGAAATTATTTAAATAATTATACAGGAGTTTTGGACACATGCGAAGCAAATCAGACCTAAGGTAAGGGAAAATATCACAATCTCATTTTTGTCAGAGATTGTTTATACTTTGGTATTTACTGGGGTATATTTTATCATCCACATCCATGTTTCCTTAATATGTAATGTTATTTAAATCCACCTACAATTGTTTAAATCCAATTTTACCCTTCTGTGTGTTTTTAGTAAAAGATATGAAAGGAATATTTTTTCGTTTTTCGTACGAGGTACGTTTTGACTTTTCCGAAAAAAGTACGAGAAGAATGTTTTTTAACTTACATGGAATGAATGGATTTTTAAAAAATTATTTCCAAGAAGATTCATATACATGTTTTAAAGTTTATTTTTAATCAACTTCTTTTTTATATAATTTTATGACATATTAAGAATGTAATGGTGTTTTTGAAGTAGAAAGGATATTTTCCTCAAGAATGGAGTTCAAGTGTTTTATCAAAATTATTTTCCATCTAAGATAACAAAGGGTTCTGTTTCTTTCTCTATTATTAAATTGATTTGATTATGTGGTGATGGAATTATTTTTATGAATTCCTTTATCTTATATTAATTTTTTTATGATGTCACGATGTTTAAGAATCCCATTTTTATCACATGGGTTATGCTATGATGTATGGTTTATGATTTTGTGGCACACATAAAAATGGTATCATTATGAGATGGGTGGGAACTATATCTCCCTCCAATTCATTGGTTAAAGATTTTATATCTCATTAGATAGACATGGCTAGAACGGAAGTTTAAACCGGTTCAGTGAAACATGACTGAAACGAGGAATGAACTCGGTTCAGAAATGGACTTTGTCCACTAAGATAGTCTTGGCAATGAGTCTTGACTAATAAGAAATGATTCTATATGATTATGTGTGTATTCCACAAAGATTAATTTTTTATGTTATGATTATTGTGATTACATTTCACTGCCATGATTTATCCCATGTTATGAAATTTTGATATCTTTTGCAGGGTAAGATTTCTAAAATGTTATGTTCTTATGAATATGATGTGATTGATATTTATTTTGTTTACCCTTAATGAGAATTTGAGATCACTCTTTTGTATGTTTTATTTCCCCAGGTCAAGAAGAAGGTTATTAAGTAATATATTCCAAAAGTGACTATACATATGATGAAATAAATGGGAGACAGTATAGACGCTTTATGAACCAGTTGTTTATGTTTCCCAGTTTCTAAAGACCATATACCTATATGTTCTTTTCCAGGTTTTTTTATATGTTGTAATAAGTGTGCTTAAATTGTGAAGTAATAACAATTTATGTAAAGTATGGGTCATTATATTAAGGAAATATGATACCTCTCAATCAGGTAACTAATATTGGTTTGATCAAAAGGTATTCCTTTGATGGATTTTACATAATAGGAGGATTTTTTTTATTAGTGGATGGATTTTTAGGTTCTATATTGGATGATTTTTTTATGATACAGAGTGGATTGTTCCGTTAGAGGGAGTGGGAGGAGGGGATTCCTTTTTATAGTGTGGAAATAATTAAACACATGTAAATTTTGGAAAAGGTAATTCCACGAATTTTTTTTCCTTCTCATGTTGATAAATTATTTCGAAAAATAAAATAAAAGAGAGTATAGAATAAAAATACATCTATAAAATATATCATTGATATGTTTCTTTGTCAACATCAACAATTATTAATGTTTACACCCATGTTAACCTTAATTTTACCTTAGTTGTTGTAATTAATTTTAATTATATTTGATAATAATTTTTTGGAAAAATAGATATTTGACTATATTATAATTTATAAATTATTCTTATTGAAAATATGGAATCATGTTTCACACATTTCAATCAAATAAAAAAATTATATTAAAACTGTAGGCAAGACGACAATGTCAAGATTTAAATTTAAAACCTCTAGATGTTTTCTTGGGTTTTATGGAGAAATTAAAAGTGAAATTGATTGAAATTATAAAAAATAATTCAATTGAAAAATATATGATACAACTAAAAAATATTAAAAATTTTATATTTTATTTATCTTTTAAAATAAATCTTATTATAAAAAATTTCATTAAAAACTATACTTTTTCACAATTTGTTAAAAAAGTGTATCATCATAGGAAAATATAAATAATTTACCCGAACAAAAATTTTATGTTATCTATTTAAATATGATTTTAAAATTGATGTATTAAATTTAAAATTGTTACCAAAATTTTATTTAAAATATATTTTTCATTAAAATATAGTTAAAATGACTTAACAAAAATACTATATTTTATGTGTAATATTGGGTTCATTTTATTTAATGCATACCAAATCTATTGGATGAATTTAAAAAAATTATTGAATATATATATATATACCACATTAATATCATTCTCTAATTGTAATTAACATAATTTATTAGGGCAATATTGCTTTATTAGCATAAGAAAGGTAATATTTTTTGTTATATTCAATCGGTTTCCATATTTATTTTTAATTAATTTTTAACCCATGAGTTAATTTCGTATTTATTCAAACCATTTATTTTCATAATCTAGTTAAAGAATTCCATAAATACTATTTTAACGGCCTGGTAATATTAAATAATATTTTAATAATATATTGACATTCTGTAGAACTGGGTGTTTCTTGTAACTGACGAAATTTGATGAAACTCATTAACTTGTGTGACGTATTCTTAATTAGTATCACGTTCAATAGAAAGTATATCATGGATTTACTTTATATAAAATAGTAAATGAATTTTAATTTCTCGATGTCTTATATTCCCTTATGTACCCAGTGAAATGTGTTATACACTCTATCAAAATACAAAGTTCCTATATTTGAATTTTTGGGTGTTACAATGGTAATCCTTATGTAACCATGGGTAGTTAGGGAAATTGAAATTAATGATTAGTTAAATTATTTTTAATTATTTTTATTTATTTATATTTAATTGAAAGTCTTTTTTCCCCTATGATAGTATGAATTTCCATATTTCTCTATTATGATTTATAATCATAAGGACTCATTGTTATCTACTAATTTTGTGAAACATTATTAAACCATAAATACATAAAATTTAGATATAGGGGGAAGATGACATTAAACCTCAATAATTGAATTCAATTTTTTACTGAAATTTAGATAAGGGGGTTGTATGCGCTGTCTAGGCCCTTGGACTGCTACCATATTCAGTTACCATTCATGATCTAGTTGTGGAACATTAGAGGGACATTATCATGATTTTTTTTCTATAATAACTTTTCTGGAAGTCATCAGTAGTTAATGATTAATGATATCCTCAAGTGTTTGATGAGAGGGTGAGAATAATTTATTGTTTCTTGGGTTTTTTAAAACTCCTAGGTAAATTATAGTGATTTGTGAAAACGACTTACTACAAGTATTGTGCATGAATATATGGGATATGATGGTAAAAATAACGAAACATGAGGCAACAGAATGGAAATCGATCATGGATTTATTTACATATCAGTTTTATAAAGAGTCTATGATGTTGGCCAATGACACTACATTTTTGAATCATGAGAAGGGTGATAAGACTTTGAATGTATATGAAAAACATTTTTATGATCAATATGTGTTTTCAAATGAGATTGCATCATATTAGAATATAAAGGATATACTATTAGAGTTTGTACATTGATTGGATATTTGTTCTCAGGTTTTTTTGATGATGCCTTCCAATAGATATATACTAGATAAATAACTAATGGTCATGATAGTTCATGATTGAATATCAGGGTTATTGGGAGATTCATTCACTCCCAGTGGAAATGTGTGTTTCACTAAGGGAATGAGGAAGAGTGATGATTCTCAGTATGGTACACAGTACTAGTGTCATTATATAACTCATGTGATTCCATGATGAGTTCCACTTGATTGATAAAAATGTGGAAATATAAAACATTCAATGAGGGTTTTCACGGAAGAACCCATGAACAATGGATCCTATAGATACTCATGTGACATGATGAGATTATACCATATTTAATAAAAACTACTTTTTGGAATGGGATTATTAGCCCCTTCAAAAACTATTGAAAAATCATATTCATCTTGTGAAAAATTATTCCAACCACATGCAAGTTGAATGAAACTTCTTCACACAGTGGAAGAGTCTCCAGAGAAACCAGATATGGGTTGAGCCACTATAAGAGGTATAATTACATTGAGTTCATCATTATTTACTTCTCTATTTAATATAGGATAATCTAATTCCATTATTTTAATCTTATTTATAATCTTATAAATCATTTTATTGGGATTTTATCTTGTGTAATCAATATTAATATATAAAATGGTATGAAGAGAGAACATGGTCTATATAGTCCCTCTAGTTTTTTTCACTCTATTAGTTAATGATTTTTCCTAGATTTTTTTTATTCTCAAATGGAACAAATTGATTTAATTTTCAGGATGAATTTTCAAATTTCCAATAAATTCATGTTTTACTATTATTATTAATTATTATCCTTCACTATATTCTATGGTGTTTTCCATGATTTCCAAGGAGAAATAAACCAATGATCGCATAGAGCAAGACCATACTGTCTAGTTTTAGGGTTAGTGATATCAATGAATACCTTGTATCTTTAGCAGTAATCTTTGAGCCATGATCTCACATCGGCATTCATTGAAATTTCGAATGTGTTTCCTTTAGTGTTTTATGTTCTGATAGTTGAAAGGACGGTTGAGATCTCGATTGAATTAAATACTGGAACCGAAAAAATATATATCCCCACTTATTGTTTGACATTAAATGATGTACTAATTTGATGATCTTATTGAGAAAGGCTTTTTACACCTGTGTATATCACCATGGAAAATTCCCATTCTCTTTTCTAATATAAAAAATTGTTAAATTGGAAAATGAGTTGATTATTTAAATCTCAGCTGAGTTAAAATAATGAAAAATATACATTACTATGGATAGTTGATCTGTTTGATCATTTTAAATGGCTGAATTGGTTCTCAAATGATTTTCTTCATTACCGAAACCATATGTTTAAGACAAAAGAATATGAAATTTGGAGAAAAAACATTTGGAGGTGTACATAAAATATAAGATCATTATTATTCCCTTTGTTCTAACCAATGCTCTAATATTTTTCATGTATTTGGTGATTTGGATTTTTTAAGAGTTTCTTAAAAACATCATTGTATACATTCTGGATGACATAATCATTTAATCAATATTCGGTGAGGATCATGTGAAAACATGAGAAATTCTTTTTGTTTGATATGATTTCAATGAATTTGTTCCATTCTTTTGAAATGTGGTTTAAGGATTCTAAATGTGACGTTTTTGGGACATGTGGTTTCAGAACAAGGAATATTAGTAGATCCTGTGAATTTGAAGGCCGTTGTGACTATAGATAAACCCCAAAATGTCTTTAATATTTGTGATCCTTGGTCTTATATAAATATTATCATTATTTCATTATGGATTTATGAGCTGTATTCTATGGTGACTACACTAACTCGTAAGGGGGACATGTTTTCTTGGATCTATAAATGATAGAATTAATGAGTATATCTGAAACTTATGTTAAATACTACGCATGTGTTTACTATTACAAATGATGAGAATGTATATTTAATTTTTTAGGAACATGAGTTTCATGGTTATCTTGCATCCTCACATATGTTAATCATGTTCATTCTTAAGGAAATCATCATTTTTAGCCACCCTAGATGAATTATTGTCCCACAACCTTGAACATGAATCGCAGATCCATGCAGTATAAATTTTGGGGCATCATATCATAATAGAGAGGATTATGGTTTATTTAGAACATAATATCATGAGTTATATGTTATATATAAAATATTTAAATCTATACTAGAAGAGATGGATGGAATACTTGAATTCACTCTATTTCAACTCCACAAATTCCATGGGGAGGGAATGTCATTATAAATGTTTTTAGTAGGGGATAACAGACTTGAGAAGTGAATTTATCATCATATGTATGAAATTAACATATTTCGTTGAATAGTTTCATATTGGGTTTCTGGAATCTGGGTTTTTGTTATCACAGCTTGTCTCACATCAACAACATCTAATCTTGAAATGATTGTTCAGGAACAACAACTTTATATTGAGATTCATTGTGATTAAGTGTCTCTTTACAGTGAAGATAGATTTCATGATAGTTCATTCCCCCTAGAAGTAATTCCAAGCAGTAAGAACTATTTATTTGTACTATCATTGGAAAGAATATATATATAAATGGATTTACATAGTTCCCAGGGGATAGTAATCCAATGATCTACAAATATATTAATGACATCATTAAATAGTTTTGTTTTCCAGGTATGACATGAGGCCAGCCTTAATTTAATTATCATTGTTATACATTCATATAGGATTAGGTGCAGCACAAAAAACTATTGGGTATTATTCTTACACATACAATAGCTAGATGGATTTATGATAATATTTTTATGGCCATTTATTGTTTGGTTTTTGCATACATAATGAAATATGAATGTGTTAGTGGTTGTGATTTATTTTCAAAACAAATTATAAAACCTTATACCCATTTATGATACAAAAAAATGCGATGAG
Organism: Viscum album; assembly: GCA_963277665.1. Taxonomy (NCBI): domain Eukaryota; kingdom Viridiplantae; phylum Streptophyta; class Magnoliopsida; order Santalales; family Viscaceae; genus Viscum; species Viscum album. The sequence goes on from OY728157.1 coordinate 915,040,448, forward strand.
TCATTGAATCTCTATGTGAACATGATTTTTTATTTTCACTCTGTTCCTTTCTCGATAGTTTATAAAAGGGATATTTCATTCACATCACTTATTTGGAGAGGCATTCAATAGTAACATAGATATCTCCTTTTTTGAGTGATTCATCCCATTCACAGTCAGATGTGCAGAGTCAACGAGATATAAAAATTCATGAAAATATTCTACATGATTGTGATTTTATCATTAGTGGATCCTGAGATGATAAAATTGGGATTGTTGAGTTTTCAATTAAAATTATTACCATTCTACAATCAGAAAGGCAACTATTTAGGAATTATATTTCCATACATGTAAATTTCCATTATGTTGGTTAGAGATGGTGAATGTTCCTTGGTTGGACCAGGCTAGGTCCTAGAGATGATAACAATGATGTAGTTGAATTTTTAGGGAAACATTATGGAATATATTCAGTATAATTCTAATGATTATTGTTGACATAGAACATTGTAATTTCCAGTTTGTGACTAGGTTTTCCTGAATGTTTCACGTTGGTTGGGCCATTGATGGATTAGGAAGAGGGTGAATCATACTATATTATTTGTGGGACCTTTTGAGGTTTTTTAATATTCGGTAATGTAGTCTTACCATTTAGAAAATCATCCCTAGTAGTTATTGACACATTAGATGTTCCATATATCTCATCTATGAAACTATCTTTCTAATACATATGAGGTTATGAGATGTAGCGATGGTGTGGTTAAACGTGGTTTATGTATGACTGATAGGACTATCAAAATAGTTGACTCTAAATCATAAATAATTCATGGAAGGAAGATACCTTGGGTTTCAGTTATAAGGAAGCATAGTTTGGAATTTAATAAACATTGGTAGAGGGAGGCATAATGAGAGGTAAATGGCCTCATCTTTTAGGAGTAGAATATTCTGAGTAGAATTTATTGGGGATAAAATGATTTTATAGTGGGGAGGTTTTGACATCGTGTTACAATTTTATGGTCATCCTAATACTTAATTTATTTATCATTATTTTGTTGGGTTTCATTTTTTTTCTATGGAATAAATGTTGAAAATAATCAATGTTTCTAGGATAGTGCATGATTGGTGCATATTTTTTCCAAACTGTGATCCTTCATAGAAAAAATAGTTCCACCAAAGGAAGTTGACTTTTGCATGGTTGGTCCACGATTAGTCACATCGTGGACAGTCATAGGATAAATCTTGTGGTCTATTTAAAATATCCACATGGTTAGACTACATATTTTGTAAAAACCATGAGGATCTACCAAGGAAACAATGTTAACTGGTTTTTAATTAATATTAATTTTCACTAAAAGTACTTGAACCCCCCTTTTATTATCCTAAAAGATAGGAACGACCCATAAGAAATTTATTCCTTCCATGGAGCACCCTTGAATGTTTTTTGGACCCTCATACCCCTTTTGGGTGTGATATTATGCATGGGGAACCACCTTAGATCTTATCCTGTTTAGTTTCAACTCTCCATTTTCATTGACCCTTGATTTAAATAATCTTCCCCAAGGGTTAATGAGTCCCCATGATGTTTTTTGGATCTAATAACAATATTTTTGTTTGAAATATAGGTTTTAATGATTTATCTTTGTTACAATAATTCTTTGTTAGATTTTTCTATAAATGGTTTTTTTATTCATGATCCCATTATCCTAATGTATGTGGTTTTTTCTTGGGGGAAAATGCATGTATTCCTGAAATTTGTTAATATAATTTCAATTATTTGAATTAAATAAAATTTATTTTATCATTAATGGTATTAAAGGGGTTTGTTGGATAAACCCAATTCCATTGAGTTCGGGTTTTAAAATGTGTTTTTAGCAGGAAATTGGTCCCACTTCCATTGTATGGGGGTGTGTTTCTGAAAATTTTCAAAATTATAATTGTTTATATTTAATATTGGTTTTCATATATATTAATTTAATTAAATTATTAAATTTAATTATGGATATATATTTGATGGTAGTGTGTGAAAAACAAATACCATTTAATTGGGGGTTTATTTTGATATACATGGAACCAAGTAAGAAATTATATTATTGAAATTATTATGTGAAAATTTATCTTTGAAATTGGTTTAATAGGATTTATTTGAAATTGTATTGATTAGAATGACTGAATTGTTTTTTGATATAAATAATTGGGTTTTACCATGTACAAAATTCACATTTTTTATTTCAAAACATTTTAGTTTTTGAAAGGTAAATTGGAATATTATAAAAAGATAATAAGCTTAATTGTTTTTTCATATTGCATGAAATAAGTTGACTATAATTTTTTTTACTATAGAACATGAAATATATCAATAGATAATGAGTTATTTGGATGAAACATTACAATTTGAAACATTTCAATTCATAAAAGAAGCAAATCACATACCTTTGGTGAAGCTAATGAGTCCCCATTGTCATAAGTTGTAACACCCCAAGCTTCTATGGTACGTTTCCCTTCGAATAATGTTATAGCGTGTGTTGTACGCAACCTCGAGTTCTAACACACACCACAACTAATTAAACTAGCCGTTGTGAATAGTAATACCTACTTTTTGAAATCATATATATTCAATATTTCAAAATGGACTTCATTTTTAGATTCGGAATATCAAAATTAGCCTAGGGTGAAATTTTGGTACATTTCGGATAACTTTCATATTTTGATGAATAGTGAAAATTTCTAAATTTTAATTAAAAACAACTTTTTTAATCAAAATAATTAATAGTGATAAATTGTGATTTTGAGTGGTTTTAAAGTATATTTAGAATAAATTTTTACCATTTAATATAATTTTGGTCATTGGACATAATTATACAATTAAACCGAACATAAACAAGTGTCAATCTTTTGATAGTTATTATCTCTTAAAAACACGCTTTTTGTTTTGACAGCGGGAATTAATTTTAAATTAATTTCTGCCACTTCTGTATTTTGAATTTAGGAAAATGGATTCCATATTTGGAATCAGGATGTTTAAATTGTGTAAATAGGTAACTTTTATTTTTAGACAATTTGAATAATTACTGCGGTAAATATTTTATTTACCATGGTTAAAGGGTAAATCCGGTAAATAAGGGTTAAAAAAATAATATTATAATAATACAAAATTACCCTAAAACGTGTCCTAACCTTATTGGTGTACACATACCCGACCATGGGCATCCTTGGGTCAATTTGGGGACCCCTTGGAGCCACTTGTAAGTGATAATGACACATTATATTAATAAAGTTAAAATAAAAATAAAAATGGCATAAGATTACATCTTTTAGAAGAACAATTTTTACATAGGGTTATACATGTTGGATTTTTGATTATAAATATTCATTAGAAAGATAAAAAGATTTCCTACATGATGATATTTTATTTATAATTTTTAGACATCAAATAAGTTAAATTATTAATGACACAATAATGATGCAATGTTTACCTCATTAATAAATCATTTAAATAAATAAGATTATAATGATTAAAATATTATCTAAAACCTGTCCAATTCTTATTGGTTGATGTTATTTAGAATATGAGTCATCGTATCTTCGATCTAAATGATTTTTGGACCATTATAAACCGAATACAAATATATTATAAAGTAATACTTTCACACTTTCCTAAAGAGCCCCTCCTCTCCCTTATAAAAGGAGACCACTTCTACTCATTCCTCACACCTCTCAAGCCACTTGGCTCGTCCAAACACTGCCCAACTAAGCTCCCCACATCCCTCTCCTCCTCCTTGAAGCTTACCCTTAGGCAGAAAGCATTTCAAGAGGTCCTTTGGTTCCATCCAAATTGAGTTACCTAAATTAAAGGTAACGATTTCTCTTAAATTATTTTCATTTATTTTGCTTCTCCAACCCCCAAAATCTTTTTACTTCCCTTCTTTTGTAACAACACCAGTATCCTCAATATACTAGGATGTTGTTATAAGAAGTATTCAAACTACACATACACACAAATCCATCTAATGGATGATGAACATAATGTTTCTGTGGATGGCAAATTAACGCCTCACGAAACGATGATTGTTCAAATACATCTTACCGCCTCTCATGGTGGCCATTATGATGGAACTGTAATTAAATATGATATTAATGATATATATTTTATATATAAGCTTCTTTAATTCCATTTTATTTCATACCATTATTCGTTTCATGTTGTATATACATACGATAATTTCATTTGAGGAAGTGCGGACTACCGCCCCCTTAAAATGATATGACTCGTTCATACCACACATGGAACGTATAAAGGATGGTGTTAATGAAAATAAGTAACATATATAAAATATTATATTATACTGTAATAGTAATATACCTATGTATCATTTGGATTCGATTCTTTTAAAATAAAAATTAAATGGAAGTAGCGTTCGTGCGTACGTACGGACTACCGTCTCCACGAACGCGATGAGATTCATTCTCCATCGTATCCATTCAAGTATAATTATCATTTAATGATTTAAAAATGATGTTTAAGGACTTGATATCATTCTGGATATGAATAAGATACAACAAACATGACCTATGTAACAAAACATATAAAAGAAAATGAGTAAGTTAACACCCGAAACGACGATAATTCTAAGATATTATTAACAAATCAATGTTAAAAGATCATATATGATATCATATTAATATATATGATTCTTGTATAACAATTATTTCACCATTATACAGGAGGTTAACCCACCCCAACCAAGGAAAAGTACAAGGTAAGGGTTATTTCACAATCTCTTCTTTATCCGAGGTTGTTTATACGTAATAATCTACTGGGATCTCGTTATCATCCACATCCATGTTCCTTCAAAATGTATTTCAAAACATTTTTACTATTTACAAGAATATGGGTTAAAGTAATTTATACCCTTGTTTGACTTTTTATAAGAGGTTTATAAAGGAATCTTTCCGTCGTTTTCAAAACAAAGTCCTTTTTAACCTTTTCGACAGAATTGAGGTAAGAATGTTTTTTTTAACTTATACGGCGGGTGCGGTTATTTTCTGCCGTTATAAAATCGTCGAAGCTTTCCATACAAGCTTATAAGAATATTTTCAAAGAAAATGTTTTATTTTATATGGATCTTAAATGATTTCAAAATAAAAGGAGATACTTCTTTAAAAAGAATTTTGATTTCATCTATGTCAACATCCTTTGATGGATTTTAAGATTATTCGAAGTTGATTTATTATGATACAAAACTTCTATATTGTATTGAAGGTTTTGTGATATGTTTGACTGTGGATGTGCTATTTTTATACCATTCATAGTTTATGGTGAAATTATTGACATTTCTTATGCTAGTTTTAATACGAATGTTTACGTTATGTTTAAACCTTTTCATATGGGAATGCATTGGACTTAATAAGTGACGGGTGGAGCCCGCTATAGCTCCTCGATGCATCGGTAGGTCTCATGAGACAAACTAGTGTCTTGGCACAAGGCCTTGACAAAATCTTATTTGTAGTCTTGGCACGAGGCCTTGGCTATGTGGTTATGATAGTCTGGCATTATGCATTCCAACATTATGAAAGTGGTTATTGATATTGCATGTGATTATTCGATTAGTAGAATATCCATGTGAACAAGTAAATGGCATTATTTCATTTTACTTTTGCCATACTATGTTGAAGTTCAATTTTAAAAGGCTTTTGTTTTAGTAATTCATTGCCTTAAATGTTTATGCTTATTTCGAGTGTTCCGCTATATTGTTATCCTTACTGGGCATTTGAGCTCACCCCTTTTCTATGTTTTATTTTTCCCAGGTAATGAAGAAGTAAATTATGATTGACTTGCAGGGATATTATGAGGGGTTTATAGTTTGGACGTTGGAAGCATTATGTTGTTGTAGTAGTTTTTCATTTTATGATGTAATGTAAAACTTATGAATATATCTAGTGTTTCCAAGGCTACTAAACTAATCGGTCTTTCGAGATTTGATCTTTCTTGTGATCATGACAATGTTATGTAATAATGCACCGACTCTGGGTAGCTGGGGTCGGGGCGTTACAGTTGTTATCAAAGGAAGTTTAGTACAAACCTTGGAAGCTAGATTTAGATAAACTCTGATTAGAGCACGTAGACCTAAGATGAACTTTGAGGATTAGTATAGAAGAACTTCCTAGAATTTTGGTATTGTAGAGATTTTGTGAGTTTTTCGAGCAATACATCCCTGTCTGGATACGAGCAGGTAGAGGCGGCTCTGGCACAGATGTACCTAGGGGTAAAACCCGAAAACACCGCTTTGAGCTAGACTCGAACGGGAACTGGTGCACGACAACGGGCCTTGCTGCACTCTTGGTTACGACACTCCTGGGGGATATGCTTAGGATAACTCTCATTTTCTTTACAAATCATTATGAAGGGTTTATGAGTATATACTTCCTCAAAGAAAACATTTTTATGATTATGGATTATATCCATAAATAGTTCAATTTATGTTAAGTGTTTTATAAGTATGGGATTATGTATTTTGATTCATAAACTGATCTAGTTTATGCCATTGTTTAGAAATGGCGCCTAGTGGAAGAAATGGAAACCGTATCAATGCACGCACTCCATGTAGGGATTGCCCTCCTACTCAAGATAATTATAGTGGGGCTGGTGATGCAACTGGTGCCGATCAGCTAATCACCATACTGGGACAACTTACTCAGGTTATGAATAATAACCTTACCCGTATGGAGCACCCTGATCCGCAACGTGGAGGATCAATGTTAGATCGATTCATGAGGCAACAACCACCAACGTTCAATGGGAATACAAATCCCTTAGTAGCTGAGCAATGGATATTTTCCCTAGAGAAAATATTTCAGGCTTTGGGGAGCAGTGAAAGGGAAAAAGTTATCATGGCAGTTTACCGCCTCACTGGAGATGCTGATCAATGGTGGTCATTGATTCAAAATACGAAGGAAGTTGATGAAGTATCAAATATGGAATGGAGGGAATTCAAAGATCTGTTTTTAGAAAAATACTTCCCTCGCGACCATCGAGCAGATATGGAAAGACAATTTCTGAGTCTGAGACAAAAGGAGGATGAGAATGTCACAAAGTATGAGGCTAACTTTACAAGGTTAGCGAGGTACGCTGGTGATTATATTCGCAACCCAAGAAGTAAGATTGATCGTTTCTTTGATGGGTTAAAACCATTTCTCCGTCGAGCATTAGTCTCACAATCCTTTTCATCGTACGAAGACATTGTCTCATGTGCTATCAAGACCGAAAAGGAATTCTCTAAGTCTTATGACTTTAAAGAAAAGCAAGAGAAGAAGAGACCTGCTGATCAATCTGGGAATGGAAATAATGGGAAGAAAGGAAAGGATGAATATCCATCTTGTGGTAAATGCGGGAAGAATCATCCTGGTACTTGCTTGAAGGGAATGGGAGTCTGTTACAAGTGTGGTGAAAAAGGCCACCAAGCTCATGATTGCAAGGGGAAGAAGGAATCTACCAATGTTCAGTGCTACAATTGCAGGGAAATGGGGCATTATGCGAATGAATTCCCTAAGCGTCAGGAGAACTTACCTCAGAAAAGGCCAAGGGATCAAGGCCAGGCTTATGCTATCACTACTGCTGAGGTAGAAGCTCCGAAAGACGTGGTGGCAGGTAATTTAATGGTTTCCTCAAGTTTAGCAAATGCATTATTTGATTCTGGATCATCGCATTGTTTCATATCTTCCCAGTTTGCTAAGAAAATTAGATATTTCCAATTTGATTTAATAAGGGAGTTGTCAGTTAAAACTCCTAAGGGAAGTATCGTTGCAACAAAGTTTTGTGAATCAGTCCCCATTAGAGCACATAAATTTTCTTTATCTGCTGATCTCATCGTCATACCTATGATTGAGTTTGATATAATCCTCGGTATGGACTGGCTTTCGGACTATGATGCGAAGATTTATTGTAAGAAGAAAGAGGTTACGATTCTTGATGATAATGATAAGGAGCACCTTATTTTTAGAGCAGAATCGTCACCACCTAATTCTTATTTAGATCCACCCCCAGTAGCTCAACTAAATTCAATTATTGGGGAGGAAGAGAATGAAATAACTGTCGGTGAGGAAAGGAATGTTCAAATAGAGGATGTACCTGTTGTGAAAGAATTTGTAGATGTATTTCCGGAAGATTTACCTGGACATCCTCCAGAACGAGAAGTTGAGTTTTCCATTGATTTGATTCCTGGATCAAGGCCTATATCGAAGACCCCTTATAGAATGGCCACTGTAGAGTTAGTCGAACTAAAGAAACAACTAGAGGAATTGAGTAATAAGGGATTTATTCGCCCTAGTGTTTCTCCATGGGGAGCCCCTGTTCTTTTTGTTAAAAAGAAAGAGGGATCTATGAGGTTATGTATCGACTACAGGGAGATCAATGCTATAATGATAAAGAAAAAGTATCCCCTACCTCGTATTGATGATTTATTTGACCAACTGCATGGAGCTCAATACTTTTCAAAGATTGACCTTCGATCTGGATACCATCAGTTGTGTGTGAAGAAGGAAGACATTCCGAAAACTGCATTTCGAACCAGGTACGGGCATTACGAGTTTACTGTAATGCCGTTTGGATTGACTAATGCACCCTCTGTATTCATGGATCTGATGAATAGAGTCTTCAAGGAGTATCTCGATGAATTTGTGGTGGTATTTATTGATGATATCTTGGTATACTCCAAAACCTACGAAGATCATGAAAATCACTTGCGCATTATCTTGAAGACTCTGAGGAGGCATGAATTATATGGGAAGTTTAGCAAGTGTGAATTCTGGCTTCAGGAGATTTCTTTTCTTGGCCATATTGTCTCAAAAGATGGAATCTCTGTTGATCCTTCTAAGACCAAGGCAATCCAAGAATGGCCAGCACCTACGAGTATAACTGAGGTACGTAGTTTTATTGGCTTGGCAGGTTATTATCGACGTTTCGTCCAGAATTTTGCCCGATTGGCTAACCCATTAACGAAGCTCACACGTAAAGGGGTTAAATTTGTTTGGAAAAAAGAGTGTGAGGAATGTTTCGAAGAACTGAAGAGAAGATTAGTCAATGCTCCTATATTGACTCTACCATCGGGGAATGATGGGTTCGTTATTTATAGTGATGCATCGAAGAAAGGACTTGGCTGTGTCCTTATGCAGAATGATAGAGTTATTGCCTATGCATCACGACAGTTGAAAATTCATGAACAAAACTATCCTACTCATGATCTTGAGTTAGAAGCTGTGATCTTTGCTTTGAAGATATGGAGGCACTACCTCTATGGTGAAAAATGTGAGATTTATACTGATCACAAGAGTTTGAAGTATATTTTCTCACAAAAAGAACTCAACATGAGGCAAAGGAGATGGCTTGAATTACTCAAGGATTATGATTGTACGATACACTACCACCCGGGGAAGGCAAACAAGGTGGCAGATGCTTTAAGTAGAAAAGACCATGGAGTTTTGAACAATATGAGAATTGAAAGGGATCCAATTTTCATGGATCTAGTGAAGATGGACATGGGAATAACCAGGGAAGGTGAAACCTCAATGCTTTTTCAAATGGTTGCCAAACCATCTTTACTAGAAAAGATTAAGAGTTCTCAGGCCGATGATGAAGAATTTCAGAAGAAGATTAAAGCTGTGAATGATGGGAGATTGAGAGACTTTGTGTATGAAGATGGAATTTTGAAATTCGGGAAGAGACTTTGTGTTCCCAATATACCTGATCTAAAAAGGGAATTGCTGGATGACGCTCATAGTTCCAATTTCTCTATACACCCTGGGAGCACCAAAATGTATAGAGATTTGAAGGAACATTTTTGGTGGGACAACATGAATAGGGAGATTGCTGATTTTGTGTCAAGATGTATGGTTTGTCAACAAGTGAAAGCTGGAAGGCAACAGCCTGGAGGAGTCATGCAACCTCTTCCCATACCGGTGTGGAAATGGGACAATATTACGATGGACTTTGCCATGGGGCTACCAAAGACTCCTAGAAGGAACGATACAATATGGGTTATTGTTGATCGTCTTACCAAGTCCGCACATTTTCTTGCTATAAGAGAAGATCTACCCCTGGAACGTCTAGCAAGACTATACATTAATGAAGTTGTGAGACTTCATGGAGTACCCCTATCGATTGTTTCTGATCGTGATCCCCGTTTTACTTCAAGATTTTGGAAAAGTATTCAGAAATCCCTGGATACTGAACTTCATTTGAGCACTGCTTACCACCCTCAGACAGACGGACAATCAGAACGGACTATTCAGACCTTAGAAGACATGTTGAGATCTTGCTCACTTGATTTTCAGGGTATGTGGGATCAATATTTACCACTAGTAGAATTTTCCTATAACAATAGCTTCCATTCAAGTATTCAGATGGAACCATATGAAGCGTTATACGGAAAGAGATGTCGTACACCAACCTGTTGGGATGACGTTGGTGAAAGAAAACTTGTAGGCCCAGAACTGGTGGAGGAAACGGTGGAAAAGGTGAAAGTAATCCAAAATCACATCAAAGCAGCTCAAAGTAGGCAGAAGAGCTATGCCGATAATCGAAGGAAGGATTTGGAATTTCAAGTCGGTGATCATGTTTTCCTGAAGGTATCTCCATGGAAGGGAGTCATACGTTTTGGTAAGAAAGGTAAATTGAGTCCCAGGTACATCGGACCTTTTGAAATTCTAGAACGAATTGGGGTTGTAGCTTACCGATTGGCAATGCCGCCAAGTCTCTCCAAAGTTCACGATGTGTTCCACGTATCTCTGCTGAGGAGATACATGCCTGACCCAACGCATGTACTCACCTATGAGGAATTAGAACTGAAACCCGATCTTTCCTATTGTGAAGAGCCTGTCAGGATTCTTGATACGAGAGAACAAGTGCTGAGAAACCGGACGATGCGTCTGGTAAAAGTTTTGTGGAGAAATCATAAGATGGAAGAGGCAACGTGGGAACCCGAGGTACTTATGATGAAGAACCACCCGAGTCTTTTTATGCAGTAATACCCTAGAAATTGCGAGGACGCAATTATTTGAAGGAGGGGAGAATGTAACACCCCAAGCTTCTATGGTACGTTTCCCTTCGAATAATGTGATAGCGTGTGTTGTACGCAACCTCGAGTTCTAACACACACCACAACTAATTAAACTAGCCGTTGTGAATAGTAATACCTACTTTTTGAAATCATATATATTCAATATTTCAAAATGGACTTCATTTTTAGATTCGGAATATCAAAATTAGCCTAGGGTGAAATTTTGGTACATTTCGGATAACTTTCATATTTTGATGAATAGTGAAAATTTCTAAATTTTAATTAAAAACAACTTTTTTAATCAAAATAATTAATAGTGATAAATTGTGATTTTGAGTGGTTTTAAAGTATATTTAGAATATATTTTTACCATTTAATATAATGTTGGTCATTGGACATAATTATACAATTAAACCGAACATAAACAAGTGTCAATCTTTTGATAGTTATTATCTCTTAAAAACACGCTTTTTGTTTTGACAGCGGGAATTAATTTTAAATTAATTTCTGCCACTTCTGTGTTTTGAATTTAGGAAAATGGATTCCATATTTGGAATCAGGATGTTTAAATTGTGTAAATAGGTAACTTTTATTTTTAGACAATTTGAATAATTACTGCGGTAAATATTTTATTTACCATGGTTAAAGGGTAAATCCGGTAAATAAGGGTTAAAAAAATAATATTATAATAATACAAAATTACCCTAAAACGTGTCCTAACCTTATTGGTGTACACATACCCGACCATGGGCATCCTTGGGTCAATTTGGGGACCCCTTGGAGCCACTTGTAAGTGATAATGACACATTATATTAATAAAGTTAAAATAAAAATAAAAATGGCATAAGATTACATCTTTTAGAAGAACAATTTTTACATAGGGTTATACATGATGGATTTTTGATTATAAATATTCATTAGAAAGATAAAAAGATTTCCTACATGATGATATTTTATTTATAATTTTTAGACATCAAATAAGTTAAATTATTAATGACACAATAATGATGCAATGTTTACCTCATTAATAAATCATTTAAATAAATAAGATTATAATGATTAAAATATTATCTAAAACCTGTCCAATTCTTATTGGTTGATGTTATTTAGAATATGAGTCATCTTATCTTCGACCTCAATGATTTTTGGACCATTATAAACCGAATACAAATATATTATAATGTAATACTTTCACACTTTCCTAAAGAGCCCCTCCTCTCCCTTATAAAAGGAGACCACTTCTACTCATTCCTCACACCTCTCAAGCCACTTGGCTCGTCCAAACTCTGCCCAACTAAGCTCCCCACATCCCTCTCCTCCTCCTTGAAGCTTCCCCTTAGGCAGAAAGCATTTCAAGAAGTCCTTTGGTTCCAACCAAAGTGAGTTACCTAAATTAAAGGTAACGATTTCTCTTAAATTATTTTCATTTATTTTGCTTCTCCAACCCCCAAACTCTTTTTATTTCCCTTCTTTTGTAACAACACCAGTATCCTCAATATACTAGGATGTTGTTATAAGAAGTATTAAAACTACACATACACACAACTCCATCTAATGGATGATGAACATAATGTTTCTGTGGATGGCAAATTAACGCCTCACGAAACTATGATTGTTCAAATACATCTTACCGCCTCTCATGGTGGCCATTATGATGGCACTGTAATTAAATATGATATTAATGATATATATTTTATATATAAGCTTATGTAATTCCATTTTATTTCATACCATTATTCGTTTCATGTTGTATATACATACGATAATTTCATTTGAGGAAGTGCGGACTACCGCCCCCTTAAAATGATATGACTCGTTCATACCACACATGGAACGTATAAAGGATGGTGTTAATGAAAATAAGTAACATATATAAAATATTAAATTATACTGGAATAGTAATATACCTATGTATCATTTGGATTCGATTCTTTTAAAATAAAAATTAAATGGAAGTAGCGTTCGTGCGTACGTACGGACTACCGTCTCCACGAACGCGATGAGATTCATTCTCCATCGTATCCATTCAAGTATAATTATCATTTAATGATTTAAAAATGATGTTTAAGGACTTGATATCATTCTGGATATGAATAAGATACACCAAACATGACTTATGTAACAAAACATATAAAAGAAAATGAGTAAGTTAACACCCGAAACGACGATAATTCTAAGATATTATTAACAAATCAATGTTAAAAGATCATATATGATATCATATTAATATATATGATTCTTGTATAACAATTATTTCACCATTATACAGGAGGTTAACCTACCCCAACCAAGGAAAAGTACAAGGTAAGGGTTATTTCACAATCTCTTCTTTATCCGAGGTTGTTTATACGTAATAATCTACTGGGATCTCGTTATCATCCACATCCATGTTCCTTCAAAATGTATTTCAAAACATTTTTACTATTTACAAGAATATGGGTTAAAGTCATTTATACCCTTGTTTGACTTTTTATAAGAGGTTTATAAAGGAATCTTTCCGTCGTTTTCAAAACAAGGTCCTTTTTAACCTTTTCGACAGAATTGAGGTAAGAATGTTTTTTTAACTTATACAGCGGGTGCGGTTATTTTCCGCCGTTATAAAATCGTCGAAGCTTTCCATACAAGCTTATAATAATATTTTCAAAGAAAATGTTTTATTTTATATGGATCTTAAATGATTTCAAAATAAAAGGAGATACTTCTTTAAAAAGAATTTTGATTTCATCTATGTCAACATCCTTTGATGGATTTTAAGATTATTCGAAGTTGATTTATTATGATACAAAACTTCTATATTGTATTGAAGGTTTTGTGATATGTTTGACTGTGGATGTGCTATTTTTATACCATTCATAGTTTATGGTGAAATTATTGACATTTCGTATGCTAGTTTTAATACGAATGTTTACGTTATGTTTAAACCTTTTCATATGGGAATGAATTGGACTTAATAAGTGATGGGTGGAGCCCGCTATAGCTCCTCGATGCATCGGTAGGTCTCATGAGACAAACTAGTGTCTTGGCACAAGGCCTTGAAAAAATCATATTTGTAGTCTTGGCACGAGGCCTTGGCTATGTGGTTATGATAGTCTAGCATTATGCATTCCAACATTATGAAAGTGGTTATTGATATTGTATGTGATTATTCGATTAGTAGAATATCCATGTGAACAAGTAAATGGCATTATTTCATTTTACTTTTTCCATACTATGTTGAAGTTCAATTTTAAAAGGCTTTTGTTTTAGTAATTCATTGCCTTAAATGTTTATGCTTATTTCGAATGTTCCGCTATATTGTTATCCTTACTGGGCATTTGAGCTCACCCCTTTTCTATGTTTTATTTTTCCCAGGTAGTGAAGAAGTAAATTATGATTGACTTGCAGGGATATTATGAGGGGTTTATAGTGTGGACGTTGGAAACATTATGTTGTTGTAGTAGTTTTTCATTTTATGATGTAATGTAAAACTTATGAATATATCTAGTGTTTCCAAGGCTACTAAACTAATCGGTCTTTCGAGATTTGATCTTTCTTGTGATCATGCCAATGTTATGTAATAATGCACCGACTCTGGGTAGCTGGGGTCGGGGTGTTACATGAGTTCAACTGTATTTATGTACATAATATTGTTTCACCTTGACAATGTAGTCGCATTATACGAGAACTATCATAATATCATAGGTATATATCCATTTTTATATTATATAAATTTAAAATAAATATATTCCATTTTTTTAAACTGTTTTACATGAATTCTATTTATATAAACAATTATATATTTATGTGTTTATTTAATTAATATTTTAAAAGTGCCAATATTTAGGAAATGATCCTTCAATTTAAAAGTAAATCCTTTCGTATTTTTATTCATTATAAAGAAATTAAAAGCATAGATTTCATAAATTAGTCTTACTAAATTCCACGTATTTTTAATTTAAATTGAATTAACTCTTTTTTTAGTTTAATATTAGCATCAGTTATCCAATCATTGGTGAGACCCTACTGAGAATTTTACCTCTCAACCTACTTGTGTCATCGATTGTATGTAGATTATATCAATACTAGTTCAAGGAGGGGTAAATCACTACATGGTGGTGGCTCTACCTATTGAAAGATAGACATGATGTGTTTCCTCCATTAGTACTTGGGCAATTATTCTAGCATTCTATTACTTTTGATTATATTACATTAGGTTGTTATACTTGTTTAAATTATATTAATTTACTACTATTGGAGTTTCTTGTGTAGGAATACTTATTTATTTTGTTTTTTTTTTCAGTTTTTTGTGAAAAATAAAATACCATTATCCTTTTATATGATTCAAGGAGCTAGTCGCTGACCTGTGGGGATAGAGAACACCCATTGGGCCATGTTATGATTATCTTATTTATCAGATTACAAGTACACTCATTCATGTTCCTAACAATACTGAAAACTATATTTATGTTGTTATATAGTGAAATTAAATCCAACATGTTATGGTAATATGTTCCCTATGTGGTTAAGTAATTGAAACTAGATTTTATATGATAATTATTTATTCTAATTTCAGTTCCATGTTTTCTTCTATATTTCAATGTAATATAAAATTACTATGTTTTATTTCACAATGTAAATATCATTAACTCATTCTTTCACACAGATATAACTCATTTTAAATGGGCTTTCATAATCAAAATTATTATATTCCTGAATAATGATAAATGATATATTGGTTGTCATTTCATTATAATACAATCCTTCATATTTCATATGTTATCATACCTACATGTTCATATTACTCTCCCTAATTTTATTCAATTGGTATCTTTAATGATTCAGTATAGTGGGCATCAATGATAACCCATTTCAAGTACATCCAGTTTTTTATAATATAGAAGAATATCAAGTAAAAAACATATAAAATGGTATCATATTAATTTAATTTTATGATAAATGTTATAGAATACTTTTAATATAAATTTATTAGGAATCTTGTTTGAAAATACACTGATTCTATAGTTTTTAGGGAATGGTTTATTTCAATATTTAATTTATATTCATATAAAGTGAAATATTTTGTGTAAATGTTGTGGTTTTGACCTCATTATTATTATTAGATAATTTTTGATTTAAATTTAGAGGATTTCTTGAAAAATTAGAATTATGAAATATAAAACTACAATAATATAACTAAATTTTTAAAATGTTGTTCAATGGTGTTGAAAATTGAATATAATATCATTTCAATTTTAATGTTTTTATCCTAATTTAGAACATCATAAATTTGATATTTATTATAATATGATTGTTTACATAGAATATTAATATTCAGTACTCATGTTAACCTATTTTTTATGGGTTAAATGACTAACAATGATAACAGGTATGAATAATCTATTCAGGTTATTTCAAATTTATTCATTGATACAAGTCAAAAAAATTCCTAAATATCATTAAAATTCCCAAAAAAAATATTAATTTAGATAAATACTGATTAATAAATGTTTATCAGTGAAAACATTTAGTAGTGACATGATTTCAATACATGTATATAATCATTCTTTTATATCATTTTCAGGGAAAACATTTCATATAGAAATTATTATTCATACTATAGTAAAATTTGATGTGATTTTTTTATTATTCTATCTCACTCCACATAGATTTATTTTAATAACAATTTTAGATGAATCATATTTCTAATCATAAAAGATATTGTGATCAAATATTCACAAAATGAATGTTATGAAATTTGAAACTACATTAAATCACTTATATTAATCTGAATACTTAAAATGTAAATATAATCATCTAAAATTATTGAAGGGGAACATAGTATATATGATATGATGATATTGTTGTAATATAATGATGTATTTATAAAATATATTCATAGTCCTTCCATGGATTTTTATGTTTAGTTTGGAATAGAAATAATAAATACTCATATTCAAATATAAGATACTCATTATAAAATTTAAAGGGCCGATATTGATTCATTATTGAGAAAACTGGAATGAGCAATAAATTAGGGTTATTGACTACCATGTGATTTCTCATATGGTTCCCTAGTCAACACTATTACAAATAATTATAGATCAATACCTATAATAATTTATTATGACCAATGTAATATAATCATTATCTAGAAGAAGTATCTCCCCAAAAATATTGGTGGATGTTTTAGTCTATTTATAGGTGGAAAATAAATCCCAAAAAAGGAAATTTGGGATGAATATAATCATGTAATTGTTAAATTATATGATATATTCACGTACTCCTTTCATAAAATATATTAAAATAAAAAACTGATAATGATTCGATTAATAAATAAAATTGACGACAATATCATCTGTGATATTAAGAATAAATTCACTACAGATTTGGTTTCTCAAATTGTTGTAGTAAATATATATATATTTTAGTCAGATATTCATAGATAATGGAATACATTGAACATTATATAATGATTCAAATAATGAATGTCAAAAATGAGAAAATAAATGCATTGTTTTTCATGTCTGTTTTTTAAATAAAAATAAACATTATTTTGTCATAAAATTATAATTTATGATAAATATTATGATTCATTAAAGTATATTATTATTCAAAAATGGATAAAATAAAATATTGTAACATAGATCCACTGATTAATTATATTATATGAATATTATAGGTATTTTGGCAAAAAATTTCTTGATTTTAGAAAACAAAATCCTTGATAAATAATAAGAGAGTTATGTTAATATAAATTGAATAATCTGACGATATTTTAAAGGATATAAAATAAATGATAACTATTACTCAAATAGATAAACATCCCTATTTTGAATAATATTTTTTGAAATAAAATGATGTTTCAAGGAGGTGACTAGCATCTTCCCATGAGAAAAAATACATAGAGGTATATTATACATCACATCAATTAATTTTCAATGTGAATAATTACCCATCGCATGACTTGGTGCAACTAAGGGTAATGTTTTCATTAATAATACTGTAGATTTATCTATATTGTTAAAAGTTATATACATATATATACATATCATAAGAGAATAATTTTCATATTTAAATAAATTTCAATACTATATAAAATAAATGTCCTGAGCTAGTAAAGGAATTTATATAATAAATACATTACTGAATGGAAAGGAATAAATAGTGGTTTTATCTCTGAGTATAAATGATTATATTTCCTCCACTATGATGGTTATGAAATATAAATAATACTCATATAATTAAAATATATGGACAATGAAAAAATATAGGATTGTGGGAAGTATAATATATAATATTTTAATACTAAACCTTCAATGCATGTGATTTCAATGGGGGAAATAGTAATTATTTTTTATTGTTATGAAGTTTGGGATTTTTCTACAATTTAACATTGAAATTTATGGAATTATATAAATCATGAAATTAATAATTTTCAATTCATTAAAAAATTATGTACAAATTTTATAATGCAATGAACTCTTCACTGTATCTATAACTTAATGTTACAATGATATTTAGAAATCTCAAGGAGATTTTCAAGTGGAAAATAAGAATATTGATATTATGGATTTTATAACATGATGAAGGATTTTCTATAAAGATAATCTTATTTATCTTAAATCTGATATTTTCTTGTAATTGGTTACAAATTTAATATGAAAATGTGATTAATTAAAAAAAAATTAAGGGAATCCCATGACTTCTAGAGGTTACATTTAACAGTGGGTTACTGTATAATTTTATATAATGTCAACAAAATAATTCAAAATCTAATTGGATTTTCAATCTAATATAAAATATGATATATTAATAATGTAAATTTTATGAAAACATAAATTAATAATTTTAATACAAATGATAAAAATATATATTTTTACTATAGTATTAAAGATAATTGAATTAGAATCATTGAAAGTACAGTGCACACCTAAAACTATTTTTCAACATCATACATGTGGTAAATAAATCCATTCATCATGTGAAATATATAAAATGATACTTTATTATTTTTTTGATATAAGGTTCTTATTAAATCCTTCAGTTGATAGAGTTCACTTTTAAAAAAAATCAATTTTATCATTAAATTTTGATAAAATTAGGATCTAAATAAAAAATATTTAAAAACCCCATCATGTATAGAAAATGATTTTTAGATGTTGATATTTGGTAACATTCCATTCTAATTTAGGTTAATGAATATTTAGTCCAAACATTGAAATATCAATGATTTAATATTTTTATAGAATATATACATGTACAATTATCAATAAAATTTATGTTTTATATTAGAGTAAAGTTACATTTTTCTAACATGACAATTTATTAGGGTAATACGATTGGAGTAATGTAATTTTGAGGGAAAAAACATTCCATGGAGGTAAAATGTAACACCCATATTTTTATCTTGTGAATGGGTTTAATAAATTTATTCCCTTCAGTTTGGGAATTAAAAGTTAACATGAAATATATATTGAGATAAAATATTATTATTTCATAAAAAATAAATAATTTTTACAGTGAAATATGAATCATCATTATGAATATTACCAAAGGAATAAAATTATAACTAAATTATAAACCAATAATACATAATCATCTTCCTCACGATTTTCCGTGAAGATCTTGTCTCTCATTATAAAATGGAATGATATAAATATATTATAAAAATTAAATATTTTAAAGATATTATAATTAATATATATAATTTTCTATACTATTATATTTTATTTCATATGTAAAAATATAAATATCTATTTTAAATAATCTAATTAAAATCAATATATTCGATATATTATTAATCGATGTGTGTTAATTGTGTATACATTTGTCAAATATATGTATTGTGTATTTTATATATAACACATGAAAAATAGAGATGTAATTGTCAAAAATAATTTCCACATAGAATTACATGACAATAATAGATTTTTAAAATTTCTTATCATTTTAATGAAATAATTTTTATAGAGATATTGAAATTTTTATTAATTTTTTTCATTTTAATAACAACTAAAACAACATATGTATATATATATATTTCATTTATATTCAAATTTAGTGAATTATAACCTAATCATAATTAAATATTAATAATGAAATATAATATTATTATAATCAGTGAAAATAGTTCTTTAATGAAAAATATTACTTTCATAAAATATAATATTTATCTATTTAATTGAAAAATTTATAATTGTTTGATTAAAATTTAATTTAATTAGCTTTATATTTTCCTAAATATTAATTAACAATCATAAAATGAATATTCATTAATAAAATGAATTAATAAAGTAACATTTATAACCAAAATACAATTTTCCAAAAATAAATTTTATGTGTTTTGGTATCATAATTAATAATAATTTTTTCACTTTTAGACATCAATTTATAAAAAATAAATTTATAATTTTAATCAAATAATTTAACATTGGTTGGAGATTAAATATAATTTTTTTTATATTTTTTTACAAGGTAAAAATTTGAGTCATGATTATAAGTGTAAAAAATTTTAATTGAGTATATTAAAGGGTAAATGCATTATTTATCTATATAATTATTTAAAAATCATATGGATTATGGTATAAAGAACAAATATACATTATTTTTTTGATATTGATCCACAAACAATGTATAATGACATCCTTAAAACCTGGGGAATTTTTAATTAAAAAATACCTTAAAAATATATATGAGTACCCATACACTACATAAATATAGGGTAAGTGGAACGTTAACCCCCCCATGAATGAACAAGTCTCTATCGAGAGATTCATGAGACAAAGGCCTCATACTTTTAATTGAAATTATGATGCATCAATTGATGAACAATGGATCAAATACATCGAAAATATTTTCTTCATCATTCAATTCTCTAAACAAGAGAAGGTCCTCTTGGCTTCCTATAGTATGGTGGGTGAAACTCATTAATGGTGGACTCCAATAAAAAATACAAAGCCAGTGGAGTAGATTGAGGCATTGGAATTAAATGATTTCAAGAAGATTTTTTTTGATAAATATATTATATGCAACCTCCGAATAAAGATGGAAAGAGAATTCTATTCCCTCAAGTAAAAAATATTACGAATCTATTGGAGTGTATGAGGCAAACATCACAATGCTTTCATGATATGATTTGGGCATTGTCATTACCCCCGAATGCAAGGATGACTGCATATCTGGTGGGCCGAAACTTAGCTTGCAGAAAGAAATGGAAAATCGTGACTTCGACAGCTATGATGAAATTTTTGGATGTGTCCTCAAGGTTGAAATGGAAGACATAGAATCTCAAGGGTATCATGGAAATAATATGTGTAAGGTGGAATTCAATTATGGTGGTCTGATGGTTAAATCCAATTGTTCTAAGAAGATGTAGTACCCCACATTCCATAGGTGCAGAAAAAATCACAATGAAAATTGCTTAAAGGTGATGAGGAAATGCTTTAGGTGTGGAAGAGAAGGGAACCTGGCTATTAACTACTGACAAGAAAAACCCACGGCTACAAAAAAGGATAGAAACACTCTATTCGAACCTCAACACGTTGTTCATTGCTACAACGACAATGATCCAGGGCATCTTAAAAATCAGAGCCCTATACCTATAATGACCCATAATTTACATACATTTATATTACTTCAGAATTGAAGAATATTTATTAAAACATATAAAAAAACCATGAACGGACCATATAGTTATATAGTGTCTTTAGAAACTGTGGATCATAAAAAACTGGTTCATTTATTATCTACATTGTCTCTTGTTTATTTCACCATATTTAGAGCCCCTTTTGAAATATTATACTTAATACCCTTCTTCCTGACCTAGGGAAAATAAAACATACAAAAGGGTGAGCTCAAATGCTCAATAATGTAAAACAAAGGAAATTTCCATCATTTCATATTCATAAGAACATAACAGTTTGAAAATCTTAACCTGCAAAAGAGATCATAATATCATAACATGGGATAAACCATGGTAGTGAAATGTAATCCCAAAAATCATATCATAAAACATAATACATTGTGGCATACACACATCTTCATAAATAATCATTTCATAATATTCAAGAATCATTTGAAAGACTATCCTTACAGACAAATTCCATTTCTAAATCGAGTTCACTCCTCGTTTTGGTCCTGTATCACTAAACTGGATTAACCTGCCATTCGATCCATGTCTATCTCATGAGATATAAATCAATAAAAATTGCATTGGAGGGAGATAAATCTCCCAGCCATCTCATAATGATACCATTCTTATGTGTTCCACAATATCACAAATCATACATCATAGCATAACCCATTTAATAAAAATGGGATTCTTAAACATCATTCCTTCATAACATAATCCCTATAATACAAAAGGACATAATAAAATATATTCCATTATAACATATAAAAATCAAAATAAAAGTAGGGATAGAATAAGAACCCTATATTATCTTTTATGGAAAATAATTTTGATAAAACACTTGAACTCCATTCATGAGGAAAATATTCTCTCTCCTTCAAAAATATTTTCCCTTTCTTAACATGTCATACAATTTAAAATAAAAGATTTTGATTAAAAATAAACTTAAAAATTTGTAAAGTAAGCTTCATGGAAATAATATTCTATGAAATTATAAAAAATCTATTCATGCCGTATAAGTTAAAAAAACATTTTTCTCGTACTTTGGCCGAAAAAGTCAAAAAGTACCCCATACTAAAAACGAAAAAAGATTCCTTTAATATATATTAGTAAAAACTCACCAATGGGTAAAATTGTATTTAAAAATTATTAGAAGGATAAAAATAATATTACATATTGAGGAAACATGGATGTGGATGGTAAATAAACCCCATTAAATACCAAAGTATAAACAATCTCATATAAAAATGAGATTTTGAGATTTTCCCTACCTTAGGACCGATATGCTATGTACGTGTCTGAACCTCTTATATAATGATTTAAATAATTCCATTGACTTATTCCATAATCATACTCATTTTTATGATATCAAATATGTTCATATTCTTAGCTTCTTATTAATAATATTTCATTGTTACTTGTTATTCGAGTGTTTATTGCTTTTTGTTCTTATTCGAGTTTTGTCGAATAATTTGTTATTATTATTTTTAGATTATAGAAACCTAATTTAAAGAATGTTATTAATGTAATATATATATTATTTATTCATTCCATTAATTTATATAATCATTATTCAATGAAGATCATGTAGAATGAGTCGCATCACATCGTGGGACGGTAGGCCGTACGTACGCACGAGCGATGATATCGGTCCCATGATCATAGAATTTTATTGAAGTGTATGTATACTATTTAATAATAAATAACATTTTAAAATAATCATATATAGTTATTATTTACACCATTATACCCATCCATGTAAGGTGGTGGTGGATAACATATTACACCACGGCGTGGAGATGGTATTCCGTACGTACGCACGCGCGGTGATTTTATTTTCCGTAGGATGGATAGAAGTTGAAATAGGGTTGTTTCATATTGATAATAACATACAAGTATATTAGAGATACTGATGTTATTAATCATAATGAAACAACTAAGGAAGAATAAGTAGAAGAAGAAATAAATTTGAATGAATCGGTAATGGATATTACCTCTTCTTCGACAATCCTCTTTGAAACCTCCTCTTAGGGCACTACGATTGGTCTTTGAAGAATACCAAGACCTCTTGGACGTTTCTAGGCAAGTGGATAAGGAAAATTTTTAGGGTTTGGAAGAGCTTAAAGGCTCAAAGTGGTGTGAGTAGGAGTGGGGGGAGGTTCCCTTTTATAAGGGAGGAGAGGGGCACCTTTGGAATTATAAGAAATATTAATTTATAATAAATTTCAACCCCCCTTAAAAACCTCATAAAATGACTCGAATCTGAATATTAGAGGAGATAGGGTTGTAATCTCATCAACCAATACAATTTAGACAAGTTGTGAATTTATTTTAAACATTATCAACATGATTTATCCTTATATAATATATTTAATTTTTTTGGTATTAATATTGTAAATTTTAAATAATTACTTATATGTTTTGAATTTTTCATAATTGTATACATTATTACCTTTTAGACCATATAAATTTTAATTTATATTTTTTTAAATATTTTTTGATTTTTAAACGATTTTATAATATGTAATTTTTATAAAATAACAAAACTGTCAATTTTTACACTATTCATTTATTTGAATTTAAATAAAATATACAGAGAAGATATGTTCAAACTAAAATATTTAACAGATTAATAACATTTTATAATTGTCATGAAAATTAGTGGAGAACATTTACTAGTTCATAAAATATTTATTTTAATAATTTTAAAATAATTTATTTGATATTTCAATCAATAAAATAATTTCAATATCACAATTGTGTCGTAATTAATGATAAATATTTATTCCCCAAAATTATAAATAAATTCATTTTATGTATATAATTTTATTATATTTATATGGACTATTTATATCCAATGTTTTTTAATGTTTATCACTAAATTAAAATTATTACACTTATAAGATTTAAGAGAGTGACATGTTGTCACTTTCTTTGGTTTTAATAATAATTATATTATTTCATGGTCAAAAGTCCATTAAAATGAATCTAGTCCGACCCTTATGTGATATGGGTCGACTTTTATTTATTCAATATTATTTTGTCAAGTGTTAGGGTAATGTTGTAATCTTATTTTTACCTTTAATTACCATATTTCCCCTTAACTACAGTAAATATAAACTACCGTAGTTACTATTCATAATATCAAAAAAAAAGTAACATATTAACATAATTTGGACCCACTAAATAAAAATATGGAATCCATTTTTCAAAATTCAAAACACAACAGTTGTAGTAATTAATTTAAAATTAATCCTGTTGTTAAGAAAACGGGTTGTAAATGATAAAACATTGCCAAAGATTGAAATATTTTTACCTATGAATTCAATGTAAAATTAATGATAATGATATATGTTATATTAAATGTTAATAATATATTCTATTTATACATTACAACCATTTATTAATATAATTTAACAATATAAATTATTGTGATGAAAAAAGGTGTTTTTAATTAAAATATAGCGTGTTTTTACTATTCATTAAAATAAGAAAGTTATCAAAATATCATGAAATTTTTATCCAAGGTACATTTTTATATCCTGATTCCAAATAAGTTTATTTTGTCAAATTGAACTTATAAATTTGTCAAAAAACATAGTTAAAGTTGGTGTGCCATCAAAAGGCGGCAAAACTGCATTTTTTTAAAAAAATACTTATTTTACCCGAAAAATTTATTTTATTCTCATACCATGTTTTAGACAATATGTAAGATGAATAATAATGTTATAAAATTAAAAATTATGTTAATACTATTCATAACGGCTAGTTTATTATAGTATAATAATATATCGTTGTTTAGTGAAACTCGGTATTGCGTACTACACATGCTATCGAGGAAGGTCGTAATTGCGTGTAACACGAGCCAAGCTACTATAGTGTGTAGTGAAAGATTCCTTTGAAGTTTCATATAAAAGAAATAAACTTCTCATATAATATCAGGGTGTTACATTATACCCACTTAAAATGAATTTCGCCCTCGAAATTCGTCACTTTGTATCAAACAGATGAGGATACCTCTCCCTCATCATATCCTCAAGATCCCATGTAGATTCATCTAATTGGCGGTTCCTCCATAAAACATTCACCATGCGAGTGGTCTTGTTCCATAGAACTTTTTCACTATGATCTAGAATCTCTATCGGTTGTTCTTCATAAGAATAATCTTGCACCAGCTATAAAAATTATGAGCTAAGTAAATGTGAAGGATCAAGTATATAGATTCTTAGGAGAGATACATGGAACACAACCTGAACCTGAGCTACTCTTCCCAATCGGTATGCTACCTTCCCTACATGATCCACTATTTTGAAAGTAATGATATACCTAGGGCTCAACTTTCACTTCTTTCCAATTCTCAGTACACTCTTCTAAGGAGATATTTTTAAGAACACTTTATAACCTACTTCAAACTCTAGGACTTTTCTTTGGTTATCAGTATAAAATTCTTGTTGAATCTGAGCTGCACTTATGTGTTGTTGAATAGATCATACCTTTTCTTTCATCTCATCAAAAAAATCTGTCCCTAATTGCTTTCTTTCCCCAACTTCATCCCAACACGTTGGAGTTCGGAATTTCTTTCCCCAGAGAGCTTCATAAGAATCCATCTGAATACTATAGTGAAAGCTATTATTATAATAAAATTCCACCGAAGGTAGATGTTGATCCCAACCACCATTGAAATCCATAGAGAAAGATCTCACCATGTCTTCTAGTGTATGAATTTTTCTCTCAGACTGACCATCTGTCAGAGGATGGTAAATAGTGCTGAAACTCAACTATGTATCTAGAGTATGCTGAAGACTTCACCAAAACTTCGAGGTAAACCTTGGATCCCAATCAGATATAATGGAATGTGGTACTCCATGCAATCTTACCATTTTCTTTACATATATCCTAGAAAGATGATCCAGAGGGAAATATTCTCTAATAGCAATGAAGTGTGCTGGCTTTGTTAGACGATCAACTATAACCCAGATAGCATTATTTCCTTTGGATTTTTTAGGAAGTCCAGTGACAAAGTCCATAGTGATGTTTTCCCATTTCCATTCTGGTGTGGGTAATGGTTGTAACATCCCCTTAGACATCTGTCTCTTAGCATTAACTTGATGACAAACCAAGCATCGAGAGATGTATTCAACAACATCTGTTTTCATGCCCTCCCACCAGATGTACTCTTTCAGGTCCCTATACATATTTGTGCTCCCACGATGAATAGATAATGAAGAACTATGAGCCTCATCAATCATCTCCTTCATTAATTCTGGGATGGGAGGAACCCAAAACCGATTCCTGAACTTTATTATCCCATCACAATCAAGGTTCAATTCAGGAACATTTCACTCCTTCTTTTGTAACTCTACATATTCTTTTTGTGCCTCTTTAATCTTCACACACATAGATGGTTGAACATTCATTTGATAAAGATAAGAATTCTCCCCTTCCAATATAATTCCAAGATCCATACTTTGTAAATCAATAAATATTTGATCATTTGAGATCCTCATCATGGATAAGCTAGCAAGGTCTTTTCGACTTAATGTGTCTGCCACCTTGTTTGCTTTCCTAGTGTGGTAATGAATTGAGCAGTCGTAATCCTTAATTAGCTCCAACCATCTTCTTTAGAGAATATTCACCTCCTTTTGTGTGATAATATAATTTAAACTTTTATGAACACTATAAATATCACACCTTTCACAATAAATATATTGCCTCCAAATCTTTAATGCAATGATTACCGCAGCTAACTACAATTCATGAGTTGGGTAATGTTTCTCATAAATTTTCAACTGTCGTGAGGCATAAGCTATCAAAATATCATTTTTCATGAGAACACACCCCAATCCCTTCTTGGATGCATCACTGTTGATCACAATCCTTTAGCCGCTACAAGGAAGTGTGAGGAGAGGTGCACTGGATAACATTTTTTCAAATCCTTGAAATTATCTTCACACTCCTCCATCCACATGAACATAATTCCTTTTCGAGTCAACCTAGTGAGTGGATTAGATAATCATGAATAATAATTCACAAAATATCGATAATATCCATCCAAACCAAGAAAACATAGGATCTTAGTTACTATTGTTGGTCTCGACCATCTTTCGATAACCACTATCTTTACTGGACCCACAGATATCACCTCTTTTGAGATTATGTGACCCAAAAATGAAACTTTTTAAGGAAAAATTCTCACTTGGTATATTTGGCATAAAGCTTCTCCTTTCTTAGGGACTTTAATACAATTCTCAAGTGATCTTCATGTTCTTCCTTTCTCTTTGAATAGACAAGAATATCGTCTATAAAGAATACCACAAACTGATCAAGATAGTCTCTAATGACTCTATTCATTAGGTCCTTGAAGATAGCAAGGGCATTAGTAAGACCAAATGGAATCACTATAAATTCATAGTGTTCATACCTTGTATGGAAATCCGTAATCAGTATATCCTCTTTTTTGACCCTTAATTGATGACACCCTGAATGAAGATCAATCTTGGAAAAGAATTGAGCTCCAAGTTGTTGTTTAAATAAGTATTCAATTTATGGTAGATGATATTTTTTCTTGATAGTGATCTTGTTAAGTTCACGATAATCTATGCATAGTCTCATTGATCCATATTTCTTCTTTAACAAATAGAACAGGTGCTCCCCAAGGTGACACACTAGGGCGTATGAATCCTTTATCACGATTCTCTTGGAGTTGCTTCTTAAATTACTGAAACTCAATTGGGGCCATTCTATAAGGTTTATTTGAAATGGGCATAGCACCCGGTATGAGTTCTTTTGAAAACTCAACATCACGATTTGGTAGAAGACCTGGAAATTCCTCCGGAATGACATCATCAAACTCTAGCACAATGGGTGTATTCTTAATCATGAGTTTCCCTCCAACCATTTGAGATAAATAAGCTTCATTTATTGGAAACAAGACCCATTATATGGAAGAAATTTCCACTGGAAGGTTATATTCATCCTCGCATCGATAGATGACAGTATATAGATCAGGAATATTAAATGTGATTTCCCTTCTTTGGAAATTGGTATGAGTTCCATATATAGAAATCAAATCCATTACAAGAATCACATCAAATTCCACTATAGGAAGGATCACATGATTTACAGGAAGCACTTTCCAATAAACATCAATCAGAGAAGAATTGTAAACTTTTGATGCGACTGTTGTGCAATTAGGGGTTGTCACAGCTAACTCAACATTTAATTATTGAGGTAGTATGAAGATACCGTTAGAAAATTCTTCATAAATAAAAGAGTGGGTGGATACAGAATCAAATAAAACATTTTCTACTTTAGAGTGGATGGTATGTGTACCTTTCACCACTTCATTATCGTATTCCACAACGCCGATAGTAATTGCATGTGACCTTCCTTTGTCTTTGGGCATAAGTGTTTGTTGATGTCGATCATCATCAACAACCCTTGGATTAGGGAATTGATTGGAATTATTCCCCATATCCATTAATTTGAATCCTTGAAGTGTAGGAGGTACATTATGTGTAGCCTTTTCTTTGTTCGCATCACTAGACATCTTTTCCCATCACTACGACATTCAAATGCCTGATGACCCTCTTTTCAAAATTTGAATCATTTACTTTTTCCTTTTAGACAATTCTTTCCATGTTTCTTTCCAAAAATTGAGCATAATTGTAACACCCCAAGCTTCTATGGTACACTTCTCTTTGAATAATGCAATAGCGTTTATTGTACGCAACCTCGAGTTCTAACACACCACAACCAATCAAACTAGCCGTTATGAATAGTAATACCCACTTTTTAAAATTTATAAATTTTATTTTTCAAAATTGACTTCATTTTTGGATTTGGAATATCGAAATTAGCCTAGGGTGAATTTTGGGTATTTTTCCGAAAAACACCATTTTTGATGAATAGTGAAACCACTAAGTGGAAGTTAAAGAACTGAATTTTTCATAAAACATAATTTTACCGCTTGTGTGAGTAGAATTTCAAAAATCTGAGAGACAAGGTTAATATCAATATGTAAAATGTGGTTCAATGAGATGAAAATAATTTTTGGTGAATAGTAACATTTTACTTTTATTTACCACGGTTAAAAGTAAATAGGGTAATTAAGGGTAAAAATGATATTAATATTAACCTAACAGAATTCCTAATTCTATTGGACATGTGTATCTCGACCAAAAACAACCATAGGAATACAATATTATCATTTAGGACCACTTGGATTAGATTAGGACATTTCTTAATATTTGATTCAAAGAAGAGTTAAAAGAGTTAAAATCAAAGTTTATTTACTAAAAAAATTTTAATATAGGGCTATAAATAAGGTAAATTCGATTGTAAATATTCATTTGAAATATAAAAAGAGTTCCTACAAAATTATATTTTATTTATAATTTTTAGGCGACAAATAATGTAATTTATTTAGGACACAATGATGATGCAGTAATTACCATAATGGTGAAAGATTAAAATAATTGATATTTTAAATACCCATAAATATAATTTGAGACTTTTTATGAATTAAACTAATATTCTTGGTTAATATGACATGTTAGTATTGATTTAATTAACTTTTATTGAAGTAATTATTCTGTTATGATTTTCGCAAAAATAAATCTTCCAAATAATGTCAAAATTCACATAAAACAGTTTTAAAAGAAAATATTATATTATTAATTGATATTAAATTCCTAAAAATATATGGTTCATCCAAGAGACTTATACCATGATAGTTGTATCATTAATGGACCACTTGGGGGTCCCTCAGAGGTACATAGTATGTTTATTAACTATATAATATTAAAATAGAAAGTGACATGGTAAGTGTCAAACTAATTAACTAAGAGTTAAAACTAAATGATAAGGTTAATATAGTTACCCAAACCTATCTAAATTATATTGGATGAGTTGTTTTCGACCCATACCAACCTTAAACTTTAAATAATTCACTTTGGATCCATTATAAACCTAATATGAATTTATTATAAAATAATATTTCTAGCTTTTCAAAAGGTGCCCCTCACCCCTCTTATAAAAGGGAACTCCCCCTTCTCATTAATTCACACCTTCAATGCATTTTGGTTCTACCAAAACCTACCCCAATACTCTCTCAAATTCCCTCACTACAACCTAGAGTCCTTAGTTTGATCACAAATCCATCCTAAGGAGCACTTTTGATCAAATCAAAAGGAAGATCCTGAAGAAGAGGTAATGTTTTCACCACCCTTTTTCAAATTCATTTCTTCTTCAACTTCTTCTTTCGTTGTTATTCCCATTCAAAAAAAATTGAATCCAGTATTTCCTAAATACTGTAATATTATTATAAATATGGTACAACCATAGTCAGTATTATATCCATCCTTTGAATGACATGTCATCATACGTGCGTACGTACGGCTTACCATCTCCACGTCATGGTGTAATTGTTATTAAATATATTATTATTTGGATGGGTATAATAATGATTTTTAATTCATGTAAATAATAAATATAATATGATAATTATTCTGTATATATGATATACCATTAAATTAAATATTATTTTAATATGAAAATAATGATATTGTCGCTCGTGCGTACGTACGGACTACCGTCTCCACGAACGTGATGAGATTCATTCACCATCATATCCATTCAAGTATAAATATCATTTGGAGAGTAATAATAATGTTTATGGACTTAATATCATTCTGGATATGAATAAGATACAACCTATCCAAAACAAACATGTCTTACATAACAAAACATATAAAATAAAATGAATAAGTCAACACCCGAAACGACAATAATATTAAGATATTATTAAAAAAAATCAATGTTAAAAGAACATATATGATATCATATTAATGTATATGATTATTGTATAATTTAATAATAATTATCTCACCATTATACAAGAGGTTAACTTACCCCCAACCAAGGAAATGTACATGTTAATGGTTTATTTCACAATCTCTTCATTATCTGAGGTTGTTTATACAGAATAATCTACTGGGATCTCATTATCATCCACATCCATGTTTCTTAAAAATGTATTTGAAAACATTGTTTACTATTTACTATAATATGGGTAAAAGTCATTTATACCCTTGTTGACCTTAATAAGTGGTTTATAATGGAATATTTCCATTGTTTTCCAAACAAGGTCCTATTTAATCTTTTCGATAGAATTAAGGTACGAATGTTTTTTTCACTTATATGGTGGGTGCGGCTATTTTCCGCCATTATAAAATCTTCTAAACATCCCTTACAAGCATATAAGAAAATTTTCAAAGTAAATGTTTTATTTTATAATTATGTGACTTTAAAATAATTTAAGAAAAGGGATATTTCTCTCAAATAGTTTTGATTTCATCTATGTCAACATCCATTGATGGATTTTAAGCTTTTTTGAAGTTGATTTATTATGATACAAATCTTCCATATTGTATTGAAGGTTTTGTGATTTGTCTGACTTTGTATGTGTTATTTTTATACCATTCATGGTTTATGGAGAAGGTATTGACATTTCGTATGCTAGTTTTAAAAGAATGTTTATGTTATGTTTAAACCTGTTCATAAGAGGAATGCATTAGACTTAATATGTGACAGGTGTAGCCCACTATAGCTCTTCGATGCATCGGTAGGTCTCATTAGACAAACTAGTATCTTGGAACAAGGTCTTGACAAAAACTTGTTTGTAGTCTTGGCACGAGACCTTGGCTATGTGGTTATGATAGTTTGAAATTATGAATTCCATCATTGTGAAAGTGGTTATTGATATTGGATGTGATTATTCGATTAGTGGAATAACCATGTGAATGTGTAAATGGAATTATTTCATTTTTTTCTGCCAAATTATATTGAATTTCATGTTTAAAATGCATTTGTTTTAGTTATACATTACCTTAAATGTTTATTCATGTTTATGAAAGTTTCTGCTATATTGTTATCCTTACTGGGAATTTGAGCTCACCCCTTTCTATATTTTATTTTTCCAGGGATGTGAAGAAGTATTTTATGAATGACCTGCAGGGATAGTACGAGGGGACAAGAGTGTGGACTATGGATACTATATTGTTGTAGTTTTCATTTTATGATGTAATGTAATCTTTATGAACGTATCTAGTTATTCCAAGGCTACTAAAATAATCGGTCTATCGAGACTTGATCTTTCATGTGATCATGTGAATGTTATGTAATCATGCACCGACTCTGGGTAACTGGGGTCAGGGCGTTACAGTTGGTATCAGAAGAAGTTTATTAAAAACCTTGGACGCTATATTTAGATAAACTCTGATTAGATCACATAGACCTAAGATGGACTTTGATGATTAGTACAGAATAAAATCGTAGAATTTTTTTATTATAGAGATTTTGTGAGTTTTCTAAGCAATACATCCCTGTTTGGATACAAGCAGGTAGAGGCGGATCTGGAACATATGTAC
Source organism: Viscum album (assembly GCA_963277665.1). Taxonomy (NCBI): domain Eukaryota; kingdom Viridiplantae; phylum Streptophyta; class Magnoliopsida; order Santalales; family Viscaceae; genus Viscum; species Viscum album. The sequence continues at coordinate 915,073,513 of OY728157.1, forward strand.
CTAGGGGTAAATCCCAAAAACAACGAATTGAGATGGACTCGAACGGGAATTAGTGCACGAAAATGGGCCATGATGCACTCTTGGTTACGAAACTCCTAGGGGATATGCTTAGGATAACTCTCTTTTTCTTTATAAATCATTATAAAGGGTTTATGAGTATATACTTCCTCAAATAAAACATTTTATATGGATTATATCTATAAATAGTTTAATTTATGTTAAGTGTTTTATAAGTATGAAATTATGTATTTTGATACATAAACTGATCAAGTTTATGTCATTGGTTAGAAATGGCACCTAGTGGAAGAAATGAAAATTGTATCAATGCACGCACTCCATGTAGGGATTGCCCTCCTGCTCAAAATAATTATAGTGGAGATGGTGATGAAATTGCTGCTGATCATATAATCACCATAGTGGGACAACTCACTCAGCTTATGAATAATAACCTTACCCGTAAGGAGAACCCTGAACCACAGCGTGTAGGATCAATGTTAGATCGCTTCGTGAGGAAACAACCACCAATAATCAATGGGAGTACAAATCCCTTAGTATCTGAGCAATGGACAAATTCCCTAGAGAAAATATTTCAGGCATTGGGGAGTAGTGAAAGGGAAATGGTTATCATGGTAGTTTACCGCCTCACTGGAGATGCTGATCAATGGTGGTCATTGATTCAAAACATGAATGAAGATGATGAAGTATCAAATATGGAATAGAGGGAGTTCAAAGTTCTATTTTTAGAAAAATACTTTCCTCATGACCATCGAGTAGAAATGGAAAGACAATTTCTGAGTCTGAGATAAAAGGAGGATGAGAATGTCACAACGTATGAGGATAAACTTACAAAGTTAGCAATGTATGATGGAGATTATATACGTAATCCAAGAAGTAAGACTGATCATTTCTTTGATGGGTTAAAACCATTTCTCCATCATGCATTAGTCTCAAAATCCTTCTCGTCGTATGAAGACATTGTCCCATGTGCTGTCAAGACAGAGAAATAATTCTCTAGGTCATATGACATTAAAGGAAAGCAAGAGAAGAAGAGATCTTCTGATCAATCTGGGAATGGAAATAAAGGAAATAAGGGAAAAGTTTAATATCCATCCTACAGTAAATGTTAGAAGAAACCCCACGACTCTTTCATAAAAGGAACGGGAGTCTATTACAAGTGTGGTGAAAAATTCCACCAAGCTCATGACTACAAGTGGAAGAAGCAAGCTACTGATGTACAATGCTACAATTGCAGGGAGATTAGAAATTATGAAAATGAATATCTTAATCTTTAGGGGAACTTACCTTAGAAAAGGACAAGGGATCAAGGCTAAGCTTATGGTATCACTTCTGCTGAGGTAGAAGCTCCAAAAGACATGGTGGCATGTAATTTAATGGTTTCCTCAAGTTTAGAAAATGAATTATTTGATTTGGGATCATCACATTGTTTCATATCTTCCCAGTTTGTTACGAAAATTATATATTTCCAATTTGATTTAACATGGGTGTTGTTAGTTAAAACTCTTAAGGGATATATCATTGCAATAATGTTTTGTGAATCGGTCCCCATTAAGTCACATAAATGTTCTATATCTGCTGATATCATTGTGATGCATAAGATTTAATTTGATATAATCCTCGGTATGGATTTGATTTTGGACCATGATGCGATGAGTTGTTGTAATAAGAAAGAGGTTACTATATTTGATGATGATGATAAGGAACACCTTATCTTTAGAGCAGGATCATTTCCACCTAATTCGTATATAGATCCACTCCTAGTAGCTCAACTAAATTCAATTATTGGGGAGGAAAAGAATGAAATTACTATGGGCGAGGAAAGCAATGTTCAAATAGAGGATGTACCTGTTGTGAAATAATTTGTAGATGTTTTTCTGGATGATTTACCTGGACATCCTCTAGAACGAGAAGTTGAATTTTCCATTGATTTAATTCCTGGATCAAGGCCTATATCGAAGACCCCTTATATAATGGCCATTGTAGAATTAGTTGAACTAACTAAACAACTAGGGAAATTGAGTATTAAAGTATTTATTCTCCTTAATGTATCTCTATGGGATCCTCTGTTCTTTTTGTTAAAAAGAAAGATGGATCTATGAGGTTATATATCAACTATAGGGCGATCAATGCTATAAGAATAAGGAACAAGTATCCCCTACCTCACATTGATGATTTATTTGACCGACTAAATGGAGCTAAATACTTTTCAAAAAATGAACTTTGATCTGGATACAATCATTTGTGTGTGAATAAGGAATACATTCTGAAGACAGCATTTTGAACGAGGTATGGGCATTACGAGTTTGTAGTAATTCCTTTTGGTTTGACAATTGCACCCTTTGTTTTTAGGGATCTAATGAACAGAGTTTTCAAGGAATATCATGATAAATTTGTAGTGGTATTTATTTATGATATATTGATATAATCTAAAAGTTACGAAGATCATGAAAATCACTTGTGCATTATCCTGAAGACTCTGAGAAGACATTAATTATATGGGAAGTTTAGCATGTGTGAATTCTGGATTCAGGAGATATCTTTTCTTGGCCATATTGTCTCTAAAGATAGAATCTTTGTTGATCCTTATAAGACCAAGGCAATCCAAGAATGTCCAGCACCTACGAGTATAACTGAGGTACCCTGTTTTATTGGTTTAGCAGGTTATTATTGACGTTTCATCCAGAATTTTGGGAGGTTGGCTAACCCATTAACAAAGCTCACACGTAAAGGGGTTAAATTTGTTTGGAAAAAAGAGTGTGAAGAATGTTTCTAAGAACTGAAGAGAAGATTTGTCAGTCCTCCTATATTGACACTACTATCGGGGAATTATGGGTTCGTTATTTATAGTGATGCATCGAAGAAAGGACTTGGTTGTGTCCTTATGCAAAATGATAGGGTTATTGCCTATGCATCACGACCGTTGAAAATTCATGAACAAAACTATCCTACTCATGATCCCGAGTTAGCAGCTGTGATGATTTCATTGAAGATATGGAGGAACTACCTATATGTGGAAAAATATGAGATTTATACTGATCACAAGAGTTTGAAGTATATTTTCTCACAAACAGAACTCAACATGAGGCAAAGGAGATGGCTTGAATTACTCAAAGACAATGATTTTCACGATACACTACCACCCGGGGAAAGCAAACAAGGTGGAAAATGATTTGAGTAGAAAATATCATGGAGTTTTGAACAATATGAGAATTTAAAGGGATCCAATTGTCATGGATATAGTGAAGATGGACATGGGAATAACCAAGGAAGATGAAACATCAATGCCTTTTCAAATGGTTGCCAAACCATCTTTACTAGAAAGGATCAAGAGTTCTCAGACCGATGATGAAAAATTTCAAAAGAATATTAACGTTGTGAATGATGTGAGATTGAGAGAATTTGTGTATGAAGAAGGAATTTTGAAATTCGGAAGATGCTTTGTGTTTTCGATATACCTGATCTAAAAAAAAATTGTTGGATGATGCTCATAGTTCTAATTTCTCTATACACCCTGGGAGCTCCAAAAGGTATAGATATTTGAAGGATCATTTTTGGTGGGACAACATGAATAGAGAGATTTCCAATTTTGTGTCAAGATGTATGGTTTGTAAACAAGTGAATGCTGGAAGGCAACAACACGGTGGAGTGTTGCAGCCTCTTCCCATACCTGAGTGGAAAGCGGATAATATCATGATGGACTTTGTCATGGGACTACAAAAAACACTTAGATGGAATGATGCAATATGGGTAATTGTTGATCATCTTACCAAGTCAGCACATTATCTTGCTATGAAGGAAGATTTACCACTTGAACAACTAGCAAGACTATATATTAATGAAGTTGTGAGACTTAATGGAGTACCCCTATCGATTGTTTCTGATCATGATCCCCGTTTAAATTCAAGATTCTGGAAAAGTTTTCAGAAAGCCTTGAATACTGAACTTCATTTGGGCACTGCCTACCACCCTCAAATAGATGGACAATCAGAACGAACTATTCAAACCTTAGAAGACATGTTGAGATCATGCTCACTTGACTTTCAGGGTATGTGGGATCAATATTTACCTATGGTAGAATTATCCTATAACAATAGCTTCCATTCTGGTATTCTTATGGAACCACATGAAGCGTTATATGTAAAGAGATGTCGCACACCAACCTATTGGGATGACATTGGTGAATGAAAACTTGTAGGCCCAGAACTGGAGGAGGAAATGATAGAAAAGGTTAAGATAATCCAAAACCATATCAAAGCACCTCAAAGTAGGCAGAAGAGCTATACTGATAATAGAAGGAAGGATTTGTAATTTCCAGCCGGAGATCATGTTTTCATGAAGGTATCTCCATGGAAGGGAGTCATACGTTTTGGTAAGAAAGGTAAATTGAGTCCCAGGTACATTGGACCTTTCGAAATTCTAGAACGAATTGGGGCTGTATCTTACCATTTGGAAATGCCGCCAAATCTCTCCAATGTTCTTGATGTGTTCCACGTATCACTATTGAGGAAATACATGCCTGACCCAATGCATGTACTCACCTATGAGGAATTTGAACTGGAACTCGATCTATCTTATTGCGAAGATCCCATCAAGATTCTTGATATGAGAGAATAGGTACTGAGAAACCGGACGACTCGTCTGGTAAAAATATTATAGAGAAACTAGAAGATGGAAGAGGCAATGTGGGAACTCGAGGATCTTATGATGAAGAACTTCCTGAGTCTTTTCATGCGGTAGTATTATAGAAATCTTTGGGATGAAATTATTTGAAGGAGGGGAGAATGTAACACCCCAATCATCTATGATACGCTTCTTTTTAGATAATGCAATAGCATGTGTTGTACACAACATCGAGTTCTAATACACCACAACCAATAAAACTAGCCGTTATGAATAGTAATACCCACTTTTTGAAATTTATAAATTTTATTTTTCAAAATGGAATTCTTTTTGGAATCAGAATATCGAAAATATCCTAGGTGAGTTTTTGGTATTTTTCTGAAAAACATCATTTTTTGATGAATAGTGAAACTAATGAGTGGTAGTTAAAAAGCCAAATTTTTCATAAAACAGAATTTTACCGCTTCTTTGAGTGAAATTTTGAAAATCTGAGACACAGGGTTAATATCATGGAGTAAAATGTGGTTCAATGAGATAAAAATAATTTTTTGTGAATAGTAACTTTTTACTTTTATTTACAACGGTTAAAAGTAAATAGGGTTATTAAGGGTAAAAATTTTATTAATATTATCCTAACACATGTCCTAATTCTATTGGACAAGTGTATCTTGACCAAAAACAACCTTAGGAATAAAATATTATCATTTAGGTCCACTTGGATTAGATTAGAAAATTTATTATTATTTAATTCAATGAAGCGTTAAAAGAGTTAAAATCAAAGTTTATTTACTAAATCATATTTAATATAGGGTTATAAATCATGTAAATTCGATTTTAATTATTCATTAGAAAGAATAAAATATTTCCTTCATAATGATAGTTTATTTATAATTTTTAGACAATAAATAATTTATTTTATTTATGACACAATGATGATGTTGTAATTACCAAAATAGTGAAAAATTAAATTAATTGAAATTATAAATACCCAAATAAATATAATTTTATACTTTTTATGAATGAAACTAATTTTATAGGTTAATATGACATGTTAGGATTGATTTAATTATCTTTTTTTGAAGTAATCATTCTCTTATGATCTTCACAAAAATCAATTTTCCAAATAGTGTCAAAATTGACATAAAAGAGTTTTTAAAACAAATATTATATTATTAATTGATATTCAATTCCTAAAAATCTACGTTTCGGCGAAGAGACATATATAATGATAGGTGTATCATTAATGGACCACTTGGGGGTTTCTTGGAAGTATATAGTATGTTTATTAACTATATAATATAAAAATACAAAGTGACATGGTAAGTGTCAAAATAATTAACTAAGAGTTAAAACTAAAATATAAGGTTAATATAATGACCCAAACCTGTCTTAATTCTATTGGATGAGTGGTTTTTGACCCATAATCACCTTAAACTATAAATAATCCACATTGGATCCATTAGAAACCGAATATGAATTTATTATAAAATAATATTTCTAGCTTCTCCAAAGGACCCTCTCACCCCACTTATAAAAGGGCACTCCCCCTTCTCATTAATTCACACTTCAAATCCTTTTGGTTTGGCCATCCCCTGCCCAAATACTCTCTCAACTTCCCCCACTACAACCTAGAGGCCTTAGTTTCATCAGAAATCTAAACTACGGCTCCCTTTTGATCAAATCAAAAGGATGAACCCGAAAGAAGAAGTAATGTTTTCACCACCATTGTTCATAATCATTTCTTCTTCAATATCTTCTTTCTTTGTTATTCCCATTATAAAAAAAATTGAATCTAGTATCTCCTATATACTGTAATATTATTATAAATATGTTACATCCATATTCAGTATTCTATCCATCCTTTGAATGACATGTCACCATACGTGCGTACGTACAGCTTACCGTCTCCACGTCGTGGTGTAATTGTTATTCAATATATTATTATTTGGTTGGGTATAATAATGATTTGTAATTCATGTAAATACTAAATATAAAATGATAATTATTCTGTATATATGATATACCATCCAATTAAATATTATTTTAATATCAAAAGAATGATATTGTCGCTCGTGCGTACGTACGGACTACCGTCTCCACGAACTCGATTAGATTCATTCTACATCGCATCCATTCAAGTCTAATTCTCATTTGAAGATTAATAATAATGTTTAAGGACTTAATATCATTCTGGATATGAATAAGATACAACATATCCATAAGAAACATGTCTTACATAACAAAATATTTAAAAGAAAATCAGAAAGATAACACACACATGTCCATGTAATGAATCTAGTCTGACCCTTTGGTGATTTGTGTCGACTTTTATACATCCAATTAGATTTTGGAAGGTGTTAGCATAATTTTATAATCTTATTTTTACCCTAATTACCGATTTACCTTTAAATATAGTAAATAAAAACTACCGTAGTTACAATTCATAATATCAAAACCATAAAATTAACCTATTAACATAATTTGGACCCCTGAATCCAAATATGGAATCCATCTTTCAAATTCAAAACATAGGACTAGCAGTAATTAATTTAAAATTAATCCAGTTGTTAAGCAAACGGGTTTTAAAAGTTAAAACATTTCCAAATATAGAAATGTTTTTACATATGATTTCAATGTAAAATTAATGATAATGACATACATTATATTAAATGGTAAAAATATAATCTATTTATTCTTTAAAACCATTAAATATTATAATTTAACCATATAAATTATTACGATGAAAAGAGTTGTTTTTAATTAAAATATAGGGTGTTTTTACTATTCATTGAAATATGAAAGTTATCAGAATAACATGAAAAATTTATCCAATGTAAATTTTTATATCCTAATTCCGATGAAGAATTTTATTTTGTAAAATTGAACTTATAAACTTGTCATAAACTTGATTTAATGTTGGTGCGCCATTAAAAGGCGACAAAACTGCATTTTTCTAAAAATACATATTTTAACAGAAAAAATTATATAGTTCTCATACCATGTTCTAGAAAATATGAATGATGAATAATAATGTTATAAAATACAAAATTCAGTTAATACTATTAATAACAGCTAGTTTATAATATTATAATAATATATCATTGTTTAGTGGAACTCGGTATTGCGTACTACACACGATATCGGGGAAGGTCACGATTTCGTGTAATGCAAGACAAGCTATTGTTGTGTGCAGTGAAAGATTCCATTGATGTTGCGTATAAAAAAATATACCTCTAATAAAATATCAGGGTGTTACAATTCCAATGATTTTTGGAGTCAACTAACAACCTCCAAGGTAGCAAGGGAAAGCATCTTCCATCACTATAGACGATGTGAACCATGACAACAAAGTGGCTATAAGTACGCTAGTTATTCATTTAGGAATAGTGAACATAATTTTTAATTCAATTTCTACACATTCTTTTATATCCTGAAAGTTTAGTATAACTATCCTAGAACAACCACATATCATGGAAGTAAATATGTCTGTGGGTACTGCAAATGGGGCAATCGTTGCATCCCATGAATATAAATCCTACCCTATCATAATCTGTGGATTAAACTTCCTAGTGAATCTCGTTATACTCCCTATTGTGGAATTTTATGCAATTCATTGAATGGGCTGGGTTTCCTTATACAGAGCCAACATAAATTTCCGTGAGAGGGAAATCAGTCTCCATATAAAGGATTGACCCCCAATTCGTTACAACTGAAAGAAATAAGAGGATTCTTATTTAGCTCCATTATCTAAAGTGTGGATATTACTGCCCTATGAGCACGCGTATCTGCCATAGATTATTGAGCCTAAGGAGGAAACCATCATAGAGGACATGCGTATAGTGAGGGAATTAACTAAAGTGTTTCCTAAGGAATTGGATGGACTTCTCTGAGAAGAGATGTTGAATACTCAATTGATCTTATACCTTGGGAGTTGTGAATATCTAAGGCTCCATATAGAAAGGATATTGTGGAGACTAAGGAGATGAAGAAACAAATACATGAAAATCTAGATAAAGAGTCTATACGCCCAAGTTCTTCACCATGGGGTGCACCAGTTCTCTTTGTCATGAAGAAATATGGGTCAATGTGCCTTTTCATTGAATATCATGAGCTTAACAAAATCCTGATAAAGAACAAGTATACATTCCCAAGAATAGATGACATGTTCGATCAGCTGTGTAGAGAACAATAGTTCTCCAAGGTCGATTTTTGGTCGGGATATTACCATGTAAGGGTGAAGAAGGATAATATCCCCAAGACTACTTTTTGTACAAGATACAGGCACAATGAATTCATAGTAATGCATTTTAGACTCACTAATGATCAAGAAATCTTCAGGGAGATGATGAATAGAGTCTTTAGAGATTACCTTGACAAAATTTTGGTAGTCATTATAGATGATATTCTAATAAACTCCAAAACTAAGGAGTATCATGAAGAGAATCTGAGAACTGTACTAGAGACAAAGAAGAAGGAGAAGCTCTATGAAAAGTATAGAAAGTTTGTGTTCAGGTTGAAGGAGGTCTCATTAATGGGTCATCCCATCAAAAGAAATGGGATATCTATGTATCCATCCAAACCGGATTAAATTGTGGGGAGGATGATGCCAACATTGATAATAGATATCTATAGCAACATGGGGATACCTTGATATTATCGATGATTCTTGAGAAATTTCACATGAATGTCAAACCCTCTTACCAAGCTAACTCGAAAGGGAGTAAAATGACAAAGTCATTTTATGTTATTCAATGATGATTTGAAGAAGGACCAGGGACGTGTGTTCATACAAAATGAAAATGTCAATGCCTATGCTTCAAGTCAATTGAATTTTCATAAACAGAACTATCCAACGCATGACCACGAGTTGGGTGCCATGATCATTGCATTGAAAACATGGTGGAATTATCTCTTTGAGAAGAAGTGTGAAATATATATGGACCACCAATGCATCATGTATATATTCACTGTAACATTCTAGGTAAATGAAAAATAACATATTTTCATATTTATTAATATTTGTGAACTAAATATTAATTTTTCTTTAAAGGGGTTGATTTGTTCAATAGTGTACCTGATACGCAACAATGGGTTTCTTTGAAATCTTATGTGGCACAATAATAACATAATATTATTATTTTAAATGGTAGTTAAATCCAAGAAATTGTATTGGTTGGATTGAACAAAACTAACTTCAATATGTTTATACATGATTGTTAAATTTATTTTAATTTATATAATAAAATGTTAGAGGCTTAAAATGTTAATGAATCTAAATTTAAGCATAATTTAAATTAAAAGGTAGATTTACCACCTTTTAATGTAGAATCATATTTAAATATCATTTTGTTCACTTAAATGCATTATATTTTACCATATATAATCCTTAGTTATAATTGGGACATCAAAATTTACTTTTTGTAAATTTTTTTGGATTTTTCCGATAAAGTTCATTTTTAATGAATATTGAAAATATTGTGTTTTAATTGAAAATTTCCATTTAATAGAAATTATTTATATGGATAGATTATGATTTTAATTAGTTTGATTGTATAATAAGAATATATTTTTTTCCATTTAATCCAATGTAGGTCATGGGTACTAATTTCACTTTGATCGTGGACATAAACAAGTGTTAATCTTTTGATAGTTATTGTTTCTTAAAAACATTATATTTGTTCTAACAATGGGAATTAATTTTAAAATAAATAAATTCCACTTATATGTTTTGAATTTGAAAAAATAGACATAATTTTTGAATTCGTAACATCAAATAATTCTTAGGCTTAATTTCTGATATTTTTCTAAAAAACATCAATTTTTGATGAATAGTGAAACCACTTAGTAAGAGTAAAAAAACTTACTTTTTCATATAAATGATATTTTACCGCTTCTGAGCATTGAATTTCAAAAATCCGACGTACTTGGTTGTTCTCAAAAAGTTAAATGTGGTTCAATAAGATGAAAATAATTTTTGGTGAATAGTAAATTGTGACTTTTATTTACCATGGTTAAAGATAAATATGGCAATTCAAGGTTAAAAGAATATTGTAATAATTCAGAATTACATTAAAACGTTTCCCTAACATTATTGGATGAGAATTGGGAGACCATGGGAATCTTTTGGTCTATTTTGGGACTCCATGGATCCTCTTGTTAAAGATAGTGTCACTTTAGATTAATTAATTTAATGTAAAGGCAAAAATGACATAAACAAAAAAAATTAGGAAATTAATTATTATATGGTGTTATATAAGTAATATTTTTTTACTATAAATATTAATTAGGAATATAATATTATTTCAAATGTCATTGTATTTTTTTTAATTTTTAGACATCGAAAATTTAAATTATTTATAACTCAATAATGATGTAGTATTTACCCCAATAATAAATGATTTAAATAAATAAGATTATAGTAATTAAAATATTACACAAAACCGGTCTAATTTCTATTGGATGATATTATTTCAACTATGAGTCACCTTATCTTTGACTTTAATGATTTTTTTACCTTTAGAAATTGAATATCATTATATAATAAAATAATATTATCACACTTTCCTAAAGATCCCCTACTCCCCTTATAAAAGGAGACCATTTCTATCCAATTCCTCGCTCCTCTCAAGAAACATGTCTCGTCCAACCACTACCCAATTAAGCTGCATACATCCCTATCCTCCTTCTATAAGCCTTACTTTAGGCAGAAGGCACTTCAAGAAGTCCTTTGGTTTTAACCAAATGGATTTACCCAAATTAAAGGTAACAATTTCACTTAAATTGTTTTGTTTTATTTGATTTCTCCAAACCATAAAATCATTTTATTCCTTTATTTTGTAACAAAAATAGTATCCTCAATATACTAGTATGTTGTTATGAGATGGATTTGAACTACACATACACATAGCTCCATCTAATGGATGAAGAACAAAATGTTTCAGTGGATGGAAAACTGACGCCTCATGAAACGATGATTGTTCAAAAATCTCCAACTTCCTCTCATGGTTTCCAATATGATGGAACTATATTTATATATGATAGATATTATTTTGATGTTTTCTTTTTGATTCTACAATTTCCATTTATATCATAACTTTACGGTTTCCATTATGGGTACACATGATAATTTCATTTGAGGAAGTGTGGACTACCGCCCCCTCAAAGTGATATGACTCATTCATACAATATGTGGTATGTATAAATGATAGATTTAATGATATTATATATGATACAATAATGGAATTATAATACTATAATGTATCATTATGTTTTAATTCCATTAAATATGAAATAGAAATGGAAGTAACGTTCATGCGTACGTACGGCTTACTGTCTTCATTAATAGTTCGTTTCATTTCTTACCTCTAAATGTTATGTACTATTATAAATACATGTATATGCTGGATATATATGATATATATGCTATCCATATCTTGAATATCATTATATATATAATGAACATTTGACCACATGTACAACATGTGATTATAAGAAGTCCATTTTTGACTCAAGTACAAAATCTCGACAAAAGGAACATTATTAATTTAAATGATTTCATAATGTTTATAAAATCGTAATAAGTGATATAAAAGAAATAATAAACTTGAAAATTTGTCTTAAGCAAGTATAAATTATCTTTAGTTTATTATTCAGGAGATTAAAGAATGATCGAGTCATGTCTGACACGAGGTAAGGGACTTCGTCTCAATATCTTTTCATTGAGGCTTATTTTGTTTTAATACACGACTTTATTTAATACTATGTATAGGAACCCTTGAATTTTCAAAGAGAATATTTTTTTACGAAGCGTTTTACTAAACGAAAAAAATAATTTTTTTTAACGTAAGCGGTGACAATGACATTTTCCTCCACATCGAGTATTATTTGTTCTTTGGCTTCCTCAACAAGCCGTAATGTTTTTAAATGAAAATAAATACCATATACACTTTTATATATATTGGTATTGAAAATGGGTTTTATAATTGATATTTTATGTCAATATATTTATGTGATACATTTTTATTGAAATTTTGAAATGTTTTCTTTCCTTAATATTAGTTTTATGTGTTATGATTTTATAATGGTACTTGGACATTTGACGGGAGGTTACATGATAAACCAAATGACGGGTGGTGCCATGATAAACCAGGACGGGCAGTTACCTTATAACCTCGAATGAAATGGGTATGGAAGTCATCCGTGTGGATGTTCCATTTAGTTATATGTGTGGAAGTTGACTGTATAGTTATTCCATTTATGTATGTTTATGTGCCAAGTTAACATTATATGTTATGTGTTCTCTACATAGGTTTTATGGTATTCATTTGGTTACAAAAGGGAATGTAGTAATATTTTATTCAATGTAGAGTATTTACTACATCATAAAGGTGAAAAGTATTACTTATGTTAAAGTATTCATATTTTACTTGTTGTTTTGTAAAACTATTAGTTTTCTTTCTTTGTGTATCCCTTACTATGCTTTTAATTCTCATCCCATGTTTTTGAAATGTTTTTCACTGGACATAATCTTGAATAGGGTCATGAATGGAATCAAGAAAAGTCATGTTGTCTTAAACATGGAACTAGACGTGAATCTTTTTTTTCAAAGGTGTATATTTTATTAAAAAAATGGAAACTGTGTAGAAGTGTTTACTTTGTAATCTTTTGAGATGTAACAGTTATATCCTAATTCTATAAAACTCTAACCTGAAAAGGTCATCAATGTGAATTATTTATTTAATTCATGATTATGTAAATGTTTAAGGCTGGGTTCTTATATTCACATAGAAATAGTTGAACATGCACCAATAGAGATGGTTAGATCTGATTAAATAATATGAATGCTCAATCCATTACCACCCTGGGAAAGCGAACAAGGTGGAAAATGTCATATGTTAGAAGGGAATATCGATTCTATCATTAATGAGAATTGAAAATGATTCAATCTTCTTAGATTTGATGAATATGGACATTAGAATCATAAATAAGGGAACATCATCAATCCTATCACAAATGATTGCTCAAACCTCGGTTTTTGAAAGATTAAAATATTTTCAAATAGATGATGTGGGAATTCAGGAAAAAGTGGAAGCTATCAGAAAAGGAAATCCATGGTGTCTAATGTTAATGAAGAGGAAATTGTGATATTTGGTAAATGACTATGTGTTCCATCATGTCCGGAGCTGAAGAAGGAACAGTTTGATGGTGCACATAGTTCAAATTTTTCCATTCACCCGGGAAACACAAAGATGTATCGAGATCATCAAGAGCATTATAGGTTGGATAATATGAAGAAAGAGATCGCAGAATATAAATCACGGTGCCTGGTGTGTCAGCAATTGATTTAAGAGAGGCAGATGTCTAAGGGGATGATGCAACCTTTTCCCATACTAGAATGGAAATTGGAGAACATCACCATGGACTTTGTCACTAGACTTCTGAAGACATACAAAGGCAACAATGCAATCTTGGTTGTTGTGGATCGTCATACAAGGATGCACAATTCATTTCTAGTTGGGAGGATTTATCATTGGATCAACTGCCCGAATATATATCAGGGAAGTGGTGAGGCTTCATGGAGTACCAATATCCATTATGATTGATCGAGATTCAAGATTCACCTCTATGTTTTCGAAGATTATTCAACATGCTCTGAATATTGAAATGAACTTTAGTACAGCCTATCATCCTCTAACTAATGGCCTATCGAAGCAGACTATCTGAACACATGGGGACATTTTGAGAGCATGATCAATGGACATTAAAGGAGGATGAGTTCAACATATTCCTCTTGTTGAGTTCTCTTATAATAACAGTTTCCACTGATGCATCCAAATTGCACCATATGAAGACCTTTATAGGAAAAGGTGAAGAACATCGACCTATTGGGATGAGGCCAGTGAGCGTAACCTACATGGACCAGAAATGGTCAATGAAATGGTAGAGAAGGTGAAAACAATTCAGTAGCATATCAAGGCAGCCCAGAGTCTACAAAAGAGTTATACAGATAATCGTGGATGAGGCCTTGAGATTAAATTTAGAGAAAAGGTATATTTATGCATATCTCTATGAAATAATGTCATGAGATTTTAAAATAAAGGGATGTTATGACTAAGGTACATAAGCCCCTTCAATATTCTTGATCGTGTTGGAGTTGTGGCCTGTCGACAAGAACATCCAACTACCATGGCGAAACTACGTGAATTTTTTCATGTATCCATCTTAAGAATGTACATACCAGACCCTTCACAAGTACTCTCTTCATATGTGGTACAGTTAGAGGATGTTCTTTTTTATGAGGAGAAACTAGTGAAGATATTATATAGTAGTGAAAATGGTCTATGAAATAAGAAAATTTCCCTCATTAAGGTGTTGTGGCGAAAAAACATGTTTGAAGAAACAATGTGGGAATGAGAGGAAATGATGAAGCAAAGTTACAAACATCTGTTTTAGTGTGGGAAATAGAAATTTCAAAGGCAAAATTATTTAAGGGGGGAATATTGTAATGACCCAACCATTCATTAATGGAAATCCATTTTAATTTAAATAAATGTAACTTTATGTAAAGTGATTATATAAAATAGAAACTTTCTTGGTTTTATGGAATGAATTGTGACCATTGCTAATATATCTATTGAACTGTGATGACATGATTAATATAAATACAGGGCTTTAAAAATCCAATTTACTCATACAAAGGAAGCGATGGCCTCATCCAGTAGACGTGCCCCATACAAAGACAATTTTTCAGAGCACGGAAAGGAGGTGTCGTCATTGGGCATCGCTCTTGACCAAGACCAAGCCTAGCTTGAATATGTTAAGCTCGAGTTGGACTATCTACGCGATAAATGGGTGTTGATAGAGATTACCAGCGAGCAATGTTATCTAAGCCACCCTAAGAGTCAGTCAACATCGCACACCTTACTCTTCAGTCTTATGCGAGTGTTATATGGGGTTATGTAACAAGACCTTATCACTATGGTTATGTACATTATTTTTGTATATAATAATGTATTTACTTTCATTTTATTATTGTTACATTGTAAATTGTTTTGTAATGCATAAATAGTAGTTTTAGTTAATATTGAACTAAATTTTTTTATGAATTAAAGGAATATTGAAATAAAAAATATTTTAATTAAATATTAATATAATTATTAAATTAATTTTTATTAAATGTAAATGATTGTATAATTTAATTAACGCAATTGTAATTTTCATTATGGTTTGGAAGCCATTTCTATCAAAACCCATGAATTTTCGATAAATGTCAATTTTTATTATAAAAGTAAAAATTATCATATATAGAAAATTATTTAGATAAAATAAATATTATTTCTAAATCATAATGTCAAAATTATCGAACAATGAATTTTTCATAATTTTCTGAGACAGTCAAATGTTTGGGTAAAAATTAAATTTCTTTTAAAAATAATATGTGCTTTATGACATCATAAGGACAAAATAATGATGTAATTAAATACTATAATACATATTTTTGGCCCAAATATTTTTTACCATTAAAATAATGTGATTTTGGGTTTGTTTGACTTATTTTAAAAAGCATTAATGGACCCCTCAAGCCTTATTAAACATATTGTCTTTTTAAATTGTAATCCTTTGGATTGTGACTCACATCCACATAATCATCCCAATTATTTTAATAAGTTTGGAGTTTTCCCTAATAGAATATTATTTTCCTCTTCCCATTTCAAAAAACCATGTGAAAAACTATTGGATGGTTTGTGGTTTGGACTAGTTTAATGTGAGGTGTCACAAACGTAAATAATAAAGAATTCCCTCACCATTCCTCTATAATCCCACCAATTCTCCCACTTCATCATCACTAAAATCCATTGTATTTCGTCCAACATATGCACTAAATTTTATAGAATCCTCCAATGGTGCCCCAAGCTCCCATGAAGCCTTTCTCAAGACTCACTGAAGCCTTTGGAAGTAGACATCCAAGTAAGGGTTTTTCTTCAATTCTCATTTTGTCCAATTTTTTTAATGTTGTTATGCCCTTTTCATTTCAATAATAAATGTTAGGGTATGGTTTCACACCTCCCCCATACAGCTGTAATTTATTGGAATTATGGGAGACCCTTTTTTCCTCTCATTAAATGTCTTCGATATACAAATGTTGCTATGCTGAAATTCCGAAAGAAAATATTCCCTCATCTTTTAAATTCAAGAAATTATTTTGAATCATAACTATAAATTCCATTAACATTTTTGTTAAAAGTATCTATATGACCCCCTTTCATTATATTTCAAGTGAATATGATGAGATACCCCTTTCTCTGTAATGCCCCGACATATGGGTTCCCAAAGTCGGTGCATTATTTTAATACATTTTCATAATTAAAAGGAATGAAGTCCTAAAAGACCGATTAGTTTAGCAGTTTTGGAAAATAGATTGCATACATAAACAATACATTAAACTTTCTAACATACAATACAAAAAAATAGTTCATTGAGAACACTATTATTCCCTTTATCTTAACCCTGCTTATTAATCATAATACACTTATTGAATCTTGGAAAAATAAAACATAAGAAAGGGGTGAGCTCTGATGCCCAGTAAAGGTAAATAATTTAGCGGAAGCCATATACTTATAAGTAAAGTCGTTTGAAATAAACAATAGACTTTTTAAAAATATACATGACCATAATATGAAAATAATAAATCAAACAATACCATATAGACATGTACATGGATATTCTACTAGTCGTATAATCACATGTAATAAAAAATTTCTCAATGAGAGAATGCCTAATGCTAGACATCATTACCACATAGTCAAGGCCTTATGCCATGACTAAAAATATTTTTTTTTCAAGGCCCTGTTCCAAGACACTAGTTTGTCTCATGAGACCTACTGATTCATTGAGGAGCTATAAAGGTCTCCACCCGTCACTTACTAAGTCCACTTCATTCCTCATATGAAAAAGTTGAAACATAATATAATCATTCATATTAAAACTAGCATAAGAAATGTCATTACATTAACCATAAACCATGAATGGTTTAAAAATAGAACATCCACAGTCAAACATATCATAACTCGTTCAATACAACATGGATTATTATATTATAATAAATCAACCTCAATAAAAAAAATCCAGTAATGGTTGTTGACATAGTTGAAATAGATGAGTAAAACTTTTCGAGGGAAATATACTTTCTGTAAAATCATTTAAAAGTCACACTTTTATAAAGGAAGTAATTTATAATATATTTTTTAATAAAAGTGTCCCATACCAATTTTATTCTTTTGAAAATAATTTTCATTTCAAAACATTGATGTCCATATAAATAAATCCTTAAAATCATTTTAAAAACATGGACATTAATTAAAAAGATTTAGAAAGATAAATATTTTAAACATTTATAACTATGATCTTAATAAAAAATAATTTTAAAAAATATATAAAATATTCATTTCGAAATGATTTTTAGGAAAAATGGACATGGATGATAAAAATCTCCCAGTAAATATTTACACATAAATAATCTCGGATAACAATGAGATTGAGGAATTAACCCTTACCTTGAGCTTTCCTTTAGTCGAGGGTACTTTTAAACTCTTATAGGAAGATCATAGTATGTTATTGAATTATAACATAACCATATTAATATTTATGATATCATACATGATTCATTTATGACTTTATACTACCGATTTAATATTCATTTCCATGTTAAATTAACATTTCGGATAATAATCATTTTCATTATTGTACGTGTTTTAACATGTTACTTTTGATTTTATGACTTAGATAAAGATTTAACTACTTCCAAAATATAAAACATGATTTATATATCATATATATTTATAATGTAGTTATGTATAATAGACATATATATGAAAGGAAAAACATTTTCTATGGAGAAAGTTGTCCGTACGTACGCATAAACACATTTTCTGTTTTCATATCGTATTGAATGGAAATAAGTGAATAAGATATATGTAAGTATATATATAAATATATATATATAAATATATAAAGTAGAACTATTGTGTCATATATAGTATTCTTATTAGTAATATATATTTTTATAATCATTGATGAATGGTGAATGTAGAAATGAATCTAATCGCGTCGTGGAGGCGGTAGTCTGTACGTATGCATGAGTGACAATATCATTTCCTTAAAGGTGTGGAATTTAATGGTATATTAATTTCAAAAGGACATTAGCATGTTATTTTAATTATTTATATACATATTACTCATCATTATATCAATCCAAATAACATAGTGTTGAATAACTAATTAGACCATGGTGTGGAGATGGTAAGTCGTATGTATGCACGAATGGTGACATTATCATTCATAAGATTGATAGAATAATGAATATAGTTGTTACATATTTGTAATAACATCACAGTATATAGAAGATACTGGTGTTATTATTTTATAATGGAAACAACAAAGAATGAGTAAGTGGAAGAATAAGAGAACTTGAAAGAGGGTGGTGAAATAATTACCTCTTCTTCGGGTTCTTCCTTTTCATTTGATCAAAAGGGCTCCATAGGATGGCCTTAAGACCAATGGAAGGCCACTAAGAAATATTTAGAGAGGTTGGGAGGTTATTTGGGAAGGGGTGGGCCGGCCAAATGGCTTTGGATGTATGATTTTGAGAGAAGGGGAAGTGCCCTTTTAAAATAGGGGTGAGGGTCACATTAGGAAAAGATTAAAGTATTAATTTATTATACAATCATATTCGGTTAATAATGGTTCCAGATGAATTTATTTCAATAATTAGGTGGTTTTGGGTCGAAATATTTTCAACCATTAGATTTTAGAATCGTTTTCGTTAACATTTAAACCTTATCTTTTAGATTTAACTCTTAGTTAAATAGTTTATCTTTTCCCATGCCTTCTTGTATTCTTACTCTATATGGTTAATTAACATACTATAAACATCCAAGAGAACATAAAGTGTCTCATTAATGACATATATAATATTATTTAATCCCTTTGTACGAACCTTACATTTTTAGGAATATTATATCAAGCAATAATATAGTATTTGGTTTGAAATATTAATTTATGTCAATTTTGACACTATTTGGTATTTTATTTTTGTGAAAGTAATAACAACTTGATTACATAAAAAAAGATACATTGAATCATCCCTAACATTTCATATTCACCTATAAAATTCATTAAGTTCATATAAACTTTGAAATTTTATATATTTTAAAATTTATAATACCATTTATTTGATTCTTTCATTAATAAAGTAATTACTGCATCAGCATTCTGTCATTAATAAATTTAATTATATAATCTCTAAAAATTATAAATAAAATACCGTTATGTAGGAAATATTTTTTAATTTCTAATTAATATTTATTTTCTATTTTATCATAGGTATAACCCTATATTATGAATGGTTTAGTTATTAGACATTGATTTTAACTCTTTTAACTCTTCATTATATTAAATAATAATAAATGTCTTAATCTAATCCAATTGGAACTAAAGGGTCGTATTTCATTCATAATGTTTTTTTGTCGAATTACACTTATCCAGTAGAATTAGGATATGTGTTAGGGTAATAATAATATCATTATTACCCTTAATTAACCTAATTACATTTAACCGTGGTAAATAAAAGTAAAAAGTTGATATAAAAAAAGTATTTTTACCTAATGGACCAAATTTTACTCCTTTATATTAACCATTTCAATCAAATTTTCAAATTTCAACTCACATAATCAGTAAAATTAATTTTTATGTGAATTGGAAAATTCACCTACGAGATGGGTAAAAGACGGTGAAAAGTTCAATAAAATTTTTTTATATCTAAAATTATTATAAACGGACACCAATGAATTACATTGATATTATATAGGTATTATGTATCTATTTTGACCTAAAAAATTTAATTAAAATAAATAATTATTTAAATAAAAAATCTGTTTTAAACTATACCTTAGTGTTTATAACTATTCATTAAAAATTGAATATTTTCAGAAAAATATCAAAAATTCACCCTAAGCTAATTTTAGTATTCCAAATTAATAATTGAAGATTATTTTACCAAATTAAAAACATAGAAGTTTCTTTTATTAATTTAAAATTAATTCACATTGTCAAAACCAATAGGTGTGCTTTAAGAAATAATAACTATCAAAAAATTGACACTTGTTTATGTCCAATATCAATGTGAAATTACATACAATGACCAAAATTTGATTGAATGGTAAAAATATAATCAATTTACACTTCTAAACCATTAAAATGTATAATTTTACACTATAAATTATTTGGATTAAAAAAGTTGTTTTCATTTAAAATATAGTATTTTTCACTATTCTCCCAAATATGAAAGTTATCAGAAAAACACCAAAATTTATTGAAACTGTATTCTTATGTCCTGAATCTAAAGAAGAAGTTTATTTTGAAAAACTGAATATATAAAAGTTTCAAATATGGGATTTAAAAAGGGTTCATCATTAAATGCCAGTAAAAGTTCCTTTTTTGAAATAAATACTTATCTTATCTGAAAAAAATGAATTTGTTCTTACATTATGTCTAAGAAACTCATAATATAGATTCTAAAATTATAAGGATTATATATAGTTAATAATTTAGTTAATACAATTCATAACAACTTTTGAACTGCTAGTTTGGTAAGTCATGGGGTGCATGAACATGATGTTGCATGTAGTGCAAGTTATTACTTTGAAGAAATAATTTACTATGAAATCATTGGGTGTTGCATTCTTCCGTCAAATAAATTGACTCCTTGAAATTTGAAATTGTTTTTAGAAAATAAATGGTTGAAAATAAAAAATACCTCTGTGGGAAAACCCACAGTAGAAATTGGGTAAAAAAAATTTGGTCTTAATAAGAGGGAAAGTGAAATGAAAATGTTACCACCAAATTATGATCTCGATTAAGAGAACATTGGTGGAAATTAGAGACACATAATTGGAGGGGAAAACATAAATATTTATAGGGAGTGATTGTGGTCAACAGTTACAAACAATTGTAGAATTGAAGGCCTTAAAGACATACATCTATGATGATTTAAAATATCATTGGTTCCACAGAACATCAGGTATTAGGATATAACATTTTTAGTTTTAATATTCCATACCTAAAGTTTAATAATTAATTTCTTCATAGAATAATATAAGAAAAATATATATATACTTAACATGTAGAGTTCCATCGTTTAACTAATTTCTACCACAAACTCATCTTCCACTCTAAAGGATAATAGAACTAAAAAATTATTCTATTTATCCTATTCGTATAGGGTTCCAAAAAATGAATTTATAATTAATCTACCAGAATGAAAACCTACATTATTCAATCCAATACATGACATTGTTTAGTGGTAGGTGATACACCCTTGTCGCCCGTCTGTTGGGGGTTCAAGTATCGCGGCCTTGCCGGACGTGACGGGTTGTCGCTCGACCTTCGGGTTGTCCTTTTTATGGAAATACAAGAATAATCTCAAACTAGACTTATCCAAAATACTTCTATCCAAACTCACATTCCTCAATTTATTGTAAAGTTAAAAACAATGAAGATATTTTTTTCCCATGTAATAACATGTGAACACCTTCATCATGTATTCTATTAAAACACTGAAACATTTTCAATTTCTATAAAACTTTATTGATTACATTCATGATCCCTTAATCATTATAAAATATTTGATATACTCCTTCTGTCCAAAAATATTATAAACTCATACAATGATGTAATATCGCTATAATTAATCTGTTCAAGGTAGTCAAGAATATCCAATATAATTTATCCAAATCAATCATGTATTATTTCAAAATCACTACCTCGGTATCAGAACCATATTATGGTTTATCTTTCTCTCAACCATATATTTTCCAAATATTTAACCTGCTATTGAGTCACTTATAATTGTTCAACACAATCTCAAGTCCTTAATGAAATATTACTGCAGTAAAATCCTTATATACTCCATAATTACTATAACCAGTACATCATTGATACAACACTCAAATGACATAATTTTTTAATAACAACATAAGAACTCTAATCATTCATCCTCATATGTGGTAGTCTCATAACATGATTATTATTTAATAGCATCATTTGGGGCATACTCTGATGATTTGAATTTTTTTGTGTACTATCATAACTTCTTGAAGATAAAGCATTGTACATTTGAAACTTTTTTCTTACCCTTGCAGTCATGTACATGGTGTCCATTTTCTCCACACTTATAAAAAAATCCCATTCCTTTAGGCAGGTTCATGGGTGTTTATTCCCACAGTTATCACATATGGGAAAATTCTTCTTTTCCCTCATCACTTTATCGATCATTCTCTCCTCCATCCTTTGCATCCATTGCTTCCTTTCAAATTCATAGGATTCAGAAAATTAATTACATATCTTATTAACACATGATACTATTTCTTCATATGTCGATAATACATGAGAGAGAATTTCCCTTCAATATGTTGGCTTAATATTGTGAAAGATATGATCCTTCTTACTCTTTGGATCATACATATTGATGGAGTTCAAATTCTTTATACTAGGAGAAATATCTCTACAATGGCATACACTAGGTCATTTAATGAATTTCAATGAATAATTCCAAACATGTAAAATACCTAACGTAGATTGAACAGTTTATAGATATAATCCATAATAATAATAACGTTTTCATTGAGGAAGTATATATTCCTAAACCCTTCATAATGTTTTGTAAAGAAAATGAGAATTATCCTATGCATATACCCCATGACTTTCGTAACCAAGAGTGCAGCAAGGCCGGTTGTCGTGCACCGGTTCATGTTCGAGTATTTCTCAAATTGGTGTTTTTGGATTTTACCCCTAGGTACATCTGTGCTAGAGCCACCTCTACCTGTTCGTATCCAGGCAGGGATGTATTTTCATGGGAAAAATCACAAAATCATAACATTTCCAAAATTCTATGAAGTCATTCTATACTAATATTCAAAGTCTTTCTTATGGTAATGTTCTCTAATCAGAGTTTATCTGAATCACGATTCCAAGGTTATTGTTAAACTTCTCTGATACCCACTGTGACACCCCGACCTCTAGGTTTCCAGAGTCGGTGCATTATTTTAATACATAGGCATGATTACAAGGAATGATGTCCCAAAAGACTGATTATTTTAGCAGTCTTGGAAAATAGATTGCATAACTAAAAAATACATTACACTTTCTAAAATAAAATAAAAAAAATAGTTCTTTGAGAACACAATTATTCAATTTGTCTTAACCCTGCATATAAATCATAATACACATTTGGGAATCCAAGGAAAATAATAGAGAAGAAAGGGGTGAGCTCAGATTCCCATTAAGGGTAAATAATTTAGTGGAAGAAATAAACTTTTAAGGAAAGACATGTGATAAAAATTACAACCATTTTAAAAATAAACTTGAACATAATAGGAAAAAAATGAAAAATTACCATATAGAAATGCACATGGATATTATACTAGTCTAATAGTCGCATGTAATAACTAATTTAATAATGAGGGAATGCCTAACGCCATACATCATTGCAACATAGTCAAGGACCTGTGCCAAGACTACAAATAAATTTTTATGTCAAAGCCTTCTTCCAACACACTAGTTTGTCTCATGAGACCTATCGATGCATCAATGACCTATAGAGGCCTCCCCCGCCACTTACTATGTCCATTGAATTGCTCATATGAAAAATTTGAAACATAACATAAACATTCGTATTAAAACAAGCATATAAATTTTCATTACATTAACTATAAACCATGATTGGTATAAAAATAAAACATCCACAGTCAAATATATAATTACTCATTCAATACAAAATTGAAGATTGTATTATAAAAAATCAACCTCAATCATAAAAAATATCTCATAATGGATGCTAACATAGTTGAAAATGATGAGTAAATTTTTTTGAGAGAAATATCCTTTTTGTAAAATCATTTAAAAGTCACACATTTATAAAGGAAGTAATTTGACGAGATTTTTGAATCAATGTTTCCCATACCACTTTGAATCTTTTTAAAATAATTATCTTTTCTAAAAATTCATGTCCATATAAATAAATCCTTAATATCATTTTTAAGACATTGACATTAATTAAAATGATTCAGAAAAAAAAAATTTAAAACATTTAAAAATACGATCTTTATATATATTACCTTTCATTAATCCAAAAAATATTGAATTTGTAATCATTTTTATAAAAAAATGGACATGTGTGATAAAAATGTCCCAGTAAATACTTACACATAAACAATATAGTATAATAATGAGATTGAGGAATTCAACCTTACCCTGCACTTTCCTTTAGTCGTGGGTACGTTTAACCTTCAGTATTGAAGATCATAGTATGTTATTAAATTATATAATAACCATATTAATATTTATGATATGATATATTATTAATTTATGACTCTATACTAACCATTTAATAATAAATTTCATTTTAAATTAAATTTTCGGGTAATAATCATTTTCTGTATCATACGTGTTTTAACTTGTTACTCTTGATTATATCACTTAGATCAAGATTTAAATACTTTCAAAATATAAAACATGATTTATATATCATATTTATTTAGAATATAAATTTTTATAATAGACATATATATGAAATTAAAAACACAGTTTATGGAGATGGTAGTCTGTACGTATGCATAAACGATGTTTCCGTTTTCATAACGTATTGAATGGAACTATGTGAATAAGATATATATAAGTATATATATATATATATCCAGTAGAATTATTAGGTCATATATTACATATTAGTAAAATATGTTTTTATAATCACCGATGAATGGTGAACGTGGAAATGAATCTCATCCCGTCATAAAGACGGTAATCCGTTCGTACGCGCGAGTGACTATATCATTTCCTTAAAGGTGTGTAATTGGAGGGTATATTAATTTTAGAAAGACATTAGAATGTAAATTTCATTATTTATATACATATTACCCATCATTATATCCATCCAAATAACATAGTGTTGAATAACAAATTTCACCACGACGTGGAGAAGGTACGTCGTACGTACGCACGCATGCTGACATTATCATTCATAAGATGGATAGATTATGAATATAGTTGTGTCAAATTTATAATAAAATCAGTTTATATAGAAGATACTAGAGGTATTATTTTATAATTGAAACAACAAATAATGAGTAAGTTGAAGAGTAAGAGAACTAGAAAGAGGGTGGTGAAATCATTACCTCTTCTTCAGTTTCTTCCTTTTGATTTGATCAAAAGGTCTCATTAGGATGGCTTTCTGACCAAAGTAAGGCATCTTGGATCAAGTTAGAGAAGTTTGGAGGATATTTGGGAAGGGTTTGGCTGGGACCAATGGATTTGGAGGTGTGATTTTGAGAGAAGGGGATGTGGCCTTTTATAAGAGGGGTGTGGGTCACTTTAGAAAAAGAATAAAGTATTAATTTATTATTAAATTATATTCGGTTAATAATGGTTAAAAATGAATTTATTTTGGTCCTTAGGTGGTTTTGGGTCGAAATACTCTCAAAAAATAGGTTTTAAACATGTTTAGGTTACCATTTTAACCATATTTTTTAAATTTAACTATTAGATAAATAGTTTAACTTTTACCGTGTCTTCTTGTATTCTTACTCTATATGGTTAATAAACTTCAATTAAACATCCAAGAGAACCTAAAGTGGTTCATTAATGACATATATAATATTATTTAAGCCCTTTGGCCAATCCTTACATTTTTTAGAATATTATGTCAACCAATAATACAGTATTTGTTTGAAATGTTAATTTATGTCAATTTTGAAACGATTTGGTATTTTTTTTGTGAAAGTCATAAAAAATTATATAATCAGATAAAGATAAATTTAATCATCCCTAACATTTCATATTAACCGAAATGTTCGTGTATTTCATAAAAACATTTAAATTATATTTATTTTTATATTTATTTTTATATTTATAATACCATTTATTTGATTCTTTCATAAATAAGGTAATTACTGCATTATCAATGTGTCCTTAATAAATTTAATTATTTAATATCTAAAAAATATAAATAAAATACCATTATGTATGAAATCATTATATCATTATAATGAATATTAATAGTTGAATCTATTTTATGTATAACTTTATATTAAAAATTGATTAGTTATAAGACAATGATTTTAACTCCTCTAACTCTTCTTAAAATTAAATAATAATAAATGTCGTAATCTAATCCTAGTGGACCTAAAGGGTCATATTTTATTCCTAAGGTTGTTTTTGGTCAATTTACACTTATCTAATAGAAATATTACATGTGTTAGGTTTATAATAATATCATTATTACCCTTAATTAACCTATTTACTTTTAACCGTGGTAAATAAATGTAAAGAGTAACTATTCACCAAAAATTATTTTTCCCTTATTGAACCACATTTTACTCCTTGATATTTCATGTGTCTCTCGGATTTTCTAAATTCAACTCACAGAAGTGCTAAAAATTTGATTTATGCGAATTTACATATTCTCCTATGAGATGGGTAAATGACTCTGAAAAGGTCAATAATGTTTTTATATATCTAAAATTATTATAAACTAACTTCAATTAATTAAATTGAACTTATATAGGTATTATGTATCTATTTTGAACTGAAATAAATATAAATAAAATAATTAATTATTTAACTAAAAATTTGGTTGTAAACATAACTCAGTGTTTTTCATTTTTCATCAATAATTGAATGTTTTCACAAAAATATCAAAAATTCACCCTAAGAAAATTTTAATAATCCAAATTAAAAAATGATGTCTGTTTTACCAAATTCAAAACATAGGCGTTTCCTTTATTACTTTAAAATTATTTCCCGTTGTGAAAACCAAAAGGCTTATTTAAATAAACAATAACTATTATAAGATTGACACCGGTATATGTCCAATCTAAATGTGAAATTACTTACAATGACCAGTATTGGATTAAATGGTAAAATTATAATCTATTTAAACTTATAAACCATTAAAATTTATAATTTATCACTATAAATTATTTTTATTAAGAAAGTTTATTTCAGTTAAAATATAGTATTTTTCAATATTCACCCAAATAAAAAAGTTATTAGAAAAACACCAAAAATTTATTGAAGCTAAATTCATATGTCCTTATTCTAAAGAATATGTTTATTTTTTCAAATAGAATATATTAAAGTTTCATATATTTTATTTAAAAAAGGGTTCATACTTAAAAGGCGGTAAAAGTGTATTTTTTGAAATAAATACTTCTTTTTTCTGATAAATTGAATTTGTTCTTAGATAATGTATAAGAAACTCATAAAATGGATTCTAAAATTATAAGGATTATATATAGCTTAAAATTCTGTTAATATTGTTCATAACCACTTATAAACGACTAGTTTGGTAAGTCATGGTGCACTTGAAATCGATGTTGCGTGTAGTTTATGTTATTACTTTGAAGAAATAATGTACTATGAAATCTTGGTGTGTTACACTCTTACCTCATTAAATAAATTTCATCCTCGCAATTTGAAATTGTTTTCAAAAATAAAAGGTAGAAAATAGAAAATACCTTTGTGGGAAAACCCACATCAGAAATTGGTTTAATAAAATTTAGTCTTAATAAGTGGGAAAGGGAAAGGAATATGTTACCACAAAATTATGATATAGATTATGAGAACATTGGTGGAAATTAGAGACACATAATTGGAGGGAAAAATATAAATATTTATAGGGAGTGATTCAAGTCATCAATCACAATCAATTGTAGAATTTAGGGCCTCAAAACCTTCAATCTTTTATGATTAAAAATATCATCAGTTCCACAAAACCTAAGGTATTAGGATAACACATCATTATTATTAATATTCCTTACCTAATTTTTTAGAATTAAAATATTCATAGAATAAGAGAAGAAATCAAAATATACATTACAGGTAGAGTTCTATCCTTTATCAAATTTCTACCACAAACTCATCTTTAACTCTAAAAGATTATATAACTAAAAAATATATTATATTTATCATAGTCATATAGGGTTCAAAAAAATTGAATTTATAATTCACCTACTAGAAAAAAACTACATTATTCAATCAAAGACATGATGTCGGTCAGTGGTAGGTTATAATCCTTTGTCTCCCTTCTATTGCATGTTCAAGTCTCGCGGCCTTGCCCAATGTGACGGTTTTCCACCTAACCTCCGGGTTGTCCTTTTTATGGAAATCCAAAAATAATCTCAAACTGGAATTATCCAAAATACTTATGTCCAAACACACAGTTCAAAATTTTTCGGGAATTTAAACACAATGAAGATCCTTTTTCCTATGTAATAACATGTGTACAACCACATCATGTATTCTTTTAAAACACTACAACATCCTAAATTACCATAATACATTATTGATTACATTCATTCTCCATAATTCATTATAGAATACTGGATAAACTCCTTCTGTCCAAAAATGTTGTAAACTTATACAATGATGGAATATACAAACCACTAATCAGTTTAGGGTAGTCAGGAATATCCAATATGATTTATCCAAATCAAACATGTATTATTCCAAAATCACTCCCTCAGTATCAGAACCATATTATTGTTTATCATTCTCTCAACCATATAATTTCCAAATATTTAACCAGCTATTTAGTCACTTTTCATAGTTCCATCCAATCTCAATTCCTTAATGAAATAATAGTACAATACAATACTTCAATAATCCATAATTATTATATACATTACATCGTTGATACAATAATCAAATGACATAATTCGTTAATAACAACATAAGAACTCTAATCATTCCTCCTCATCATTGGTAGTATCATAACATGATTATTATTCAATAGAAATATTTTGGGGCATACTCTGATGATTTGAACATTGGTTTGCGTAGTGTCCGAACTCCTTGCAGATGAAGCATTGTATATTTGAATCCTTTTCTTACACTATAATTCATGTACTTGGTGTCCTTTTTCCCCACACTTATAACATACTCAAATTCCCTTCAGGAAAGTTCCAGGGTGTTTATTCCAAGAGTAATCACATATGGGGAAAATATTCTTTTCTCTCTTCCCGTTTTCCATCTTTCACTCTTCTATGCTTTTCTTCTCTTTCTTCCCTTCAAATCAATAGGACTCATAATATTCATTACTTATCTTATTAATACATGATACTATTTCATCATATGTTGAGAGTAACATGGGAGACAATTTCCCTTCTAAATATTGGCTTAATTCCGTGAAATATATGATCCTTCTTACTCTATGGATCATATGTATTGGTGGAGTTCACATTCCTTCTACTGTGATCCATTACTATATAATGGAATACACTAGGTTAGTTTATGAATTGCAATGAAAAATTCCAAACTTGTAAAATACCTAATGTAGAATGAACAGTTTATGGATATAATCTATAATCATAAAAAAATCTTTGAATAAGTATATATTCATAAACCCTTCATAACGGTTTGTAAATAAAATGATAATTATCCTAAAAAAAATCCCTGGGAGTGTCGTAACAAAGAGTGATGCAAGAACCGTTGTCATTCACCAGTTTCCGTTCGAGTTGAGCTCAAATTGGTGTCTTCGGGTTTTACCCATAGGTAAATCTGGGCCAGATCCACATCCACCTTCTCATATCTAGACAGGGATTTATTTTCATTGGAAAACTCACAAAAACAGTACATTACCGAAATTCTAGGAAGTTATTCTATACTAATCTTCAATGTCATTCTTACAGTAATGTGCTCTAATCAGAGTTTATATAAATCTAGTTTCTATGGTTATTTTTAAACTTTCTCTCATACCAACTGTAATGGCCCGACATCTGGGTTCCTAGAGTCGGTGCCTTATTTTAATTCAATGGAAAGATTACAAGGAATGATTTCCTGGAAGATCGATTAGTATAGTAGTCTTGGAAAATAGATTTCATACATGAACAATACATTACACTTTTGAACATACAATAAAAAAATAGTTCTTTGAGAACACCATTATTACCTTTAGCATAACCTCACCTTTCAATCATAATACACTTCTTGGAATCCTGGTAAAATAAAACATAAGAAAGGGGTGAACTCAGATTCCCAGTAAGGGTAAATAATTTAGCAGAAGCTATAAACTTTTATCGAAAGACGTGTGATAAAAACAAAAACCTTTTTAAACATCAACATGAACATAATATGAATAACATAATTCAAAAATTACCATATAGACATCCATATTGATATTCTACTAGTCGAATAATCACTTATAGTAACTAATTTCATAATGATGGAATGCCTAACACCGGACATCATTACCATATAGTCAAGGCCTTGTGACAGGACTACAAATATATTTTTTTCTCAAGCCCTTGGGTCAAGACACTAGTTTCTCTCATGAGACCTATCTATGCATCAATGAGATATAGTGGGCTCCACCTGTCACATACTAAGTCCACTGCATTCCTTATATGAAAAAGATGAAACATAACATAAAGATTCATATTAAAACTAGAATATGAAATGTCATTACATTAACCATAAACCATTAATGGTATAAAAATAGGACATCCACAGTAAAACATATCATAACTCATTCAATACAACATGGAAGATTATATTATAATAAATCAACCTCAAAAAAAAATATCCATTAAAGGATGCTGATATAGTTGAAAATGTTGAGAAAAACTTTTTTTAAAGAAATATCCATTTTGTAAAATCATATAAAATCCACACATTTATAATGGAAGTAATTAAAAGATATTTTTGAATCAATGTGTTCCATACCAGTTTGAAAATTTTGAACAAAATTATCATTTCAGAACATTCATGTCCATATAAATAAAACCTTAACATCATTTTGAAATCATAGTCATTATTTAAAAATATATAGAAAGATAAATCTTTTAAACTTTTAAAATTCTGATCTTGAAAAAGGGTACCTTTCACAAATCCTTAAAATATTGATTTTTAAATCGTTTTTATGAGAAATGGACATGGATGATAAAAATTTCCCCGTAGATACTTACACATAAAAAATCTCGGATAATAATGAGATTGATGAATTAACCCTTACCTTGAAATTTCCATTAGTCAGAGGTACGTTTAACCTTATGTATGAAGATCTAGGTATGTTATTAAATTATACCAGAATGATATAAATATTTATTATATCATACATGATTCATTTATGACTTTATACTACCCATTAAATAATAACTTCCATGTTAAATTAACATTTCGGGTAATAAATGTTTTCTTTATCGTACATGTTTTAACTTGTTACTCTTGATTGTATCACGTAGATCAAGAATTAAATACATACAGAATATAAAACATGATTTATATATCACATATATTTATAATATGAATATGTATAATTGGCATATATATCCTAAAGGAAAAACACCGTTTATGGAGACGGTAGTCCGTATGTACGCATAAACGTTGTTTCCCTTTTCATATAGCATTGAACAGAACTAAGTGAATAAGATATATGTACGCATATATATATATATCTAGTAGAATTATTATGTCATATATTACATACATATTAGTAATATATATTTTTATAATCAACGATGAATGGTGAACCTGGAAATGAATCTCATCGCGCCGTGGAGACGGTAATTTGTACGTACGCACGAGCAACAATATCATTTCCTTAAAGTTGTGTAATTGGATGGTATATTAATTTTACAGAGACATTATCATGTTATTTTCATTATTTATATACATATTACTCATCATTATATCCATCCAAATAACATAGTGTTGAATAAAAAATCACACCACAACATGGAGATGGTAAGCCGCACGTACGCACGCATGGTGACATTATCATTCATAAGTTGGATAGAAAATGAATATGGTTGTTCCATATTTACTATAACATCACATTATATAGAAGATACTGGAGTTATTATTTTATAATGGTAACAACAAAGAATAAGTAAGTGGGAGAATAAGAGAACTTGAAAGAGGGTTGTGAAATCATTATCTATTTTTCAGGTTTTCCTTTTGATTTGATCAAAAGGGATCCTTAGGTTGGATATATGATAAATGGAAGGCCTCTAGGAGAAAGTAAAAAAAGTTGGGAGGATATTTGGGCTGGGGATGGGTGATCCAAATGGAATTGGGTGTGTGATTTTGAGAGAAGAGAATGTTCCCTTTTATAAGAGGGGTGAGGGTCACTTTATGAAAAGATTAATGTATTAATTTATAATAAAATCATATTAGGTTAATAATCATTACAAGTGAATTTATTTAGATCCTTAGGTGGTTTTGGGTCGATATAATCTCATCCAACTGGTTTTAGACATGTTTAGGTTACCATTTTAACCTTATCTTTTAGATTTAACTCTTAGTAAAATAGTTTAACTTTTACCGTGACTTCTTGTAATCTTACTCTATATGGTCAATAGACATATTATAAACATCCAATAGAACCTTAAGTGGATCATTAATCACCTATATAATATTATTTATGACTTTATTCCGAACCTAACATTTTTAGGAATATTATATCAACTAATAATATAGTATTTGTTTGAAATATTAATTTTTGTCAACTTTGACACTATTTTGTATTTTGTTATTTATAAAAGTCATAAATATTTGATTACTTCAAAAAATTTATATTTGGTCATACCTAAGATTTCATGTTAATCTATAAAATTCGTTTATTTCATAAAAAAATTGAAATTATATTTGGTTTAATATTTATAATACCATTTATTTGATTCATTCATTAATAAGGTAATTACTACCTCATCATTGTGTCATTAATAAATTTAAATATATAATATATAAAAATTTGTAATAAAAAACCATTATGTAGTAAATCATTTAATATTTCTAATGAATATTTATTGTAGAATTTATCTTATGTATAACCCTATATTAAAAAGGTTTTAGTTATTAGACTATGATTTTTACTCTTTTAACTATTCTTTAATTTAAATAATAATAATTGCTTTAATCTAATCCATATGGATATAAAGGGTCATATATTATTCCTAAGGTTGTTTTTGGTCTAATTACACTAATCTAATAGAATTAGGACATGTGTTATGGTCATAATAACATCATTTTCGCATTAATTTCCCTATTTACTTTTAACCGTGGTAAAAAATTAATAAGTTTTTATTCACCAAAAAATTATTTTTACCTTATTGAACCACATTTTACTCCATAATATTAACCATGTCTCTTATATATTGTAAATTCAACTCACAGAAGCTGAAAATAATGTTTTATGTGAATTTTCAAATATTCCTAGGAGATGGGTAAAAGACGGTTAAAAGTCAAATAAAATTTTTGTATATCAAAAATTATTATAAAAAGACTCCAATTAATTACATTAAACATGTACAGGTATTATGTAGCTTTTTTGACCTAAAATTATTTTAAATAAAATAAATAATTATTTAAATAAAATTTCATTTCTAAACTATAACTCAGTGTTTTTCACTATTCATCTTAAATTTGAATGTTTTCAGAAAAATACCAAAAAATCACCCTAAGCTAATTTTCAATCTCCGATTTCAAAAATGAAGTCTATTTTACCAAATTCAAAACATTGACGTTTAACTTATTAATTTAAAATTAATTCTCGTTGTCAAAACCAAAAGGCATATTTTAAGAAACAATAACTATCAAAAGATTGAAACTTGTTTATGTCCAATCTCAAAGTGAAATTACATACAATGACCAGCATTGGATTAAATTGTAAAAATATAATATATTTATACTTCTAAACCATTAAAATGTATAATTTATCAATATAAATTATTTTAATTTAAAATGTTTTTTCAGTTAAAATATAGAATTTTCCACTATTCACCCAAATATGAAAGTTATCAAAAAAACACCAAAAATTTATTGACACTTAATTCTTTACATCCCGATTCTACAGAAGAAGTCTATTTTTTCAAATAGCATATATAAAAGTTTCAAATATTGGATTTAAAAAGGTTTATCCTTAAAAGAGGTAAAAGTTCATTTCTTGAAATAAATACTTCTTTTATCTGAAAAAATGAATTTTTTCTTATATTAGGGCTAAGAAACTCATAATATGGATTCAAAAATTATAAGGATTATATATAGTTTCAAAATTAATTAATATTATTCATAACTGCTTTTGAACGACTAGTTTGGTATGTTGTGGTGCGCTTGAAATCGATGTTGTGTGTAGTGCAAGTTATCGCTTTGAAGAAATAATGTACTATGAAACCTTGGGGTGTTACATTCTCTCTCATCAACCATTTTTATGAATTCTAATGTCACGAAGTTATGCTACCAAAATTGAACAGTTTTTTCCAAGCCAAAGTCATTGTGTATAGAATACGATGTCCATTTCACTATCAAGGGTATTCACCTTTATTCATATTTACTGATTGTTTAAATAGTTTATTTTATGTATTCCACATTCCATTATCGTGGAATAAATGATGATGTTTTATTCATCCATGTTTTCTGATCCATGTTGCACAATTTTGCATGAAATTAAATGTTTAAGAAGGATGTGCCCCTATAGCGATCCAATGCATTGGGTAAAGTATAGTATCATGATAAGTTATGTGCAATGGGTGTTACTCATGTGAATTCATGTGAAACAACTTTTTACTCATGTTTCATGTGCAATGAGGATTTACTAATTCTCCATGTGTAATGAGCCTTGGCTCATGGTAATTCCAAGATAAGTGTTGTTGCCACATTTCCATGTTATGATTATCATGAATCATCATGCCTTTATGTTTATGCTTCTATTTTTCTCTAATGATATTCCAATTGTCTAACATGTATTTTATTCCTCATGTTACTCCATTTTTATTCCCTTTAATGGTATTTATATCTCATCCTTTTCTTATTTATGTCCTCTGGATATCCCATGAAATGATAAGTACGAGGGAATGTGGCGGACATGTAAAGGATGATTTCAATAAAGTTGTAGTTTTTCATATTTTAAGTTGTTATGTAATGACCTTAATCCTTAAAGACACTAGACCTCTCAATATTCTATGTTTTATCAACAGAATATTATCTAATAAATTAAGAATAATTTTTTAATAATAAGCATGGTTGTCATAATGTTGATCTAATAACATCTAGTAGATTTGAGGATGGTTTGTGTTAGACTATCCTATGATAGGTCAATGTATTTAAGATGAAATCTACTTGAAAATTTGTCAACCTGTACCTAATTACTGAGTAGAGATTGATATATGGTATGGCTGAAAGATATGGTGTGTGGACACCCAAGTCTTCAAATGTATTTTTTAAGGTGAAGGAAACAATTTGGTGAGCCTTGTGGGTGAAGCAGTTGTTAGGACCCATTTTCTAGTAGTTGTCCTATATGTCACTAGTGGAAAGATCTAGGTCATTTCATGATAGAATGTATACGGAATTCAGTAGAGTTTATTGGATATGGAAGGATGGTTCATCTCCATATCTTTTTAGACCATTTTATCTAGTTCTTAGTGACTAGGGATCTTCACCCACTCCTCGGTTGGCTGCAGGGTCAGCAGGATCACGATAGTCAAGAATCATGAATTCCATGGCTCGATCATGCTAAGGTGGGGCTCCAAGAAGATGCAACTGGACTAATGATTCTCAATGCCAGCAGGGTGGGCCTACTCAAGGTAGTCAGGTAGTGACATAATTAAATGGTATATTCCTGTTGAATACAATCCAGCATATGTCATAGGAGTAGAGTTTCAGACTATCTACTTTACAAATTAGTTTTCTAGAGGCCTCCATATTATTATCATCAAAGTATGTTGCAGGTGTGTCTAACTCACTCATATACAAGGTAATCAATAGGATTTTAGGAATCAATGATGCGTACATACATTGAATTATTATTCTAGATACATCCTTAGGTATCTATTTAGAGAGAGTTCAGTTCTTCGATAATTTATTTCTCGAGATATGTGGTTACCTTTTTGAATGGATCGATTACGTTTTTAGTAGGAAGGGTATCAATTTAATCCTCAAGAAGGTCTAGTTTGTTCCAGAGAGATCCCATATTTAATTCTAATGTTGGAGGGTGATTTTTAAATCACCATATACTACTATAGACATTCATTAGTAAGAATCTGATGTTAGTGAGACAAGATCATGAACCGAGAATTAGAGGATAGTTTGTGTTACAACACATTTTTTCTGTATTTGCCTTATTAAAAATGGGGTGAAACCCTCTATCTTCCCTCTAGTAGTGGATCATATAAGAGATGTTTCTATGATGAATTATATAGCTTACCTTTAGAGTGAGAGGTAGAATTCACTATTGAACGTGTTCCATTAGATGCTACTATTTTCGTTCCACCACATAGGATGCAATCTAATGATATTTTGTAGCTTAAGAACCAGTTACATGATCTAGATGTGAAAGGCTTTGTATTAAACATAACATATCCCTGGGTTTAATGTGTTCTATTTTCTATATAGTTTTATTATTCCATTACTCATCTCATGGATTACCATTATTTTAATTAACTAACTATCAGGAATCGGTATCCTTTGACTAAAATAAATGTTATATTTAAATAGTATCAAGGAGAAAATATCATTTAAAAATAGATATGAAGTCTTTCTATCATCATGTGTGTGTTAGGGCTTCATATATACATAAAACATATTTTAGAAGTAGTTATTTTATCTAAAATTAATTTTTTATAACATTATAACTCACGAACAAACATGTGTTCTTCATGTATCATTTGAATCGGGTATTCCAATTATATATAGAATAATGTGTGGTTTTCTTAACTAAAGATATTTTAGTTGCATCTCTGTAACACCCCGAGATTTTATGAAAAGTATTCTTTTTAATTGCATTAATGTCTTGTGTTGTAAGCTACACCGAAAAGATCTTGAACAACACGCATCCCTTACTTTCCTTTCATTACACGCAATTGTGACCTTCCTCGATAGCGTGTGTAGTACGCAATACCGGGTTTCACTAAACGAGATTTTATTATAATATTATTATGAACTAGCTGTTATGAATAGTAATACCCATTTTCAAAATTTTATAAATTTTATCTTTCAAAATGGGCATCATTTTTGGATTCGGAATATCGAAATTAGCTTAGGGTGAAATTTTGGTACTTTTTGGATAACTTTCATATTCTGATGAATAGTGAAAATTAATAAATTTTAATTAAAAACAACTTTTTTAATCGAAATAATTAATAGTGATAAATTATTAATTTGGGTGGTTTTAAAGTATATTTATAATATATTTTTATAATTTAATAAAATGTAGGTCATTGGTTGTAATTTCACATTTAAACCATACATAAACAAGTGTCAATCTTTTGATTATTATTATCTCTTAAAAACATGCTATTTGTTTTGAAGACGGGAATTAAATTTTAAAATAGCTAATGTAACTGATATGTTTTGAATTTGGTAAAATAGACATCATTTTTGAATTCATAATATCAAATATATCTTAGGCCCAATTTTTGGTATTTTTCTGCAAACTTTCATTTTTTGATGAATAGTGAAACCACTAAGTGGTAGTTAAAAAAACTGATTTTTTCATAAAAAATAATTTTACATCTTCAGTGAGTAGAATTTCGAAAATCCGAGATAGACGGTTAATATCAATAACTAAAATGTGGTTCAGTGAGATGAAAATAATTTTTGGTGAATAATAACTTTTAACTTATTTGTACCAAGGTTAAAAGTAAATAGGGCAATTAAGGGTAAAAGTGTTATTATTATTACCCTAACATATGTCCTAATTCTATTGGATAAGTTTAATTAGACCAAAAACAACCTTAGGAATAAAATATGACCATTTAGGCCCACTTGGATTAGATTAGGACATTTATTATCAATTTATTTAAAGAAGGGTTAAAATATCTAAAATCAGAGTTTAATAACTAAATCATTTTTAATATAGGTTTATAAATAAGATAAATTCGACTATAAATATTCATTAGAAAGATAAATCTATTTAAAACATAATTGTATTTTAATTTTAATTTTTAGACTTAAAATAATTTAATTTATTTATGATACAATGATGATGCATTAATTATCTTATTAATGAAATATTGACATAATTGATGTTACAAATACCCAAATAAATGTAGTTTGAGACTTTTTATGAATTAAAATAATTTTTTATGTTAATATGACATGTTATTATTGATTTAATTAATTTTTTTCGAACTAATAATTCTGTTATAATTTTCACATAAATCAATTAAAAAAATAGTGTCAAAATTGACATAAAATAGTTTTTAAAACAAATATTATATTATTAATGGTTATTATATTCCTAAAACTCTAAGGTTCGGCCAAGATACTTATATCATGATAGGGGTATCATTAATGGACCTCTTGGGGGTCTCTTGGATGTATATGGCATGATTATTAACTATATAATATAAAAATACAAAGTGACAAGGTAAATGTCAATCTAATTAACTATGAGTTAAAACTAAAAATAAGGTTAATATAATGACATAAACTTGTCTAAATTATATTGGATGAGAGTATTTCGACCCATCCCCACCTTAGATTCGAAATATATCAATTTGGAGCTATTAAAAACCGAATTTGACTTTATAATAAAATAATATTTTTAGTTATTCCAAAGGTGCCCCTCTGCTCCCTTATAAAAGGGCACCTCCTCCCTCTCTTCCTCTCAGCACTTTGAGCATTCAAGCTCGGCCAAACCCTGGAAAATTATCTTATCCACTTTCCTAGAAACATCCTAGAGGTCCTGGTCTTCTTCAAAGACCAATTTTAGTGCCCTATGAGGAGGTCTCAAAGAGGTGCTTCAAAGAAGAGGTAATGTCCATTACCGATTCTTTCAACTATACTTGTTCTTCCACTTCTTATTTTTTAGTTGTTTCATTATGAGGTAATAACATGAGTATCAATAATATACTTTTATGATATTATAATTATGAAACAACCATATTTCACCATCTATCCATCCAACGGAAAACAAAATCACCGCGCCTGCTTACGTACGGAATATCGTCTCCACGCCGTGGTGAAATCTGTTTTTCGACCAACACCTTACATGGATGGGTATAATGGTGTAAAGAATAACTATATAGGGTTATTATAAAATCATAC
The DNA here is from genome assembly GCA_963277665.1 of Viscum album. NCBI lineage: Eukaryota > Viridiplantae > Streptophyta > Magnoliopsida > Santalales > Viscaceae > Viscum > Viscum album. The sequence continues at coordinate 915,113,242 of OY728157.1, forward strand.
TGATTATGATATATTGTACCATCCACTTTAATTCTATTCAATAATTATGGGAACGATATCATCGCTCGTGCGTACGTACGGACTGCCGTCTCCACGACACGATGAGATTCATTCTCCATGTTAACCATACATGAATGATCATAAAGTTCATTTAATGAATTCTAATGAAATATATGAAATAATAATGATACTGGATATATATATATATATATGTATGTATGTCATCTATTTAGTTTCATTCATTTCAATAAGGAAACAAAAACTGTGTTCATGCGTACGTACGGCCTACCGTCTCCATGAACGGTGTATTTCATTCCTTTTATCGATCTATAATATATATATGTATATAATGAATATATATTATATATAAACCATGTTTTACATTCTGAAATTATGTAAATAAGGATATAAGTAATAATATCAAAAACTACAAGTCGAAACACATACGATAAATGAAATGATTTTACCCAAAACGCTGCTTTAACATGAAATTTACAAAAGAACGGGTAATATAATGTCATAAGTGAAACATATATGATATAATAACAATGAATATGATTCTGTAATAAGTCAATTACATTATTTAAATCATTATACAGGAGGTTCAGATACGTACGAAAAATATCGGACCTAAGGTAAGGGATAATTTTGCAAATCTCAATATTATCCGAGATTGCTTATTCGTAAGTATTTACTAGGGTTATTGTTATCGTCCAAGTCCATGGTTTCTAAAATTGTTTTAATGTATTTTTAATTTACTTTTTACCCATTTTTTCTTTTACTACATTATATGTAGGGAATCTTTTTTTACGTTACAAGGTACTTTTTGACTTTTCCGACAAAAGTACAAGGGGAATGTTTTTATTAACTTATACTACATGAATGGATTTTTTAAAAGATTATTTCCAAGAAGATTCCTTTAAATGATTTCAAGTTTATTTTTAATCAACATCTTTTAGTTTAGAATTGTATGACATGTTAATAAAGGAAAAGTGTTTTTGAAGTACAACGGATATTTTCCTCATGAATGGAGTTCAAGTGTTTTATCAAAATTATTTTCCATCTAAGATAATAAAGGGTTATGTTTCTATCTATATTATTACATTTATTTGATTATGTTGTGATGGAATTATTTTTCTGAATTCTTTTATCTTATATGAATTGTTTTATGATGTCACGATGTTTTAGAATCCCATTTTTATTACATGGGTTATGCTATGATGTATGGTTTATGATTTTGTGGCACACATAAGAATGGTATCATTATGAGATGGGTGGGACCTATATCTCCCTCTAATGCATTGCGTAAAGATTTTATATCTCATGAGATAGACATGGCTGGAACAGCAGGTTAAACCGGTTCAGTGAAATAGGACTGAAACGAGGAGTGAACTCGGTTCAGAAATGGACTTTGTCCACTAAGACAGTCTTGGCAATGAGTCTTGGCTAATAAGAAATGAATCTATATGATTATGTGTGTATGAAACAAAGTTTCATGTTTTATGTTATGATTATTGGGATTACTTTTCACTACTATGATTTATCCCATGTTATGGAATTATGATCTCTTTTGTAGGATAAGATTTCCAAAAGTTATGTTCTTATGTATATGATGTGATTGATATTTTTTATGTTTTCCCTTAATGAGCATTTGAGATCATCCATTTTTATGTTTTATTTTCCCCCGGAAATAAAGAAAGGTTTTAGGTAAGGATACAAAAAGGGGAAGATTGTTATGGGAGTTGTTGAAGATATTTCAACATGATTATATTTTTATATTCCGAGTTTCCAAAGACACTAAACTATTACGGTCCTTGTGTGTCTTTTTTTGTTATGTATTAAGTATTCCACAAATTTAATGTAATGTCCATGTACGTCATGCTTTGGGTCTCTACAGTTGGTATCAGAGGAAAGGTTTAGTCAAACATTGGTATCTAGGATGCGAAAATGTTAATGAGATCCCTAGAGATATTTCTAAGGTATGTCTAGGGATGTCCCTAAGGATAAGTATACGTATAGGATATAGTCCTAGAACTATGGTATCGATCTTATAATTTTACCTAAGATGTTAGATATTGAGGGTGCTCCCCCTTTCCTATGTTGTTTTCCCTAGCATGATTTTTTCCTCTCACACTATTTTTTTGGGTTTTAGAAAATGGCTGGAAACCGGAAGATTCATGATAATGGAGGATATGACGGACAATTGAATGATATTCTTCATGAGAAACCAAATGAAACGGGATTTGGTAGTCCCAACATAGTTATTATGCCTAATATGAAATCTCGTAATATGATCAATAATATAAACTTTGGTAAGTTTCCCTACTCAGATAATAAGAGAAAGATGGAGTTTCATGATGATCATATAGGAAATAAAGTTCAATTTCCCTCATGTAAATCATGTGGGAAGAGGAATCGGGGAGATTGTTTCAAGGGAACCGGAAGATGCTTTGGGTGTGGAAAAGAAGGACACAAAGCCAGTAAGTGCAAAGGAAAAGGATCAGTTAACACCATGGATGAGGATAATGGTATTGCTACGACATTAAAAATTGTTAAATGTTTTGAATGTGGAATGTACGGGAATTATGCAAACCAATGCCCTAAGGGAACGTCTCATGAAGAGAATCAGTATTGCCGTATGGGTAGTATTTATTTTGATGATGATGAAGAGACTATAAATGATATGTGAGATGAAAGAATTGTTGAAGCTCGGTCAATGGTTTAGGAAGGTAGTGGAATGATTACATGTTTATCAAGTATAATGTTGTATAAGTAATCTCATGGTACTATGGAATAAAGAGACATCTAAGGATTGTTACACTATTATCTTTCCTTGAGTTTTGAAAGTGTATGATTAATGGTACCAGTATCAATGAAAGGTTATAAAGATATTTTTTGAATATAGATGATATGCGCATAATGAACGGATAAGGAGAAAATTAATTGTTTGATAGTATTAATGAGCTCATGACTGATATAAGGAGAAGGTTATATCGTCGGTTCTGTATATAGAATTTTTTGATTTTGGTATGTGGATTGAGTTAACTTTTGACAGCATTCATGTTTTCACTAAGGTTTAATGGGTATTCATTTTTCAAGAGAATACATGATTAAGGTATTCACTTGATTGGAATGTGACCAACAAGATATAGGGGGGAGAAATGATGGTATTCACATTCTTGGTTGATGACATTTCAAGTAATTGTTTTCTTTATACTATGAGCTTGGACCGAAGTATTTTAGATAAGCCAAAAGATTGGAATGGATTATGTTGGACATAAGTAAGTATTGTTTAAGGATATCACTTTTTTTTATATTAGTGATGGTATGTTATAGTAATGTAGTTTTAGAAAAATGACAACCTGCAGGACGGGTGACAACCCATCACGTCGGACTAGGCTGTGGGAATCGAACCCACAACCGAAGTGAGACTGGCCTTTATCACCTACCACTGGCCTACAGGAAGTCCCTATTTAGTAGAAACTAGTTTTTTTATATTAAGCAGTATGATATATGAAGTAAAAGTCCATTATAGGAACCATATATGATTAATCTCAAAATATATGGTCTTATGTCTTTTTTGATAACATTTATAACCTTTTTTTTGAGACAGATGGAATGACACATCATTCTATCACATGATCTGCTAACACATCATGAATGACAAATTAAACTTCATTTCATTAAGAGATGAAGTCGAAATTTTCAAAAGAACGACCAACGGTGAGACTGTACCAAAATCAAAAAATTATTTCTTCTAATTCCAATTTCATCAACTTTTGGGAAATGATCTTGAATACCAAAAATGTTCCTATTGCTCTTATATTTGATGAATCAGATGGTACCTTAGATCGTCAAAAATTTATGTCTTTGTGATTGTTGGATTTTTCATAGCCATGTTCTCTACCACTCTCCATTAGAACATGATGGTTAGATTTTTCTTCCATATCAATATTTTAACCAATGTTCTCCTACGTGGAAACCCAATAATGAGTTAATTTGGGTAACTGTTACGTTTAATACTTTAGTTTTTAGAGACAAGTTTTGGTATTCCATTTTTCAATGTGGGTTTCTATTAAAGGAACTTTGAAGTAGTAAACCATTTATAACCCCGACGAATTTCGAGGGCGAAATTCATTTTAAGAGGGGTAGAATGTAACACCCTGAGATTTTATGAAAAATATTATTTTTAATTTCATTAATGTCTTGTGTTGTACTCTACACAAAAAGGAGCGTGCACAACATGGATCCCTGACATTCCTTTCATTACACGCAATCATGACCTTCCTCGATAGCGTGTGTAGTACGCAATACCGAGTTTCACTAAATGAGATATTATTATAATATTATTATGAACTAGCAGTTATGAATAGTAATACCCATTTTTAAAATTTAATAAATTTTATCATTCAAAATTGACTTCATTTTTGGATTCATAATATCCAAATTATCTTAGGGTGAAATTTTGGTACTTTTCGGATAACTTTCATATTCTGATGAACAGTGAAAATTACTAAATTTGAATTAAAAACAACTTTTTTAATCGAAATAATTAATAGTGATAAATTATTAATTTGAGTTGTTTTAAAGTATATTTAGAATATAATTTTATAATTTAATACAATGTTGGTCATTGGTTGTAAATTCACATTTAAACCAGACATAAACAACTGTCAATCTTTTGACAGTTATTATCTCTTAAAAACACACTATTTGGATTGACGATGAGAATTAATTATTAAATTAGTTAATGTAACTAATATGTATTGAATTTGGTAAAATAGACATCATTTTTGAATTCATAATATCAAATATATCTTAGGCCTAATTTTTGTAATTTTTCTTAAACATTCACTTTTTGATGAATAGTGAAACCACTAAGTGGTAGTTAAAAAAACTGAATTTTTTTTTAAAACATAATTTTACCGCTTCAGTGAGTAGAATTTAGAAAATCCGAGAGACATGGTTAATATCAATGAATAAAATGTGGTTCAATGAGATGAAAATAATTTTTGGTGAATATTAACTTTTTACTTTTTTTTACCACAGTTAAAAGTAAATAGGGTAATTAAGGGTAAAAGTGTTATTATTATTACCCTAACACATGTCCTAATTCTATTGGAAAAGTGTAAATCGACCAAAAAACCCCTAGGAATAAAATATTACCATTTAGGCCCACTTGGATTAGATTAGGACATTTATTATCAATTTATTTAAAGAAGGGTTAAAATAGTTAAAATCAATGTTTAATAAATAAATCATTTTTAATATAGGGTTATACATAAGATAAATTCGACTATAAATGTTAATTAGAAATATAAAAATATTTCCAACATAATGGTATTTTAATTTTAATTTTTAGACTTAAAATAAATTAATTTATTTATGATACAATGATGATGCAGTAATTATCTTGTTAATGAAATATTGACATAATTGATGTTACAAATACCCAAATAAATGTAATTTGAGACTTTTTATGAATTAAAATTATTTTCTATGTTAATATGACATGTTAGTATTGATTTAATTAATTTTTTTCTAACTAATCATTCTGTTATAGTTTTCACAAAAATCAATTACCAAATAGTGTCAAAATTGACATAAAATAGTTTTTAAAACAAATATTATATTATTAATTATTATTATATTCCTAAAAATCTAATGTTCAGACAATATACTTATATCATGATAGGTGTATTATTAATGGACCACTTGGGGGTCTCTTGGATGTATATGGTATGTTTATTAACTATATAATATAAAAATACAAAGTGACATGGTAAATTTCAATCTAATTAACTAAGAGTTAAAACTAAAAGATAAGGTTAATATAATGACCTAAACATGTCTAATTATTATTGGATGAGATTATTTACACACATCCCCACCTTATATTCAAAAATATCAATTTGGAGCTATAAAAAACCGAATTTGACTTTATAATAAAATAATATTTTTAGTTATTCCAAAGGTGGCCCTCTCCTCCCTTATAAAAGGGCACCTCCTCCATCTCTTCATCACACCACATTGAGCCTTCATGCTCCGCCAAACCCTGCCACATTCTTGTCTCCACATCCCTAGAAACATCCAAGTGGTCCTGGTCTTCTTAAAAGACCAATTTTAGTTCCCTAAGAGGAGGTCTCAAAGAGGCGCTTCAAATAAGAGGTATTGTCCATTATCGATTCTTTCAACTTTATTTCTTCTTCCACTGCTTTTTTAGTTGTTTAATTATGAAGTAATAACATAAGTATCAATAAAATACTGATATGTTATTATAAGTATGAAACAACCATATTTCACCATCTATCCATCCAACGGAAAATGAAATCACCGCGCGTGCGTACGTACGAAATACCGTCTCCACACCGTGGTGAAATCTGTTTTTCCACCAACACCTTACATGGATGGGTATAATGGTGTAAAGAATAACAATATATGGTTATTATAACGTCATACTGATTCTGATATATTATACCATCCACTCCAATTCTAATCAATAATTATGGGAACGATATCATCGCTAGTGCGTACATACGGACTACCTTCTCCACGACGCGATGAGATTCATTCTCCATGTTAACCATACATGAATGATCATAATGTTTATTTAATGAATAGTAATGAAATATATGAAATAATAATGATAATTTCTTTATGTATATATATATATATATGTATGTCATCTATTTAGTTTCATTCAATTCAATAAAGAAACAAAAACATCGTTCATGCGTATGTACGACCTACCGTCTCCATGAACTGTGTATTTCATTTCTTTTATCGAACTATAATATATATATGTATATGATGAATATATATTATATATAAATCATGTTTTACATTCCAGAATTATGTAAATCAGGATATAATTAATAATATCAATAACGAAAAATCGAAACACATACGATAAATGAAATGATTTTACCCAAAATGCTGCTTTAACATTGAATTTACAAAAGAACGGGTAATATAAAGTCATAAGTGAAACATATATGATATCATAACAATGAATAAGATTCTGTAATAAGTCAATGACATTATTTAAATCAGTATACAGGAGGTTCAGATACGAATGAAGCATATCAGACCTAAGGTAAGGGATAATTTGAAAATCTCAATTTTATCCGAGATTGCCTATTCATAAGTATTTACTGGGATTATTGTTATCATCTATGTCCATGTTTTCTAAAAGAGTTTTTATGTATTTTTAATATACTTTTTTCCCATTTTTTGTTTTACTACATGATATGTAAGGAATCTTTTTGTTACGTTACGATGTACTTTTTAACTTTTCGGACAAAAGTACAAGGAGAATGTTTTTTTTACTTATACGACATGAATGGATTTTTTAAAAAATTATATCCAAGAATATTCCTTTACATGTTTTCAAGTTTATTTTTAATCAACTTATTTTAGTTTATAATTGTATGACATGTTAATAAAGGAAAAGTGTTTTTGAAGTAGAAAGGATAATTTCCTCAAGAATGATGTTCAAGTGTTTTATCAAAATTATTTTCCATCTAAGATAATAATGGTTTCTGTTTCTATCCCTATTATTACATTGATTTGATTATGTTTTGATGGAATTATTTTTATGAATTCCTTTATCTTATATGAATTGTTTTATGATGTCGCGATGTTTAAGAATCCCATTTTTATTACACGGTTTATGCTATGATGTATGGTTTATGATTTTGTGGCACACATAATAATGTTATCATTATGAGATGGGTGGGACCTATATCTCCCTCCAATGCATTGTGTAATGATTCTATATCTCATCAGATAGACATGGATGGAACTGCAGGTTAAACCGGTTCAGTGACACAAGACCGAAACGAGGAGTGAACTCAGTTCAGAAATGGACTTTGTCTACTAAGATAGTCTTGGAAATGATTCTTGACTAATAAGAAATGATTCTCTATGATTATGTGGGTATTCCACAAAGTTTAATGTTTTAAGTTATGATTATTGGGATTACATTTCACTATTATGATTTATCCCATGTTATGGAATTATGATCTCTTTTGCAGGTTAAGATTTCCAAAAGTTATGTTCTTATATATATGATGTGATTGATATTTTTTTTGATTACCCTTACTGAGCATTTGAGCTGATACCTTTTTATGTTTTATTTTCCCTAGGAAATAAAGAAAGGTTTTACGTAAGGAAACAAAAAGGGGAAGATTTTTATGGGAGTTGTTGAAGATATTTCAACATGATTAGAAGTTTATATTCTGAGTTTCCAAAGACACTAAACTATTATGGTCTTTGTGTGTCTTTTTTTGTTATGTATTAAGTACTCTGTAAAAGTAATGTAATGTCCATGTACGTCAAACTTTGGGTCTCTACAATCTCGTTCGATAAATGACCATGGAACCCATCATGGGATCATTCTTTGTACACTAAGAAATAATCAACTTTATGCTAAGCTCAACAAATATCACTTTATTATTAATAATATCTACTTGTTTGGTCATATCATCTCAGAGACAGAAGTTACAGTTGTCATATGTAATGTGAGGGATGTGGCTTCTAGGTTTTTTCAAAAGAACATGTTTGATATAGGGAGATTCTTAAGAATATTCAGATAATAAAAAAACATCATTCAACATTATAATTTCCTCAAGCGCCACTTACATGCTTCGTGACGATGGTTAGGAAATTAGGATGGTCAGAATCTTGTGAAGAAATAGTTTTGGAGTTGAATGGAATACATACATTGGAACATATAGTTGTTCTTCTAGATCCTGGTATGTCCTATATAGTATATAGTGACTCATTAGGTACCATTCTTAGAAATGTTCTGATACGGGATGAATGAATTCTTGTTTATGGCTCACATTAGTTAAGGATTCACAAGCAGAATTACCCAATACATGACCTTGATCTCTCTACTATTGTTCCTTCCTTCAAATGAATGATACACTATTTAATAAGAGTGTGGTTTAGGTGTTCATAGACCACTAAATCCTAAAATTTATCTTCACCCATCTGGATATAAATGTCAAGATGTGAATTTGGTTCGAGTACATAAACACATTTGATTTTGATCTTGCCAACAATATAGGGAAATGGAATTCTATAGCCAATTGTATGAAACAGAAGACTCAAACACAAGCAGTTATGTAGTCTGGTGATGAACGGATGATTATGGAATTATTCCCGAATATGGATGGTGTGGTTCTAGAGTTCCAAGGTCAGACAATTATCTCATCCCTAACAGTGACATCTACTATTCTCGAATGATTATATTCAAATTAACTTTCCAATCCTGAAGGCCTTATACTATACAAAATTGTCTCAAGTGATGATAAATAATATAGTAGGACTATTGATAGGGATGATACTCTTTTGTTTGGTGAGAATATATGTGTCCCTACCTAAATTAGAGTGATGATGATGAAATATTTCCAGGCCATTGCATGGGGGGTTCCTCCAGATATCAACAATATGTATTAGAATTTACCACATCAATATAGTTGGTTTTTATGATATGTGAGATAGACAGTTTCATTATATGATGCTCCAACTATAAGTAGGTGAAGAAGGAACCAGAATGTTTGGTGGTGTTTCTTCAGATGTTATCCATTCCTAAGAGGAAATGGTAAGATGTTTTGATGGACATCATGAGTCGTTTACCCAGATGAACTCATGGAAATGATGCAGTTTGGATTTTCATTGACTATCTCACGAATGTTACACATTTATTACATATAAAAGAGGCCATTTTTAAATTAGTTAGGAAATCATTACAACTATGTGGTGGTACATATATATGGCACAATACATTATATTTTTTATGAAGAAGATGAATGTTTCATATCACAGTTCTGGAAGGGTTTTTAGAATGAATTATCTACATAGGGACTTTTGAGAATGGTATATCACACTCAGATTGATGGCCAAATGGAGCATGAAATTAATGTGTTAGGGTATATCCTCAATGTGCATGTTTTAAACATTAGGGGTTCCTTGGGGAAACAAATTCCCCTTGTTATGATTTCATATTAAAAAAAATATTTTAGGATACCATTTAGATAGCTCCCTATGAAGCCTTGAATGATTTCCCTTCGTGCTATCCTTTTTTTTTTGGTTAGAGGCATGATATGTAGTTTTACATGGGCCTCATCTCGTTTAGGAAACTCCATTGAATTTCTATTTGATTCAGAATAATAGGTGGACCTGTCTTTCAAGATAGTAGTCTTATGCCAATAGACACCGGCGATGTCTTACGTCTGAGGTCGGTGACCAGGATTTTTGATTAGGTCGCCAATGTCAGGGCATATATCTTTTCAAAATCATGTACATATATCACCATGATTGGTTGGACCCTAGGAGGTTGTGAATAGAATCAGACACATTGCATACAACTTATCACGTCCACCGATATTATAGTCTCTGAATGATTTCATATAGGTATCTCAACATCACTGATATCATCCATACCCATCTCACATCATCCATCATGATGAGGTTGAGCCAGATATAGATGCTTACATTGGAGATTATTTTTTCAAATTATTCATCTGATCATGATGATGCTTAGAGGTAGGCATTTTCCCCTCGTAAGGGTGTTATGGTAGCACATATGTGAAAATAATGAGACATTGGATTGGAAAGATGATATACGATCATAGTGGTCAGAACTCTTTGATTACAATACCTCTATTCCCTCAGAAGGGATACTTGGAGACAAGATGTTATTTAGAGGAGAGGCTATAACACCCTAACTCTTTGACCAAGTTATTTCTCATTAAATTTTCTTTACGAATGACTTAAATGTTCATTATGATGTCTAATAATATTGCCAAGGTGGTCATGGGGGAATATGTGGCACTAATTGTGCCCAGATATCCAAAAACGGGAAAGGAGACATGGTCGCATTGTCTGTCTACAATTGTGTGACCCAAACCAACGATCGTACAAGCTACATTAGAATTTCATAGAACCCTCATTCACATTGTGTTCCCAGTTTTGGATATTAAGTGATGTTACTAGGAATTATTTCATGAAGGGGAAGAACATTCCACACAGTTTGTACATGGTTGCAAAAACCATGTGCACAACCCCTGAGAGATAGTTTAAGGGAAAATTTACCATTTCACCACATTCATTTATGTTCACATTCATATTTTCATATATTCATATATACATTACCACGTCTCATTATTCCATTGGAATCACAATACCTTATCCTCTTTGAAATTTTTTACTCCCTTGCCAAACGACTGATTCATGATCCATAAAAAACATCAGATATGACAAGGTAAGGCTAACATTGTGTGATCCACCTTCCCCATTAAATTTCTATATACGTTGAACTATTATGATGTAGGTTCATTTGACCTATTTAATTCATTGGAAAGAAACCCAGATCCACTCCATTATAGTCATAATATTTGGTCGATTCTCAGTGTGGCATTGTTTATGAACCTAAGGTAAGTTGTCACATAGTTTTCCATTTTATATATGGCAGTTTCAAATTTCATCCATCATGTCATGAGTTGAATTTTACAATGGTACCTTATTGTGTTGATTAATTGATGTCTACATGAATCTAGTGTGATTAAATTTGTTAATTGACTCATTTTCATTAATTTTTTTATCACCCTTTCTTTATATGGACACCCAAAGGATGTTCCACCAAAATTGGGTATTATAGGCCAACTTCCAAAAAAATTCAAATTATCAGTTGTAGCTCCTCTGTTGGTTTACAATTCAAATCACCATTGTATCATGTTTTTTTGAGTATACTAATGTTCCTCAATTGTTCATATACACTTTAAATATAATTTATTCAAATGGTTATATAAGTATTTGAATTTGACATTTGGTTCTTGACATCATGACATATCATTCATATTCCATGTTAAGAAAATTGTATTGTTGTATTTTTAGGATTCCTAGGCTGAGTTTTCCTATAGCATAAAATTTATTAGGCTCAAATATATTGGCTTTATGGGATGGATTTTTTTCACTTATATTGTTTTTATATTATTGGAATTTCATAATTTGTTTGATTGTTAAATTTTAAATGATTGAAGATGGTTTTCCTTACATTTTATAATGTGAATTCATATGAAATTTCCATGACTATGTAATACAATGTGAATGTGAGGAAAATAGGATTTCATACCCCATGACACCAATGAATTGTATGGTTGTAAGGTATGGTTAACCCACACAACTGATATCATCTATGTATATATGGGCGGGAGGCATTCTTACCCCATTCCATTAATAAAATATGTATGGATAGGAGGCATTCATATACCATGGGACTATCTAGTATGGATGGGAGGAATTCATTCCCTGTAATGATATGTACTATGGATGTGAGACATTCTTACTCCATTCTCGCTATGGTATATATATATATATATATGTTTTCATGGATGAGAGGCCATATTACCTATTGAATGTGATAAAATATAAATCTATATACCAAGTTACTTGATCATACATACCAACATTGATCTGAAGTAAATTGACCCTCCAGGTGTCCTTTATGAACCTGAGTGGGTATTTTGTTGTCTATTTTTTATTGAATTATTTTATACTATTATCACAATGGTATTAAATTTTGATCACCACTCGATTTTCAAATAGACACCATTGGTGGTTACCTACTGAAATTTATCTCACACCCCACCCAAACCTCCCTTTTCAAATGAGAAAATTTATTGAATGTATGTATGGACAAGGGAAATAGCACTCATCTAGTTGTTGACTCTTTTTCCTATATAATGAATACGAGCAGAGGAACGGGCATCAGCATGAGATTCTATGGAGTAGTTTTTAGTATTTTTTATTTTTGTACATTCAATTAGTATGCATTTTTCTTTTATATGGTTCCAATTTTGTACAAGAATGTCAGTCATGCATATCAATATCACACATTTCCTACAAGGATGTTGTTATTACACATAGTCATCCACATCATATTTTATTCTTCATCTATTTACATTATCCTTATATTAGAGTTTTCATCCACTATTTTATGGAATTTTTACATTGGATATGTACTATGAAATGGGGGAATAGTCTCCATTTCAATTTACCATTACACCCCCCACATCTTGTCAGCATCCCCTAGCATTTTGGGAGATGGGTCAAGGATTATGTGGCCAAATAAGCTCAGGGCATTGGTTTCATGGTAGCTGGGTTAGGTATGACACTGGTAGGGGTACCATCATTATATAATATGTCATATATTATTGGATTACTCTTATGGGACACCTGGAGTGTGATGCATGTAAAGGATAACTAACGAATAGTGAACATATTTATGTGGAATGTTCGGTTCAGGTCACATCCCAATATTTTATGAATTTATTTTTATATATTAAATAATCATTATCTGATATATTGATTAATAATTACACGATGATTATAGTATAATATGCACAACATTGGTATTCCATGAATTAAACAAGTCGCTATGATTTAACAAAAATATGGCATATTGGTAATATTAATCACATATTCATCTTATAAACTAGAGAAAAGTATTATATACCTGAATAGTAGTAAGTAAAATTTAAATATTAAAAATAATGAGTTTATATAATGTAACCTTGTTTAAAAAATAAGTACTCAATTGTTAGAAATATTTTTACACATTTTGAAAACTGTAAAAATTCAATAAAATTTACTAGTGTGAAAAATGATACAATTATTTTTTTCACTTTTAGTGAATAAATTTTTGAATAATGAAATGTTTTGTATTCATCATTTCAAAATTATCGTGTGTTTAATTTTACAATATATTTTGCAATGAATAACTTTTATGAGTATTGAAAGTTTCTTAATTTAAATTGAAAACACCCTTTAAGATCAATTTTTTTAGAATAACAATTAATATTTAAAAGTGGTTACAATGTTTAATTATTTAAATATATGATTATTTTTAAAATTAATGTTTTCAAAAACATTTTAATAACTTATTTTGATATATAGAACTTGTAATTTTTGAACATTCAATCTTTGAAAACATTGTTTATCAACACATTAGTGTGATTAACCCCTTAGGTGAAATGAAATAGGAAAAATTTATTAAATATTAGAAATCATAATAAATTTAATTATCTAATATGGTCAATTTTTTTTTAACATTATGGAGTTTTAAAATGATTCAAATTGAATTGTGGTGATTGAGTGTAATACAAGGTACTGTGTGTTAATGAAATGCATTAAAAATAATTATCTCAATAAATAGGATTTTGATTAAAAAATTGGATTTTAAATTTAGATCAATATATATAAATTTTATAATAATGGTAATTTTATTTTAGTCTTAACATATAGATTGCCTAGTTAAAAAAACAAGTTATAGTGGTGAAATGTTAAATGAAAAAGTGACTGAAACATAAAACTATGAAATGAAATGATAATTCGATTTTTTTTGTTGATGAGGTTTTTATATAAAATAAAATCTAAAAAATTCCCTATTTATCAAATATTTAGCATCATGTGGTGGTATTGATCTCTTATAGTGGAATACATTTAGGTATTTTATAAAATTCAACTCCACTTCAATTATATAAGGGATCACACTCCCCTCACTTCTTCACACTACTCAAGCCATTTGGATCAACCATACCGTAGAATAATCACTTCACAAATATTCTTGTATCATTATAGGAGCCTTATTTTTAGAATAAATCTATCCTTATATGGTTTTATGTGCAAACAATAGGATGTATTCCAATAAAAAGGATCCTTTTTTATCGATTGTTATTATTTTATTTTCATTGTAATTTTTCAAATATTATTCAAAAACACTATATATTAACCTACTTTTCCTCCATATAATTATTTTTTATAGTCATGAACGAAAACCAACCATCTTCCATCAAATAGGATACACAATCATTATTCATATGTATCAAGGACTAACTACTCTTCAAATTCTCTCATTCGTTTTTCAATTACCACCTCTCTTGGTGGAAAAAATTGGTAGATCTAAATACATTATATAGTGTTTATCACATAATTATACCTTTGGGGAAATTATATAATATATAACATTTTCAATTTAATTACAGAGAGAATATGATGACTCTAAATGCATCAATTTAGTTTTACTCCCTCGCGATGCGATGTGATTCTTTATAACTGATGATTTATATGTAATATAATAAGTAAAAAAGTATATAAATATATATATATTATATAAATGAAATAACTATGTTATTACTAAAATAATTTTATATTTCCTTATATAATTTATTATTTTCTTTCATACATTTTCACTAAATTGAATATGTTGGCGTCGCTCGTGGACATGTGGACTACCGCCTTCAGGAAGTAATATGGCTCTTTTTGAACACCACCGAACCTAAATGTCATGTATAATTATATTTGAATAAATAATATATTATTTATGATATTATTATAATTCTCTAATATTTATATTTTACTCACAGCTATTCCATAATTATCACTGAAAAATAGAAATATTACTCATGTGTAAACATTGATTAAATACTCCATGATGATTACATAAATCATTTCCAAAAACCATCCATAATTAATGTTTATAAGGGTATAATCATTTTATAAATTATATATATATATTCATATTGTTAATAAATATATGAAATAACCATGACCAAATTATGGGGACAAAAAATAACAAATCAAAACATACATGAAAAAAAATCTGATATTACATTAAATTTTTCAATAACATGGAATTATTATGTAACGTGTAAATAAAGAAAATAAGAAAATCATATAAGTTATGATATATATAAATATTTTACTCCAATACCATTATCATATTTTTTATTTATTATACATTATTTTTTATGGTTTTTAAAGGATGTCGAGACCCGGGGTAATGGATTTGTTTCCCAACTAAATTATTCTCAGAGACACTTGACATATTCTCTATGTGTTTCGTGATTTTGTTTCTTATATTTAACATTAATTTATTCCATCATTATTCAATATTATTTGTGAATTCACACATGAATTTTAGAATATCACTTTCATGCATATTTTTTTGAATAGTTAGTAAATAGGTAAATGATCTTCGTCCCAATATTCCTTCTTTGAGAAATATATTATATAATTTAACTATGATATTTTATTTTGTTTATATGTATACCCATTTAGATTAAGTACCATGAAGTTATTTTTTCATATTACATTATATGATTCATTTAACATTATTCTTTCATTATGTTTATTTTTCAAATATACCATTGTGCTAACATTATTATGCTACAATCTTATTGTTTATCAGAATTGGTTGTGAATATGTCCCAATAATAAAATTATTTGATAATTCTAACAATAATATCAATAATACTCTTCATATATATTCATTCATGTTATTTTAAATTAATTTTAGTATTTTCATCTTTTTTTTGTGGAGAATATAGTTGAAAAAATACTGTATTGATTACCCAATTTTATTTCTCTTGTTAGTAGAAAATCCATATTCTGCTAAAACCATATTTTTTAAAATATTTTCAAAAACAATTTATTGTACATGATTTATTTTTTAATATGAATTGTTTCAAATGTATTTATTTTTTATAATATTTCAATAAATAAATAAATATTTATTTGTCCAAAAAAATACACTATCCTTTAACAGAAATGTGAATGGATTTTTTGAACATTTACGACATGATGAAAACATCATATAATTATGAACATTGTTTTCTTAAAATAATTCCATAAATGTATCAATGCATATATAAATGAAATAGTTTTTGAAAATGATTTTGAATTTAAAAATTTAATATAAAAAATGTATATTTTCTTTCAGAAACATAATATTGTTTTTTCCTTCTACATAATTATTTATATATGATAATATCTATAAGATCCAGTCAATTTTTATGAAATGTCTTGGTCTCATTGAGTGGTATTATTTTTTCATTGCTCTGAGTATACATTTTTGGAGTCTTAACATGTTTTTTTGTTGGAAATTTGAGAATTATTTAAGGATGATCAGATTTTCCTAGTTATATAATGTGTGCAAGGGGTTTCATGGTACCTGTATGGTTAAAAAAATGGGGAAACCCATCCGTGTATGGGTTTCATGGATTTTTCATGGTTTGAGCATAGATAAAATATGCATGAATCACATTTTCACGGTTTTCAAATGGTAAAAATTACTCTCCAGCCTAAGTGTGCAATATATTGCATGATTTGGGTATGATTAAGAAAAACTCTATGTATTTTCCTTATAAACCATTCGATCTAAAAAAAGATATGAAAACAGATTCTAAAATTACTTGAACAACCATATTGACCCCAAATTGACCACAACTCAACCCAAATAAAAATATCAAAATTTATACAGGCTTTAAGAGGGATACATATGGATCCAGACCAACATTCTGGACTATTCAAAGCATTGTTTTCAAGTCATCATCACTCCAATTGTGTTTTTTATTACAGAGTGATTTCTCTTTACTCTCTTTTTATTTTAACATTCTTTTAGTGGGGTTTTATCCTCAATATTTTATGATCTACATCAAATTTTTTTTGATTCCAGATCTAATTTTTTAGCCAGATCGATAATTATGAAATCTTGTTTCATTAAATTAATTGATATAGGAATTGAATAAATATTTTTTTCATCATCAAATTCCTTATTATTAAATAAATTATTGGGTATTTCCCATTAGTAAGTTGTTCATCAATGGATTGAGTAATTATATCATGATCTCATTATATGTCATTATTCTTCTAAATTTGGACTTTCTTAATAGTGAATGAAAATAATTACTATAAGGGTGTGTTTCTTATGGGTCTGTTACATTGTGGGTATTGGTCATTCAATGTTTTCATAAGAGGATCATTGGGAGTTCTGTGATATTTGTTTTGTAATGGCTATAAGAAGAATGATTATACAACGTTTAACTAGACTACAAGGTATGAAATTAAATATCATAGATTTTCGTGGAGATTTCATAATGTGTATACAAAATATATTATGTGAACAACGATATCATGATGTGAAATATTTTGGGGTCAGAAAAATAAAAGAAACGGAAAACACACCATTTTTTTAATTGAAAACGAAACCACATGAATTACATGACATGAAATTATATTACTCTCTGTGTAATAATCATATAATAAGTTATTTTATAATTCTTTTTGGACAAACATCCATTTATTATGTTGTGGTCATTTTTTCCTCTCGTTTCGGATGTATCTTCGGTCCCCCAATGTGTTATTTTAGTTCTTTCCTCCCAATTAAATTTTTTGATCCTACTATATGGTCATTGGAAATCAGTGGTTTAACTATAGATATTTGTCTCTTATTTATCATATTTTCTCATTCATTATTCACTAGGGAATCAGATAGAGTGGTTTTTATATAGTTTGTGGGTTTTTTGTGTTATTTTTTGATGGATCATTGGTGCATTATAGGATTATTAGATATTTTTCATGGTGATTTTTTGATTCACGTGCATTCCTTATCGCTATCTGGTGCACATAAAACCAAATGTTCCGTTGATGCATGATTATTATTGTTTAATGATATTATGCATCATGGTAGAGGTTTTTTATTTATTTTTATTTGTGAATCATGTTTTTTCTAACCTAATTAATGATAATGAATTATTTAATTGAAATTGAGGGGAAAATGGGGTTTTATTCGCATGATTTTTAAATCATTGATATTGATTGAGATATTGATACTGTTTGGATTAATGCATAGTTTAATTTTTTTTTGTTGTTTTCAATGATTGAACTGGAAATATCTTCTATTGTTGTTTCTGTACTCATATTTTTTTTTCCTATCACCCTGAAATAAAAACAAGCTAACCATGTATACTCTTCCAATAAATTGGTTTCTCCATGATTTGGTTTGGGTGATGATTCCCTATATAAAAGTAGTAAAATGTGGTAAATGTTCGTGTGAACTGGAAAAATGTTTTTTGTTGATTTTATGTGTAGGTAAATAGATTTAATGTTGTTGTATACTAGGTCCATGATGGTCTGGGTATGATTATGCATTTACTGAGATATGATATAATCTTTGAATACTCTACATTCTGCCATGATATGATGTTGGAAATAATATATAATATCCCCTTTTCATAATTTAGACTCTATCATGATACAAAGTATGTATTTATCATCTTTGGATACTTTTATCTTTGTCTTGAGCTGAATCTGGTATTGATATGAAATCTAACAATGGAATAATTTTGGCTCCTATATGAGCCAAATATATTATTTAGGGATTAGTATCCTCATTAACATTGTTATTTATACTGTTAAATTTATAATAAATAATTATTTAATAGCTAGTTATCTTTTAATTTTACATATATCTTTATACATCACAATTCACAATTTGTTTGGATTTTTTATACCACATTGATGGTGTCCAATAGATTTGTACTCACACCAAACTCTCTCTTCCTAATCGGTTACTGAATAATCTTTTTAGAAATAAATAATGGAAAACCCCATAATTTAGACTGATTAGTTGATATGGATCATGGATATGGTATCCAAACATGGGTTGGGACATGATTTAGAATTTTTAGTGTCATTACATTTGGGATTTCATTATACACATGTCAAATACATAGCATGGCATATCTATTATTCTTTTTTAAATCTATATTTCCAATTTGGGTCAACTTGTAATATTTTATCCGTAGTCATATATATTCCTATATTTCTTTTTATTTATATCAATTATTTTATTACAATAACAATGAAAAATTATATTATGTTCACTCATTATCAATAGTAGTCCCCTACTACTAGTCGGTAGCATATAAAGTACATGGTGGTGTGATTGAGGTCAGGTGAAAACCCAACATGGTTCACAATTGAGTAGGATGTGGCTCAGGACGTTAAAAAGTGTTATCAGAGTTGTAGGTTTAGTTTGATCTTATTTCATATTACTATTTGTAAAAGGTAGAATGGATTCATGTAAGATTTATTGCTTGGTTATGAGCCTGTATGTGGGAGTAACAACACCATGTATGTGGGAGAACACATGTAACCCATGTGGTGTTGATATTATTTCTGTTTTCTATTATAGTGGAATGTTATTTCCCCCTGGGTTATTCATTTGATTGTGTGGTTTGATTATTGTTTCTCATATTTCTTGAGGATAAATTCTGGCCCCAAATGTCTTGATAGTTGAGTCTGCATGCCTCATTATAGTCACCCAATATTATTTTATGAACATACATTGTTTTTATAATGCGCAGTCAAATGGGATTGTAATATGTTTTTTAAATTAAATTGTTTTCCACTCATGCATAATTGAACTGGAAAATGATCCTACCCAGAAATATGAAGTGATAGAATGATGAAATAATGAGAATAAATGGGGTTCTAATGAGAAAATGGCATAATAATATGGGTATGATTGAATTAATTTTTAATTAATTAATTTTTATAATGTAATTATTCATAATTGAAAACTAATAAATGAATATTTCATTACCCTCTATGACTAGTATCTAGGTGTAGGATGGTTATTGGTCGACATATTTCCAATTTACTGACCATGTATAAGGAATAAGGGTGGAAGTTCTTGATATGGTTTTGTGTAAATCCCTCTTTGTTAACTAAGATAATATAGTTAATTTTGAATGTATTTTTTTGTTGTTTTAAACATTTAAATGGGTTGTTTCAGTAGTGATAATTACCTATTTTGAGAAATCATTTTAGGAAGTGTTAGGGAATGAATGATTTATGATCATTAATTGAGATTTTTGCAGGTAGGGATGACCGAGACTTTATATAGATTACAAAATTTACATAGTAGAGGGTAACATCAGTTATGGATGGATTTTTGGTGGAGTTCAACATCGACGTCCTAGAAAACATTTAATCAGTGAAGATCATGTCCCCTACCATGAAATCAACCCTCTTATGTTCTGAATGAAATTACATTACACATACCTATCTAGAAGTGACATTTTTTGATATGGGGAACCATAGAGGTTTCTTATAAGATGTTTTATATGGGAAGTAAGATGGTGGGATGTATTCTATATATAGATTATATTTTCGGAAACTATGTAGAGAATGTATAAATTATTTAAACAATGGTAAAGGGGGATGTAAATTTTATGAAATTACATTATTTCAATTTTTTTAGACCAAAACATTATTTGATGAGAATTAGATAGATGTGTTCAATCATAGTGAAAATAAATCATTGACGGGACATGATGATAGTTCATATAATATGGAATCATGGATGGATTCAGGAGGAAACATCACATAGAGAAATAGGTATGCAGGCTTAGTGACATAAACCATTGACATGGAATTATAATGAGGCATAGGATCACAGATTAAGGAATAACTGCTTTTATGTGTGGACATTGTAAGAACACAATTTTTTTAAGAAGTTCTTAATGGTATTCCTCGATGATGAGTGGTTATATATTTGATAGATTATAAGATCCTATCCTTTTTATGGAGTTTCTATAGAGTTTTTTAGAGATATTGTTATTCCTATAATTGAGTATAACTTTTTTGGGTCTTAACGTGGTTGTGTTTGGGTGGAAATTGGAAAAATTATGGATGGACGATAGGTTTTTTATTGTTTTCACATTGATAAACAATGCTTTGAAGGGGATCATAGTTTTCAAATGGTTTTTCATGGATAAAAAATTTCTGATGACCGGTCACATGGTTTACACATTGTTAAACTATGTGTGTAACCTATGTGTGTATCCTAGGTTTGTATATTATTGGATGGTTTGTGCCTGGTTAGTACAATTCATGATTTCAGTCAATAAAAACCATGAAAACTGAAAATATGGTTATGAAAATTGATTCTAAAATTCCAATACCCTCATATTAACCACAAATCAAACCAAGCTCAACCCAAATAAAATACTCACATTTTTGCAGGCTCCTAAATGTGTTGCTTTGTCTCCCAACATCTGTTGTAGTTATTGAAAATCATTTTTTTCAAATCCTCATCACTGTAGGTATGTCATTTAGTCCTGATTGATTTCCCATATCTCTCATGTTATTTGTCCATTTTTTGGTTGGCCTTTATCGTCTACTTTTCTTGATATTGAAAAATATTTTTTGAATCTAGATCTAGGATTTGTAAATATATCTACAATTAAGTGGTCAACATTCATTTAAATCTTGGATCTATGAATATGATTAAGATATCATTCTTCTTCACCTTCTTAATTGTTATTTTAGAAATTAGGGATTTATCATTTTGATATGGTTCCTCTAAAAATTGTCGAATTGAATCATAATATGGATCTATTTCATTATTATATTGAAATTTTTGATTTCCATTAGAAAGAGTTCGTTGTCACCTTTATTGAGGTAGGTGATGTAAAACCCAAATCCTATAATCTTGATTTTAATTACAAAGATGAAAATTTTAGAATTACTATATCTCAATAGAAAATGTATTTCAAAATTGTATTAATTTATTTGGTGAATTAATTAATTATGGAATTGATAAAAATAATTGTGTTTGTGAATTGTGAAATTGAAAATTAATTGTCTGGATATGTTATGGAGTTATTGTATCGACTCGTCCCTCGGGGCCTGTGATGTGACTAAACAATTCCCACCTTTCATAGGCCAGGGGCTGTCGTCTAGAACCAACGACGTAATTCCCTAAACTTGGGAAGTAATTTCCTTTACAACTAGTAAATGCACACAACAGAGCACACATCTGGTTACAAAACACTAACTAAATTGTACAACAAAATATTGAAAATAGTAAAAGGGGCTGTAAATACAAGCCCAACTGTAAAGTACATGGAACTGGAAGTACATGTACAACTGAAGAAAATAAGAAAAGTTGTTGGGCCATCCTCCAGAATTCCTATCTGCAGGGTAGGTACAGAAAGCTAACTCAACACTCCATGTCTGTCAGTATCCTTAGTGTACTGACTCGTCATAAGGTCAACCTCCGGGTACCGTACAGTCATGGTACTCTCAGCCTTAGTCAGTGCTTTTTGTCTTCTGCATCCAGCACTACAAGGTGAGGGCATAACCTGTGTAGGTGTGAGTATAACGATATTAGGTAGGGACCCTAAGACCCTCATGGTCTCACATAATCCACCAAATATAAACAAAAAATTAAGAAATTAACATATAACCCTATATAGTTATATGCCAAAATATATACCCGTGTTATTAATTAATCCATCTCAATCATGATGAAAATAATAAATTACTTACTCAGCTAAACCAAGATATTATTCTAGATGGAGTATCGAGTAACATCCCCAGTCACATTATCAAAACCTTGGCTGCGGGAGAACTCCTACTCAATCATGTACAGTGGGCCTGCCATGACATGAAGCACACTTCCCACTAAAGATGGGCTGCCGAGGTAGTAATCCAGTTGAGTACCCTGGTTTTGCGGCGTCACACAAAGGCACTCCCAACCGCAGGTTTATCGAGACACTAAGCGCACTACCCCTCAAAGCCTTCAGATGTACTTGCCTTATCGAATATCATGGGTCTGTCGCGTCACCAAGCACCCTCATCCACATGGGTCATCCTACACACCCAGGCGCTCCCAACTGGACATGTAGAGTCACTTCAAGTGAAATGGTTAGCAGTCATCATGTCTCAACCCGCTACTAGGTCTCTGCACTCTTCTCGCTTGTTAGTGGAAGTATCCACTTCACGAGGTACTGGTACAAACTCCAACTATCACGAAGTCCCATGAATAACAATATCAAATGTATTCCATATCATAGGGGACTCAAAGCAACAGACGGTTCATATTTCGGACGCCTAGTATGTTAGTTATTATCCTTTTAGTCCTGGGGGTCTAGTTTGATTCGTGCCGATCCAACCTGACCATATCTCAACTATACCCCAAACTCCAGTGGGGTATACTCAAACGGACCGTCATGATCAATGATTACCAGCACCGCTAAAGGCATGTAAAATGGATATCTGGTGCCAAAGATATATCCAAAATAATGTAAAGGGTGGTAGTGGGCCCGGGTCTGGTCTGACCTGGTCAGACTGACCAGACCCGACCCAGTCTGGGCCAACCTGGCCTGACCCTTTGGGTATGGCTAGGCCCATTGGGCAGCCCAGCCTGTGGGGTTATGCCCGGACCGCTGGGCCCAAACTAGCAGGACGCGTGGGGCCCTGGAGGGCCATGAGGGAGCGAACTGGCAAAGATGGGATGGACCTGCCATGAGTCGGTACGTGGGAGGTTCTTCATGGAGGGTGAAACCTGGGTGGCTCAGCCCGAATGGTAACACCTATGTCCAGTTCATCCGAGGAGTCGTGAGGGCAAGGGGAATTTCATCAAGGGAAACACGAGGGAATGAGGTTGGCTGGGGGCTCGATAGGCTGCAAGGATTGCGCGACAGGGGTGGCTCGGGAGGGTGTTGTGGGGCCGATTCAGCCGGAAGGGCGTGGAAAGTCCGAGGTGGCTGGGTCGGTGCGGCTGGATAATGGCGCGAGCAATGTAGTTGGGCCCATCCTGGTGTGTCTTGGATGGGAGGGCAGAGGTCACAGGGGCGGTTCGGTCGTCGTGCCATGACAGGGCACGAATGGTTCAGCAAGGGCATCATGATGGGTCACGGGGCAGGATTGGTTGGTTGTGGTGTGGAATTCCGAGGGAGTGGCACTGGTAGCAGTGCCAGTGAGTGGTGGGTTTGTTTCCTTCGTCACTATTGTCGCATTCATCCATTTTGAAGAACACTGCAAAAGAGAACATAATATGGGTTGGGCCATGTTGATTTGGTCTGAAACATTCACGTTTATGGTGGTAGTCTAACAAGAACGATCACTACAAACCCTCCATCAATGATTAATCCCCAAACCCACAAAGGGAAAACATATGTGGATCAACTAGTTAGAAACATGATCAGCATTTAATGTTCTTGAAGGGAATAACATCGGTATATAAAATCATTCACAAACATCCCCTACCTTGGGATGATAAATCAATGGAGTCGTGTGGAAGAAGACAGTGTTTACGTCCTTCGTCGTGTCCATCACACACCTCAAATCCTTTGATCGTGTGTCATTTCCTTTATGATGATGAGGAGGGAAGTTCAGTCGTCGAAGATGTCCCAAGACGGTTGCCTCTGCAAGGTGCTTCTGAGGAAGAAGTTTGAGATGCTTGTCACTATCGTCCTTTGTGGAGGATGTTCTTTTGTGGGATAGCTTTCTCCCTTTGTCCTTATGTCCTCAAATTCCACTAAAATAATAGATTAAGCCATCTATTATTTTGATGGCCCAAATTCAAATATAAAAAATAAATATGGTGGGTTGCATACTATATTAATAGAGGTGGTGGCACCATTAAGGTAGAGGTTTGCACAATTTATTAGGTAGAGGAGTTCACGAGGCTCTCCCTCATTAAAGAGACTAGTTGAGTGTTTATCTCAATTAAATACAGGGTTTAGTACCTCGTGGTCCCAACCACCATAACCACTCGTTGGAGGATTTGTTAGTGTGGGCCCCAACAAAATAACCTCTCATTGGAGGTTAAGGTCTGGTGGTCCCCACACTACTTCTCCCACTTGGGTGGTTACACCAAAAAAATAAAATAAAATAAAACTTGTGTTTATTTTATTTTATTATTTCCACAAAAAAAATAATTTCACCCTCGACCAACTACCATCAAGTTGAGAGTTTCCTTAAGTGGATACTGGCGCTGCAAGATCAACGATGTCCTTGGATTTCATTTCTAAGCACAATTTGAAATGTTTTAAAAACCTACTCTCATGATTACTATACGTACTTCAAAAAAAGTTTAAAAAATCATTTACAATTACCCTCAACTCCCACTAATTGAGGTTAGGCTATTACAAAGTGAAAAACGCCCCAAAGAACCCAATAGTACTCTCGGATTTCTAATCCGACTCACCATCTAAACGATATGGAATTTGAAATAAATTAATTGTCACATTTTTTATTTATTTACGGCCCAAAACTGACATTCAAAAGTGGTCCGTGCTGGAAAACGTTAGAAACTACTTAAATAGAGAATTCCCTCACGATTTCATCGGTAGTCTCGGATTATTAATCTATGATACCGTTTGTGAGTTATAAGAATTTTAAAAATAAAATAATTTATTTATTTATTTTATTTCTGGTTATTCCATTTTGGTTTTTCTCATAGGAGGCCCGTGTTGACTAAACATATGTCGGGCTTAGGGTAAACCTGCCATCCAGAGAACAATGGTGCCCTTGGATTTTTGATTAGAGTAACCGTTTAAGTGTTATTCCAGCTTTTTAGGAAAACTGCTTAAGCATGCTAATTAATGCTTATAAAAACATCGACAGATCATTCCGGGCACTCTGGTCCTCGAAATCGAGTACCCTCAGATTTCTCAGTCTCGAAAAATTCACATTTAATTAAATGAAATTACATGGAATTTACAGTACTTTAAAATCGCCCAGCCTCAGGGCTTTTCATCCCTGAAATACACATTACAAAAACAAGGAATACAAGTGGGGGTAGTGAGCATAAATCTGAGCCTCCGTCTCCCATTTTCTCTCCTAGAGGTCTTTGTGCTGCCAATGCACATGCACCAAACATATAATTTACCCATAATGGACTCTCTCATGTAGATCTTCAATTTGAACTGGAATCATTGAAGACATTTCCCCATCCTTGATGTCCAGCTCATCGTGGTCGATGTCATGGAAAGGGTCGTGCACGTATCTCCTCAGCTCGGGTATGTAGAAGACATCATGCACCCGGTGCAATTGAGGTTAAAGAGCAATGCAGTATGCCACCTCTCCAACTAAGCTAAGGACCTGAAATGGTACAATTAACCTTGGAGATAACTTGACACCTCAGCCAAATCTCCGCAAACATTGTCGATATGAGGCCCACAGAAACACATGGTCACCATCCTCGAACTCCACAGGTCTCTATCTCCTTTCAGCATACGAGTTTTACATACTCTGTGCAGTCTTTATCCACTCCTGGATGTTCTTCATCTTCTCTATGGTTTCCTGTACCATCTATGGTCCCACAAGTGGTGACTCCCCCGGTTCAGTCCTTCAAAAAGGTGATCAACAAGGTTTCTCATATAACACCTCGAAATGTGACATCCTAATGGTGGAGTGATAGATGTTTTTGAATGAATACTCCACCAATGGAATATGATCATCCCAACAATGAACAAATTCGAGGACCCAAGCACACAATATGTCCTTGAGGGTTTAAGTGGTACACTCAGTCTGACCATCGGTCTGAGGTTGGAAGGCAGTGCTCAAATGAAGTTGCATCCCCAAAGCCTCCTGCAACCCCTTCCATAGCCGGGAAGTAAAATGTGCATCACAATCAGAGAAAATTATTGAATTTACTTGATGTATCCACACAATCTCATGCACATAGTGGTGTCATAGGCCCTCTACTAAACCCTACTCTCTGATTAGTTGGATGTGGGCTAACAAGATGAGTTGGTCAATGATCTCCAAAATCGAGTCATGACCACATGATGCATATGGTCGTCCGTTCATGATGTC
Source organism: Viscum album (assembly GCA_963277665.1). Taxonomy (NCBI): domain Eukaryota; kingdom Viridiplantae; phylum Streptophyta; class Magnoliopsida; order Santalales; family Viscaceae; genus Viscum; species Viscum album. The sequence continues at coordinate 915,140,707 of OY728157.1, forward strand.
CATGGATATCCCACCCCACTTCCATTCTGGGACCTCTAAAGGTTGAACCATTCCTACTGGTAAATGATGATCCAATGTCACTGTTTCGCACGGAATCCGGGGATGACCTCCTGGATCGGAGATTCAAATGTTCCGATCGGTTTCTAATCGGTTTGTTCGTAGAACCGGAAACATCCAATGATTCCACATTCGTTTGGACCTACATTCCAAAGGTAGGCTCTCATTAGCTTGTGGGATAATGAGGGTTAGGAATTTGCATTGGTTGAGAGGATGGGAGGTCGGACTCATCACACCTTTTTGAGGGGAATTATTGTCTACTCCGGGACTCTCTTTATAGATTTAAGTTATGTTCGTGAATCCTTATTACATTACCAAGTATAAAATGATCTTTCCTTCAGTTTAACAATCGATGATTAAATATGTATGAATTTTAGAGAATATTTTATATGTATTCGAGGTTCTTCATCAATAATGAATCATCTGTATATATTTAGAGATTCTTGGTCAATGGTATCCTTCAAAATATTTATATAAATGTCTCTTGGTCATTATGATGACCATGCTGGTTTTAAAGCCACTCAGTGGGGAACTTGAAGTTTATCGTCATTCAGAAAGATAATGAATTACTTCAGTGTTGGGATCGAACCCATAGATGGGCTACCTACATATCCTTTGTTTTAAAAAATGAATCAGAACCCACGTAGTTCGAATAAGGGTATGATGTTTATGATTGATGGCTCAAAGCTGGATGTCACAATTACTTTTACACTCTAAGCTCACGTGAGTCATGCTCGGTGTGAGAAACAAGAGGTATTAGTAAAATTTAGACAATTGTGCCATGAAAGATGCAATCATAAGAAATGGTTTGGGGCTTATGTATGTATGACTACCCAGATAGATGAAGGTTTAGGATTCACTTTTAGGGAGAAAATCTATGAACAGGGTCCATAAAGGAATATGTGCTTCATGGAGATTTGAATACTCTAATCTTGGGTCTTACTCATAAGGAGAATACCCAAGTTAGGAGGGGACTTATGATTGGGTTTTACTCCTGAAAAGGAATCCCAAATCAAGGGTAAATTAGGACTGGTTAAAGAGAAATTAGGGGACTTGGGGCTTATTCCTGAAAAGGAAGCCCAAGATTATAACTGGGTTTTATACTTGAAAAAGGAGACCCAGGTTAGGGATTAAGGTTTGGGGATTATTCTTGAGGAGGATGCCCAAGTTACGGGATTCGAGGCTTACTCCTGAGGAGGATGCCCATATTTGAGATTGGGGCTTATTCCTGAGGAGGATGCCCATATTTGAGATTGGGGATTATTCCTGAGGAGGATGCCCAAGTTAAGGAATTAAGGTTTGGGGCTTACTCCGGAGGAGGATTCCCAAGTTAAAGGACTTATAACTGGGGATCATTCCTGAAAAGGAGACCCAAGTTAAGGATTATCTCATCTTAAAGGATGAGGTTGAATGAATGAACTCTCCATATTTAGTGACATAATGATATTTAAATCACTAGGTTTTGAGAGATAATCCACAGGATTCATTTTAGATAAGGAAGTCAAATCAAGAAATCATGCCATAAATGGATTTGAAGAGTGTCTTGAAGACTGAATCTTGAAAAGGAAAGGTGTGATGGCTTAAGAGGGGTAAAATGGGCAAGATGGGCACCCAAAAAGGTAGGGGCACACAAGTCTTGAAAGGCGCGCAAGTATTGGTCGCGCAAGTATACTTGCGCGACATGATGGGTACATGCATGATTCTCAAACATCATTAGAATATTTGAGCGACTCTTTATAAATCCCTTTAGAATCCCCTTGAGGTTCTTCTAGAAAAGGGACGCGCGAGTTCTATTGAAGGAATAAGGCGGCGCACAAGTTTTGATGAGTTTCAACACTTAGACCTTCCTTCTTCTCTTTAAATCTTTCATTCTGGGTAAAATATTACCTTTAGATGTGTTCCAGAAGCTTTGAGAAGAGACCTGGGCGTCGGGAGTTTCAATCGGAGTTTCTGGAAAAAGATCCTCTTGAATGGGGGTCCCACAGGGTCTATTTATAGGCAAGAGAAGATCCCGGGTGGTTATCACTTAAGTCGCGCAAGTCGCTTGCGAGACCAAGGGCGTCGCGCAAGTGTACTTGCGCGACAGTGATATAACTTGCACGGTGCAGCTGCTTTTGATCCTTTGTTCATGCCTTTGTCGATTTTTGATGTTTTCTTCAATGGTTGAATCACTTTGAGCTCAGATATTCTCCTTTTCCGATCTGTAGATTCTGTGAGGAAAGGAGCGTCAACAAAAGTCCCCCCTCAGAGTTGGATCCGGAGAGAAATGAGGATTTGACTCTGAGGAAATCTAATCCATCCAAAGGAAAAGGGGTGCGCAGGTCTTCAGGGCATAGAGGGAGGTGCGCAAGTTTGCGTCGCGCAGGCCTTGAGCGCACTGGGTACGGCGCACAGATAAGCCTCCTGGCCTATAAATACATGGCCTCACCTCCGTACAAGCATCCGGATTTCTGGACTTCATACCTTCTCGAGCTCTCGTCGCACATGTTATCTTAGCCGCGCAAGGTGATATGTTTTTCCAATGTTTTCCTTAATGTCGCGCTATTGTAACGGTATTTGTACTTGTGCGGTTTACACATGCGCATCAAAAACTAGCGCGTCACACGAATACTTGTGCGCCATGTTTTAGACTTGCGCGCCTTAATGCCTTAGCCATTTTTTTCGAATTCTTTCACAAATTTTATGAAAAATAAAACCCATTTAAGAGTTTAATTTATTCAACTTTTGGACAGATTCAATGGATACTAATGGAATTAAAATGTCTGATGAACTGGCTAGCAAGCGGATTGATGATATGATGAACATCATTGGCCATGATTACTATGATATCTGCAATAGAACTCTCCCAGATTTGGCTAAGTACATGAAGAAATATCATCCTAATTTTCCACAGAGTATCCATTTTCCTCTGTGTGGTCATGGTGATCTGCAAGGAGTCAATGTTCCAAATGCAAACAATTATACACCTGCGATGCAGCTGCACTGCTACTCCTCTATTTCGGTTATGTTGTGCATTAAGAGTAACAACAATGGTGTGAACTTACAAATTCTTCTTCCATGTCATTTCCTTGCAGATATGAAAATGGAAAACCCATGGGCTGAAATGTTTTCTACTGCCGGTTGGTGGAGAGAAGACAAACATGGTATTAGAGAAATATCTGAAAAGAGTACTCTCTCCAAATGGCTCTTTACTTCCAATGCTCCATTATCATATCCATGTGTCCATCTTCCAATTCTCTTGGACAGAAACAGAGTCATTGTTTGATCAGCAGAAAATTTTCTCAAACCGCACTCAAGAACATCCTTCTACAATTGTTCCAAGAAGAGCTGCTATCACTACATCTCTAATTGTATCCAGTTGAATGAATGAATTCCAGGTGGTTGCTGAAGAATCTCGGGATGCCATAAATCAAATGAAGTTTTATGTTGAAAGGCTCTTGTAATTCTTGAAAAAGAGAAGAGACTACAGTCTGTGGATGTCCTTCTAACTCTTGTATATCAATGAAAAACACTTTCATCTTCAATCATTTGTACCTGCATTCTTTCATTACCTGCTTCAAATTTTCTTAAGCCAATGGGCCCAGTAAGCATAGTTTGATTTTTACTAGGATTATTACAAATAATCCTATAAACGTTGAATCTTTTAATTGCTAAATATTACCTAAATCATACAGAATGTATGTTTAGTGAGCTGGAACTTGACTTTTATTCAGAGTTCCTTTGTCTTTTTGTGGGCAGTTTAAAGTCATGCACACCGGACATAAAGGGGATAATGTTTAATGTCGAAATAGCTTTGACAAAAATGGTTTAAAATTGATTCAATTCCTTGAAAATTTATCTTAAAACATATTACCATACTCACGTATGAGAGAAAATATGTAAACTATGGCTTAAGAATATTTGAATCTGAGGAATGATATCAAAAAGAGCTAAAAGGCATTAGAAGAAGTAGTTTCCAAAAATGAAGTTACTATTATTTAACAAAACCCGTTAGGGGGTTGAAATATGCAGGGCCACCTATGGGCATTGGCTGCATGGTCAATTAAATAGTATCTTTCGGCTGACAAGTCTGTTATGTGGACTGTTTATGCAAGGCCACCTATGGGCACGTGCTGCATAGTCAGGCGAAAAGAACTCTCAAAAATTTACTTTCCTAGTGCTAAAAGCCAGTGAAAGTTTATGGAGATTCAAAATTTCTAAATTATAGAGTTTGTTGAATGGAAAGTGGTACTTGAATATGGAGAAGATATTTCCGAACAAGAATATCGAAGAACTAGATGAATATCACTCCTACGAAGGTCTGACCCAAACGTAGGGAAGAAGAATAAACCTTAGACTTGAATACCTTCAGATCATGAAAAAGGATATGGGACAAATATGTTAAGGATGTCTATTTTTTTACGGATCCCTACATACTGTCATTTAAGACAAATAAGGACAAAAGAGTCATTCTTCACAAGAATGAAGTTACCATCATTTAACAAACCCGTTAGGGGGTTGAATTATGCAGGGCCACCTAAGGGCATTGGCTACATGGTTAAATAAAATAGTATCTTTTGGCTAACAAGTTTGTTATGTTGACTGTTTATGCAAGGCAACCTATGGGCACATGCTGCATAGTTAGGCAAAAGAATTCTCAGAAGTTTGACATTTTTGTGACTAGAAGTCATGAAAAGGGTTATGAAGATCTTAAAATATTTAAGGTTAGGATTATAACACATAAATATGGGTATTGTCTAATATATATATAGATACATAGGTCAATGATAACCATAATCATGTTGTGGTTGGGTCCTGAATTGAAATTTTGGACTTCCCTACGTATCTCATAAGAATGAGAATCAAGTCATACGTAGTTCTTGAAATGCAGTTTAACGTCGTGCAGGACGAAAGTATGAGTGATCATAGTTTAGGTTCATAGAATTCGGACCATAATAATGAATACACAGTGTGTGATTTCATGAGGACTTTTCGGCCAAGGGACTGAAAGTGAAATTTGGGGTTAGGCCCAAAAGACTTGGGACTGGATTCGAGGGATACTCGAATGTTCCTACGTATCCCATAGTGATGGGAATCAAGTCCACGTAGTTCTAGAACTACCCTTTGTACAAATTTGGTTCGTACATGTGATGGTTGAAAGGGGACTTTAGTGCAATGATGGTTTAACCTAAGATAAAAAGTTTAGGCATTACCATGTATGCACGTAGTCTTTTGAAAATGAAAACCATGATTGAAAAATCAATGTCAATAATAGTTCTCTCTCAAATGAGGAAATCAAAGAATATTGTAGTTTATTGTCGTACCAGACAAAAGTGTTGCATAGTTTAACGTCATATAACAAGGACGAAAGCGAATCAATGTAAAGATATTGATTCTAGGTGCGGATTCACGAATCAACATCATATGAGATGGTGGTGAACCGATGTGAAGAGATTGTTTTTGGGCTTGAACCCTGGGAGGTTGCCTACATACCCAGCCTGGAGGGCAAGGATCAAAGTCTGTGTATTTCAATTAAAGAATGAATTAATGATCAAGTTGTTCTTGGGGACAATGATCTAATAAAACATGTTCTTGGGACTTACACATGGTTAGGGGCCCAAAGAGAGTGTTATGGTTGAGGCTTGCTCTAAGCTCACATGAGTCATACTTGGTGTGAGAAACAAGAGGTAATAACAACCTTAACAATGCACCGTTTAATGTCATGTAGGACATATTTAGGGACTATGCAGTTTAATGTCTTGCAGTTAGGGCTATTGGTGCTGCACAGTTTAGTGTCATGTAGCAGGGACAAAATAACAGTTTAATGTCATGTAGGACATATCAAGGATTTTCTGTATAGTTTAGCATCATGTAGTTAGGACGATGGGGACAATATAGTTTAACGTCATATTGGACGAAAGGGGGATTGTGCAGTTTAATGTCATGCAGTAAGGACAAAAGAGTTTACCATTTTAACGTCATGTCGGACGAAAGTGCAAATAGTTTAAGTTCATATGCATGGACAGTGAATGGTGCAGTTTAATGTCATGCTGGACCTTTGAGATTATATAGTTTAATGTCTTTCCGGACATAAGGGACTTTTATACAATTTAGCGTCATGTAGTTAGGACGTCACGATTTAACATCTTGCTGGACATAAGGGAGTTGAAAATAGTTAATGGTCATATGCATGGACCAATGATGATGCAGTTTAATGTCATGCTGGACGGTTTAGGGAACTTTTTCACAGTTTAACGTCATGTTGGACGAAGTTGCAGTTTAAGGTCATACTGGACCATTTCCGTATAGTTTAACGTCATATAGAATGGACGAGCTGGTGTTGTACAGTTTAGTGTCATGTTGCGGGGACATCTTGGTGCTTTTATATAGTTTAACGTCATGTTGGACGAAAGTTGCAGTTTAAGGTCATACTGGACCATGGATGATGATGCAGTTTAAAGTCATACTGGACTGTTTAGGGATCTTTTTCACAACATAACGTCATGTTGGACAAAGTTGCAGTTTAAGGTCATACTGGACCATTGTTGTATGAACCAATTTTAAGAGTCTTGGTTCTGGGGACCATATTTTGTGTTTATACAAAATATTTCTTCAGAAATATGGCATTGGTTGGAGTCGTGATGAGTTATCCATCCATTGAGATTAATGAATAACCTCCATTGGAGTAGAAACTATGTATTGAATAAGGTCCTTCCCATTTTGGCTCAAGCTTGGGAGGTTTCTTTCCTGGTATCATTGGAGTTCTGAGAACTAATACCAATTCTCCCTGAATGAATGAATGAAGACGAACTTTTTTGTTAAAAGCTCGTGCTATTCGATTCTGATAGATTTCCAAGTGGTGTAAAGTGCACAATCTTTTCTCGTCTAACTGTTCCAATTCATTCAATCGCTTTTAGGATTGCTCATCTGTAGATAACTGTTCACAAATGGCTACACTGAGTGAGGGAAATTTAACTTCAATTGGCAAGACTGCTTCTGTTCCTTATACCAACGAATATGGAGTTGACCGCGTTGCATTGCGGGTGGTAGTCCGATAAGCCCATAAAGCATGAAAGAGTTTATCAGGCCATGACCTCTTATCTTTATCCACCATCTTTTGCAGTATATTTGAAAGTGTCTTGTTAAAGGCATCTATTTGGCCATTGGCTTCCACATGATACCTAGATGAATGGTTGGATTTAATGTTGTATTCTTGATACAATTTCTTCACCTCAGAAGAACAAAAGTTGGTGCTGTTGTCCATCAATATGGTATGAGGGACACCAAATCTAGTAATGATGTTAGACTTGATGAAGCTAACAATGCATTTATAACTAACTTCTATGAGATGTACTACTTCTGCCCATTTGGAAAAGAAATCAGTAGCAGTAAGAATGTACACAAACAGCATGGCCGTAGCTGAAGGGTAAGGTCCCACCACATCCATTCCCCATGTGGCAAATGGCCATGAGTATTTAGCTGTATAAAGCAACTCTGGAGGTTGATGAATGATGTTGGCATATACTTGATGTGAATGACACTTCTTTGTGAAATCAACACAATCTTGTATCATTGAAGGCCAAAAGTATCCAAGCCCTCGAATTTGATCAGACAATCTATGTCCAGACTGGTGGGAACCACATACTCTTGCATGCAATTCTTTCATGACAGCCATTGTCTCTTCATCATCAATGCATTTGAAGAGAACTCCATCAAAACCACGTTTGTATAGAATTTTTTCTAGGTGGTTTGGGCTATCATAAAGAGTAAAATTGACCACACGTCGCCAGATTTGTTCTTTCTTGGCTCTATCAGGTGGAAGTGTTCCATTTTGAAGGTATTCTCTGATAGGTGTCATCCATCCAGTAGTATGACCATATGGTTTAGGAATGGGAATAATTTCATTAATTTCATCTGTTCTATCTTGAACATAAGGTGAAATTGCACGATGGTGGGCAATACTGATGGTTGTCTCGTCCCAATTTGGATCTGCTAGAGCTGTGGCTATATTAGCCAGTGCATCAGCTTGAGCATTTTGTGATCTTGGGACATAAGAAAATGTCGGTTCTGAAGGGAATTCCGCCATTAACTCTCTGACGTAATCATAAAAAGGGATTAATTCATCTTTTCTGATGGCATAATCCCCCATTGAATTGTTTGATTACTAGGTCTGAATCACCTTTCACCTTTAAGTGATTCACTTGTGCTTGGAGCGCTAACTCCAAGCCTGTAATGAGATCTTGGTATTCGGCTTCATTATTAGTACCACCTTCCCACAATAGAAAGGAATAGGGTAACAATTCCTTATCTGGAGAAATGAGTACAATTCCTAAACCAACTTTGTTGAATTTATTATTTTCCATTTTCTTCCCTGTTGGACTTCTGGAAGCACCATCAAAATAAATTTCCCATGTTTGAGGATTATCCTGAATAGAGAAAACCTCCTCATGAGGGAGTTCAATATCTGAAGACGTGTCTTCCATGGAAGGATGTTAAGCCAGGAAATCAGCCAGAGCTTCACTCTTTATTGCCTTTTGAGACACATACTGAATGTCGAACTGTTGCAAAATAAATGCCCACCTTGCTAGACGTCCTGTAAGCATTGGACGACTAAGGATGAATTTGAGCGGATTATTACGAGATACCAATTGGACCTCGTGATGTTGCAAGTAGTGTCTCAGTTTCTGAACTGCAACGATTAATGCCAGGCAGCACTTCTCAATACTTGAATACCGGGTTTCTGCTTCAAGCATAGATCTACTGAGATAGTAGAGGCTATTTTCATTCCCAGCATCATTCATTTGAGCAAGAAAGGCCCCCAATGATCGCTCTAGAGCTGTCACATAGAGGATAAGTGGTCTTCCTTCAACAGGTGGAATGAGTACTGGTGGACTCAAGAGGTATTTCTTGAGAACATCAAATGCTTCTTGACATTCTTCAGTCCACTGGTAAGTGACTCCTTTCTTCAATAATTTGGTAAAGGGTAAACTTTTACCCGCCAAATTGGCAATGAAAAGCCGAATATAGGCTAAGTGTCCTTGAAGTCCTCTTAATTCTTTCAAATTCTGAGGAGGTGACATACCAAGGATTGAATTGGTCTTCTCAGGATCGACTTCAATACCACGATAGCGTACAACAAAGACGAGGAATTTTCCTGAGGTTACCCCAAAAGCATATTTTAAGGGGTTCATCTTCAAATTATGTTGTCGAAGCTTGTGGAATATGACTTCCAAAACAGCTGAGTGATTAGAACGTTGTTTGGATTTAACCACCAAATCGTCTACATAGCATTCAACAAATTTCCCTATGAAAGGTTTGAAGATACGATGCATGGTGCGTTGATATGTTGCACCTGCATTCTTTAAACCAAAGGGCATCACCCGGTAACAAAACACACCTTGAGGGGCTCTGAAGGCTGTAGATTCCTCATCTTCCGGGGCCATTCGCATCTGATTATATCCGGAATATCCATCCATGAAGGAAAGTACTTCATAACCAGCTGTCACATCAATTAAGAGTTCAGTAATCGGAACTGGTAAATCATCTTTAGGAAAATACCGATTAAGATCTCTGAAATCGATGCAAACCCTAATTTGTCTGTTCTTTTTCTTTACAGGGACAATATTAGCCAACCACATGGGATATTGAACTTATCTGATGAATTTAGCTTTGATAAGCTTATCAACTTCAGCTTCAATTTTGGAAGCATAGGTTGGGTGTGTTCTTCTCGCAGCTTGCTTAAATCCTCGATGTTCTTTTGGTAAACCCAAATGATGAGTATAAATATCAGGATCAGGCCCAGGCATTTCTGTATAATTCCAAGCAAAAATATCTTTATTTTGCATTAGAAAAGAAATATACATCTCTTGCTCTTCAAGGGTCATGGCCGCACTAATTAAGGTGGGGCGTGGATCTTTCTCTGTACCCAGATTTATTTCTCTGAGTTAATCCACAGTGGTAGAGATACCCTCTCCAAATGCTGGAGGAGCATCTCTAAGATCTTCCTCTTCCTCTTCATCATGTGGTATTTCTTCCATTTCTACTTGCATAGTAGATGACAAAACGAAATTTTCATGATCATAAGAGATATAAAAATTTTCACATTTTGAAGAAGAAGCTTACATTTCCGAACCTATTGATGATAAAGTGCCTTATTTGGGAAATAAAGAGGAGATGATGGATTGAGAATCGAAATCATTATTCACCTCTGGTGTTGCTATAACTTCTCCTGGCCTGATTGGCGAAGTATAGACTTGTTGGATTTCAGCAGATGAAATGAAGATGTCGCCACTTATGCTTTCATCACTGTTTGGTAGGTTACCAATTTCTCCCATGTTGTCTGGCTCGATTGCCATAACTGACATTATGGATCTTTCCATAAGAGTATTTTGATTTGGGCCTATCTTGTCAATTTGACTGATAGGTAACACATAATATGTACTCACATGTGTAAATGGATTTATTAGAATTTTCTCCAAACCATATGGAGCATTAACATTGGAGATTTTCCTTCATTGTAGATTTCTCTCTTCCCTTCATGTGATAAAATTCTGCCTCAATGTATTGAGACTCACATGTCTTGAACGGGGCCTTATCACCATACAATGTTCCAACTTGACCATTGAAACAGTATTTGAGACATTGATGGTATGATGAAGGAATAGCTACATGCTGATGTAGCCAGGGTCTTCCAAGAAAGACGTTGAAAGCTGAGTCTTGATCAACAATCATGAAATCAGAATTGGATACAAGATCTCCAAACTGGGTTCTGAGTGTATCTTCACCCAGTGGTTCTTGTTCATTTTTATCATATCCTTGTAAAATCATGGTAGAAAGAGATAAATCAGATTCCATGAGGCCCAATCAACGAAGTGTACGAATGGGCATGAGGTTGACTCCTGAACCATTGTCAATGAAAAATCTTCAGATATCTACACCATTGACTTTGCCAGATAATTAGAGAGGTTTTATGTTCCCATTCACAACATCAACTTCATCTTTATCAGTAAAAGATATCACTGCATGGCATTCTGCAGGATTATTCTCTATGTGATAGAATTCAGCTGCAGCAATTTTAGCTTCAAACTCTTGAGGACTTGACAAAGCTTCGATGAGTGCTTCCTGAAGATCTTTTGACAGATTCAAAGCATCCAAAATTGATAACTTGGCTGGTACTTGGGCCAAGTGTTTCAATATATCATACTTTTGATCTAGAGTTCTACGTTTCCCAACAGGAATATGATTTTTAGCAGGTACCTTGGAAGCAGATGCTTTGGAAGTAGATGCATCTTGTATTGGGATAGAAGTTGGCAACATCCTTGGTTTTGGAATATTAGACTGATTAGATCCATCTACTTGCTGAGATAAAGAAGATGGAACCTTTAATCGGTCTTCCAAAATAACTGTGCCGAAACTGAGTTGGCCATTGGCAGAAGAACATGCTTGTTCTTTTTGAGCTCGCTGAAGGGCTCTACCATGAGTTTCTGCTGCATACACAGTGCTAGCAGGGGTAGAATTGGAGTAGTGGATTCGGAAAGATCCACGTCTTCCTCTGTATCCGGAACCTCTGGAACTTCCTCGGATTCCCTTATTTGATACAGGGAATTCAGGCTCATCAAGACTGGAATATGGATCTGTTAACTGAATCATATTAACAGAACTGAATATTAACTCTTCGTCTGATAAAGACCCTGCCTGACTAGCCTGTTTAGGCTGTGCCATTTGATGGGGCGGTGCCCGCTGCTTTGAAGTAGATGGCATAAAATCTTCCAGAGTCAAAGACAACTTAGGCCTCGATATATACTCATCTTCATCTGATTCCTCTTTCTTCTTTGAATTGTGCTGCCCTTTTGAGGATTTGTCTTTTGATGGAGGCTTCACTGTAGCTTTTGTAGGAGACACAACCGACTTCTTCAATTGTGTTCGCAAAATGGCATGGGTCCGATTGAATGTCTTTCTGACCATCCAATCATCATATTTTTGCGCAGTTTTGCTTCTGACTTCCTGCCACTCGCCTCCTTCCACTGGACATGTAGCGGTAACACACGCTACATGAGCTGAAGAACCCTTCAATTTTACTTGTCCCAAGTCGACCATCTTTTGTAGGAGGTCTTTAACTACACAACACTCCTTGATGGGATGCCCCAACATTTGATGAAAGGGACAATAATTGGGAGGGTCTTAATCTCCTTCCTTGTTTGGCCTCTTGGGCACTGGTAATTGAATCAAATTATTTTCCAGAGCTGAAATGAAGTAACCAGGAACTTGCTCATTTCGGAAAGAGTATGTTTTACTCTTCATATCCTCAAATTGTTTTCGTCGTTGATCTCTTTGATCATTTGGACGAAACGGCCTTTGTTGTTGGCGTTCTGGAGGTGGAGTCCTTCGAGAAGATGAAGGTTTTGAAGTAGATATAGGTACAGGTGCTTGTTTAAGCATAACTGTAGCAGTTTCTGCTTTACCCATTCTTCTTCCTGGAGCTAATGGAATTACACGAGATTTAACCTTAGCCTGTATAAGGGAATCTTCAATCTGCTGAGCGATTGAAGTATGGTCTCGAAACCCTCCTGTGTATTTAACAGGGATCAATGGCGTGCGTAATTCGTCACGCAAATTTGCCACATAGATTGGCAACAACTCTTCCTAAGGGAGTGCTAAACTCTGGGAATATGTTAATCCCTTTTAGCGAGCAATGAAATCAGAGACTCTTTCATTCTCCCTTTTCTTGCAGTTTGTAAGATCGAAAACTGCCATTTTTGGAAAAGTTGAGCTGAATTGAAGAAGGAATTTTTAACGAAGATCCTCCCATCCGATGATTGACCGGGATTGCAAGCTTGTATACCAGAAAAAAGCTGGTCCTTGCAAGGTTCGCACGAAGAATCTGAGTTTCACTGCTTCTTGCTGCTTTGGAGTTCCCATCACAGGATCACAACAAGACATGTAATGCGTCAAATGTTGTTCAGGGTCGCCTGATCCATTGAAAGTAGGGAAAATAGTGTTTCCAAAACTGGATGGATGAGAAATTGAATCTACCCATTCAGGGTAAACTTTCTTTTCAGGTTGAACTTGCACCCGTTTCCCTTCCATAGTTTCTAACCGAGCTGTTAATGACTCAATAGTAGTTATTAACTTTTGAGAAACATCAGGATGAACTTGGTTTTGGGTAGGTGCAATGAAGGGATCTTGGACAGACGTGGTGGTTGGTGCTGCAACTGATGGTAGCACTGCCAACCGTTGTTGTGCTTGACCCATGGGATTAGACCTCTGAGGGTGTACTGATAAAGGAGGATATTCTTGATCCATCTCAATAACTACAACAAATTCCTTCGGCTATCGAACTTCAGCATTCTTAATAAGAAGACAACTCTGAAGTAGTTCTACATTCAACCTTCTTAATTCTTTCATTTCTTCCTCTTGTTGTGCAAACCATTTCTCTAATGTGAGCGATTGACCTTCTCCCGAGGAAGGATATGTAACCTGATTCTTTCCCTTCCCTTTGTTGGATACCTTTTGGAGGGAGGGAAGTGGATTACCTAGGTTCTGAGTAATCCTTGGACTTCGTTTACGTACACCTTCTTCATTTGTATCGGTGCATACATTTTCTTGAGCATGACGCTCTTCATCTGAGTCCCCTGAGTGAGTCTCCTCTGGTGGATTAGAAACAACGGCATTGATGACATTGATTGATGCATAATGCATCGCATCCCTTCTATCATCATTTCTGTGATATTGTCTTCTTTCATGTCTTTGAGGAGACATTTCCTTTTGTTGATTCAATCCTTTAGGAATTTCTTGACGAGCTATAATTTGGAGGGAATTCCTGATAATTTGGCTCTTCGTTCCTCTTGGGGCTTCTTCCCCAATCAAGAAAAGACCGATATTCTCTGAGTAGGGGATTGATGATTTGATAGAGTCCCCAGTCTCGTGAACTGGGGATGTTCCTACTGATTCCGCTCAACTCCTCGAATCCTATTTGTTGACTCTGAGGGTTGGTTTAGAGAATTCCCCAGTCTGACAAGCAAGGGTGGCTCTTGACATGTTACGTATGAGATCTTCTTAAAAGATATCTTGATCTTGCGAATCTTAGTTCAGAAATTAGCTGGATGCATTAACCTTTATCCACTTTTATCACCTGGTTCAATTGACTGTTGGATGATTTCCGAGACTTCTGTCATTTGATGACGTGTTTGCTCCATACGAGAGGCTTGTGCAATATTCTCACCTGCTTGACGTAGGATCAATTCAACAACTTGTTCTCTATATGCTTGATTTTGAGAGGAACTAGTTGAAGCCTGCTCTTGAGCAAGATTTTGATTATGAACAAAGCCCATTGACTGTGGCCGGCCATGGGCAATAACATTGCATGAGACCATTTTCGGCGGGCTTTGCTGACTGGAAAGCACTATGAAATGTAGTGCTCCGTGAACACCCCATCCTCTGATATGAACATCAGATGGAGCATTGGCAATTAACTGACACAATTTTCTTAGTGCGCCAAGGCATGAACGTTGAAGGGTTCTCTGTTGTTTTTCAGCCTTCAGATACTGAGAGACTGATAGAGATGCCAAATCAATCTGACGTGGTAGCCCTTATATTATCTTAAGATGATTTTTATATTCATCATAAGATAATACCTTCTTCTTTAATTGACAAAGAGTTTTCCATATGTTGAGACGAATATCATGGATTCCATCATCCGTTAGCATCTTTGGAATGCCGTACTGGGAGTCAGCCAAAGGCAAAAACATGACTAGTACTTCACCTTTTGCCAGTTTTTTCCTCATGTTCAACATTTTCTCTTTATCATTAAATGAAGATTCTTCTACCTGTTTTGACCAGAGTTGGTGTTTTCTTGTTGCTTCATCGGATTCAACAAGATTGGTAGAGAGATCATTGGTCAAACTAGAAGATGCATGACTTAGGGGTGGTTCGGAGAATGACCTACACCCTGGGCTATCTTCTGATTGAGAAAGTGTTTCACATGTTAGCGATAAAGCATCATACATGACTGGTTTCGCATTTGCAAGTGCCTCATGATAAGAGGGATTTCTCGGTACCACATTGTCCACTGGAGTATTTTCCAGGCAATGTGAATCACTACTGCGGAGAGGACTTTCGTATCGAAATTCATCATCATGGGGAGAACCACCATAATGGGTTATAGAAAAAGATGATATCTCTTGCTCCTTGGTCTTCTGACCACACAGAGGGTTCCTGTGGCTCTCATCTGAAGAAGAAACTTCAAGATTGACCGAATTTTCATGAAGCAAGTCTTCATGAATAAGTGTCTGTTGAAGACCTTCAGAATTAATGTTCCCGTTATTGTGAACTGAGGGAGTAGAATCTTGAGTTCCGACAGATAAATGTCTGAGGGCTTCAAGAACTCCATCATCGAGCACGACCTTGTTATAGATTGGCCTTTGATCTCCTGACTGTGCTGGGCAGATCATTTTCTTAGATGCCTTCTTACTCACTTTGGAAACTACTTGTTGACGAAAGTGGTTACTCTGAGCAGGTGTATGTGCCTGATCAGGAATGATGGTCGGGTTAGGCTGACGATCACCACTCAAATTAAGTGTATGTGCCTGACTTGGTTGTCCGTATGATATGGGGGAGTATTCCACATGACCCTCCTGGACTGGAACAAATGTGTGTGTCTGTTCCGGAGTGAATCGTTGATGGGTCACTCCACTGCTAGGGATAGATTTATGTGTATGTCCCTGAGATGATGCTGAAGCTGTTATGATATCCTGGCAAGCATCAAGAATATGAGCAGGAATTTTCTTCTGCTCTTTCACCATTGATAAAATATGTTTGGTGACTTCAGCCGCTGGAACGTGGATATACGTCCATTCCGAGTTTGGAGTAGGTGTATGTGCCTGCTCCTATCCTCCTTTTCCTGTCAGTGAATCCTGATAGTACTCAAGTGTGGAGGCAGAGAGTTGAGTCTGCCTCCTATTTGTCGTCGGGGATTTCCGACTGACTTCTCCGTGCTCTACCAAGTGAGACTGTTGGTAGGCTTGATTAATATTAGCAGGTGTATGTGCCTGCTGATTACACTTCGCCAAACGCGGATGCCGAGATCCATCATATGTAGTCAGACGAGCCTACTGACTAACTGGTGATGCATAAGCAGGTTTATGTTCCTGCATATAGTACTCCTCCGGAATTGCCTGGTGGGATTGGCTTGATGCTGCTGGACGAGTCTGCTGGACAACGGAATTAAAACAGGCAGGTGTGTGTGCCTGCTCATTGTTTGCCACCATGTTAGGTTGGTGGAATCCATCATATGTAGTCAGGTGAGCCTGCTGACTAACTGATGATGCATAAGCAAGTGCATGTTCCTGCCTATAGTACTCCGCCGAATTTTCCTAGCGGGATTGGCTTGATGCTGCCAGACGAGTCAGCTGGACAACGGAATTAAAACGGATAGGTGTGTGTGCCTGCTCATTGTTTGCCACCAAGTTAGGTTGGTGGACTTCTCCGGAGATGGCAGGGATGACAACCTGCCTATTGTTAACCGGATTCCGTCTCTGGCGGTTCATCTTGCCTGCTCGGGTTCGAGGAACCTGAGCTGAATTCCTGGAGTCGGTACCATCATCATGTTGAGGGTGCACTACCACACGAGTCTGGCGGTGATTGTTGATGGGAGCCATCGGGAAGGACTCCTGTCTTTTTGAATTAAGGCTTTGCGGGACCTGCTCATTTACTTCCTCAGAGTAAGGGAGTGAATGGAAATTGCATTCCGTGGATAACGACCTGAAACGGTTGGAGACAGTAGTCAGCACCGTATGCTTCTTGATCGCTGGCCGCCGTTGTCCGGACGACCAGGTAGAGTTGTTATCTTGGAGGGCTTGACGAGTGGCCTCCAGAGTTGGGATAGTATAGTTGCGACAATACTCCTTAACCAGTGCATTAGAAACCCCGCATTGAAGATGCTGAGTTGGTGATGTCATCATCAGAGCGGACGACGTTCCAGCAGGAGTAGCAGCATTGGTTTTCACAGCAGTAGACCTCACAGTAGAGGTGTTTACAGTAGTAGTATTCACAGGGGTGAATTTAAGGAAATCCATTTTGCAGAAGATCTTGAGAAAAGAGTGCATGTTCCATATAACATACATAATCAAGATGAATCCGGCCACTGCATCTTTTGGATGAGCATATGTAAATGATTGCTTTTTTGGCCCAAGGGGCGTAACAAATAAGAAGAACATCAAATTAACTTGGTTAAGTATTCATGTCGGGTTCACCATTATTTGTTTCGCACGGAATCCGGGGATGACCTCCTGGATGGGAGATTCAGACGTTCTGATCGGTTTCTAACGGGTTTGTTCGTAGAACCGGAAACATCCCAGGATTCCACATCCGTTTAGACCTACTTTCCAAAGGTAGGCGCTCATTAGCTTGTGGGATAATGAGGCTTAGGAATTTTCATTGGTCGATAGGATGGGAGGTCGGACTCATCACACCTTTTTGAGGGGAATTATTGTCTACTCCAGAACTCTCTTTATAGATTTAAGTTATGTTCGTGAATCCTTATTACATTACCAAGTATAAAATGAGATTTCCTTCAGTTTAACAATCAATGATTAAATATGTAAGAATTTTAGAGAATCTTATATATGTATTCGAGGTTCTTTATCAATAGATAATCATCTGTATGTATTTAGTGATTCTTGGTCAATGGTATCCTTCAAAATAATTATATAAAAGTCTCTTGGTCATTATGATGACCAGGGTGGTTTTAAAGCCACTCAGTGGGGAACTTGAAGTTTATCATCATTCAGAATGACAATGGATTACTTTAGAGTTGGGATCGAACCCATAGATGGGATACCTACGTATACTTTGTTTAAAAAAAGGATTCAGAACCCACGTAGTTCGAATAAGGGTATGATGTTTATGATTGATGGCTCAAAGAAGGATGTCACAATTACTTTTACACTCTAAGCTCACGTGAGTCATGATCTGTGTGAGAAACAAGAGGTATTAGTAAAATTTAGACAATTGTTCCATGAAAGATGCAATCATAAGAATTGGTTTGGGGATTATGTATGTATGACTACCCAGATAGATGAAGGTTTAAGATTCACTTTTAGGGAGAAAATCCATGAACATGGTCTATAATGGTATATGTGCTTTATTGAGATTTGAATACTCTAATCTTGGGGCTTACTCCTAAGGAGGATACCCAAGTTAGGAGGGGACTTATGATTGGGTTTTACTCCTGAAAAGGAAACACAAATCAAGGGTAAATTAGGACTGGTTAAAGAGAAATTAGGGGACTTGGGGCTTATTCTTGAAACGGAAGCCAAAGATTATATCTGGGTTTTATACTTGAAAAAGGAGACCCAGGTTAGGGATTAAGGTTTGGGGCTTATTCCTGAGGAGGATGCCCAAGTTACGCGATTTGGGGCTTACTCCTGAGGAGGATGCCAATATTTGAGACTGGGGCTTATTCCTGAGGAGGATGCCCATATTTGAGATTGGGTCTTATTCCTGAGGAGGATGCCCAAGTTAAGGAATTAAGGTTTGGGGCTTACTCCTGAGGAGGATGCCCAAGTTAAAGGACTTATAACTGGGGATTATTCCTAAAAAGGTGACCCAAGTTAAGGATTCTCTCATCTTAAAGGATGGGGTTGAATGAATGAACTCTCCATATTTAGTGACATATGGATATTTAAATCACCAGGTTTTGAGAGATATTCCACAGAATTCCTTTTAGATAAGGAAGTCAAATCAAGAAATCATGTCATAAATGGCTTTGAAGAGTGTCTTGAAGACTGAATATTGAAAAGGAAAGGTGTGATGGCTTAATAGGGGTAAAATGGGCAATATGGGCACCCAAAAAGGTAGGGGCGTGCAAGTCTTGAAAGGCGCGCAAGTATTGCAGCGGCGCACAATTATTGGTCGCGCAAGTATACATGCGCGACATGAGGGGTACTTGCGCGATTCTCAAACATCATTAGAATATTTGAGTGAATCTTTATAAATCCCTTTAGAATCCTCTTGAGGTTCTTCCAGAAAAGGGACACACGAGTTCTATTGAAGGAATAAGGCGGCGCACAAGTGTTGATGAATTTCAACACTTAGACCTTCCTTCTTCTCTTTAAATCTTCCGTTCTAGGAAAAAAATTACCTTTAGAAGTGTTCCGGAAGCTTTGAGAAGAGACTTGGGCGTCGGGAGCTTCAATCCGAGTTTCTGGAAAATGATCCTCTTGAATGGGGGCCCACATGGTCTATTTATAGGCAGGAGAAGACCCCGGGAGGTTACCGGGCGGTTATCACTTAAGTCGAGCAAGTCGCTTGCGCGACCAAGGGCGTCGCGCAAGTGTACTTGCGCGACAGTGATATAACTTGCGTGGTGCAGTTTCTTTTGATCCTTTGTTCATGCCTTTGTCGATTTTTGATGTTTTCTTCAATTTTTGAATCACTTTGAGCTAAGATATTCCACTTTTCCGATCTTTAGATTCTGTGAAGAAAGGAGCATTAACAGTCACTTACTGACAAGTGAGACACTGAGAGACAAACTCTGCTACTACATTCATCATTCCTGATCACGAGTGCTATCGTCGGAGGTCCTGGTTCATATTTGAATCTCTTCGATGTACAGATAGTGGGGATTTTTGGAACTCCCACAACACTTCTTCCTGAAGTGACAATGGTACAATGGTTTGTCCTCTGATAAGGATGACATGCTCCACATATTTAAAAAATCCATCCGGTGGATATCTGAGATCATCAAGTCTCGTAGTTAGAATCCCGAAGATACGCCTCCCTAACTCGCTGAAGATTTTTGGGAGTGATTGTAAGAGACTAAAGAAAAGTTGCTCCATCTCAATCCACAACGGATATCCGCAAAGTGGCTAGCTGCTTTGTCACCTTACATAGTAGCTACATGCTAGACCTCCTACAGAGTGTGTCCGCTACCATGTTTCCCTTCCAAGGAGTATATACTTTCAAAAAGTCATAGTCTTGTAGGAACTCTAGCCACTCCTATTGGGAACTGAAAACTCAAAAATCCTCCTATCCTGAGGGTGAGGTTGGCCGAATCATGAGTGTTCAGCCGCACCCTCCTATAGAAGAGTTTATCATGTGCTACCTGGGTTTCCTTTTATCACAGAATTAGGAAAATATTATCCCAAAATTGTAGATAAAACACAACCTTTTTTCCTAATACATTCAATCTTAGTATGAACTATGGATGTCCAGTCATACAAAAACTACTGTTGTAAGGATTTGATGCTTCCACCAAGAGGTTCAAACCGAAAATCACACCTCAAGGGTCAGATCACACCATCTCCATATGTGTGATTATCGAGCATCCCCCCGATGATATCTCCGGATGTGAGGGTCACGAAATGGTTTAATCAGAAACATGAGGTCTTGGACAAGATTCATTGAAAGAAGGAATGATTGGTACCTATGTCTATTGATGAGGTTTCTAGTGGTAGAAAAATACCATAACTCGAATCATTCCTGTAGAACCGTGGTCGTAAGCCTCAGCTGCCTCGAGCTGACCACTCTTCTATCTACTTGCTCCCAACAGTCATGTCTGAATGCACCCTGCAGACCACCTAAATCGAACCTATATCTCTGGATGGGCGGTCCTTCAACCATCTTTTGATCATCCCAATGACAAGTTGGACAGTCCCGAGCCATGTGACCCAGCCCTCTGCATGTACAACTTTTCCTGCTCCTAGAATGTCTAGCTCAGTCTCTAGTGCCCCGCACAACCAATCATGAGTCATGCGGTCATCCACCTATAGGTATAGTCCTCTTGGACCTCCGCAACATTTATCTACTGCTAGCTACAGAAGACTCTGCTACATGATGTCTTGGAGTGGGTCTTGCTGCTGGTGAATGATCAGCAAGGAAACCATCCACCATGATGGCACTCTCTAACACCTCAACCTGCATCTGGATGCTCAGTGAGATCATCAAATACCTGATCATCTGCCTGAGCCCATGCTCAAAGGTCTGGGCCTGGAAAAATGGGTCCCGCACCATTTTGGTGGAGTTGCGTGAGAGGTATTTGATCCTCACTGAGTAATGAGCTACAATCATTCTTCCATGCTATAGATAAAGTAGCTTCTATATGCGCACTACATGAAGAGTCACTAGAAAAAACTCTACCTAAAACAGGATCTCGAAGTCTACCTATTGAAGTGTCACCTCATCGCAGACCTGGAGAATCAAGCTCAACCATCTACCCACTGCAACCTATAGAAGGATGGTAGTAAGAATCTCCAGGATATCGGTTGTTGTCCCTACAAATAGAAAAACTCTCACCCAAGCCACCATCCAATCCTCAGCCGCCTGCAGGTATGTCTCTCCCATGATCCTGGATGTCCTCTAGTGATGGAACTCATGCAACATGCTCAAGCGGCGTGCACCGTATACTATTGGGGTTGGTGGAATCGGTGGCTCAATGGGTAATGGTTCTGCTGGTACCTCCACTGGTGCCTCTACTGGGAGAGGGCCCTTCACTAAAGCCTCATCGCTCAGTGGGCTATCAGTGCATAGAACTCTCAGTACTCTAGTCGGATATCTGCATAGAGGAATCTAGAAAAGAAAAAGGTGTGCAACTATTAAAAAAGTTATAGATGGTTATCTGAACATGTGATATGTCTTAATGAAAACATTTGAAAACACACACACAATTAGTGTTTTTGTGCACTAAGTCGGAAATCTGACGTCAGGGTCCTGGTGTAAGGATATGTCGGTCACTACACCAACAGTGGACTCCCTAAACTGAAAACCACACACACTACACTTAACAATGTTGCTTTACAGAAATGAACAGATTCATATGTTCTGCGGTATATTTTACTCCTCTAATACCAATTTGTCAGGACCCGTCCCCCAGGGCCCATATCGTGACTAAAACAAGAACTCCTTCCATATGCCATGGGCTGGCGACTAGCACCAAAAAAATAATTTCCTAAAACTAGGAAGGCATTCCGTTATAACATGTAAATGAAAATAACAGAGAACGAGACATGTTACAACACACTAAGTAACTGTATAACGAAAGAGTGCTGAAAAGTCATAGGGGCCAGAAATACAATCCCAATTGTAAAGTACAATGAACTAGATGTAAAAGTACAACTGATGATAAGAAAAACAGATGATGGGTCTTCCTCTAGAATTTCTACCTGAAGTGTAGGTACATATAGCCTCTATAGCACTCTCGGTCCATCAGTCTCCTCTGTGTATCAACTTCTTGTAAGGTATACCTCTGGGTACCATCCAGTCCTGGTACTCTCAGCCTCAATCAGCGGTGTCCATCGTCTGCATCCAACACAAGAAGGAGCGGGCATAGCTCGTGCAAGGGTGAGTATAGCGATACTCAGTAGGGACCCTGAGACCATAATGGTTTCACAAAATCCACCAAGGATAAACCACAAATTATGAAATTTACAGATAACTCTACTAAGGTACATTCTCATACATATACCAATTTTATTATGTAATCAGTCTCAATCATGATAAAAACAAAAAATTTATGACTCAACTCAACCAATATTTTATTCTAGTGTAGTATCAAGTAACATCCCCATTCACATTATCGAAACCTCAGCTGCTGGAGAAATCCTGATCAATCAAGTACAGTGGCCTTGCTGCCACACCAAGCATGAATCTTACTAACCTTGGACTATTGAGGTACTCCTTTTGTCGAGTACAGTGGGTCTTCTGTGTCATACAAGGAAGCTCTCCTCCATGGGTCTGCCATGACACGAAGCATGCTACCCATCGTAGGCTGTTGGGGTACTCCTCTTGTCCAATATCGTGGGTCTGCCGAAACACCAAGCATCCTCCTCCACTGTGGGTCTGCCGCCACACCCAGGAACTCCCCACTAGGCTAGTAGAGTCTCTTCGAGTCAAACAGTTAGCAATTGTTAGGTCTCATCCATCTACTAGGTCACCATACACTACTCGCTCTTCACTAGAAGGATCCACTCCACGAGCTTCTGGTCAAATCTCCCACTATCACGAAGTCCTATGAAGAAGTATCTCAAAGGTCTGTCGTGTCATAGGGGTCTTAGCGCAACATACAGGTGCATCAATAAGACACCTGGTTTGTTAGTTATTACCCTTTTAGTCTCGGGGGCCAGGTTGGATTCAACCATGATCCAACCTGACCATATCTCAACTATACCCTATTCTCTAGTGGGGTATACTCAAAGGGACAATCATTATCCAAGATTACCAGCGCCACTGATAGTTTGTCAATCAGATGTCTGGTGCAATAGATATGGCCAAAAGAATGTAAAGGGTCATAGTGGGCCCGGGTCTAGTCTGACCTAGTCAGATCGACACGGCCAGACCCAGTCTGGACCGACCTATTTCGGGTTGACCCGACATGACCCATTGGGTTCTTCCCGGCCCACTGGGCCAAGCACAACAGGCTACGAGGATTCATGGAGTGCCGTGAGGCTGCGAACCGGCCGCGGGGGAACGCACCGGATGCTAGTCGGTGTGTGAGCAGTTCGTCCCAGAGGGTGCCACATGGGTGACATGGCTTGAAGGGCACCGTGAGGGGACGGTGCGGCCGGGGTGCCGCGAGGGCACGGGATCTGCCTGGGGCTCTGTAGGCCGGATGGATGGCGTGGCCAGGGTGGCTCGAGAAGGGCGCCACTGAGCAGGCTCAGCCGGGAGGGCGCGGCTCGGCCAGGGGTTGTCGGGGCTGGTTCGTCCGACGGACGTCGTGACCATAGAGGCTCAACCTATCCCGGGGCTGCTCAACCGAAAGGGAAGAGACCACGGGGGCGGTTCATTTGGGGCAATGTGAGTGGTCGTAGGGCCGATTGGGATGGTGGCAGTGCCGAACGCCACGGGGGCGGTGTGGATCACTGAGGCCGCAGGAGGCGCGACTGTTTCCTTCGATGCCTTCGTCGACGTTGTCATCTTCCTCCATTTCAATGAGAACTGCAATAGAGAATGACAGACAGGTCGTTCCATGATGGTTTTTCTGCACCCTCTACATTTAATGTGGTTGCATTTGGCTCACAAAAACGAAGCACAATAAACCCTCCAACAATGATTAAATCCAAATCCCGCAAAAGGAAATTATATTAGGATCAACTAGTCAGAACGTTGATATGCATTCCTAGTTCTAGAATGGAAGAACATGGTTATATAAAACCATTATATAAATCCCCTACATCGGGTTGATATGTCAATGGAGTCGTGGGGAAGAAGATGATGTTTTCTTCGTTCTCCATGTCTGCCGCACACCTCCAAACCTGAGCTCGTTCGTCGGTTCATTGACGATGATGAGGAGGGATGGTCGGTCATCGAAGATGTCCCACGTCAGTTTCCTCCGCAAGATGCTTCTGATGAAGAAGTTGAAGACTCTCCTCATCAACCTTCTTCATGGAGGATGTTCTTCACTTGGGAGCATTCTCCCTATGTCCTTATCTCCCAAATTCCCCCAAAATAATAGATTAAGCATTCTATTATTTTGTTGGAAAGAATTCAAAATGCCAAAATAATTAAGGTGGGTGCCATGATATATTAAAGGATGTGGTGGATCCATTAAGGGAGAGGTTGGAAAAATTAATTGGGTAGAGGAGGTCAAGAGGCTCTACCTCATTTAATAGGGGAGTTTAGAGTTTCTCTCAATAAAATGGGGGGGGGGGGGGGGTTTAGACTCAGGTGGTCCCCACCACCATAACCTCTCATGGATGGTTAGGTTAGGGTGGGACCCACCACCATAACCTCTCATTGGTTTTTTTGTTTGGGTGGTCCCCACACTTCAACTCCCACCTAGGTGGTTACAGAAGAAATAAAATAAAATAAAACATGTGATTACATTATTTATTTATTTCCACGAAAAAACCCAAAAATAAACTTTCACCATCGATCAACAATCGTCGAGGTGAGAGTCTCCGTAAGAGAATAGGGGTGATGCGAGTTCAAAGGTGCCCTCAAATTTCAATTATGAGCACCTGTTCAAATGTTATAAACAACCTACTTTCATGTTTACTTGATGTACCCAAATTTTTTTTTCCAGAAAACTATTTACTATCACCATCGACTTGCACCGGTCAAGGTTCGGATCTTCCATAGTGAAAAACGCCTCAACAAAACCAATGGTACTATCATATTTCCAATCTGTGTTACCTTTTAAAAATTATTAATTTTACAATAAAATAATTTTCACTTAATTATTTTATTTACAGAAAAAATAAATAAATTTCACTGGTCGCCCGCGCCAGCCAATGTAAGTATCTTCTTTAATAATGCTTGCCCTGAAAACATTAGTGGTGGTTTTAGATTTTTAATCTGATCCACCATTTTTGAGTTATAGGCTTTTTAAAAATTAAATAATTTACTTAATCTTTTTATTTACGATTCTACCATTTTGAGGTTTTCTCATAAGAGGCTTGCGACGTCTAAACATAATTTGCGCTTACGGCAAACTAGCCATCTTGAGCGTAATGGTGCCCTCATATTTTTAACCTGATTAACCATTTATGAGTTATTCCATAATTTCAAGAAAACTGTTTATGCTCACTAATTAATTCTTATCAAAACTTCTACGGATCAATTTTGGGAACTCTGGGCCTTGGAATCAACCGTTGTCAGATTTCGCAGTCTCGAAAAATGATCATGTAATTAAAAAAAATTACATGGAATTTCCGGGATTTAAAAATTATTGAGTTGGGGAATTTGATTAATTAATTTTGAAATTAATTAATGGGAATGGTTAGGATCTTGAAATTTTGATAGGATAAATAATTATAGAATTTATTGTTGTCTAATTTATTTTTTATTGAATTTGGTGAGATAGATAATTATTTGAAGAATTAATTATAGATATAGGACATATTGAGATGGAATAATCAATTAGTAAATTAATTTAAGATAATGATTTATTGACTTGAAATAAATTATTTGATGGACTAATAAATTGGAATTCTATGATTATTTAATTATGGAATAAAATAAAGGGATTAATTAATTGAAAATATAATTATTGTGAGTAATGTGATTATTTATTTCTTTAATTAAAAAAGATAAATTATTCAATGAATTTATTAATGAGATTTATGTTTTTATTTTATTTTTCAATTAATTAAAGGATTAGTTAACTGGTCCATTAATTAATGTGAGTAATGGAATTATTTAGTTATTAGATTAAATAATGAGATATAGATTATTTAATTAATATGAGTAAAGTGATTATTTTATTATTGAATTAAATTAAAAGATAAATTAATTGAATAATTAATTAATATGTGCAAAGTGATTATTTAATTATTCAGTTAAATAATGAGATTATTTAATTAATGAAATAATTAATCTCAAAAATCTGATTTTAGAATTGTTGAAATAAATAAAGGGACTATTCAATTGAAGAATTAATTGATGTGAGTAATATTATTATTTATTTAATGAATTATATAGTGGGATTAAATTGTTGACGAATTAATTAATGTGAGTACAATAATTATTTAATTGCATAATTTAATATTGATATTAATTAATTGATTAATTAATTATTCTTAGTAATGATATTATTTAAATTTTAAAATAAATAATAGGATTAATTAAGTAATTAATTATTTAGTATTAATTATCAGATTAGTTAGTTGTTAAATTTAAGAGAGTAGTCGATGTGATTATTTATTATTGATTTAACAAAAGGGATTATTGTGTTAATGAAACTAAAAGAAATAGATTAATAAATTAGTGAATTAATTAATGGGTATTTTACTTTTAATTAAATTTAATGAGTTGGATTAAATAACTGTTGAATTAATTAATGGTTATTATTGTGATGATTTAATTTACTGAAATAGATTAATTAATTAGTCCAATAATTT
Source organism: Viscum album (assembly GCA_963277665.1). Taxonomy (NCBI): domain Eukaryota; kingdom Viridiplantae; phylum Streptophyta; class Magnoliopsida; order Santalales; family Viscaceae; genus Viscum; species Viscum album. Next base: position 915,167,577 of record OY728157.1, read on the forward strand.
TTGTGGATTTTTTGTAATTACAATTGATTTGAGATAATTATTTATAGATTTAACTCTATGAAATTATAATTTTTAGTTGATATAATTAATAGTATAATATATTAGGTGATATTGACATGATTTCCCTGAGAAAACTAATAAAATAAATAATTACGTGATATTGAATTAGGTTCCTTGGGAAAATTTATTTTATTATTAATTAACTGGTATTGAAATAGTAGCCTCTAGATAATTACTTGATGAAATAATTAATGTCTTAGACATAAAAAATTATTTTTATAATTTATTAAATGTATTTAGATGATATACTAATTGTGGATTTGGGATTTGAATTTATGTACAATAGTTAGGTGATAAATTAAATATATGTGAAATAATGGCCATATGGTCATTCATATTGAGAAGTGTGAATGTTAACATAATAAATATGCTTATGATTAAATGAATATGAACATAGTTATTCTAAATTGAGATGCTTAAATGGTATTATGGTGGTTATTCTTATGAGTAAAATAATGGAAACATAGTCATTCTATGGTGTCAAGAATAAATGGTTACATGGTAATTGTGTCTATGTTTAGTGGAATGGGAACTTGGTCGTCCAATTGAGTTGTAAGTGTTGTTTCGTGGTTATCATAATAATTATTTTTATATTAGTAATGTGTGTAGTAAATAATAGAATTAAAGAATGGGTACTTGTCCAATACTTTTGCATGATGGTATGAATTCTAATATGGCATTCCTGTATGTAATTAAAGAATAATAATATTCCCACTCCTAGATATGGACTCACTCAAGAATACTTCCGACTCATGCATGAATTGAAGTGGTATTGATATATGATATCACCATTGAATACTATGAAATGATAAATGATCTTATGTAAGTAAAAATATAAAATAGCACATTTACATACGTTGGACTCTGACATTAGTCGAATCTGGTCAAGATATATAGTACCACATACCAATACATCGGATTCCAACATGATCTGAATCATGTATTAAGATTTCATATTAATAGAGAACACTTTGGTATTTATAAATATCAAAATGTAGTATTTTGTATAGATATCCTTGGTAATCCTTGACATAACGTAGTTAAATTATAAATAAATGAAAATATAACAACTATTTTTTTATATATTGTACATATTTTTTTATCAAACTAAATTCATTATTTGTCTGGAATTATTTTAACACCCATTGGTGGTTGCATGTGGTATTGTACTGACAGCCCAACTCATGCTACCTAATCAGTACCTGAAAACACTTTCTGTCTTCTAGAAAGGTTTATGGAAAATTCCATGTGGTAGATTGATTAGTTTGGATGGAGCATTGATGTGGGAACATGATATGGTTTAGAATATGAAAGTATATTGTTAGTGTCTTAACATTTAGGTGTTCATTATATAATTTTCACATAAATAGCATAGCATATCTATTTTTATGATTTGATTATGTATATTCATTTTTTCAAATCATGTGATGTTGGTTTTTTCTATGGTTATATATATATATATATTCTTTTAGTCAATTACTTATCCTGGGGTATTCCTTTAAAAATAGATGAAAGAGGGTATAATCTCCCCATGATTGATAATATAACCTTACTACAAGTCGACATCCTTTGGTATTCAAGGAGTCGTGCATGCACTTGGGTGACTTACCATATCAGGGCACCGTTGAGATGAACCCAGGTTGAGATGGTACAACATCGTTTAATGATATGTAACATCCCAAGTAAGTAATGAATAATAGATATTTTTATCTATGTCTATTAATGAATTATATAGTGTTTTAGAGGCTTAAAATAAAAATAAATCCAATCTTAAGCGTGGAATACACTAATATTCTTAAAAGATTGTTTTACTGCCTTTTGATGGAAAACCCTTTTTAAATCAATATTTTGACAATTTTATAATCTATATTTGTCAAAATAAAAATATTCATTATGATTGGGACATTGAATTTTACATTTGGATAAATTTTTGGTAATTTTCTGACAATGTTCATTTTTTTAATGAATAGTGAGAAATACTGCATTTTACATCAAAACTGCTTTTTCATTTAATTTAATTATATGGTTAGATTATTATTTTTATTGGAATTAAAGTTTAATATGAATATAATTTTACCATTTAATACAATGGTGGTCATTAGGATTAATTTCACTTTGGAATTGGTCATAAACTAATGCCAAACTTTTCATAGATATTGTTTCAAAAAAACCCGCTATTTGTCATGACAACGGGAATTAATTATTAAATTAATTAATGTAACATATATGATTTGAATTTTTTAAAATAGACATCATTTTTGAATTCGGAATATCAAATATAGCTTAGGGTTAATTTTTGGTAATTTTTTGAAAAACTTCAATTTTTTATGAATAGTGAAACCACTAAGTGGTACTTATAATAACTGATTTTCCGTTTAAATGAAATTTTGCCATAATTGTGTTTTGAATTTCAAAAATCCAACATACGTCGTTTTTATTAAGAAGTAAAATGTGGTTCAATGGGATTAAAATGATTTTTTTGGTGGATTGTAACTTATTAAGTTCTTAATCGCGATTAGGGGTAATTAGTGTAGTTTAAGGTAAAAATAATTTTTTAATAATATGAGATGAGCATGAAACATGTACTACCCTCATTGGATGTGTCATGGCAGACAAAGAAAAACCATGGGTCAACTTGGGGACCCCATGGAGCCACTTTGGTTGGGAAATGACATAAATAACTTTTTATTTAATGTTAAAGTAAAAATGACAAAAACATGAGTTATGTTATTAAAAACAATTTTTATATGGGGTTATACAAGTCGTATTTTTTACTATAAATATTAATTAGAAATCTAAAAATATTTCCTACATCATAGTATTTTTTTTTTTATTTTTAGAAATTAAATATATTAAATTATTTATGACATCATGATGATGCAGCGATGACATCATTATTTAATGATTTAAATAAAATGGAAAGATAATGTAAAATATAAAACCTACACATGGCCAAAACCAATTGGATGAGTGTATTTCGAACCCTTATAACCTTTTCATCGAATTATACCAATGTGGGAGATTTTGAATCCGAAACTCATTTTAAAATAAAGTAACTTATCTGTACTTTCCAAGAGTGCCCATCCTCTACTCTTATAAAAGGCCCCCACCTCTACCTCCTTACCCACACTCCCAAAGCCTTTGTCTCGGCCATACCCTGCCCATTTTGTCTCTCCAGTTCCATCTCTTACTCCTTGAAGCCTCACATTGTGAAGATGTCTTCCCAAGGAAGCCTTTGAGCTCAAACCAAAGGGAGTTGCCCGATTTTAAGGTAATGTCTTTTTTTGAGTCCTTTTGTATTATATTACTTATCCGACCCCCTAAACACTTTTTATTCTTTTATTTTGTCACAACTCCAGTATCCTCAAAATACTAGGATGTTGTTATAATATGTATTCGAGCTACACATACACACACCTACATCTAAGGGTTAACGGACATACTATTTCCGTGGATGGTGAATTTATGCCTCCCGAAACGATGATTGTTCAACATTATTTTAACACCTTCAAAGGTGGACATTAAGATGTCACTATATTTATATATGATATATAATATGTTTATGTTTTCCTTAAGCTTCTGTTTTTTTCTTTTTGGTCATACCTTTATGGTTTCCATTATGGGTAAACGCGATATCTTCATTTAAGGAAGTGCGGACTACCGCCCCCATAAAATGATTTGATTCGTTAAATACCATATGTGGGACGTATAAAGGATGGAACTATGATATTATATATGATATTATACTGGAATTATAATATACCTTCAAATCATTATGATTTCATTCTATAAAATACGAAATAGAAATGAAAGTAGCGTTCGTGCGTATGTACGGCATACCGTCTCCATGAACGGTGCATTTCATTTCTTACCTCCAAATGATAATGTAATATTATAAATTCTTGTATATACTGGATATATATGATATATACATAATGATTATATTTCTGGATATAATGGATACATGAACAACATGTAATTATAAAGGGTTTATTTTTTACTAAAGTACAAATGATCGTTAAAAGGACCGTTATTAACTTAAATAATGACATAGTGTTCATGACATGGCAATAAGTGATATAAAAGGAATAATTACCTTGAAATGGGTTCATTATGAAGTAGAAATTAACTCAAATTTATTATTCAGGACATTAAAAAACGATCGAGTCAAGTCGGACCCGAGGTATGGGACTTCGTCTCAATCTCCTTTCAATGAGGCATATTTTGTTTTATACACAACCTTCTTTTATACGGTGTATAAACCCCTTTGAATTTTACGTTTATCCGAAAGGAATCTTTTTTATACGCATCATTTTACTAAATGACAAAAGGGAATGTTTTTGTCGTACATATGCGGCGACAACGACTTCTCCGCCGCCATGACAGTTATTTGAGTTTCAGCTTCCTCTACAAGACATACCATCTTTTTAAAAGAAAAATAAATACCATGTTTTAATTTTCTTTTATTTTTGTATTTAAAATGGTTTTCATAATTTTTTTATATCAATGTGTTGTATTGATATCTTGTGATTGAAAGGTGGAAATGTTATGTTTCCTTTATGCAGGTTTTAGGTGATACGATTATGTTGAGGTTCTTGGGCATTATTATGAAGATGGGTGGTTCTGTAATAAAATAAGGGTGGGTGAGCCCGATATAGGTCTCCAATGCATTGGGTAACGCGAAGGAGTGAAACGTTATGGTTTCTCCGAAGAGATTTAGGGAATATACTGTTATAGGTATTCCAAACGTAACCAAGAGGGTCACTACCTACATAAGGATGTTATGAATGCCTCAAGTTACCTTTATGTCTTATGATTTCTATGATTCATTCATGATTTGATGAGGTATGTTAAAATGATTATGTTTTATGGGTAAAGTATGATCTCATTCTTATATATATATGTACCCATGTTTCCTTTCCATATTTTTATATCCCTTACTGAGCTTTTTATGCTCATCCCAAGTTTTTTTTGAAATGTTTTTCACAGGTCAAGGGAAAGGTACATGATATGATGATAGTGTCAAGGAAGTGACAAGAAATAATCCATGTTTTATTTTAAATATGTTTCCATTGATGGGAATGAAGAATACTATCTTTATGTAACCACTTTGTTTATATGTGGAATGTAATTCAAGTTTTATGATCTAATTCTCTAAAACTCTATAATAGAAAAGATCCTCAATGTGTAATCTTGTAATAACTCAAGATTAGGTACGGTTTAAAGATGGGGCCTTATAGTTGGTATCAGAGGCCAGTTTAGATAACATTAAGAGTTAGAATTATATTAAATGATTATCCAAAAATATTTTTTTTGAAACGATATAGCATTTGAAGATTACCATGTTGCTTCATCTATGACATGTTTGTTCAGAATGGTTTTCCGCAGAGGAAACAGCAAAGCAGTGCTAGGAAGGCATACATAAGGAAATAACATTCCGAATCAGCACCCTGAGATGGTCGGAATTGGAACTGAACAATTTGTTGTAGTAATGGCGCAGTTTACTGAAGCGATAAATGGTGGTGGTATACATGCACGAGATCAGCCAGATCAAACGCAGAGGAACATGTCAGTGGTGGAACATTTCATGAGGCAACATCCCCCATCATTCAGAGGACCATCTGACCCTGTGATAGCTGAAGGGTGGATTAAAGCACTGGAGAATATTTTCGATGTCATGGGGTGTTCAGACAATCAAAAGGTTAGTCTTGCTATTTACCGTTTGGAGGGTGAGGCAGATCAGTGGTGGTCTATGGTTAAAAATATCAGGGACACCGATGAGATTGATTCTCTTGACGGGGATGAATTCAAAGGTATGAATCTTGAGAAGTATTTTCCAAAGGACGTTCGACTTAGGATGGAAATGAAATTCTTGTAATTGAGGCAAGAGGAAGACTCAGTGGCTACCTATGAAGAAAGGTTCACTTTATTGGCAAGGTATGCTCCAAATTTTATCAGAGACCTTGATAGTTAAATCAATCATTTTTACTCAGGATTAAAGCCAAAATATCGAAGGTCATTATCTTCTCGTGAGTTTAAAAGTTATGAAAAGCTTGTTCGATGTGCTGAGAAGGTGGAAATGGAGTTTTTCGATGATCAAGTGTTCTATAACAACCAACAGAAGAAGAGACCGAGGTGGCAGGAGAAAGGTAAGAATTATTCAAAAATGTCTGATGGTAAGAAAACTAAGTTTCCAGTTTCTGATAAATGTGGAAAAAGGCATGCTGGGGAATGTCTTCTGAATTCTGGAAAGTGCTACTGATGTGGTAAGATGGGACATAAGGCTCGTGATTGCACTGAAAAGGATCAAGGTGAAGGTAAGACCAAATTTGATTTACAGTTAGTGAAATGTTATAAGTGCAATGAGATGGGTCACTATGCAAACGAGTGTCCGAAAAAGAGCTTGAGTGATGGGAAGCAGTTAGACTACAAGCAGAAAGGGGTGGGAAAATCCTTTGCAACTACTTCAGCAGATGTCAGGCCATCAAATGTAGTTGTATCAGGTACTTTGTTTGTTTTTTCAGATTATGCCAGTGTGTTGTTGGATTCGGGGTCTACACATTCTTTCATCTCTGAAACATTTTCTATTAAAATGGGAATACCATCTCAAGCAATGACTCCTGAAATTTTGGTAAAAACACCTGGGGGGAATGTTGAGGAAAAAAAATTATAATAATCTTCCTATCCATATCTGTGGAAAGAACCTACTTGAAAACCTTATTGTTCTACCTCTAGTAGAGTTTGATGTTATCCTGGGTATGGATTGGCTCTCTATTTACCATGCTAAGATTGACTGTAGAGCTAAAGAAGTCTCTTTTTAGAAATACTTTCAGTTTGCGTACAAGAATGAACCCTTACTGTTGATAACTTATCAAGAGGCCGATAAACTTCTAAAAGATGTAAATGACTGTTACCTTGCACACATTATTGAAAATAAAGGAACTGTTCATATTAATGATGTGCCAGTGGAAAATGAGTATCCTGATGTTTTTCCTGATGACTTTCCTGGAATAATACATGATCAGGAAGTTGAATTTACTGTTGACTTAGTTCCTGATGCTAAGCCAATTTCAAAACCCCCTTATCGAATGGATCAAATTGAACTTTTATAGTTCTAGGAGCAATTGCATGATTTATTAGAGAAAGGTTTCATTCGACCTAGCACATCACCATGGGGTGCTCTTGTCTTGTTTGTTAAAAATAAAGATGGTTCAATGAGACTTTTCAATTTTTATAGATCCTTGAATAATATCACTGTTAAAAAAAATATCATTTGCCTCGTATCGATGATTTTTTTGATCAGCTGTAGGGAGCTCAGTATTTTTCAATGATTGACTTGAGATCGAGGTACCATCAGCTGAAGGTAAAGGAAGAAGATGTTCCGAAGACCGCGTTCCGTACAAGATATGGCCACTATGAATTTTTAGTAATGCCTTTTGGGCTAACCAATGCACCTGCTATATTCATGGACTTAACAAATATAATTTTCAATGAGTTCTTGGATAAGTTTTTGGTGGTTTTTATTGATGATATTTTGGTGTTTTCTAAAAGTAAAGAAGAGCATGAAAGACATTTAAGGGTTATCTTGCAAACCATAAAAGAAAATAAATTGTATGGGAAATTCAGCAAGTGTGAGTTTTGGTTGCAACAAATTTCTTTCCTTGGTCACATTGTTTCTAAATATGGGATAACTGTTGTTCCTGCAAAAACAAATGTTGTGGAAGACTGGCCAAGACCGACAAATGTAACTGAGATTCATAGCTTCCTTGGTTTGGTAGGATATTACCAAAGGTTTGTTAGAAATTTTTCACGGTTATCTATTCCAGTGACTAAGCTAACTCGGAAGGGTGTTAAGTTTATCTGGACAAAAGAATGTGATGATTGTTTTCAGGAATTGAAAAGAATATTGGTGAATTCTCCAGTTTTGGAACTACCTTCCAGGAATGGTGAGTTTGTTATATACAGTGATGCTTCATTGAAAGGACATGGTTGCGTACTAATGTAGAATGATCAGGTAATTGCTTATGTTTCACGACAGTTGAAAACTCATGAGGTAAATTACCCTACACATGATTTGGAATTAGCTGCTATTGTTTTTTCTTTAAAAAATTGGAGGCATCATTTGTATGGAGTAAAGTGTGAAATATATACCGATCACAAAAGTTTAAAGTATATATTCACTCAAAAGAATTGAACAAGAGACAAAGGAGATGGCTAGAAATAATCAAGGATTATGATTGTAAAATTCATTACCATCCAGGAAAAGAAAATAAAGTGGCTGATGCTTCGAGTCGAAAAAGTAATGCTTCATTAGCGATGTTTCGTTTGGAACGTGATCCTTTGGTTAAGGATTTTATGACCCTTGGTATAGAAGATGTGGGTGTAGGAAGTTCATCTATTTTGTTTCAGGTATCAGTGAGATCTTCTCTATCAGATAGAATCAAGCAAGCACATAAGCAAGACAGTGAGTTGCAGAAAAAGGTAGAGCTGGTTCAGAAAGGTATGTTGCCTGAATTCAACATTGATAATGATTGTGTTTTGAGATTTGGGAAGAGATTGTATGTGTCTTGTGATTCACATTTGAAGAGAGAGTTGTTATGTGAAGCTCATAGTTCTCCATTTTCAGTTCATCCTGGCAGCACTAAGATGTATAGAGATCTGCGGGAGTATTACTGGTGGGATGGAATGAAAAGAGATATTGCTGATTTTACTGTGATGTGTTTGACTTGTCAGCAGGTTAAAGCAGAGCGGCAGTTACCGAATTTTATGATTAAGCCTTTACTAGTGCCAGGGTTGAAATGGGAGAATATATCCATGGACTTTGTTGTAGGATTACTGAAGACATCTTGAGGTAATAATGAAATTTGGGTTATTGTTGATCGCTTGACCAAATATGCTCATTTCCTTGCTATACGGGATAATTTTTCCCTAGATCAACTTTCCCGTTTGCATCTTAAAGAGATAGTCAGGTTACATGGAGTTCCTCTCTCCATTGTATCTGATCATGATTCCAGGTTCACTTATAACTTTTGGAAAGGCCTTCAGAAGTCGTTGGGTACTGAATTAAATTTTAGTACAGCTTTTCATCCTCAATCGGATGGGCAGTCAGAACGAACAATTCAGACATTGGAGGATATACTATGTTATTGTTCTATGGATTATCAGGGAAGTTGGGACCAATATATTTATTTGGTTGAATATTCATATAATATCAGTTTTCATTCCAATATACAGATGGCACCATTTTAGGCATTATATGGGAAGCGGTGTCGAACTCCAGCTTTCTGGGATGATGTTGGTGAAAGGAAGTTTATGGGACCGGAATTGGTAGAAGAGATAGCAGAAAAAGTTCAGTTGATTCAGATGCACATGAGAACGACTCAGAGCAGGAAGAAGAGTTATGCGGATAACCGGAGGAAGGATCTATCTTTCGAGGTAGGTGATCATGTTTTTCTCAAGGTTTCTCCTTGGAAAAGTGTGATGAGATTTGGTAAGAATGGAAAGCTGAGTCCAAGGTTTGTTGGACCATATGAAATTCTGGAGGGATTTGTAACAGTTGCATACCGGGTGGATTTACCTCCGAGTTTATCTCAGTTACACAATGTTTTTCACGTTTTGATGATGAGAAAGTATATGCCAGCTCCATCTCATGTTTTGAGTCTAGAGGTAGTTCAGCTGGAAGAGAACCTATCTTGTGAGGAACAACCGGTCCAGATTCTTGACCACAGGGAGCAAGTGTTACAGAATAAAGTGATTAAGCAGGTAAAGGTTTTTTGGAAAAACCACATGATGGTAGAGGCAACATGGGAATCATAAAATGCAATGAGGTATAAGTACCCCCATTTATTTGATAAGTAAATAAATTGCGAGCACGTAATTTTCTAAAGGGGGAAGGATGTAACATCCCAAGTAAGTAATGAATAATATATATTTTTATCTATGTCTATTAATGAATTATATAGGGTTTTATAGGCTTCAAATGAAAATAAATCCAATCTTAAGCATGGAATACACTACTATTCTTAAAAGATTGTTTTACTGCCTTTTGATGGAAACACCTTTTTAAATCAATATTTTGACAATTTTATAATATATATTTTTCAAAATAAACATATTAATTATGATTGGGACATTGAATTTTATATTTGGATAAATTTTTGGTATTTTTCTGACAATGTATATTTTTTAATGAATAGTGAAAACTACTGTATTTTACATCAAAACTGCTTTTTCATTTAATTTAATTATATGGTTAGATTATATTTTTAATTGGTATTAAAGAGTAATCTGAATATAATTTTACCATTTAATCCAATGGTGGTCATTAGGATTAATTTCACATGGGAATTGGTCAGAAACTAATGCCAAACTTTTCATAGATATTATTTTAAAAAACCCGTTATTTGTCAGGACAACAGGAATTAATTATTAAATTAATTAATGTAACTTATATGATTTTAATTTTGTAACATAGAAATAATTTTTTAATTCGGAATATCAAATATAGCTTAGGGTGAATTTTTGGTAATTTTCTGAAAAACATCAATTTTTTTGATGAATAGTGAAACCACTAAGTGGTACTTATAAAAACTGATTTTTCCGTTTAAATGAAATATTTCCGTCATTGTGTTTTGAATATCCAAAATCTGACATACATGGTTGTCATTAAGATGTATAATGTGGTTCAATGGGATTAAAATAATTTTTTGGTGAATAGTAACTTATTAAGTTCTTAATCGCAATTAGTGGTAATTATTGTAGTTTAAGCTAAAAATAATGTTTTAATAATATGAGAAGAGTTTGACACATGTCCTACCCTCATTGGATGTGTCATGGCCGACCCTGACAAGCCATGGGTCAACTTGAGGACCCCATGGATCCACTTTGGTTGGGAAATGACATAAATAACTTTTTATTTAATGTTAAAGTAAAAATGACACAAACATGAGCTATGTTACTAAAACAATTTTTATATGGGGATATACAATTCATATTTTTGACTATAAATATTCATTAGAAAGATAAAAATATTTCCTACATCATAGTATTTTTTTTATAATTTTTAGACATTAAATAATTTAAATTATTTATGACATCATGGTGATGTAGTGATGGCCTCATTATTTAACGATTTAAATAAAATGGAAGGATAATGTAAAATCTAAAACCTACACATTGCCAAATCCAATTGGATGAGTGGATTTAGAACCCTTATCACCTTATACTAGAATTATATCAATGTGGGACCATTTGAATCCGAAACTCATTTTAAAATAAAGTAACTTATCTGTACTTTCCAAGAGTGCCCCTCCTCTTCTCTTATAAAAGGCCCCCACCTCTACTTCCTTACCCACACTACCAAAGCCTTTGGCTCGGCCAAACCCTGCCCATTTTGTCTCTACACTTCCCTATATTACTCCTTGAAGCCTCACATTGGGAATAAGTCTTCCCAAGTAATCCTTTGAGCTCAAACCAAAGGGACTTACCCGATTTTAAGGTAATGTCTTCTTTTGAGTCCTTTTGTTTTATTTTGCTTCTCCAACCCCCTAAAATATTTTTATTCATTTCCTTTGTAACAAATCAAGTATCCTCAATATACTAGGATGTTGTTATAATATGGATTCGAGCTATACTTACACACACCTACATCTAATGGTTAACGAACATACTGTTTCCGTGGATGGTGAATTTATGCCTCCCAAAACAATGATTGTTCAACATTCTTTTAACACCTTCAAAGGTGTCCATTAAGATGTCACTATACCTATATATGATATATAATATGTTTATGTTTTCCTTAAGCTTATGTTTTTTTCTTTTTGTTCATACCTTTATTGTTTCCATTATGGGTAAACGCGATATCTTCATTTAAGGAAGTGCGGACTACTGCCCCCTTAAAGTGATTTGATTTGATAAATACCATTTTTGTGACGTATAAAGGATGGAACTATGATATTATATATGATATTATACTGGAATTATAATATACCTTTATATCATTATGATTCCATTATATAAAATACGAAATAGAAATGAAAGTAGCGTTCATGCGTATGTACGACTTACCGTCTCCATGAACGGTGCATTTCATTTCGTACCTCTAAATGATTATGTAATATTATAAATGAATTTATATACTGGATATATATGATATATACATAATTATTATAATTCTGGATATAATGCATACATGAAAAACATGTAATTATAAAGGGTTTAATTTTGACTCAAGTACCAATGATCGTTAAACCGACCGTTATTAACTTAAATAATTACATAGTGTTCATGACATGGAAATAAGTGATATAAAAGGAATAATGAACTTGAAAAAGTTTCTTAAAGAAGTAGAAATTAACTCATGTATATTATTCAGGACATTAAAGAACGATCGTGTCAAGTCGGACCCGAGGTATGGGACTTCGTCATAATCTCCTTTCATTGAAGCATATTTTGTTTTATACAGAACCTTATTTTATATGGTGTATAAACCCCTTTGACTTTTACGTTTATCCAAAAGGAATCTTTTTTATATGATGCATTTTACTAAACGACAAAAGGGAATGTTTTTGTCGTACGTATGCTGCGACAACGACTTGTCCGCCGCCGTGACCGTTATTTGAGTTTCGGCTTCCTCTACAGGCCAGACCTTCTTTTAAAAAAAAATAAACACAATGTTTTAATTTTCGTTTATTTTGGTATTTAAAATGGTTTTCATAATGCTTTTATATCAATGTTTTGTATTGATATCTTGTGATTGAAAGGGGGAAATTTTATTGTTCCTCTATGCATGTTTTATGTGATATAATTATGTTGAGGTTCTTGGGAATTATTATGAAGATGGGTGGTTCTGTGATAATCTAAGGGTGGGTGAGCCTGATATAGCTCTCCAATGCATTGGGTAATGCGAAGGAGTGAAACGTTAAGGTTTCTCCGAAGAGATTTAGGGAATATAGTGTTATAGGTATTCCAACCGTAACCAAGAGGGTCACTACCTACATAAGGATGTTATGAATGTCTCAAGTTACCTTTATGTCTTATGATTTTTATGATTTATTCATGATTTGATGAGGTATGATAAAATGCTTATGTTTTATGGGTAAAGTTTTATCTCATTCTTATGTATATATGTACCCATGTTTCCTTTCCATATTTTTATATCCCTTACTGAGCTTTTTATGCTCATCCCAAGTTTTTTTTGAAATGTTTTTCACAGGTCAAGGGAAAGGTACATGATATGATGATAGTGTCAAGGAAGTGTCAAGAAATAATCCATGATTTATTTTAAATATGTTTCCATTGATGGGAATGAAGAATACTATCTTTATGTAACCACTTTGTTTATATGTGGAATGTAATACATGTTTTATGATATAATTCTCTAAAACTCTATACTTGAAAAGATCCTCAATGTGTAATGTTGTAATAACTCAAGATTAGGTAAGGTTTAAGGCCGGGGACTTATAGTTGGTATCAAAGGTCAGTTTAGATAACATTAGGAGTTAGAATTATATTAAATAATTATCCAAAAATATTTTTTTTGAAATGATATAGCATTTGAAGATTACCATGTTGCTTCATCTAAGACATGTTTGTTCAGAATGGTTTTCCGCAGAGGAAATAGCGAAGCAGTTCTAGGAAGGAATACATAAGGAAATAACCTTCTGAATCAGCATCCTAAGATGGTCGGAATTGGAACTGAATAGTTTGTTGTAGTAATGGCGCAGTTGACTCAAGCGATAAATGGTGGTGGTATCCATGCATGAGATGAGCCAGATCAAACGCAGAGGAACATGTCAGTGGTGGAACATTTCATGAGGCAACATCCCCCATCATTCAGAGGATCATCTGACCCTGTGCTAGCTGAAGGGTGGATTAAAGCACTGGAGAATATTTTCGATGTCATGGGGTGTTCAAAGAATCAAAAGGTTAGTCTTGCTATTTACCGTTTGGAGAGTGAGGCAGATCAGTGGTGGTCTATGGTTAAAAATATCAGGGACGCCGATGAGATTGATGCTCTTGACTGGGATGAATTCAAAGGTATGTTTCTTGAAAGTATTTTCCAAAGGCTATTCGACTTAGGATGGAAAAACAATTCTTGGAATTGAGGCAAGAGGAAGACTCAGTGGCTAAATATGAAGAAAGGTTCACTCGATTGGCAAGGTATGCTCCAAATTTTATCCGAGACCTTGATAGTTAAATCAATCATTTTTACTCAGGATTAAAGCCAATATATCGAAGGGCATTATCTTTTCGTGAGTTTAAAAGTTATGAAAAGCTTGTTTGATGTGCTGAGAAGGTGGAAATGGAGTTTGTCGATGATCAAGTGTTCTATAACAACTAACAGAAGAAGAGACTGAGGTGGCAGGAGAAAGGTAAGAATTATTAAAAAAAGTCTGATGGTAAGAAAACTAAGTTTTCAGTTTGTGATAAATGTGGAAAAAGGCATGCTGGGGAATGTCTTCTGAATTCTACAAAGTGCTACTGATGTGGTAAGATGGGACATAAGGCTCTTGATTGCACTGAAAAGGATCATGGTAAAGGAAAGACCAAATTTGATTTACAGTTAGTGAAATGTTATAAGTGCAATGAGATGGGTAACTATGCAAACGAGTGTCCGACAAAGAGCTTGAGTGATGGGAAGCAGTTAGACTACAAGCTGAAAGGGGTGGTGAAATCCTTTGCAACTACTTCAGCAGATGTCGGGCTATCAAATGAAGTTGTATGAGGTACATTGTTTTTTTTTTCAGATTATGCCAGTGTGTTGTTTTATTCAGGGTCTACACATTCTTTCATCTCTGAAACCTTTTCTATTAAAATGGGAATACCATCTCAAGAAATGACTCCTGAAATTTTGGTAAAAACACCTGGGGAGAATGTTGAGGCAAAAAGAATTTATAATAATCTTCCTATCCTTATCTGTGGAAGGAACGTACTTGCAAACCTTATTGTTCTACCTCTAGTAGAGTTTGATGTTATCCTGGGTATGGATTGCCTCTCTATTTACCATGCTATGATTGACTGTAGTGCTAAAGAAGTTTTTTTCAGAAATACTTTCAGTTTGCATACAAGAATGAACCCTTACTGTTGATAACTTATCAAGAGGCCGAGAAACTTCTAAAATATGGAAATGAATGTTACCTTGCACACATCATTGAAAATAAAGGAACTGTTCATATTAATGATGTGCCAGTGGTAAATGAGTATCCTGATGTTTTTCCTGATGAGTTTCCTGGAATAATACCAGAACGGGAAGTTGAATTTACGGTTGACATAGTTCCTGATGCTAAGCCAATTTCAAAACCCCCTTATCGAATGGCTCAAATTGAACTTTTAGAGTTGAAGGAGCAATTGCAAGATTTATTAGAGAAAGGTTTCATTCGACCTAGCACGTCACCATGGGGTGCTCTTGTCTTGTTTGTTAAAAATAAAGATGGTTCAATGAGACTTTGCATTGATTATAGGTCCTTGAATAATATCACTGTTGAAAACAAATATCCTTTGCCTCATATCGATGATTTGTTGGATCAGCTCTAGGGTGCTCAGTATTTTTCAATGATTGACTTGAGATCGGGGTACCATCAGCTAAAGGTAAAGGAAGAAGATGTTCCGAAGACCGCGTTCCGTACAAGATATTTCCAATATGAATTTTTAGTAATGCCTTTTGGGCTAACCAATGCACCTGCTATATTCATGGACTTAATGAATAGAATTTTCAATGAGTTCTTGGATAAGTTTGTGGTGGTTTTTATTTATGATATTTTGGTGTTTTCTAAAAGAAAAGAAGACCATGCAAGACATTTAAGGGTTATCTTGCAAACCTTAAAAGAAAAGAAATTGTATAGGAAATTCAGCAAGTGTGAGTTTTGGTTGAAACAAATTTCTTTCCTTGGTCACATTGTTTCTAAAGATGGGATAACTGTTGATCCTGAAAAAACAAAAGTTGTGGAAGACTGGCTAAGACCGACAAATGTAACTGAGATTCATAGCTTCCTTGGTTTGGAAGGCTATTACCGAAGGTTTGTATGAAATTTTTCACGGTTATCTAGTCCAATGACTAAGCTAACTCGGAAGGGTGTTAAGTTTATCTGGACAAAAGAATGTGATGATTGTTTTCAGGAATTGAAAAGAATATTGGTGAATGCTCCAGTTTTGGCACTACCTTCCAGGAATGGTGAGTTTGTTATATACAGTGATGCTTCATTGAAAGGACATGGTTGCGTCCTAATGCAGAATGATCAGGTAATTTATTATGTTTCACGAAAGTTGAAAACTCGTGAGGTAAATTACCCTACACATGATTTCGAATTAGCTGTTATTGTTTTTGCTTTAAAAATCTGGAGGCATCATTTTTATGGAGTAAAGTGTGAAATATATACCGATCACAAAAGTTTAAAGTATATATTCACTCAGAATGAATTGAATATGAGACAAAGGAGATGGCTAGAATTAATCAAGGAATATGATTGTAAAATTCATTACCATCCGGGAAAAGAAAATAAAGTGGATGATGCTTCGAGTCGAAAAAGTAATGCTTCATTAGCAATGTTGCATTTGGAACACGATCTTTGGTAAAGGATTTTATGAACTTTGGTATAGAAGATGTGGGTGTAGGAAGTTCATCTGTTTTGTTTCAGGTATTAGTGAGATCTTCTCTATCAGATAGAATCAAGCAAGCACAGAAGCAAGACAGTGAGTTGCAGAAAAAGGTAGAGCTGGTTCAGAAAGGTATGTTTCCTGAATTCAACATTGATAATGATTGTGTTTTGAGATTTGGGAAGAGATTTTGTGTGTCTTGTGATTCACAGTTGAAGAGAGAGTTGTTATTTGAAGCTCATAGTTTTCCATTTTTAGTTCATCCTGGCAGTACTAAGATGTATAGAGATATGCGAGATTATTACTGGTGGGATGGAATGAAAAGAGATATTGCTGATTTTACTGTGATGTGTTTGACTTGTCAGCAGGTTAAAGCAGAGCGGCAGTTACCGAAAGGGATGATTCAGCCTTTACCAGTTCCAGAGTTGAAATGGGAGAATATATCCATGGACTTTGTTGTAGGATTACCGAAGACATCTTGAGGTAATAATGCAATTTGGGTTATTGTTGATCGCTTGACCAAATATGCTCATTTCCTTGCTATACATGATACATTTTACCTAGATCAACTTTCCCGTTTGTATCTTACAGAGATAGTCGGGTTACATGGAGTTCCTATCTCCATTGTAACTGATCGTGATCCCAGGTTCACTTATAACTTTTGGAAAGGCCTTCAAAAGTCGTTGGGTACTAAATTAAAATTTAGTACAGCTTTTCATCCTCAATAAGATGGGAAGTCAGAACGAAAAATTCAGACATTGGAGGATATACTATGTTATTTTTCTATGGATTATCAGGGATGTTAGGACCAACTTCTTTCTTTGGTTGAATTTTCATATAATAAAAGTTCTCATTCCAATATACAGATGGAACCATTTTATGCATTATATGGGAAGCAGTGTCGAACTCCAGCTTTCTGGGATGAAGTGGGTGAAATTAAGTTTATGGGACTGAAATTTGTAGAAGAGATGGCAGAAAAAGTTCAGTTGATTCAGAAGCACATGAGAACATCTCAGAGCAGGAAGAAGAGTTATGCGGATAACCGGAGGAAGGATCTATCTTTCGAGGTAGGTGATCATATTTTTCTCAAGGTTTCTCCTTGGAAAAGTGTGATAAGATTTGGTAAGAATGGAATGCTAAGTCCAAGGTTTGTTGGGCCATATGAAATTATGGAGAGAGTTGGATCAGTTTCATACCGGGTGGATTTACCTCTGAGTTTATCTCAGGTACATAATGTTTTTCACGTTTCGATGATGAGAAAGTATATGCCAGCTCCATCTCATGTTTTGAGTCCAGAGGTAGTTCAGCTGGAAGAGAACCTATCTTGTGAGGAACAACCGGTCCAGATTCTTGACCATAGGGAGCAAGTGTTACGAAATAAAGTGATTAAGCAGGTAAAGGTTATTTGGAAACACCACATGATGGTAGAGGCAACATGGGAATCAGAAAATGCAATGAGGGATAAGTACCCCCATTTATTTGATAAGTAAATATATTGCGGGCACGCAATTTTCTAAAGGGGGGAAGGATGTAACATCCCAAGTAAGTAATGAATAAAAGATATTTTTATCTATGTCTATTAAATAATTATATAGTGTTTTAGAGGCTTAAAATGAAAATAAATCCAATCTTAAGCATGGAATACACTAATATTCTTAAAAGATTGTTTTACTGCCTTTTGATGGAAACCCCTTTTTAAATCAATATTTTGAAAGTTTTATAATCTATATTTTTCAAAATAAACATATTAATTATGATTGGGACATTGAATTTTATATTTGGATAAATTTTTGGTATTTTTCTGACAATGTTCATTTTTTTATGAATAGTGAAAAATACTGCATTTTACATCAAAGCTGCTTTTTCATTTAATTTTATTATATGGTTAGATTATATTTTTAATTTTTCTTAAAGAGTAATCTGAATATAATTTTACCATTTAATCCAATGGTGGTCATTAGGATTAATTTCACTTGGGAATTGGTCATAAACTAATGCCAAACTTTTCATAGATATTATTTCAAAAAAACCCGCTATTTGTCATGACAACGGGAATTCATTATTAAATTAATTAATGTAACTTATATGATTTGAATTTTGTAACATACACATCATTTTTTGAATTCGGAATATCAAATATAGCTTAGGGTGAATTTTTGGTAATTTTCTGAAAAACATCAATTTTTTGATGAATAGTGAAACCACTAAGTGGAACATATAAAAACTGATTTTTCCATTTAAATGAAATATTTCCGTCAATGTGTTTTGAATTTCAAAAATCCGACATACATGGTTGTCATTAAGATGTATAATGTGGTTCAATGAGATTAAAATATTTTTTTTGGTGAATAGTAACTTATTATGTTCTTAATCGCAATTAGTGGTAATTATTGTAGTTTAAGGTAAAAATAATGTTTTAATAATATGAGAAGTGCTTGACACATGTCATACCCTCATCGGATGTGTCATGGACGACCAAGAAAAGCCATGGGTCAACTTGGGGACCCCATGGATCCACTTTGGTTGGGAAATGACATAAATAACTTTTTATTTAATGTTAAAGTAAAAATGACACAAACATGAGCTATGTTACTAAAACAATTATTATATGGGGTTATACGATTAATATTTTTAACTATAAATATTCATTAGAAAGATAAAAATATTTCCTACATCATAGTATTTTTTTTATAATTTTTAAACATTAAATAAATTAAATTATTTATGACATCATGATGATGCAGTGATGGCCTCATTATTTAACGATTTAAATAAAATGGAAAGATAATGTAAAATCTAAAACCTACACATTTCCAAAACCAATTGGATGAGTGGATTTAGAACCCTTATCACCTTATACTAGAATTATATCAATGTGGGACCATTTTAATCCCAAACTCATTTTAAAATAAAGTAACTTATCTGTACATTCCAAGAGTGCCCCTCCTCTTCTCTTATAAAAGGCCCTCACCTCTACCTCCTTAACCACACTCCCAAACCCTTTGTCTCAGAAAAACCCTGCCCATTTTGTCTCTCCACTTCCCTCTCTTACTCCTTGAAGCCTAACTTTGGGAATAAGTCTTCCAAAGTAAGCCTTTGAGCTCAAACCAAAGGGAGTTACCCGATTTTAAGGTAATGGATTCTTTTGAGTCCTTTTGTTTTATTTTTCTTCTCCAACCCCCTAAACTGTTTTTATTATCTTCTTTTGTAACAAATCCAGTATCCTCAATATACTAGGATGTTGTTATAATATGGATTCGATCTATACTTACACACACCTACATCTAATGGTTAACGAACATACTGTTTCCGTGGATGGTGAATTTATGCCTCCCAAAACGATGATTGTTCATAATTCATTTAACACCTTAAAAGGTGGCCATTAAGATGTCACTATACTTATATATGATATATAATATGTTTATGTTTTCCTTAATCTTCTGTTTTTTCTTTTTGGTCATACCTTTATGGTTTCCATTATGGGTAAACGCGATATCTTCGTTTAAGGAAGTGCGGACTACTGCCCCTTAAAGTGATTTGATTTGATAAATACCATATGTGGGACGTATAAAGTATGGAAATACGATATTATATATGATATTATACTGGAATTATAATATACCTTTATATCATTATGATTCCATTATATAAAATACGAAATAGAAATGAAAGTAGCGTTCATGCGTACGTACGACTTACCGTCTCCATGAACGTTGCATTTCATTTCTTACCTCTAAATGATTATGTAATATTATAAATGCATGTATATACTGGATATATATTATATATACATAATGATTATAATTCTGGATATAATGGATACATGAAAAACATATAATTATAAAGGGTTCATTTTTTGACTCAAGTACCAATGATCGTTAAACAGACCGTTATTAACTTAAATAATTACATAGTGTTCATGACATGGAAATAAGTGACATAAAAGGAATAATGAACATGAAAAAGGTTATTAAAGAAGTAGAAATTAACTCAAGTATATTATTAAGGACATTAAAGAACGATCGTGTCAAGTCGGACCCGAGGTATGGGACTTCATCACAATCTCCTTTCATTGAGGCATATTTTGTTTTATACACAACCTTCTTTTATATGGTGTATAAACCCATTTGACTTTTATGTTTATCCAAAAGGAATATTTTTTATATGAAGCATTTTACTAAATGACAAAAGGTAATGTTTTTGTCGTACGTATGCTGCGATAACGACTTTTCCGCCGCCGTGACCGTTTTTTGAGTTTCGACTTCCTCTACAAGCCATACCTTGTTTTTAAAAGAAAAATAAATACAATGTTTTAATTTTATTTTATTTTGGTATTGAAAATGGTTTTCATAATGTTTTTATATCAACGTGTTGTATTTATATCTTGTGATTGAAAGGTGGAAATGTTATGGTTCCTTTATGCATGTTTTTTGTGATACAATTATGTTGAGGTTCATGGGCATTATTATCAAGACGGGTGGTTCCGTGATAAACTAAGGGCGGGTGAGCCCGATATAGCTCTCCAATGCATTGGGTAACGCGAAGGAGTGAAACGTTATGGTTTCTCCGAAGATATTTATGGAATATACTGTAATGGGTATTCTAAACATAACCAAGAGGGTTACTCCCTATGTAAGGATGTTATGAATGCCTCAAGTTACCTTTATGTCTTATAATTTCTATGATTTATTCATGATTTGATGAGGTGTGTTAAAATTCTTATGTTTTATGGGTAAAGTATGATCTCATTCTTCTGTATATATGTACCCATGTTTCCTTTCCATATATTTATATCCCTTACTGAGCTTTTTATGCTCATCCCATGTTTTTTTAAATGTTTTTCACAGTTCAAGGGAAAGGTACATGATATGATTATAGTGTCAAGGAAGTGTCAAGAAATAATCCAGGTTTTATTTTAAATATGTTTCCATTGATGGGAATTAAAAATACTATCTTTATGTAACCACTTTGTTTATATGTGGAATGTAATGCATGTTTTATGATCTAATTCTCTAAAAATCTAGACCCGAAAAGATCCTCAATGTGTAATCTTGTAATAACTCAAGATTAGGTAAGGTTTACGGCTAGGGCCTTATATGATACCTATGAAATAATGTTTTTATGATACAAGGACACCATTATAATTATTTGTATGTATGGATTATTTTTACTTTGAATGTATGATTATGAAATCCATTTCACTAAAACATGTTATTCTGTGATAAAATTCTTATGAAACCATTTTTTCAACTTTTTATGCTATGATAATTTGATGTAATGATTATGGAACCTATATCAATTACTAATGTTTTGATAAGAAGATATTTATATGTATCCCATTACATTATATGGGTTATGATATTATGAATGTTTTATGATAATATGGCACACATCTGTATTATTTAATTTATGTTATTGGTGGGACTGATATCTTTTTGCAATGCATTGGGTAAATCATTATATTTCACAAGATTATATTGGTAAAAAAGTAGATGACATTGATAGAACACCATAAATATATTTTTTATCTTCTTTTAGAAAATTTTACATCCTAATCCACTATGGTGAATAGGTGTGTCCTGATATAAAATGGTAAATAATTGTGTCCTAATCCACAATAGGAAATTGGTGTGTCCTGTTCCACAATGGGAAATATGTGAGGGGTATTGATCGAATATTTTTATGGTATTGTTATTTGATAATAAATATGAAATTTTTATTAATATTTATGATGGTGAAACAATTTTATGACATTAGAAAATGGTTTATAATTGATTTGTGATTAGTTTCAACCTTATGTGACATAATATTAAAATTGATAATGTTTAATTTTATGAATCATTTTTGTAATATGTGAAATATTGGGTATAAAACTGTAAGATGTGATCATAATCGAATAACATTATTCCTATCATATAATTTCTTATACCCATGTATTTATATCTCTTATCATCTAATATAATGGGAATTGAGGATCAACCTTTTTTATTTTTCCATATACTAGGTAATGAATTATCATTTTAAGTAGGACTGGTAACAAGGAAGAACATTTTTGTAAAATCGATGATAAATCATTCATTTAGAATATTTTTACTGATGTGTTAAAATGAATTAAATTATTATGATCCATTTCAGTGAGTTTATTTAATGTTATAAGTATTAATAAATAATGATGTAATGTTTATATATGATTATAATGGATCACAATAGTGTATCTAAGCGGAAAGGTTTAGTTATCCATTGAAACCCGGTGAGGGGAAATGTAAGTGTGATACCTAGGGATATTTATTTGATTATGAATAGGGTTTTATATAATATTAACTATATTGATGAATAAAAATATTATAAAATGCCACGAACAATTGGTTATGGGTGGATTTAGTGGTTTATAATAAAAAAAATCCATTTCTCAACACTGAAATAGTATGGGGATCTTAGAGAGAGGTACCAATTGGTAATCATGAATATAATAACACATTTATATAGACTAGATCATCACATAGTGCTCTATAATGGGCCTTCCTACCCAAATTGTCAAGAAATCCAATGAGAATTGGTTTGGAAATTCACAAACACATTACGAACAACCATGAAGGATTTATATTGAGGTTAACTATGAATAACATACAATAAACAATTTGTGTCATTGATTGAAAATAAGGTGTTATTATTTCAATAACATATAATATAATTATCATTATTATGTTGTATTTGACTATGTATAGTGTATATCATAGTATAATTTTTTAGTAAATGGATTGATCATAATGTTAACATAAAAATTCTAAATACAACATAAATAAAATTAAATTTTTTTAATGATACTAAATTTTATGAGAGATGGAATGAATAATATTTTTAGAATGACCAAAAAATATTCTCTATCTATAAATCATATTTTACATCCAAATTAGAAAAGGATAGAAAAATGTTCTATGGATTCTATTTTGAGTAGTCTTCAGCCATGGTTTAGAGGTTCCGATGATCAACTTATTTATGAGAAATGGATCTGTATGACTATATTTCTATTTTCAATTATTCATTGTTTTAATCATTAAAAATTAATTTTATTTTATTATCATTTATGAAATGAATCAAATTAATGTTTGGATCTTATAAAAAATATAAATCAATAATTAAAAGTATATCTATTGAATGTGAATCAATTAATTGGATATTTCTCAGTACGTACATCCCTAGAATTCAACATATAAATACAGTGAATTAATTATTTGAAATTAAGATAGTATATAAACATTATATTAATGGGAATGAAGATAATCATAAAATACGATCTATTTATGCTTCTTGTTTGGTAAAAAATCCCGGAATGCAAACGATGAATGACTCATTAATAGAATAAAATGAAGTATTTTAGTGGTGTCATCCCCCACAGTATTTATGATAATGGGTGAGGAAGTTAAGTGTCTTTCCCTTACTTTGTCAATATGATGAAGATATAATGACCCCTAATTCCCTCAATTAAGGGGCCCTGGTGTGGTGACTAGAACCAAGGGTATATAATCTCACATAAAATTTTACGAAATACCCTTTTAATGAAATATTAAATGAAGATAAAATGGTAAAAATCCCAAAAAAACACCAAATCATTATATAAGAGAAACTAGAATCAAAACCATGCAAGATTTATATGAAAAATAAAAAATTACAACAAAAGCATGAATGAATGTACCAAGAAATAAACTAACCATCAACACAACAATAATCCCGACGACTGAGCTAGTAAAGTCCAACGTGGTTTTCAAATTACTCATGGATGCAAGGAAATAGTTTTACAAATGTATGGTGAGTATAAAACTATACCCAGTAGGAAAAATAAATCATTCTATGCATGAGTGGGGAAACATGCCAATGCCCCTTTGAAACAATTGTTGAACTATAAGGCACCAACCAAGGATTACTAACTAGCCCAACCTCATCATGGAACAATCTCCAAATAATTCCATTCATATAAACTAGTAGTATATTAACAATGAATTTTGGATTCCCTATACAACATTCAAACTAGTTAACTTCACATTCCTAATAGATAACGTCTTGATGCTACCACTATCTCAAAACACAATCCCAATTCAACAACATTCCTGCAAACACTTGAGAATCAATCCACACACAAATCCCACCCGTACACACATGTGCTGCAACCAGACCACAAATCCCAATAGAAGATACATGGGTTACAAAAATCATGCATCTTCCCTGGAGACACATATGCCTCATCTCAATGACACTGGGGAAAATAGTCATGGCCTATAAAAAATAGGCATCTCACCCATAACACAACCTGCCTGAAGGATCTTAGGCTATGGTAAACCTTAATCCATTTTTGCCTACCCGGATACGCTTGAGTGGAATGATCCCGGAAAATGGTGCGACGAAGAATGTTAGTAACCATAAATCCATTCTCCATCAAGATGTTTGAAAAGACACCCTCCCCATGAAAAGGGGTGTTTGACACATGGTGCTCATCATGGGTGGAGTGCATATTGAAACTCACATTGTTCTAAAAGTTTATACATATAGGTAAATAAACACTCATCCCAATCTATGGGTTTCCAAACAAGGTACCAGCCCACACAAACCACCATTATGGTTACCTCTATATGCATAACAACACAATCGACAACAATAAAACACAAGACTAATCCATTTTAATTAAACCTCGTACCATTCATTAATTAACGACTTCAATTAAATTTATCAAATATCTACCCAAGACTACTACCAAGAACAAAAACTGTAACCATGTTATGAAGGCTAAAATCAACTAAACAGTAACATGCAAAACAAGTATGTAAGGAACAAGGTATAGAATTCAATTTTAACACACATTCGTAAAAATGATAGAAAAAACAATTTGTAGTCCCATTACATGCCCATTTTTAACTAGATACCCATTCATCCACTAAAAATATCATTATTCAATTTTATTCTACTCAATCATCATCATACATATAGAATCGATAGCCCCACTACAAAAAAACACAATACCAAACAAAACCACAAATATGATGTCACAACACAACCCAGTCTTGTTATCCTTCGGCCCAACCACATCCCATATGCAGTACCACTGTACATTAATTACAGAAATTGAACAATTAAATAGTTTCTCAACCTGATAATCTATCACAACTCCTACACCACCACCTAAAAAAATTCCATAGATAAACACAACCAAATAGTAACCCTTCTGAAACAACATACATATCCCCTTTCATAAGACAAACCCCTATGTCAACCCCATGGTACCCACAACCAGGATAACAATAGAAACACCACACAACCCTCACTATGAAAATAATCCAAGAAAACACAACTCATTGGTACATAATTGACTCATGTATAATCAGATTAAGAAAGAGGGGCTCTATAATTCCACTTTAAATAACCGGGACAATCACAGAATAGGTTTTATCCTAGGGAACACATTTATTTAACCCATTAGACGTTACTAAGTAGATTTCATGTTACATATATTTTATGAAGAATTAAAACAAAATAGAACATAAATAGTGCACAAGAAAAGGAATCAAACGACTGTTATATTCATAAGGCCATACATCCCACAAGAAAAATTAAAAGGACAAATGAATAAAGATTAAAAAAATCAAGATCAACCCTATTAAGATCCATATCCATTATAATTTAATCATCTATTGTTAGATGCCATTTATTCCACATTTAGGAAAATAATTCACCAATTATTCAACATTATTAATTAGTACACCAACACAACATGATACACAAGTAAAGAGTGGAAAAATAATCCTTAACTGAAACAATAGGCAACCAAAACACATCCATTCACAAAAAAAATGTGATCATGACGAAAACAAGAAACTCCAAGACAATTGCACCTGAGGGGGCTCTAAAACAAGATCACGACCCTTTTAGAGATGAGGTATTTACGGACACCAATAAAAAATATAATAGAGGACATCATCATTTAGATAAATCTAGAATCTATATCAATAGATGGAAATGGTTCCAAATTCCATTAACATCGTTTCAAAGTCAAAATCAGGTGGATTTAACATATAAAAGTCTATAGAGCATTAGGATATTGATGATATAAATAATATTTTTTTGAATTCATTTAAAACCCTTAGAAAAGGATTTAAACACGTTTTACCTCAAATAAAACATAAGAGGGAAGAAACTGGAAAAACTATGGAAACATGAAATTTTGAAAATGGTGCGACACTGTTTCACGGTGAAATTATTTTGGTTCCACCATTTTGATCATCCATCATTACGGTGCCATTAATTTTATGTGTCATTAATTCTATGTGACAATATTTAGGGGTGGAACTATTTCAGTGCCACTGTTACGGTGCCACCGTTTTGGTGAAACTATTTGGGGAAACTAGATTTTTGGGAACTCCCAAAATACACTACAAACCACTAGAACACCACAATCCTTGGATTTTCACAAAGGAATGTCTTGGGGAAATCTAATTAATTACATCATATAACTCTAAAAATATTATCTTCCTTGAGAATTTAAAAACAAATTGAGAAAAATAGAGGCCTAAACAACCATTTCGTGGGATATGACTTAGTCGAAAACTAGCTTGGATTGTTCTAAAATTGAGTGAAAGCCCAGATATCCAAGATAAAATCCTTTAGATATTTCTCCTGAGCATATGTTCAAACACAAAGGACCCTCTTACCAGAAACATGGATAATGGATCTCCTTCCTCTATGTCATTATATTATATTCAATTGGATTCACTAACTCACCGTCGTGAGTTCAATCGTATCTGCATTAATATATATCGATTAGGGATCATGTAATACACACCCATAACTCCAGACATTTCACACCTATTCAAATAACATGGAATGAACTCATTCAATAACGTGGAAGGTCAAGCACTATATAATTAAATGAAGAACCAAAGGAAAACACAAAAACTAATATTTGAATATCTTTGAGTACTAGGAATGCATTTGTGCCTCCAACTCCCAAGTCGATTCATCAAGCACACCATGCCTCCATGACATATGAACAAAGGGAATTGTACATCCACGAAACACCATCTCCAAAAGATCCTTTATTTTTATGATCACTCCATGAATGTTACAATATCCATCTTATACATCTACCCCTAGTCTATGACAATGGATTCATCATGTAGATACTGATGGATCTGTGAGACATGGAAGATGTCGTGTATCCTCTATAACTGTGGTGGGGACTGTAGTTGATATTACACATTGACAACTATATCCCAACACCTGGAATGGTCTGATGAACCCAGAAAATATATTTCTCCCTCCTCTAATCCTCCACTACCTATCTCATGGATAAAAAATAATGAATATATTTTCCCTAATGTAGAACACCAAAGGCCTCATCATATAATTGGAATTCGAATTTTGTCAGTCATGTTCCACCTTCAACCTCTCACGGACATGTTGCACCTTGTCTTTCGTATTTTACAACACATCCAGATAAAAAATAGTTGCCTCCCAATATTCAATCTATTACAAGAGTGAATGACACTGCCTCCCATTAAGAGGTTCAAATGGATCCATACCAATGGAAGAGTGATATATATTATTGTAAAAAAATTTAATAAGGGAAAATGTCGCATCCAAGAACCACTAATGTCCCGAACACATGCCTGTAACATGTCCTCCAACATCTTGATGGTCATCTCTCTATTTCCATCATTCTAATGGTGTAAAGTATTTCTGAGGCATAACTGATTTCCAATGATATTCTACAATCCCCTCCAAAATTGAGATTTATAATGTGCATCCTGATCTGGGACAATGGATCTTGGAACTCCATAATGTCACACCACCTCATCCACATACATTTGTGAAAAGGCATCCCTTTCACTCCACTACTTGATTTCTATGAGGTGATTTGATTTCACCAAATGGTACAATATTACTCAAAGATAATGAAATCCTCCACGAGTCCTAGTAAAAACTATAATGAAATCCATTGGGATTTCTTATCACTTCCACTAGGGAATGGCTAAGGGCTACAATAGACTGCCGAGAACATGGAGCTCTGCCATCACCTGCTTTCACACTAGGCACCATGACACATACATTACCATTGCATGCTTCACCCTGACCAAATAGTCAATTCCCCAGAGACATTATGTATTTTAGAAACTCTTGGATACACAACTAGGTTTGAGCTATAGAACTCAGATAGAACTAACTTGATAATTTTCACTGGGAAAAATAGAATCACTAGAATAACATCTGATTCTAAACATCCTATGACCATCCATTTGGAGAAATAAACTATACATCACGATGACACATCACATTAGTTTCTATGTCTTCCCACTAAGATTCATTCACCTGCCACAATAAGGAAGACTGTACTTCCATATTAAATAGACACCCAATGCCTGAATCATCTCTCGAATCGAGATGAAAAGTCATAACTCATCCATTTCCTTCAAAGCATCTATTGATTGTCAAATTATATCCTTCTAAAACTTTCTGCTCAAGGAATCAGACACCATATTCCCCTTTCATGAGGTATTAGAGATCACATAGGTGTAGTCAATGAGAAACATCCCTCACCTTCTCTCCAAAATGAATATATATCACAGGGAGAATATATAACTCAGACAGTTTTTATCCATGAAGATTGTAAAGGGCTTCCTGATAAGGTAATGTTTTCTACAACTTCACTGCATATAAATCCTCTGAATGCTCTAGATCATTGGTAACATAGTTACATTCATGTGTATGTAACTTCATAGACCCTTAAGACACCACTCCTTGCTTATTAACCCATACACATCCAAATTCTATATCAGAATAATAATATAACACCTCAACTGTTACCCCTTAGTCAGTCATCCTTTGATCTAGAGCTACAATTCGTTCCACCTTCAGGTAGATGAAAGCCTACATGAACTAGTCAACCAACATAATGGCCTAGTCATTTAAGGTGAAATTATAGAATGGAGCAACAACTCGATTGAATTCATGTATGAACCTCAACAAATAGACCACTAGTCCTAGAAATTTGTGATCCTCTACATTTTTATTGGGTGTTTCCCATGAATCAACCTCCTAAACCATTGATGGGACCACAGTTAACATGAGTGGAAATACCACCAATACCAAAACATATATCCCAATATTTAAAAAACACATTGGGAAATGTATCTTATACAACTTGTTAA
The DNA here is from genome assembly GCA_963277665.1 of Viscum album. Lineage (NCBI taxonomy): Eukaryota > Viridiplantae > Streptophyta > Magnoliopsida > Santalales > Viscaceae > Viscum > Viscum album. The sequence continues at coordinate 915,197,423 of OY728157.1, forward strand.
TTGAAACCATTGGTACATGTAAATTTAATGTTGATTTTCCCAGTGGGTTGAGAAAACTGTTGGGACCTGATTGATATGGTTTATGTATCCCTATGGTTTGAGAAAATTATTACGATATTCCCTTTATCCATACCTTTATTATAAATCAGGGGGACTGAAAATCCCCAAAACTAGTCTATCCCACTTCCTCTATCTAGAATCTATCTTTTCCTGATGGATTGATGAAGATTCCTCTCTCCTGTGAACCATACTTCTCATGTCCACTTCCTCTATAACTGATCCATCTAGGCTTCAAACACTAATAACCTTGCACACTTTCACAAGAACCCAATTATATCATTTTTTCGTAAATGAGATTTCTCCAGGATAGAATATTTCTTCCTAACTAGTGATCTATCTTTTACTGAAGTAATTTTTGTTATTCTACTTCTAGTTTGTATGTTGTAACTTAGTTATGTATTATTACTCCAATTAAATTATCTTTTTTTATTCTATTTCACTAATATATTCTTTGTTTTATCAACTTTGTATTTCGATCTCCAAATGAACACAAGACATATATCATTTTTGTTTGTCGTTGTATTATGGTTTTGTTGTGATTAACATTTATAGAATAATTTTGATTGATATTGAAGATGTCAATAAGATCATGAGTTATTGTATCCTGGGTTTATTTTCAATTTATGTTTTTTTGACCTGATTACATTGGTCAGAAATAAATATGGCTAAAGAACATTTTACCATAAGAAGAACAAAAATATACTCATTGATTATGAATCTGCCCTTAAAATTTTTCTTCAAAATTTCACACTATATATTTTTGATGATGATACCCTCACTATAATTCGTTCATAATGAACTACTATGGGAAGGGTAATACAATGTTACATGTAATGTACTTCTATGTGATACTGAATGTTATGTTATAATTTCAATTTAATTAATAAGTATTGTGGGATTTTAAAAGATGATGTTTATATAGATTATTGTGAACTATAAAAATCCAATTTATTTAGGGTAATTATCCTAACCATTTTAGTGAATATTATCAATGGTTATTTCAAGATGTTTTTAAATATCATATGTATTTATATTGAATATGACCATGTTTGTTTGCAATATAATTTCATGTGAATGTCATCGAAAACTGTACTATTTTAAGAGAGTGATTTTTGGATCTCTCTGAACCAACTATAGTACGAATTATTCTATTTATTATATATAATAGATGTAATCTATTGATTTAATTGAAAAATAATTTATGATCATATAGTTTTCATTAATAATACATTTTAGTGAAGAATATTTTCAGAACTACTACATCTTGAAGAATTGTTTTAGTAATAAGATTCATTTAATATTATATATAGAGACAACCATGTATTAAAAATGATATATATATGTATATATCATATATTTATAGTATATATTTGACATTATTACAATTAGTTATAGATTAACATACATTATACATTCATTTATTTTTGAGTTCCACAATAAAAGGATTTGAAGTCCCGAAAATTGCTTTATTCTCTGTATTTACTGATTCTCTCGGTTGTTTGATCCCTTGTGTAGAGATTGTGTTGGTTAGTACCACTATGAGGGGGTGAAAGTGTGGTAAAATTTTAAGGATTTATTTTTAATTCATGTTTTTACCCAACAATTTCATTATATTTTCAATATTGAATCAACTCTTCTTCGCCTCATATGAAACATAAAGGGTAAAATACCAATGGAAATGGTTTTAAATGTTTCAGACTCAAATTAAAACACTTTTCCCTGATTTGTTAGTCACCCAAATTGTGGTTTCTCCACTATAATCTCATGTGGCTAAACTAAGAACCTTAAAATTCAATATTAATATAGTCCCACTATTCTCCTACTCTAGATCACCATAAATGAATGCAACACCACACTAACCAATAATAAGTTATGATGAAAATAAATGATGATCTCCATAATATCCATGTTTCTTCTGATCCACTTCATTTAGATATCCCCTGATGAACACACACTAGTGGATAGAGGATCTATACCAACAATTTTATAACGCACAGTTTTTATATTGTAATTTTTTGTTTTGAAACATATATTATAAATGAAATAAGATTGTACACATTCATCATATTTTTCATGTATCATTCACATTAAATTTATATTCTTATCTGTGCCAGATTTTTATTAATAACATATATTTTAGTTTTATGAAGGGAATATAATGAGTTTTATATGGGCTTCCAATATAACTAGTTTTTCAACTTATACCAACCCAAACCAAATTGTTCTTTGTTGGAATGAACATGTGTATCATATTTTCAATGTTATCAAATGATGTAAATACATTCCATTGTTGTAATAGAGGTATTTTAAAAATTGAGTGTTTATTTATTTATTGTATTGATTTGTAATGGTTTAAAGTATTGAAGGTAATGATAAAAATATAGTTCATGATAGGAATGATTCACCTTGATTACGTAGAAACTATTTTTATTATAATTGTGATGAAATGTAAAATTATATGAATCCATTAAATTTAAATTACTTCAATTAATTTAGGAATCATTTTTATACAAAGAGGGAATGATTTATTAGATTCCTAGATCTATTGATTTTGGGTGTCAATTTTTATGAGATTGTGGATTATGATCTGATATGATTAGGTGTAGAATGTATAGATCTTGTTTATGTTATTTTTGTTTTTGTAGTAATTACTGATTATCCAGTGATCATTTAGTAATCAATGGAATGAGTTTCATTCTATAGTATAGTAGGGAAGGAATCACCATGTGCGGTGTTACCTAGATAAACATGACAAGGATGAGATTCTGGGTCACTTTTTAGTAGACTGATCCTAGGTTTTATGGAATGTTAATCATTAGAAAATTAGTATCTCAGTGTGATCGGGTGATATGGGAGTCTACAATGAATGGGATCATAACACCTTTATTTTTAATGAATTAATATTTTTATTGAATAAATTCAAATTCATTGGTGGCATGCATTTCATGTTCCAATAAATTGATGTTAATAGGATTAATTAATAGTGTACCATTTAATGAATTGCATACAATTTAATAAATTCAAAATAGATTATCAATATGATTAATTGATAATGATTGTAACTTGTGGATAAATATTCAGTAGTTGAGTATAAATTCGATAAAGCCTCAAATGAAATGGGTGTATAGAATATATGAAAGTACTAAGTTACATAATACACTACATAAAACATTTTTTATGATATTTATTACCAAACCTATGTTAATTATTCATTGGATCATTTAATCTTGTATGCGTTATATATTGAAAGATTATTCTTCAACAAAAGTTGATATAATATTGAATAGTTCAAAATCTCAATAAAGTACTCACTATCTATGTTTTATTTTTCATTTTTGTTTTTCCATTTATTAATTTATATTTACTCATCACATATATTATTATTTAAAAGGGGTTTCTCTGATACTCCTTCTACTTCCATTTAATATATTTTTCACATTAATAAATCTAATTGAAGATAGTTTTATCATGGACTTTCTAGTGTGTAGTTATTGCATGTAAAACATGATCTATGTTATCATTCTGTTTTTTAATTAATGTGATTAGTAGTGGGTTACAATCATGTGTAGAGGACAACGTTCAATATTGGATCTAAACCATTTTTTTAAATACCACTATGTGTAAATTTTTATCTCTTACATAGTCTAAAATTTGTGTTTATCCAGTAATATATTTCCCATTCTAGGTTTCAACACTTATGTACATCTTGTGAAAGTTGTGGTTTTATATGAAGTCAAATATTATAATTTACATAAATATATTTTTGATTGAACATCAATCTAATAAAATTTGTTTCACGAAATGACTGATTAATTTTTTTTAACAGAATGGATAAAATTTTGATGTATGAATCTGATCAGATCTAAAGAAATGTTCAAAAAATTCTGATGATATTTTTAGATTTCTCATTTTACAATGCATCAGATATTTTTCGCATACAATACCCACGTTATAATTTTGTCGGAAGACCTTGATTTATCCATGAAGAATTCAGTTTCCATAAATCCAAACATGGTTTTCATACAAACTATTTCATGTGATATCACAGTTGGGAGGAAATGGAATCTCAAAATGATGATTATCCAACAAAGAGGACTGGATTAGAAAATTATATATATATAATCAGTTATTGTTAATTTTTCACCAAGATAAATAATGGATGTTAATAAAAGAAGGTTATGATATGGGCACACATGATGTGTACATTGAAAATGTTGATGTTGATAATGTAAAAAAATTAATGATGCGACGACGACTCCACTATATTGGCAATGTGGTAAATTGAAAATGGTGGAATTTTAATTTGATTGAATCCTAGGAAAACCAGGAATATGATTTCTAATACTTTCATTGATTACATTTTTACCTTATTGAATAACGTAATTCCATATGAATAATATATTCCATCTAATTGCTACACGTCATGGAATTTAGTTGAAGAACATAGATTTTTGAAAATTAAAATTCATGGTTTCATGATGGATTATAGCTTATTCTTGGAGAAAATCAGTGAATGTAATAATAGTTTAAAATTTAGAAAATCCCAATGGAATCCAAATTATGATGGAACACCCTATTTTGTGCCACTAAATGCAATGTTCTCTTTCCATTGATCATGATACTCTATAATATTTTCATGTCTAATGAAATATAAAAAAAAGAGATAGAATCATACCAAGAGAAAGAAGAATAATGAAGAATGGGTTCACAATATAGAAGGATTTTCATGGTAGAAAATTGATTTTTGATATCGTGATTTTAAATCTGACATGATTAATGTGAGGATGTGTCATACATGTGATAGTTTTAATCTATTTGGGAAAAATATTACTTCACACATCACATGGCTTATTTTCCTAAACATTTATAACCATCCTAGTTGTTATTTATGAAGAATCATTTCACATTCACGAGTATAAGTATATTTATCCCTTTGGATCCCAAAGATAATATAATGGTATACATACAAACATTAATAAAAGAGTTGAATATTCTTTAGAGTGTGTTTTTTCACCCATACAATGCTTGTTCGAAATACATATTTCATATGTATGATACTCTTATGTTGATGATCAATGAATTTACTACATATGCAATGATATTTGGATGGATCATGGATGAAAAAATGTGATGTTATATTTATATTATGTATAGTCAATATAGAAAAAAGAAATATCAGCATAGATTTAGTTTAATATGACATCAATGATTCTTTTTAATTAACCATACATAATGATACAATCATTGATGATTTGACAATATGATGGAGATAGATGATCCACATTAGCATATGTCTAGAAATGATGTTCTTATGGATTTTAATGATTTCATTTTTTCATTTGGGAAGGGTCAAATGAAATCCCTAAAGAGAAATAATGTTTCTATTGATAAATCATACAATTGGAAGAATATGAGTATCTACATTGAGTTTTGGTATTGGTCTTCAAATTTGTTACATCATTACTCAGATGTAATACACATTGAAAAGAAAATATGTTAAATTTCAATTTATATTATTCTAAATGACAAGTGAAATACAAAACATTAATTAAGATATTGTTGTAACATGGAGGATTGGGGATAAGACCAGAATTGCATCCCTTGTGTATCTCTGAAAATAAATGGAATGTTCTATGTGTATATTATGTGACATAAAATTTATAAAATATCAATTTCATGAAGTATTTGATACTTCTAATGTTCCATATGGATATTCAAGTAAAATATCAAAACGGGTCAACAAAAGAGAGTTGAAAATGAAAACTTTAAAGACTCATGATTATAACTTCCTTAAATATGTGATGATTCCAATATCAAACTTTCACCTTTGTTCAACAAAATGTAATGGTGTCAGTTATTTGGTTGTGCCATTTTTGAAGATATCTTTGTTCTATGAAGTAGTCCATTTTCTCCTTACAATAAATAATGGCAGAGTCACCATTAATTTTGTGTTAGTTAGAAAAAATGTTTCCTCCATCATTGTTCACATGAATGTTGAAACTAACTCTCCATTTTCTAACCGAAATACTTCTCAGATGACATGTTACTATCCATTGGATGGATCCAACTTAATGAAATATCTACAAATTGATCTATTATGTCTATAATAAGAATCATCTTAAAGGTTCTATCATGAATTGTTTCTTGTATTAAGAATGTATGGATTTATTCTCAATGTATTTGTATGATCTTACTACGAGAATGAAACGACCAATGTGAAATGAATACGAATAGAATGAGATAATTAAACCAAGATATTCATTACAACCTCAAACAAGTATAATTCCTGGATCATATATATTGAATGAATCATCCCTTGATATGCGGATAATTGCACATCACCTTGTGTTTTTAAGTCATGATTTGTTAAAATACAACTTCAAGTAAGTAAATTGAATAGGTAAACCTTATCTCCTCTCTTGTAATATATCATTTTTGTGAAACTTTGTTTATTTTTATCTACTGAAATAGTAAAGAAATGAACTTTTAAAAGGATTGAGACATTGAATTGAAAATATTTTTCTAAATGGTTAAAATAGAAGGTAGTCATAATTCTGTAATAAATAATTAAAATTAACATACATTTAAATTTAATATTTCATTATAATTCAGGAATTGAGTTTTCCTGCATACTCTATTTTTGAGTAAATAAGATATTTCGATTATGGACCTAATACCATGGTTCATGACTTTAAATCAATTATAATCAATGGATATAGGTTTATTATAAATTAATGAGAAAAGAACATTATAACACAACATGATGGTGTTATGATAACTGCCACAACATGATATTATGAAAGTGCATCAAATATTATACAATTTTATGAAAATTCATCTTGTTAAGGAGTCATTGAGAAAATAATAATATTTTATTATCACTCTTATGGCCATGTCAATATGATGAAATTAAAATGAAGTGACTCAATGTTGAGGCAGTGAACCTTTATTGATGATTTTTTATTCAATGTTATTGACATGACTCTCAATCTATCTAATAATAGACCATATTAATCGGAATTAATGAAGAAACATGTTTTTTATATCAAATATAATCCTCAAACTAAATTTTGTGTCATTATTATTGTAATTATTGTACATGTTTTTTATGATGGTGATGATGGAATTGACACCAACCATACTGTCATTGGAACCAATCCATTTATTATTAAGGAGGAATCCAATAGTGTAATTAAAAACATTTATTGTGAACACAATGTTTATATGTGAAATATATGGAATCATCCATCCATTTTCTCAACTATATTGGTTTGGATCGATTTGGGTTGTTAAGGGTTATAGTATACAAATTTATATAATATTGATTACAAATATGTAGTATCCAACTTGAAATGTATTCAAGCATTGAAAATAAAAATATTTAACATGGTTAACATTTAAACACCTTATTTAACACTTATAAAATTATTATAACTCTAACACCCCTCCCTCATTAATAATTCAATGCTTTATTGACCATGGATGCTTGAACCTAGAACCTATGAATCCCAAAATCCCATCTTATATCTTTCTTTTGGGTTACACAATATTTATCAATTTTTAATTACATCCATATTTTTTTTCCAAATGCATGAAGTAAAACCTATTGTTGTGATGTGATGAAAAAAGATGATGGACAATAGTCGTTGCATGGATGATATGGGCATTCCACCACAAGTGTGTGGTGTGAGTATTTTATTTCAAATATATATAATTAAACAACATATAATGCCAGGTGAATATTATTATTTTAAAATTTTTTTCCATGATCCACCAATGAGGTGATAGTTATTCAACAATCATCCTAGTAGAAGTCCAAGTACTCAGGACAGTGGAAAAATGGACAATGGTATGAGTGATAGACAATGTAATCGGCATACCCAATAAGACCCGACTCATCCCACTGATGTACAAAATATCCAATATTCTGATCATGGAGTATTATTTGGGAAACACTGGGTATTTAGGATCAAAAGTTTTCACCACCCATTACATCTGAGAAACCTCATCCTTTTATACCATATCCAATTATTATTCCCACTCCTCATCTGTACCATCCATTTGGCAATCCATCCATGCCTTCTTCTTTTAATTCTACTTCCGTCTCTCCACGATTATATATTTCATCTTCTTCGACTCCTACTTGACCATAGTCTGTGCCTATGGAGTATACAATGGGACCCACTCCACCTATATACGATGTTCCTTCTGTTTTTCCATATCCTATGATTCCAAAATATCAGACTGTCCTTGGTATTTTTATATAAACCTAACAAATTTTTAAACCATTATTCATTTCCATTATAATATTTATTGATATAATATTTTTTAATTTCGTAAATTATATATATATTGATAAGATTTGTGGTGGTAGTGTACAAGCATACGTGTGCTGTGGAACTGCCACTCATAGAAGATTGTGGACTATAAAAACTACAATCAAATGATTGAAAAATAGGGCAGTAATGATTATGTTTTTTGGAATCCCTTTTCAAATACAACGCCATCGTTCTCGTCAGTCCTCACTAGTGGAGACAATTACCAAATGAAGTCAAAGATAATTATTCCACATCAATATTGGTAAAAAATTGGATTTCTATAATGTAATTTATTAATTTTGTATTTATTTGAATAAATATTCTGGTGTCATCGTCAGTTTAATTGCTCTGATGGGGATGGTGCACCAAAATCACATGTGAAGGAGTCCGATGACCATTTACGATCCAATAAGAATGAGGTTTATATTGGCTGGCATGTATAGTTTCCACATAGATATATGAGGTACATGTCATGTATTATTTACTGAAACAATAGTATTGATAATTTATTACTCATTCAATGATTATCATTTTTAAGGTATTAATCACATTTGAGGTATTTTAATAATAAATTTGATGCTTTAAATTAATGATATCTTTTGTGTTATTGAATTTAATTTAAGAATAATACATAAAATAATTAAAAAACATTTATTCTAAAATATACCTCCATACATTGGGATGTAATATTATGTCAGATAATGAGAGGAATTAGGTACAACAATTGATTATATATTTTCATTAGGACTTGAACTTACAATTATTTCTCAATAATTTTTTCGATTTCTAAAGATTTAATATAATTTTATTTATGAATTTAATTATTGGTAAACTATTTAAAAATATGGTTTCCTATAATCGATTTCATTGTTGAGTTATGCATTGAATATTAATGGTTTTGTGCCTAGAGAAAAACTAGTTTTTTCGATAAGAACGAAAAAAGATGGAAGTTTGTTTAACAAACAAATACTATAGAAATTTTTATGTTTTACTCTATCCATTTCAATTTTTAATATCTATTAAGTAACTTAATAGTTTTTTTATATTTTTTTAAAGCTGATATATAGGCACTTGATGAACATGATCCTTTCAATTTTGGGCCAAATGATCACTAACCTCAGCTCTTGGGAGATAAGCACAGTGGTAGAGTACACTGTCGACCTAGAAAGATTATATTACTGGTGAGGTAATACCCCTCATCAGGTGAAAATTTTAGTTCTATTATTTTTTAATAGGTTATGGTACGAGTAGAACAAGCTCAAAAAATGTCAACATGGGTGGAAGAATGACGTTCTAGGGAAAACACAAAATTTATGAATCTGATAAAATTTTTATGTCCAACAAATCCACTATAGGTCAGAAAAACTTGTGATGAATATATTTCATTTATGCATTCAATATATAGAGCACCATGTAGAAGTTATAGAGGCTTTCGAGATGATGTTGTTACTGGTGATGTCGATAGTGAAGAAGAATCTGAGGAAGAGGATGATGATGAAGAAGAGGGAAAGGAGGAGTCCAATGCGGAGGATGAGGGTGAGGAGGTGGTGAGTAGGAGGTCGTGTATGGGCATGAGGTTGCAGGTAGGGATGATGGTGGGGACTATGACGTGGACATGGATAAGGATTAAGAGGAAGCTGGTGATGACGATGATGATAGTGATGGTGATGAGGGACTGATTGATCCATTACATTTTTAACATGTATAACTGGGATTTGTTGTTTGATGATTGGTAGTGACTAAATATTTGTGATATTAGGTAGGTCACATGTGCATTAATTGTTTATATATAAATAATCAGACATTACTTTCTATGGAGGTATGGATTTTTGGAATACTCATTTTGAATTGTATCAATGATATTTCACAATTCTCTTTCTACACACACAAAAAATATATGATGAAGAAAATTAGGTTATTAGTTTTCATTATACCACTTCATAGTCATATTTAACTTGTTCATTGTATTTTTATGATTTACATTATGGGATAACATTATTAAACAATTCTCATTCACATAACATGTTTTTCCTGAATCTTTGTGTAACAATATTTTTTTCCTAAAATAAATTTATTTTCTGATAAATTAAAAATCCTTGTGATCAAAATTTTATGGAAACATCATGGTAAAAAAGACTAATGATCCTATAAGGTTTTTTTTATGTCACATGGAAGTCATCTGGAGAGGCTATGTGTGAATTTGAGTGAAATCTGTAATTTTTGGGTATCATGTATGAATTTCTAGTACATATAAATTTCATGTAGGAAAATATATCTTGAAACAATATATAGTCATTACTACCATAATAAAGTCTATTTAATTATTTACCCCATCGCTATGTACACAACATTGGGTATCACTGAAATACCCCACCACAGATTTATCAATCATAATGGTTAAAACAATTAGCTATCATATTTTCAATAAAGAATTCCAGCACATATGAATCTATATTTTATTCTTAGGAAAATATTCATCAATTAAAATTTTTATATGTCGCCTTCATGTTAATCGTATCCCCAAATTGCATCACCCATGATTGTACCAATAGATTTAAATAGATATCATTTAACCTGATAATAATTCAAATCCCTTTAGGTTTGATTATGTTACACATTGGTTTTCATAAATCCATGTTTTACATTTGAATCGAGGAATACAATCCAACGATATAATCCAATATCTTACTTCATTGTAAAATATTCCTAAGGTCTAGAATGTCACACACGGATCCTTTCTCATTACTATTCCATTAGGCCATACCTCAATCACATGAAAATAAATCCATATGTTTATAAATTACTAAAAACACAATTGGATATACTCATATAATAATGATATCATCACTATAAATCCACAATATGATACATGAGGTATTTAATCTATCATTAATATTAATAAAACATGACTATTCATCATCGTCATTATTCAACTATAATTATCCTTAAAAATTCTACATCCTCTTTTATTGATTTCACTTTTTTGTGTTGGAATGTTCATATAGTTTACAAATTTTCAAAAACTAAATCAAGGGGATGATGGGGGAGATTGAAATTTAGGGATATGAGGAAGAATAATAGATAAAAATTTCATTTAAACCCCACTAAAATCATAGTTAATCATGTAGGATTTAATTGAGAAAAACATATATGAGTAGCTATCCAAATAAACTTCTACATTTTATCCATTTATTATTTTGATGAATATAACATATATTTTGTGTATATGATTAATACATTGTGACCTAGTGATTACAATTTTTTATGGATGAAACATGTGTGTTTGTTTTGGTTCCATTATAAAATTGTGTATAAATATATTTGGGGGATGAGTTTTGATTTCAATGTCTCTGCTGGGATATTAATATTTGTATTTCAATATGAATACTTCAATTTAAATAAGGATTCAGCCTATAAAATTTTATAAACATGGATATTTTCATTATATAAATTAACATGGTTCTTTAAATGTCAGTTGGTAGGTTATTTTTGAAGTATCATAGGCATGTGGGGATGGGGGATGGGATGTGATGATGAGGAATGGGGTTGTAGGTGGGGATGGTGTGTGTAGGTGGGTGGGGGATATGTAGGTGGGGGAGGGGGTTTGAATTTTGGAGGGGATGTACACGGGGGGCTGGTGGCATTGAGTTTGGGAGTGGGGGTTGTACAGGTGCAGAGGGGTGTGGAGGTGGGGTGGGGGTGTTGGTGGGGCAGGGTGTTTAGGAGGGACGAGGGGTGTGCTTGTGTGGGAGGGGGGGTGTGAATTTATCAATTTTCATATCTAATTATATGTGAAAATTATTATTCAATTTTCAATCACACTGAATTCTTTTAAAATCAACCTATACTATGAACAATAATTCCATATTGGAAACATGAAACATGATTTCCTTATATAGGGGTTATCATGATTCATTTTAATATCTATATAATAATACTATTAATTAATATATTTATTTATTTTTTTATGGATCATGTATATAAAAATATAAATATGTACATGATACATTAATTAAAATCTATAACTCACCTATCACCCTTGAACACAGATCACATCCAATTACCACAGATGAATCAAAAAAATTAGCAATTTTAGTGAATCAGAACTGATCTGTCCATTCCATATCCATCACCAACATCAAAACTAAAATCACTTACTAGCTAGGTTGGCTATACAGGTCATCCTACACATTAATCATCACTTAGAGGATATAAAGGTCATAGTCAAATGTTTGATATTCCAGGAAGATCAGTATTCCATAAACATGCCTGATGTATCCTATGATAATTGTCCAAAGAACCTTACACAAATGAATAAATACCCAATCGATCATTTACAAACACAAATAAATCTATGGTCATCCTCATCACAATACCGGTTTGTATGATTCACAATCCCATTCAAATTTCAGGAATTTGAATCTACTATGATTCAAAATTTGTTAGCCTGGCATGAATCACTAATGATGACTCAGTAAATAACATAAAACACAATAATTATTTTGTTTTGTCTATGCACAATGACCAAATCAATGTTCACCCCATATATTCTAAACCATGAGTCATACACTTTAACAGTTAATGATGTGATCCCCAAAATATCAATACAGTCACCAAATATCCTTGAACACCAACCAGTATAGATTTCTATCATCAGGCAAGCATTTTCAACCATTGGATATTCTAATTTAATACTCATAGATTCATCCCAAACATTATAATTTGTTCTGAACATCATGACATACCGTATTTCTTCTACCCCATTATATCAAAGGATCATCACCAAGGCGCCATACCACATCCCAATATAGAACCACGCCATCACATTTGATGTCTAGAAATTCCCTTGAATTGATATTCTTTACTAGAGGTTAAGACATACCACAATTTATATTTTTACACTGTTCCACCAATCCCATTGAAATTGAAAAGGACTATAAACTCATCCAAATGAATGTCAATGAGACAACATCAGGATATTGGGAAAATAATAATCTTGAATCCTCATCCAATCCTATTGTATTTTAGTAGTTTTTAATTCAATAAATTTTTATTTGACATGAACATGAAATTGATCAAACCCACACACCAGTCATAGTGGTAATGAGTAAAAATAACATGCCCCAAATGAATTATGTACAATGTATTTAATATTCAAAGGGTAATTACCATTTAAATACTTAATTCAATTCGGTATGTGTTATATAGAATTCAATTCTGTATGTATTGAATTTGAAACTGAATACATTGTATGTAAATAAGAATTCTGTATGTATTCATTATTATGTATAACATATAAAAAATTATATAGTATATTTTGTATGTATTGTATTCATAATTCATAATTCAATTCTATATTTCACATTGTATTTTCCATATGAACTATGAATTTCATTCTATATTGCGTATGTAATGCACAAAATCGAATTGAATTACCTTTTGAATTTCACAGGTTATTACTGGGGGACACAGGTCGCTGCCTGCTACAATTCTAGGAGAAAGGAAAGGAAAACGACTTAAAATTGTTGGTATATCAGTGAAACTAGGCTCTGTATGAATGGTTTCATGTAAATTATTGTTATAAAAAATTGAACTCAATGTTTACCAACCGTTCACTTCAAAAAATTGGTAACAATACATTCCAACAGTTTGAAAACAATTGGAGTAGATATGAAAACTCAAATTTTGAAATATTTTGAAACCATTGAGAAATATTTATAACAATAGTTACTAGAAGCAATTGGAAAATGTGCATTCTGACGAAATATAATTTTTTTATTCAATAACCATTGGAATATGTATATCCCTATCCATAAATGACCAATCATATAAAAAATTGTTGCAATCATATATACATATAGTTTTCCATACATTACCTATATTTTTAAACCATTATTATAGTGAATGGTTTAGTAGTGTATCCCTTACTGAGACAACACTTAACCAAGGAGGTGGATATCCTATTTCAAAAAATATCACTTGGACAACATCCCATAGAGATTGTGGCATCCAAGCACCTCCCTTATAGTATTTAGTTATTCTGCATATTCATTTTCAGACCTTGAATATATTAGTATGTCTTCAATAAACATTTTGTCACACCGGTTGTAGAATACACCACAAAATATTTTATGAGTCCCCTAAACACTAATGGTTCATTTGTAACATCGAAGGGCATGACCACGAACTTGAAGTTACCGAAACTGCACCTGAATTCAAACATCATGATGTCTCCCTTCTTCACCCTCAACAAGAGATATCCAGACCGCAAATTAATATCTACAAACCATCCTGCTCCCCTGAATTGGTCAAAATGATCATCTATTTTCAGGACAGGGTAAAAATTCTTGAATGTTACCTAATTCAGACTCTGGAATTCTATACATGTAATTTGGCCACCAACTGCCTTCATTTCATGAAATACTGGAGAAGAAAAAGATGACACACACAGCTGGATAAAATCATCTTTCAACAGGTCATCAACATAAATATGAAACTACATTATCATAAAAGGCACTATCTGATAGGGTCTATAGAAATTATACGATCATTGGTATGGAATTATATTAAAAACTAAACGTCACGTCGAGGGTGAAGGTCCCCAAACCTCTACTAGGATGACATCATGGAAATATATGATATCCCATATAACTTCCACCATTTCTCTATCTGATGATCCCAATATCATATTAGCATACAAAGAGTGATGATGCTACACACACCGACTCCCTACATGACATCCTTGCTCACCAATAAAAACTTCACACTAGCCATACACACCTGAAAACTAGACTATACTCTAGAATAAGTCAATATATGTGTGAACATAGAATACATGTCGAGACTTGGGATGACATCATATGGATACATATATAGTAGAATAACATCCCTGTTGGATTAATGTTTCCCTAACATCTATCCATATCCCTAGAAAACATAAAAAAGTAGGTCTGACCTCCAAATCGCATACTCAAAACAATGGGATCAGAATGTCTTTATATGCCAAATAATAAGGCACTAGAATGAACAGGTTAAAAAGGAGTGAAAATATACTGAATTTAAAAAGCACAATCCAGAGTACTCAATAGACTAACTATTTTATGAACAACCGTCTGCCCTGCAGGAACTACTACCTTAGTAGTGCGAAACTTCCCATATCCAGCTTCGCTACACATCTACTTTCAATTTCCTCCACATCCACATCCTTGTATAGTTCCATAAGGATCGCATTGAGGTTGGAATCCACCATCACTGTCTACCCTCGGTGGAGTGGGAGACCCCTGCCCTTACTGAAGGAAAGGTCTGACCAGAAACATCTAATACAGAGGTGGGTGCTGAACTTGCCCACCCCCATCATTTTGAGATAAAACTAGTAACTAGTTCCAATGATTTACATGGCCTCCATAGGCCAATAACCTCATTCACATTCCCATAAATAAAGAACATTTTCTAGAAGATCAGAACTAGAACTGGTGATACCTACATCCCACATGTCAAAATATATAAGGAACAGATGTTGGAGACCTGCTACTGATTGCCTTCACCGTTGATGAACATGACTAGTTGACCTCTCCCAGTGCACCACCAAATGAAAGAATATTCTCCACTACATTGTCCTTCTTCTAATGTTCTATGTATGTCGGTATGGTAAAGTGTGTGATGGAAAACTAAAGGGAAGGTAAGATTGACTTCTCCAAGAATCTCACTTGTGACTCCTCATATAGAAAGAGATCTAGAGCAATGTGTAATAGATCCTTGATCTTGATCCCCATATCCCTCGCTGACATTATCCTCTACTGTAGGGAGAGTAGAACCTTCCTCTTATTTTCTTTTATTGTTGAGGACTGAAAAGATTTTAGAAAATCCTTTTCAATTTCATCGAATGTGAAATTAGTCTTCTTCCTCTCCTAGTGGTAAAACGTCCCCTAATGGAATTCCCCTTCGTGCTTCTGGATCACTACCAAAGGAACCCAACAGTCAGTCGAAGCACAAAACAAGGTAAAGTTGATTGTTAGCTCTAAAAGAAAACCCTCTATATCTATGTCTGAAATGATTACGTAGTACTTATACGGTGTCTACCACTAGAAATCATAAAGGGTATTTTGCCTCATGTCATTATCCTCCTCTCGATCGATGCCCTACTGATCAACCAAGTCATCCTATTGGGCCACCACTGATCTTACCACACATAGGAAAATTTCAGTTTCCATAGATGAAAAGGTAAACAAAGTACTCCCAAGCACGTGTTGTATAAAATTTTCTTGTATGGTTACTTTTATCTATTTATTGAAATATAATTACCAAAAAAACCATGAAACAAATGAACACAAGTTATTATGATGTATTTACCATTCTATGGGTCTCTACCCTGCATACAGTATAGCCTCGCATGGTCGTTTAATGGGCCCTTAGTCCTTGAAATGGATAGTGGGGGCCCTAAAATCTAGTGTACTCACCAGTCTTCCATAGCATATTTTACAGACCAAGATTGCCTAACAATATTTTCCTACCAAACCATTCAATCCACACTGTCCCAAACATCTAACTGCATTATATATCTCAACCATCGCCTCTAATACCATTCGATCATGAACCACATTCTTCACGATTAGGGAAGGGTTAATAAAGTTCCATGCCTTTCCTTCTACAAGATGAATGTGAAATAATGACCCCCATGTCCAGCCTTCAAGAGGCCCCAAAGTGGTGAATATAAAAAAGGGTAGATATTATCAAACAAAATGAAAGGATTTACACTTTTAATTGAAATATTATTGGAATAAAAATTGTTAAAATTCCCCCAAAACACCAAAAATTTCAATAAAGGAATCCAAAATCCCACCCATGCATGATTTAGGTATAAACTATGAAAAATGTACTACCAAAGCACATAATAATGTACCAAAAGAATGAAACTATGTAAGATAACAAAAATTATTCCAACGCCCGAGATAGTAAAGTTCTTTTTGGATGTAAAAGTCTTAATAGAAGCCTAAAAATTGTATTCCAAATGTAGTGTCATAATACACGTATTCCCACTATGAAAAATAAATCCACCCATGTACAAGTGGTATATCATTTCAATGCCATTGTGAGTGTATTGTTGAACATCAAGGAACATACCACAGAGTTCAAACCATCCCATTTTCACCAAGGCACACTCACTCAATAAAACAAGTCATGTAATGTAGTAGTATAAACACAACGACAATTGGGTACTCTACACCACTTCCACCAGTAAACAAGGCCACAACAGCCATGCCTCTTGCCCGAAGACATAAGTGCCTCATCCCGAAGAAATTGGGCTAAAAGATCATGACCCAGAACCGCCTAGGACTCTCACCCACACCAAAACACCCCCTAAGGTTCTTCAGCTATGGTAATCCTTGTTTCATTACAGCCTTCTCAGATACGCTCGAGTTGTTGTACCCTAGAAGAGGGTGTGAGGAAGAAATGAAGTAACCATCCATTCATCCTCCCTCTAGGATATAGGGAAAGAGAACTTCCCCCCATGAAATTGGGGTGTTTGAAACATGGTTCTCGACAAGGGTGGGGGTGTATATAAAATCAAATGGAACTGAATGTTTATACATATAGAAAATGAGTCAGCCTAAGGTATGTGTTTTCAAACAAGAAACCAGCACAAAAACCACCTTTGTTACTACAATTATATGTACTACAACAAAAAAACACAATAAAATAGAAGACTAAACTTTTCTCATTTAACCACATTACATTCTTTAATTAATGGGTTTACATTAATTTCATCTAGTACTACTCAGGGCATTTATCAAGAACTACTTCTGCAACTATTTTTCAAAGGGTAAAATCCACCAAAAACTACAATGGAAACATTGAAAATAGGGACCTATGTAAGGAAATCCATTTTTGCACACATTCATTAAAAACCAGTGAACAACCAACCTTTAGTCCAACTGCAGACCCCCTTTTTTATAGACTCCCATTTTACCACTACCACATATAATTTTCCAATGCTATCCCGATCAATCATTTTCTAAAAACAATAACCAATAACCCCAAAACACAACAACACCACACCAGGAAAACCCATAAAAATGATGACACGACACAAGCCAGTCTTGCATCACAACTACCAAACCACATCCTAGATGTTGTCCCACTGCAGAACATGTCCTCTATTATACAATCAATCATTCTCTCAACCATATATTAAAGGAGACCTCCTACAACAATACATTCACAAATCCCAACACAAAACAAAACCAAATAGATGCATTGTACACAGTCATACAATTCCACATTCATAGAGAAAACCCTCATATACACCCCTAGTACCAACATTAATGTTACCAATAGAAACTTGAAAAATCTCTCATGATGTACAAAACCCAACAAAATATATCTAATAGCGTCACTATTGAGCCAAAAATATTAAAATTCTGCTAGATGGGTTCTATAATTACACTTTAAATAATATGGGTGATCACAAAACATGTTCCTTGATGTGAAATCCATTTATTTAAACCATTATATGTAATAAATCATATTCCATGTAACATAAATTTATCAAAGCAACACAACAAAACCGAAAATCACCAATTTGCGAGTAAATTCCACCAATTTCTATGATTTTTTGAAGTTTTTATAGTCAACACATACCATAAAATAAAACAATTATCAGAGACAAAAATTGATCAACATACACTATATTAAATTCCACACCCATAATATTTTAAAAATCACATCCATATCATTATTTATTACAAGATTAAGAAATATAATCCACCATTTTTCATAAAGAAACACTACTAAACCCACCAGGAATGATACAAATAGAATGAAAGGTAGAAGAATACATACATGGAAAAAACAATTTGTCTGAAACTCCTCCTTGCTCAAAGAAAATGAAATCACTCGAGCAATATGAAACTCAATGAAAATAGAGTTGGAGGGGGATCTTGATTAAGTGGTTGGGTCTTCTAGAGAAAATTTTATTAGGTGCTCCAAGATAAAATAGTATAGGGGACCTAATCTTTTAGAAAAATCCAAATGATTTTTGAATGAGAGTTATCAGATTCGATGGCTATTGACGTAGGATAATGGTCTAGATCACAAGGTTCAAATATATCAATGTCCCCGGAGCATTAATATATTTATGATATATATAGCATCCTTTTAAACTCCTTTAAAACACAAAAATATATCTTTAAACTCAGTTAGTGTCAAATAAATCATAATCGGGTGAAACTAAAAAAACATTGGAAATATGAAATTTGTTAATGGTTGAGATAATGTTTTAGTGTTCTTCAATTTTGTTGTGCCACTTTTTTTTTGGTGTGCCATAGTTTCAATGACACAATCCCAATGTTCCACCATTATGATGACACCAATTTGGGGAAAACATTTAATAAAACTAGTTGTTTGAAAACTCACAAAATAAACATTATTTCCCCAAAGAACACCTAACTCACTGGATATTCAAAGAGGAATTCCTGTGAAATCCAGTTAATTACAAATTACACTGGATATTATGGTCATTAATAAAAATAAATAAGTTATTATATTTATAGTGAATTTATAAATGAAAATTGGAAATTAACAATGTTACAACCGTGTGGATAAGAAAAATAATACCAATCCTAATGAATACTCAAAATGTTAATGGGAATTATAAAAAACAATACACCAAGAATATATGAATAATCATCAAGGGATTTTCATGAATTTTACTAGAATTTAACTTATTTTTTTAACTTCGTGTCATAAATCCAATGAATTATGATAAGAGATTAATGCATTTTTAATGAAGTATAATAGAATATGAATCTAACTAATGGACAACATACACTATATTGATTCATCTACAAAGAGTTTTTTTCATTATGGTAATAAATTTCCCAATTCATGATTGAATGTAGATTATAAGCCATTGTGACCTCTAAATATAAATGAAAATGGTAAATATTAGTCAATAAATATGGTTGAGGTGCATGTTGACAATTAGAGAAAACATACCCTAACATCCATATTCGGTAATTTTTTGATTGATTTTTTTAATGAGAACTATGAAGATATTATTGTTAATCATGTTTTTGAAATTAAATGTGTTTATATCCCTCTATAAAGAATATTGAATAATAATTTTTTTATTCTACCAGTACATGGTTGAACCCAAGCATTCAATGAGAAATTCTTTAATATGATAAGAAAATAAAGAAGGATAAATGGTTATCTATATTTTGGACAAATATATGTATCCATGTACGATTAACATAAGATCAATGGATACCATCATTCGGTTATGAGTTATATGATAAACATATGTAAAAAATCATTGACACCACTATTGGTGTCTATGTGAATGTAGCTTATCATGATTAAGTATTTTTAATATATTTTTTCAAAAATAAAACCCATTGGATTTTTAAAATTTTCAATGACGTTAATTTTTTTTGGAGGAATTCATTTACACATTTTTTCCATATGACTAAAGGTACTGGTGACCGTTATGGTTTGACTTTTAATTTATTTTGAGGTAAATTTGTGTTTTAGTAGACCAAATTATTATGTAAACACAATTCATTTCAACCATAAAATATTTAACTTTGGATATGCTTCTGAAAATATAAATTAATGATGTTTAAATGATTCATGGGGAAGTATATTAAATTGTATATAAATGGAAGCCAAATTTTACTGCATCATTTTGGAAAATTCAACATCTACCACACAAATTTGTTATGTGTTTCAACACTATGTATCATCATTGAGAAATGTTTAAATATGAGAGAACAATTCGATGATATTATAATATTCTATGATAATTTTCTATAAATTTAAATGGATGTTTCAATTAACAACACCCTCTAGTTGATTTTTCCTACAATAATAACCATCATTCAAGCATTAATGTTGTTTTTAATGAACCCCATTGAAAAAATAAATGTAGACATCCTTTTTATAGGAATGATGTTTTATAAAGTATGATATTTATATTTGTAAAGCTGTAGAGCATTAAGAGAGGGTTAGATCAATTAAACGACACCTATGGATAGTATGAAATTGAAAAAAATATGATAATAATAATCAAAATGATTTATAATTTGGTGTTGTTGTTTATGTTGTCATAAAATTTTTTATCTAGAAGAGAGAATTGAAGACTACACTATAGGTATATCAGTCCCATTGAAATACATTAACATAATAAACTGCCATCCAATAGATTCATTCTTCCATCAAACCTATATATGTTTTCATGATGTGTTTCACATACCTCCCCAATGTAAGTAAATATCTAATTTATAACATGTAATCAACATAGATGTCCTACCATTGGAGAAAAATATTTATTTTGAAGAAAAAAAATTTGAGATTTTAGATCAAATATTGAATGTTCTACGAAATAGGAATACTCACTAAGTGTATGTTTTCTGGAAAACCCACCAAATTGAAAATCATATTGGGAATCTGAGAAAGTAATGACCCATATGTATATTCAATTTTTTTACTAGATTTATTTATTTTGAGAGATTTATTTTTTTAATGTTGGGTAGATTGTGACAAGACTGGTTTTACAGAAATTATGATTTTTTATATAAATTAAATTTTTTAAATTGTATTGATTACATTCCATACAATGTTAAGATTTTGTTACACCCATCATTTGGATATCTTTCATTACACAAACACATATCATTATAAAAAATTTGATATATTATAAATATTATTGACACATTTCTCTTATTACCTATCCGTAAAACATATTAACCCGAATAATAATATATTCCTTTAAAATATTAATATTAATTTGTTTATATAAACTCAATATATTTATTATAAGGTAAAACATTTTTAGAAATGTAATTATATGTTTTGGAAATTACATTTTTTCATAAGAAATTTCCTTTTGTGAAAAATTATCATATCAATTTATAGAAAATTTAATAAATTAATTTAATAATTAGAAATATTTTTTTTAATAATAATATAAAATATTTATGATAATAAATTTATATGAATTTTCTAAATGTTTGTATAAATAGTGAAAATTGGTAATTTTAATTGAAAGTTTTTTATTCTATAATTTTTTATAATGTTAAAATATATATATGTAATATCAATAATGTAAAATGAAAATAATTATATATAAATTAATCTACTTTATGCCATTTGAATCATTTTCATATAAAATTTTGATATAATAACATTAAGAAAAATCAATCTTTTTCTCATTGAGAACTCGCTTTCTCATCACGTCCATTGGATTAATTTTAATTTATAACATTCCACATATGTTGATTTTATTTGGAAAACTCGATTCCATATTGTTAATCATATTTATTTATATGATCTAATAAGGTATTGTTAATATTTTACAATAATGAATAGTGAAATTAGTTATAAATTAATTATCATGATTAAGGTTTAAATGTGGATTTTTGTATAACGTGCACTTGTTTAGGAATAAATTTTTTTAAAAAACATTGGTTTTTATTTAATAATGTATTTTTCATATTTAGAATCAGAGGATATAAATTATACAGTACAACTCATTTTCTATTACTCTTAATGGATAAATTAATTATGTAAAAATAACAAGATACCATGTTGAAAATAGTAATAATGACATTAAAACATAATGGATAATAATATTATGTTTTAAAAAATAGTGATGGAGGTGTGGATAGACCATATCATACATAACCTAAATTATTAATGATTTTTTATCTACATGATGTGATATTTACAAACCATGTTGATTATTTTAGTATTTACAAAAAATTTCAACCATCTTAAGAATTAAATAGAACTAGTTCTACGAAATTCATCATGCCTATCATAATATAATGATAAACTAAATCCTTCTCCAATAATATACCAAATTTTCAATTATAATACTATAATCCTTAGTGTGGGAAGAATTACATCCTTTGGAGGATTTTGGAGCAATCCTTAGGAGGAAACTAGACGAACATGTAAGATTATTCATAATGCGTTGTTTTATTTCATCATATAAATACTTCTATTCTTATATTATTACATTGATATAATAACCATACAGTATTAAATATATTTATATTTTATAATTTATTTTAATGTCCTATAACCATATCCTCTTCCAAAACATGTGTTATGACATATCGTTATTCTGTAAGTGTTGACTGCAACCTTTTCAATGCAATGTGACACTATTTTCATCACCACCCGCATGGATAATATGAATAATTATACTTAAATAAATATATTTTTATATTTTTTTTATTATGATCAATAATATACACAATATATCTCTATCCACTTTCCATGGTGATCATTGAAATATGGAAATGGTACTCATGTGTGTACATGGCCTACTATTTCCAGGATTCTATAATACATCCTTTTTCCAAATCATCATTAATGGTTTGTCGAAAATTTATAATTTATGAATAAATATGATTGTTATTTCATTATATTTTCACTTGATATGAAGAAGCATGATCAATGTAATAGGATGGAAATTATTAAATCAAATCATATAAAAAGGAATGTTATTTCATGAAATGTGACATTAATATGGAATTGTTAACAAATGGGGAAAATGATTATAATAAAAAAAATATGGTGTGATATATAAATGTAAAATTTTATATTATAGTTATAAAAATATAGTTTATTAAGAATTATTTTACAATATATGAAATAATTCAAGACTAAAGTTATTTCTATCACGCATTTATTTTCAATGAGACATATATCGAATGATGACACATTTCGATGAGACACATTACATATTAACCAACAATTTCTTAATGTGATTTATATTATTGACATTAATTTATTTCTAGATGAAACATCCTAAAATTATTGGTATTTATATTTCGATTCTTGTTAATCTAGTTCGAGGGTTTATAGTTCCAATTTTACCAAATTGATTAAATATCTTTGACTCAAATTTCATTTTATGAAACATATATTGTGTTATGAACATATATCACATTATAATATGTAAATATAAAACCATTGACCGATAATATAATGAATTTATTTATTGATATTATTTAATATGTTCCAATTGAATGTATTCAGTAACATGGATTATGGTTAAATGATACCAAAATGGTAATGTATTTATGTTAAAATTTAATATTTTATCATGATTTTAATTATTTTGGTTCTGATTACGAAGTATTATGTTCTATATCCCAAGAAACACAATAATTATTACACCTATGTATATAAATTATATTTTAAAATAATACTGCATTTTTACACTATTTTGTAAATAAAATAAAAGAAAAATGTTTTTTTGAGGAATTCCAACATTATTTATCAGTTCAGTCAAAAGTCAATTTTATTCCAAAATTATGTTTTCAAAAAATGTTCTAAACTAGTTTATTCTTCTCATACAATATTGAAATGGAAATTTTATTCATTAATTATATTTTTCCTGATAAATTAATCATAATTTTGTTTTTACAATTAATACAGTTTGGGTTTTACTAAATAGGTGAAGGGAATCAATATTTTTACACATATAATATTAATGAATATTTCTATCATTATAAACCATTATTTTATTTGAGGTAAAATTTATATGTTTTCACCTTTACTTCTAAGGAAAATTAATTTGAAAATGTTTTTTATTTTAGATATTAACTACAAGAGAAAGTTTAATTTCATCATAAAGAGTTCCAAGTGAATTTTCATTCAAAATCAGTATCAATTTGAGATGAAATACAATGAAGTTACATTTTATTTAATCTGGTTATGATGCAAGGAAACTATTATATTAATTTATAAAAGATATTTCTGATGAACGGATTTTTTGAAACTCATTTTTCTACCTCAGTTATTCCATGATAAATTTTTTATGAAACAAACTTTTGTTTTTAATTTTAATAACCTAATGAAATATTGAAAAGGTTACAAAAACATTATTTATTCAACTAGTTATGATCATTTGAAATGTTTCTGAAACTAATTTAATTTAATTGGATGTCATATGATTAGTTGATTATTATATTATTTAACCCATATTCTGACATTCAACATGTTATTAGTGGGACCTACATCTCCCTCCAACGTCTTTAGTAAATCATTTTATCTAATGAGATAATAATGGTCAATAAATTGATGGTCTTTATCCACTATGGAAAATATATATGTGTTGATACAATATACAAAATAGGTGTTAAGTAATCAATTATGTGAAATAGTTATGTCACGAACCTCTTTAAGGATTTGGTATATACTAATACACTTATATATATATTTTTTCCCTGACATATTTTGGAGAAGGTGTCTGTATTTCTCCACTCTGGTAAATAGGTCAGTCTCAATCCTGAAATGGAAGTTAGTGTTGATTCCTAATCTACTATGTCAATGGTATTGGTAGTTAACCATGAAAAATGAAATAGTTTCAAATATTGATAATGGTGACACCTTTTTATGAATTTACCGTATAGTTCATGATTTGTTTATTGTGATTTTTTAAACATATGGGTTATATATTTGAAATTGATAATTTTTTATTCCTTAAATATTCATTATAATAAATGATAGGCTATATATGATCCTATAATGTTATGTTTGTTATCAAATACCATTATTCCTTTACTATGATTACATATAACTATATATTTATATATCATACATTAATACTTTTTATGAATATGGTCTCAACCATTATTATGTTTCCATTCCCCATATTATGATCAATGGTTTTATGTAGGAGTTTTAAAGGGGATGACATTTATTGGAGAAATTGAGGATCATTCATGAACTAAAAGGTTGTCTTCCATGTATCCAATGGAAAATTTTTTTTGGTTCCCTGGGAATATGACTGTGTAATTTAATTAATTATCACAAAAAAATGATGTCATATATATGTTTGACAATATTGGGTTATTATATTTCATTTTTATTCTCAGAGTCATATAGTGTGTTTATTTATATTGTTAAATTGTTGTTTTAGAGAGATTTATACTGTGTATACTTTTTATGAACACTATACCAATAAATATATTAATAAATTTCAATAGGGAAGCATGTGTTATTTATCTATACATTTATATATTGAGGATTTTTTCAGGAGCTTCTTCAGCTTCATTTTCACAACCGATGATTTTTATTGTTGATTTCAATTGATTTAGTTATATTTCAGTACATTAAAACCATGTGTTGTTAATTATAATTATAGTGGTATTAAAAGATATTTTAATGTGGTTTATATAATAGATAATATATTAATCACATTCTAGAGGAAAATATCCTAAATATTTGTTAATTTAATATCTACAATAACTTTTATCAACATCTGGCCTATTATAAATGTGGTTCATGTGTCCTTAGCTATCATCTCTCATTTCCAGACCAGGATGGGTATATTTAGATGTGTGTACAATGAAATATTTATAATAAATGTGATTGTAGAGAGATAAGATGGATTATATAATTATGCACTGGTGAGGATACATTGGTTTGTCGGGAAATAATATTTCTTAGTGTTTGTACGCACAATAATGTAGGGATAATTTAATGAACATTGGGCATTGGGAACCCCTTTGATCTAATGGTGTTACATATAATTATAATGGATATTATTTTTGAAGGGATGATATTTTTTATGGTTACACATTAGAACTAATTATGCATCCAGAATGTATTTTATTATGTTTTAATGGGTTATAAAATAATATAAGGCTAAAAAATAAGTTTCTACTAAACGATAAATAATCAGAAACCCATGTTAAGAGTCCATAAATATTTTTCTTTTGAATGAGTTGATATGTGTCAATTTTTTAATTACAATTAATTCCAAATACTTTCACAAATATGTGTTATAAAATAACTATAGATTTGTGGACAACTATTAATATGCTACGAGGAGGTTACTAAGATAGTTCCCAAGCTAGAGTATTCTTATGTTTGAGTCATCCATTTTCGATCCGAGTAAAATGGTTTTATGGAGTAAATCATTTTAGAATTTGGATTGAATCATTCAAAGATAATTTTTTGATCAGTTTTGGTTGGGATGATATTTTGTGGGATAACTGAACATTGGTTATTCTAGTTCCGGAATGATTTTGTTGGATTAGCTATTTAGGAGAGATGGTAAAAATATTATTTTCATATAACGAATAATTATTTTGATTTCATACATAGAATACTTATTTTGATTATGATGTAAATATATCCTAGTGTTCTTAAACCCTCTGAATGTTTTTAACCTAAAATCATAATATATGACATGTATGTGGTTATGGGAAGAGTGGGTACACTTCACCCATCATGGTTAATTATGCTTCAACATGTTTTAAAACGGGATATTCAATTTTGTTCCATCAAAAGAGGATAATAAAATATTGTAAAACATGGGTTCCTTTTTATTGATTACTCATGAAAGCTCAATTTACGTTGATATTGGTGATTTTACTATTTTAGTTGTGTTATATAATGTTAATTTGAAACTGTTAAATTTATTTGATGTAGCTATCGTAAATGGTAAATATAAATTTTATCATTGAAATAATATTTTTTTCATTATTGTTCTCCTGATAAGTAATGAACTAGTCATAAATATTGGAATTTTTTAATCTAGATACGGTGGTTAGTTTATGTCTCATTCATTTTTTATCCAATAATGTTATTTGTTAAATTTAGATTCTCTTATATTTTTGCAGCTGTGATAATTAATAATAGTTTTCTAAAGATAGTGGTTGATTAGTTCTTGTAGGAATAAAAGAATTTAATGATATAATGTAACTTCCCTATGTATATGAATAATCAAAAAAGTAATATTAAATATTACTTTTTTTGGAAAAAAATACGTTCTGAATTTCATCCATGTACTTTTTCATTATGTTGTATAATTATATATTGTTCCACCCACATTATAAAATATATTATTTGAGAACATTATATCTTAAAGAAAAAATATAAATTATTCAATCAAAATAGCATTTATTTAATGATATTTATTTTAAATGATTTTAATTTTTTTTATCAACGAACCTATTTATAACTACTATGATTTGATGAATGACTATGTAAATTATTTTCATTAGAATATTTACAAATATGATTCATTATAAACACTAGATACTTAGAAAAATGTTTATCTATATTATGTATGATATTTAAAAATATTTAATATCAAATTTAGGGAAATATGTCTAAAAAATATATTTTGGAAATCATATTTACGTTCTGATCTCCCTAACCATCATAAATTGAGGAATATATGTATTTAAAATATCTAAATTTTCCAATAAATTTATATTGATACCTGATAATCTACCCATACTCATGAAATGATTGGTGAATTACATAATGAATGTTATAGATTACATATATTATTGTGAAAATTTTAAATAAATAATGCATACCATTTTATTTAGACATGACTATTTTAATTTTATGACATGATGGAGATAATATTGATTTTGGTTGAGGGATTTTTATAACCTTGTATTTAAATCAATGAGAAGTAAATATTCTTAGAGGTGATTAACTATATTATATTTTTATTTAAAATTTTTCATGTATTTAATGATTATTTATGGTTTTGAAGGTTTCTAATATTAGGAATCTGTGATCTAACATAAGAATGTTTTTTACACATGTGTGTCCATGATTTCATTGGATTTTAATCCTTGATTTCTTTATGATATATAATTTAATATCATTGTGATATTTACTATTTATTAAATTCATTGATTAGTTTATTTATTAACTATTCTGTTCTAAATTTATAGGTCTCTCCCCAAAGAGATAATTTTAAATATATTTTAAATTATATTATAGTTGTATTGTAGGTCACATTAGTGTTTCTTATGTTCCAAATGTTTTTTAATCTTGATATAAATATCATGGGTTGTTTAGTTGTCTCACATACCATCCATCTCATTATAGTATTTTATTAAATACTTGTGAAAAATATTATCTATGATGGGTCTAATGTTTCAGTTTGGATTTTACCATCCCCATCTGTTTTTTCTGGGATGTCCATTTTTTTATTATAAATTTCAAAATAGTTTATTTTTATAAATATTTTTTAACATATGAATATTATTTAATTTGTTATAAAAATTATTTATTTATTTTGAAATTTTTAATAGTTTAATTTAATTTTTTTATGTTTTAAATGTGATATTATTATTTTTAGATATTTTTTGGATTTTATGGGTGCTGATAATACATTCCGTTAAAAAATTTTTGGTTTTGGATAATAAAATTAATTTTTTTTGGTTATTTTACCCATAAAAATGAGATTCTACTACAAAAGAGTAACATATATTTAAAATGATTCATAAGGGAAAATATCTATTTCTTATATATTTTTAATGGTTATCAAGTGTTTCCCAAAAATTTTAGTGGGTATAAGATGATGTTCAACAATACAAGATGGTTATTCCCAGCTTCTTGTTAGGGTGACTTGGATACCCCTTTTGCTCTGTAAACATAGTATAAATATCCTATAAGGGTAATTAAGGAATTTTTTAGTGGTACCTACCACATTAAGGGTATTTCTAGAATCTCTGATATAACTTATAAATATAATCTGGAGTACGGGTATGATAAATTGACTACTTAGATCGAGGGTTGAAACAACAAAACCTGCTCCATATTGTAAAAAATGATGGGTCATTAGGTGTAAATTTGTGATCAGATGTAATTAAACCATGATCAGTCCTTGATCACCACCATGGATAATGTCTAAATTCATCGCATTCCGCCTTCCCTCTCAGTTCAACAATTATATGAGGTTGAATCCACCTCCCCCTTAATTTTTTGTACAAGAATACAACATGGGAAGGGGTTAATTAATTAATTAATTTATTTCCCATTTAAAAACACTCTTACAATGTATAGGGTCCCAAATAATGTAAAAACCTCACCATAGAAATCCCACCAGAACCAGATTCTACCATGGTCACAGAATCATTAACTAAATCCCCATTCAAAATATAACACCATAAAAACAAAGATGAATAATTTATTATTTAATTGACAAAAAATTTAAATACTTCCACAAAATAAAAATGGCAAAAATTTCAAATACATTTTTAATAGGGTAAAAAAGTAATCCAAGCGCAATATTATTTTTAGATAAATTAAAATATGATCTTATAATATGTTAAAATTTTCATTTTACCCTTCAATATTCTCACTAATTAAAAATCAAAAATAATTTTCAAAATCAAAAACTTCAAAATTATGATATATATGATATCCCCATAATAAAATTCACTATCCATGAGAAAATATTATGTTCTTACCACATCATATATCAACCCACCTCGATGATCATTTCATGTTTAACAATTTTTATTGTACTCTAAGATGAAAATATGTTTTCTATAGATAACTCCAATGATATTGTGTACGACCCATAAAAGGTCAAGCCACCACTATCTGTAATAAAAAGAAATTATGATGTCGTCTGAACTCATTTATATATATATATGGAAAATTAAAAACACCATCTAAAACTCATCATCTTGCTCATGGTTCTCCAAAATATTGATGTTACCCTTGAGTTTCCAAATTATATCAATGTAAATTTCCACAATTAGAGTCACATATATCCACATAACCATATCAGTCCACCAATGTGATCAGTGTATTTATTACTACATCCTCAACCCAACTTGCACATAGATCACATCATAATGACTGGTCTTATTATCACTACAATATGAGTATTCTTATTATATCAACACAACTAAAAAATAACTAAAAAACTATTTTATAATAACTATTTATCCTCAAAATTGCACATGAATTCCTCACTCTTACTGGGGTGCCGAAAAATGTCAACTATCAACCATCACTACCTTTTGATATAAGAAAACATTGAATTTTAAAATATTTAAAATATCACAAAATTTATATTCATATATGGTAAATGATGTACGATAAACCTTGTGAATATACATATAGTACATTACAATTTCAACTTCCATGACGGTAATTTTTCAAACCAAAAGTGACATTTATGTTCCATGGTGTATAAAAAATACTCACTAAAAATACTGAAGATGATTTCAAGATATGGGTATTGATCATTTCTATAATTAGAGGATACTATGATTTCATTAGAAAATTCCATCCAATACTTACATATTTAAAATGGAACCTCTAACAGATTTAATATTGCAAACATATTCATGGGGCACCTAACCCCCTTGAATACATCTTCCACATCACACCCACATATGTTCTGATCCTACTCACTATTGCCTATATATCAGAAGTACCTTTGTTATATTCTGTTAAAAGTTCTTTTCCATGTGGTCATTGTTATTGTCTTTCACTAGTGATCCTATGACAATGATATAATTGATTCATTAATTTTACACACTTAGGTGAAACCGAAACATAGAATTTTCATACTACTCTATAAATCATCATATATCATGATAACACGGAACACATTTCTTAACCACCAGCCTTTCCATCATCATAAGCTAATATAACCCAAAAAAGATCCCATTTGTGACTTCAAAAAACCATTGTTGACCCACATAGTAAAACTAATTGAATGGAAAATTATGTACAAAATGTAATTTAAAATATCCAATAAATTCATTAATACCCTCACTGCATTCATGAATATGTAACAAATGATAACCTTGCAAGGAACCTAACAGAAAGCACCCTTCAAAAACAATTCTTCCCGTCAGTTCAAAAATGATCCCACATGTTATCCTTTTAATAATTCAATCAGAATACCTAAAAATCATTCTAGGATTCACACATTGTTCACCGTTTTCAAAATTTAAAACTATACATATGTCCCCCACAAGACCAATGAAACACACAACAATGTTGACCTTATCACAAGTCACCCACAAAAGAAAGAAGGATCTAACTATATAACCATAAGTTACATCAATGAAGATCACATTTCAATCCCATCCAGCATTACCAGTAAAATCTCACAACAATTCACAGTTTCCCAACATCAAGCACTATACCATCCCAATAATTACATTAATGCACGTAGCATTAGAAAAGACCAGGTCTCATCGTCAAATGAAATCAATTACCAAAACTCCTATCTAATGGGACACCAAAGAAAAAGTAAAACTAATTTCCCATAACCATGAAACCCATCCTCCAAGATCATCATATCATTAGATTCATACCTAGAGGACCATGCCTAAAAATAGTGTCTGAGAAAAAACCGCAAGTAAGGGATATAACATTCATATATCTCTATGAAGCTGATCTAGCATGGTCACTGCACATTCTGTGAATTCGGACCCCTAGAAAATTATGAATGTAATGTTTCAAACAATAGATCCACATTATCATTGATCAAAAGTATATCAATGAACAACTCAGTCTAGTTGAGAGCATTATTACTCTGAAAATTTATGGGAAAACGATATTAGTTTCTAGTGAAAAATTGCACAATTGTGGCTTAGTTACCAATAAATTCAAAAACAATTTATCCAAACATGTGGATCATTGGATCCAACCCTGAATCATGATACATTTCATTCAATTATAGGCCATGAGTAAAAATTAATTACATGGAACTTTCTCAAGTGGAAATAGGATGAAATATACCATATTAACTAAAATTCATACATCACATATTTCAATCCTAGTTAAAATCCAATAAAACAACATCATTATTAATCAGAATTAAATTCCAATATATTTGACGATTAAAAATACAACTATTTGATGTGTTCATGGTGTAACGACATGATATTGATCACCATCACTAGCAATTTTCTATATCCCCAATCTAAAAAATGTAATGTTCCAAAATAAATGGAATGAAAGTTATTTGATACAACTTTGAAACATCCCAACTAATATCACACTAAAAGGGTACCCTGTGTGTGTTCAAAACAAGACATAAAGTTTACCTCCTAATATGCCAAGGGCTATGGACAAGTAGAGGGGGTTTAATTTTATACTTTAAAGGGGTGATACCCCTATATTAAAGAGTAAAACCATAAATAAATAACCTAGAATCATACAAATTAGATTACATGGAATGAATATGTAGGCTAAAATTGAAGTATTCAATAGTAATATGAATTAATTTAATGTCCTTTAAAATCATTTTATGTAAACAAAAATGACAAGACAAAAAGAAGATAGCATATAAAAAATAATCAAAAAAAATACATCAAAGTAACCTTCCATATATGTTCCACATCATATAACTACTCTCTAATACCCATTCAAGATACTCACTGTGATCATAAGACTCACAATTTCAATATCCCCTTAATAATGCATCCATGGCCCTCAACCCTATCATCTATTTCTATTCTCTCCACACTCATGAATGACTAAGGTAGGTATATGCACAAATGTGTGTGTGTGAGTTTGATGTGAATTAATTCTCAATTTGACACCTTAAATGGTTAACCTATAATCAGTGGTCAAATATTCATGATGATGTAATATAATCAATATAGCATAAACAGAACAGATATAATTAAAAAATAAATAACCCTAAATCTTTATGTCCATGAAAATGATAGGCCATACCTACTTTGGCTAGAACAAAAGTGTCTCAAATCACATCATTATAATCATTAATTACTTGTACCATGTGAGATCTGCCTTTATGAAATCCCCAATATAACATCATGACTTAACTCATTATCTTTTACTTTTTAACGAGAGAAATCGGTATCAGGTACTCATACAATGTAAATTAATATTAATACTTCGATTTTATGTATCACACTATAACAATGTATCATGACCAAAAGTTCCTAATGCATAAATATATAACCAAAACCATACAAAGAAAAAATAGTTCTCCAATAATCACTCTAACACTCTAATAATAATATCTCGACCAGTGTTCAACACAAAAGTTCCCATAGTTTTTCAATCACATGGCCTCAAGTGTGTCACAATATATGCTCAAGGATATCAATTATTATCGAGTTTATAATATCAATTAAGGGGAGACAATAACCTCTTTTTTATTTATAAAAGTAATAAACTAGTTGAACGTATAAATAAATAGATGAAATGAAATAAAATAACATATTCATACTGATTCACAAGATCATAATAACTAGAATTACACTTTCAAAACTAAAAAATGAGATGTGGAAGGACAAAATTAATTCCATTTGTAAAAATTAATACTGAAAATTAAAGACACTTACAAATCCAAAGTGGGTCCCTATCAACATTCAGTTCCATCATCCATGCTCCATCATATCTTAGCCACCTACCACCAGGAATTTTACCTTATCTTATCATACAATAATGAAATCTATTCGGGCCCCAATCAGTTCACCTGAGTAAGGAGTGAGTACAACTCAGAAATCCCCTACCTACAATGTCTAAAAAAATATACAATCAACTAATAGTGCATGAATTTGTATAAATAAATATATTAAATGCATAAGTAAATAGTTAAAACATTATAAATAACTCTATATTTATCCTCATAAACCATTAGGTTCCTAAGGACACCTGAACCCCAATACCTACATCATATCGAACCAGAGTCTAAATAATGTCTCATATAAATTCAGATTTCTTTATAAAAAATGAGATTAAATCATCTATGTCATTTTAGTCTATCACTATGGACACATGGTACCAGAGTCCAATGTTACTGTTTTGGGTGTAGAAAGTCAGGACTTGCTCCCATTGAGTATTTGGCCATCAGTCCCAAAAACAAACTATTTAACATGTTTGGGATTAAAACTCTATGTCTAGTACCCATTTTATCATCCATCCATATATTTAATAGGCTTAGAACATCATGTCTAGAATCCCATTTCTCAATTAAACATATGTGTAGTGGACATAGAATTTTATGTCTATAAGCAAATATCACAATCACAATCACACACACATATATTTATCATAACATATAAATTATCAAAATTATAAATTAATTGAATGTTTTAACATTTGAATTTCCATGTTACCATTCATAATATCATAAGTGAATGTTCATGTAACTATTCATGATTTCATAATTATTTCAAAAACTTAAATAACCAATTATTTTATTTTGGGGGAGGATTATACCTTATTAATTTTTCCTTTGTGTATTTGAATGTAGCACACAGAGATTCGATTATGTTAATCATCACCTAATAAAACATATGTTCCTTGAGATGAATTTTTTTATTAATATTAATTATTTTGGAGACACCTTCAAAAAAATTTGGATCCAAGTTTATTTCCTAAAATGGGTGTTATG
Organism: Viscum album; assembly: GCA_963277665.1. Classification (NCBI taxonomy): domain Eukaryota; kingdom Viridiplantae; phylum Streptophyta; class Magnoliopsida; order Santalales; family Viscaceae; genus Viscum; species Viscum album. The sequence continues at coordinate 915,232,973 of OY728157.1, forward strand.
GAACACATAAATCGTGTATGATATAGCTTCCGTGATTTACATGGAAACAGAAAAGGGGATATTTAGATCATTTTCATTATTATTGGTATAATTTGATTTATGATCATACTTGATATATATTTTTTCCCTCCATCCCTAAGGATAAGATTAATCTAAATATATTGTATGAAAAAATTCTATTGTTTTTTTATTTTTATTGTATTATGGTTCACTTAAAATCAATCATTTGAGGGGAACTTGATTATGATAGATTTCAATTCAAGGGGAATCATATATCATAATGCAGAATGAAAATATAGGTAAAATTATTTATTAGTGTTCTTCTATCAAGGATGAATAGATGGATAATTATATATATTCGAATGAAAAAAATCTAGAATTATGAATCTTATAAATACTCATACTTAATAATCTTTTCATTTCCCAAGATTTCTTGGTGAAGATGTTTTGTATAAGAGACAACAAAACAAATCTATTCTTGAATATCCTCATTCAACCCATTAAGATGATTTTTAAAAGTCTACTTATTAGTTGAATGATAAACCAAATAATATATTTAAAGACTTTGATGTTGAAAACACCTAATATTTTGTGGCTTCCTCCTTCAATGATTTATGAATAGGGAGTATAGAGGGGAAAAATTAGGAATTTGAGTCCTCAGATAGTTAGATTTCTATGTAAATTAATATACCATATTAGGCTGATGATAGGTATAAGAAAGATCATACATATATTTCCTCAATATTTCATAAATGGATGAACCAAATTGAATAATGCTAGTTAAAAAATCAAAGTCTAGTAAAGTTATTTCTTTAACTCGAAAGTATGTTGGGAATAATTAACTCGATAAATGACTTGAGAAAGAACACTATCCTTTACATGCCAAAATATAGGAGTTTGATGCATCATATTCTTTTTTTTTACACTGTTAGTACAATACTAAGTTGCAACTTTCCATATGCATTGCAGGATTCTCGGAAATATTGTAATCAAATAATCCTTCAATCTCTGATATTCATATTCAATAATTCCATTGAAAGGATGATTCAATTCATATGGGATATGATTTATTTATATATAAAAAGGGTTATAATTTAAAATTAAATTTGTGGTGATAAAATCATGAAACCTACCATTTGAAACCTATTTACCTCTAATTCTACATAGGAAGTAATGTTAGTTCTATAACTCTTTCCATCAAAAGAGGATGTCGATGCAACACATAATGACATGAACAATACAAATGGACTATATAAATGTCAATACATAAATCAAAAAAATTAAACCATAAGAATAATAGGGGTAGTATAATTCAATTAGATACCTATTAAAAAAATCCATTTTATATGTAATTTAATTTCGATAGAACACTTTCAATTAAAACATGTGGAAATATCATTTCTTCTTAAATAATGTTTTATTTTCTCAAAATACGGAGAAATTTTAGTTAAATTTTTTTGAATATAAAATTTAAATATTGTAAATTATGGTTCATGGAAATATGGTGTTATAAAAACATAAAAAATTGTTCCTATTGAAAAAAGTAATAGAAAAAATTCTTCTCATACTTCTGCCCGAAAGTCAAACAATACCTCGTATTGAAAATGAAAAATGATTCCTTTAATACCATTTAATAAAAATTGACTAATGGATAAAATTTAAATTAAACATTTTTAATAGGATATATATAATAATTTGGAATTCTAATTTTTAAAACATGGACATGGTTGATAAATATACCCTAGTTAAAACTTACATTTAAACAATCTCATATAATAATTAGATTGTAAAATTATCCATTACCATAGGTCAGATTTTAATTTTATGTATCTGATCATCCTATATAATTATTTTAATAATTTAATTTTCATATTGTAGAATCATAGTCATTTTTATGAGATCATATATTATCATATTTTTATATTTTAAAAAAAATTGTTTTTACTCATTATTCAGCTATAAAGGGATTAATTTTCCTATGAATGCATTGTCTAATAAGATATGATAATTATTCATAGGTTATAAATAAATCATTTTCAGAATGATATTCATATAATAAGTATCAACTTTTTTCATTATATACATGTATTCTATAATGGGTACGAGTTTGAATGTATTTATTCACATCGTGAAGATGTAGGCCATACATACGCATGAGCGTTGATATCGTTCCATTAATTATGAAATAGTATAGAAGTGGGTGGTATATATATTGTTCTAAAAAATCATTTTGTATTAATAATCATATATTGTTATTATTTTCAACATTATATCAATCCTAGTAATGTGGTGGTGAAAAACATAATTTACCCTAACATGGAGATAGTAAGTCATATGTATACCCTCATTGGGGTTTAATATTTCATATAATGCATATAATGTGGAATAAGGTTGTTACTAAACCATAAATACAAATCAGTAAATATTTTAAACTGGAGATATTAATTAATACTTGAAAAAACAGTATAAGAAGAATTAAAAGAAGAAATTAGATTGAGACGGTCTGTAAGAGAGATTACCTTATCTTCAGAGATCTCCCTCTTGATCTCCACATAAAGGAACTAAAGTTTGTCTTTTTAGATGGTCGTCACCAATAGAATGTATTTAGGGATGTTGGTAAGGTAAAATATAATAATATGGACAATCATGATGTCTTATTGGGTTATGGTGAAATGATGGAGGATGATTCATTTCAAAATTGAAGTTAGGGGAAACATAAGAATCTCAAAAATAGTATTTTATAATAAAACCAAAGACCTTAAAAAACTTTAAAATTTAATTTTTTTCAAATGTGAGGTGATATAAGGATTAAATATCATATACTCTTAATTTTTTTTAAAATGTTTTCATTTCATTTTAGAACTTATCATTTCATTTTACTCTAAATTATTCTATTTAATTTTTAACAAACATTACAAATATATTAATGTTAAAATAGTGACATTTGTAGTTATTTGATGTCAATTAGACCATAAATGATCATTTCTGTGAATAAGATATTTTTTTATATTGTTTAAATTATTTTATTCATTTTCATTAATTTAAAAAGAAAATATTTTTTTTCAAAATATCAATAGTGTCAATTTTGTCATTATTTATTTGGTGGATTGTTTTTAAATTATCATGATAAGATTTTAACACATAATAAACTAATTTATTATATCCTTATAAGGTCACTGTCATAATTTAAATTCAATGGTCATATTAATTATCCAAAATTATATTTATTTTAATATTTTTAAATAATTTTGTTTTTTATATTTTAATTAATAAAATAAATACAATATCTATTTTGTATAATTATTTAAGAAACATATTTGTTGATGTTAAACTAAAATTAAAACAATACGATTAATATAAATTTACAAGATTTCCTTATAATACTGTATTCGAATATATCTTCTAGAAAAACAGTCATAATAAATTTATACTTATTAAATCATGAATGTGAAAAGATTAACATCAAATAAAATAAAATAATATAAGTGTCAAAATATCTTCTTTAATGATCCAAATGATCAGTAATTGAAATATTTGATGAATATGATCATGATATTATATACCAATAAAATTATTCCACTTTTATATCTGTTAATAGTTATTATCATTTTAATTAAAATTATTTTCATTACATTTCATTAATTAAGGAATTTCCCCATAATCAATATATAAAATATTTAGGTAATTATTTATTTTGTAAAAATTAAAAATAAATAACCATGACAAATAAAATATATTTTTTCAAATTATTATTTATATTGGAACTTATATTCCCTATGTTTATATAAAATTTTATTTAGTTATTAACATTTGAGTAAGATAAATTTAATTTATCTTGGAATAAATATATTAAATGTCCAAATATCATCCAATTGGCATCCAAAGTGTATAATTTCAACCCATGGATGGTTTAAGTAGACAATAATTAATCAAAACATATTTGGACAAGTATCGTGGAAATTTAATGATATTATATTTACCCTTAAATACATGATGTTTCTTTTTAGCGTATAAATAATAATTACTAATGATACTATTTATAATTACTAAATAATAAAATAATGAAAATATCGCAATTATGACACAATGATTTCAATTATAGAATCTTTTTTTAAATATTCATAATAATAATTTTTCACCAGTTATTTTTAATTTAATCCCATTTTTTGAATGAAAATTGGTTTTTAAAAATTGAAAAAATGTAAATGACTGAAACGTATTAACATAAAAATTCATGGAAAATTTTACTCTGCTGAAATAAATTATATTTAATGATAAAACTATATTATATTTTTTTCATTAAAACAAATTCATAATATAATTTAATGATATATATTAATTTAATGAAAAATATTGTTTTTAATTAAATTATTGTGATTTTTACTATTCCTAAAAACAAGAAGGATATTAGATTAATTTATAAAAATCATTGATATGAAATATTTATATAACTCTTCCAAATAAGATGCTTATTTTTTGAAATAAAAATATTATATTTTCAAAAAATAAATTTAAAATGGGTTCTTCATAAAAAGGTGGAAAACATTATATTTTAAAATATAATTCATTTAACAGAAAATTTTATTTTTATCTTAAATCATGTCTATAAAACATATAATAAATATTTGAAACATAATATTGAATAATTATATATGTATTATGTTCTTAAAATCCATCAAAACTAATTTTTTTATTTTATAAACTCCCATATTTTTATTTCAATAGATTTATTCAAAAAAACTTGTCATTCTATTCCAAAGTGATTTTAATTAATATGTAATTAATTTACCCCCAAATAGTAAATAATACATTAATAATTTAGTTAATACCCTTCATAAATACTTTATAATCGCTAGGATATAAGGTAATATAATAATATTTAGTTGTTCGCCTAAACTCGGTCTTTTGTGAAATGAATTCTACATAAATACTAGAAATTGTTCGTAAAAAAACCAAGAACAATATTTCATATATTGGATTATAAGATAGTGTTGTGTATATCACAATATTATCGTGGAGTTGTGTAGAACACATGATAAAAATCAATTTATATAAAACATAAATAAAAAATTAACTAAATGATAATTAAAAAATATATGCCATTAAAATGTTTGGTTATTCTATTCCACCTCACTGAAAATTAATTTCACCCTCGTAAGTCCTCTAGGTTATAAAATTATAAATACGTTAAAAATTATTCTATAGAAACCAACATTGAAAAAAATGAAAACTAAATTTTTCTTTTTAAAAATTAAGAATTATAATAAAAACTAATACACAATGTCACTCATAACATGGTTTCCACATTAGAGATCGTAGGTGGAAAGTGAAAACCTAGATATAGAAAAGAAATCTAATTGTCAAGTTCTGATAGAGACTTATAGTGATCATGTTTAGGATAATTTTAACACCCACGAAACCAAAAATCTATAATAATTTAATGGACCATATTATTCATTTGATAAGAAAATACAAGGATATGATTTTGGGTTTGAATATAATTTTCCTAATGTTGATTGTCATTATTTATTATGGGAATAATAACACACATGATTTCCGAACAATATCACCATCATTCCGGACATGGACAATTTCACATATCTATTATTGAAACTAATGATGATGAATTTATAATTACTAATTTTTTGGTATATCATGGTATCAATAAATAGAATGATAGTTCATTCCATATTTTTTTATCACATAAAAAAGGATAGCACATGTTATCAAATATGCATATGTCCACCAATTGTGAGGTAATACATTATTATAAAAAATCATCTGAATTTTAACATACAAATTCCATAGTTTTACATACTTATAATCAATTTTAAATTAAAAAATACAACACAATTGAATGTGGTGTACTAACTCATTATAACATTTATCCCTATTTAACTTCAGGTATATATTTTTGGTCACATTCCAATAATGTAAATTCTTTCATCATGTATTTTCTTAACACATGGTAATAGGATAAATTTTCAAAATACCTTAGTGAAATGATGAATGTGTTAAAAAATCTTCTCTTTTCTATATTCAATAAATCCTATTAATTATAAATTCTTCATCTATGATATCCTAAATCACATAGTAATCATGTTTATCATATGGTAATTAAAACAATAAAACAACTCTTCATTTCCTTATCTGAAAAATACTCACATATTACTGTTCATTATTCAATTACTTTTATCGAAATATTATTTGAATCACATTTCATGGTCAGATGCACCACTCCACATGTAACACCCCAGAACTAATAATGGTTAAAATAATAAATTTAATGAATCAAGTCAATAAGGAGATCCTTCGTTTTTGGGAGCCTACCTAGTATGAAATCCATAGTTAAACATGCCTGGCCGGAAGTACTCAAAAAGATGGTTGACCATGTGGGATATTTCTAAGGGTGTGTGTATGTGATGAAAATGAAAGCAAGAATTGGAACATGATGTAATTTGGGGATAGTCATTAGTTAGATGACCCATTCGAGCACATGGGTGGGCCCAAGAGCTGGGCCCACATATTTATGGGGAAACCCTGGTACCTGGCGGGCCAAGTACTAATGCCCATGTTTTAGCTGGGTGTCTATGTTGACACAGGGCCATTTTATCATTTGGAATCAGAGGAGGAACACAGCCTTAAGTGTGGTGCACTCCAAGGGATGATATAAATATCCCACAATGAAGACGCGTTACTCTGGGGTTGTAATGTAACACCCTAGAATGATAAAGGGTTAAATGAAAAAAGTTTACGACACATGTCAACAAGGTGTGTCTTCCATTTTCAGAGCCTATATAGTTTAAAATACTGATTTATGCATCCCAGGAATGATGTTGTAAGGGTTCTAACCCTCTTGATCCATTACCATTCCATATTTCACATGTTTGGGGTATCCTGGGGAGCATCAGTGAGCCAATAAGGGGTTTTCCAAAATAGCTGTCCCACAAATAGTTCAACTGATACAGTTCCATCAAAACAGTGGAACTATGATAGTGTCACTTCATACGGTGTCTCACCATACCAGTGGAAACATTATGTTGTCTCACCAAATTATGTACCATTCAATTAATTCCTCTCCTAGGTTCCTGATATTTTTTTGTTCCAACCCCAAAAATGTATATTTTAACTTAAATATGTTTTAATACACTACTCAAATCATGCTAAATGTATTAAATGATTTTTTAATCCCCCAATAGTTGGTATACACTTAAGATACCGAAACATGTGGCATTTTCCCTCAATGTCACACCATTCCCTATGCTTTCCATAATCACCCAAATTACTTGGGTTTTCTACATTTTGAATATATCTATTATCTCACAAACATTATCTTCCTCATCTCTAAGGATAATTATTAAATAAAAATAAATATCGATGTGTGAAACTCCCAAATCATGTGGTCATGCCATGATCCAAAAATTTTTTACTTCCAAATCTATTACATGATTTTAGGTTCAAGAATCCTCTTAAGAAGAGATCCTCTTGTCATAATTTCTTTTTGTTCCCAATGTACTCCAAAGAGATTAACTCCAGAGATGAATTGTGCTCCCATGTCAGAGATCACCCTGCTCAGCCTTGAATCCCTCGATTTTTCTCTTCCTACAAGTCTCTTATCCTTAGTTCTTAACGTGAGGATAAAACATCTATCATTTATCATCCATGTAGGTTTTTACTTCATCTCAATTTATTGTTATCATGACTGGAGGGTATGATAATTAATCCTTTTTGATGTAGATGAATCTAAACATTTACAAATACTATAAAAAGGCATTTAATGAATGTATGGATGTGAATGATGATGATGTTTTTGTATTCTTTTTTTTTGAATTGTATAGGATTATTCCCACTAAAAATAGTGGATTATTATGGTTCTTTCTTGCACAATGATGAACCTATTTATTTCGGATTAACCAGTCATTAATGTGATGTAACATGGAAACTCAGTAATCTTGTAAGCTCGGTTGATTAAATGGATTCCCTATGAATAATAATACTTGTGTGATCACCATGATTTACCAAACAGAAATAAGTAACTTGATAAATGGTGTGTTTAAATATGAAATCTTACTTTCTCTATTCTGCTTATAAGCATGGATGTTCAGAATAATGTTTGGTCGGTGACTCAAAAATGGAGGTGAAATGTTCTGGTTGAGATGAATTTGAACTGTGAATATATGGCCTTGTGGATCCAATATGTTAGGGCTTGGTTTGGTTCCGGTATTTCGAGAGATTTAACAAATCCCTTTTGTTGTAGTGACATCACAAGATAACCAGGTGTGAATTCATAAATATATGTTCGGTTGTTTTTATTAGATGTGGTCTGGTCCTTTGGCTATGCAAGATAGTTTCTCAATAGTGAAGGAATATTTAAATGTAATCACATAAAAGTGAAAACATGAATGGGTACAATATGGGACTGTTTTACATAAACGATTAGTGAACTGGTTGTGACTGTTGTGTATTGGTTCATGTTGGTATAGTAACGAGATATGTTGTGTATGGGATGGTTGTCTATTTTAGTACCCTTAAGATCATATCTGTGTTTGATTACATATATGTATAAATCTATGTTATGTAGTTTCATATATGCACCACACCTATGTATAGGACATCATGCCAAACAACCCCATTTCATGGGGGAGGGTGTTATTCCTGACACTCATAGGAGTGGATAGTTATTAGATCTTTTCTAAACCCCCTCCCAGGTATCCTAATACTTTTCAAGTTGGGTTTGAAATAGTGTTTGTCCCAGGAGTCTTTGGGTAGCTTAGTTTCCCATGTGTCTTCGAAATGAGGACCAATTGTCTTCGGGAGTTGTAGTGGTTGTTGTGGCCCAGGTGTCTATGGGAACAGATGTGTGTGGTTTTGGTGGACCAGGAGTCTACAATCAGGATGTGTGGTTTTAATAACCTATAAGGTTATTGTTGGGGAATTAGAGGGGCTAATGTGGAACATGTGGGGGAAATCGAACACTTATGAAGTCTAAATGACCATACAAAAAGCGGTGCAGGGTACCCAAATATCGATGTGTCATTACTATTACTCTAACTGAATTGTGATATTTGGGGATTGTTCCTTAGTGAGGATGAGTGGATAATTTCATTTATAGGTTATTGGGTTATCGCAATTTGTCACTGGGCATTAGAATGCCTCCCCATTTGTACATGAGTGATTTTGGTATTCTCTACTATGTATTCCTATGTACTCACCAAACATATATAAATATGCATTCCAGTTTCCAGGAGGACCATAATGACCATGCTCGACCTTACTATTTTGGGATTTGGGAGTTTATTTTTCCACATTAACACACTTCGGGTACTTTCCTTTGGAGTTCCTTGTAATTTGTATTAGTTCATTTTATACATGCATGGGAAAGGTATTGTTAGGATTTACATTCATTTTCAACATTTTCAACAGTTTGGGAATTACCATCGTATCTCCAGATATTTTTCTACAAATGGGTAATGCGATCTATATTTTTTAGGATTCTATAACCATGGTTCTAGTCGCCACACCAAGGCCTCTCGAGGGCGGGATTCAGGGGTAATTTTCTCTCCATAAACATGATAAATAATGGATTTGGTAGTTTGTTTCCCCTTATCTCAACATGGTGAAGGTGGTTCATGATAAAACGGTATAAAAGGAGATGGTCAAGAGATATGATGGATTTCAGGGTTAGTCCGGGTGAGGATTTCATGGTATGGTAGGGAAATAGTGTATGGAAGTCATTGTGTGGGAAATAGGCCAGTGAATATCATCTAACAAATGGGATTTTAAGGCCTATCATGAGCAGATGAATGGAATCTGGACCTACCGAATGACCAAGTGAGGCTACAATGGTTGCTGGGTAAAGATGCATGGGGTGGTACTTGAATCATATTGAATTGTTTTAATGTGTATTAAGGGTGATTTGGGAGATTAAAATGAATAACTAGAAATTTAAAAGTGATCATATAATCTAATTTGGGCTTATGAATTTACTTCATTGCATTGCAATTATGGAACCCAGATTACAACTATGAGTAGTGCATTCAATAAAGTCCATGGAGGCTAATTTGGTTGATCAGCAGAGGGCCGATTGGGTGGAGGGGGACGAACATTGTTAGAAGGATCCTCGTTCCTTTCAACAGAAGTCCTTTGTAATGTACAAATGCAATATCATGGACATGGAGATGGAGAACATGCTCATGGAGTTGGTGATATCTTTCTTCATGATCTGGGATTTTACTGAGCAATGGGTTCCTCTAGATGGAATCCAAATGTGGAAAGTGGCACGTTAGAGGTGGATTGAAATTGAGAGGGTAATCCTTGGGGAATGTATCTATTCTGAAATGAAGGATGCAAATTGTAAAGAGCTACTGTCCCTCCAGTAGGGGATTATTTCTATGTAGGAGTTGGGAATCATGATCAGGGATCTCCTTTGTTTTTCCCCTAGAAACTTTTTGGATGAAAAGTAGGGGGAAAGGCACATAGAGGAGGTTCTCTAACCGTATCTCTAGAATGTGGTTACTCCCTTCACTCTACTAATGTAAATGGTTGTTCAGAAGAAGGATGATGTGTTAGAGAGGATTCAAATCCTAGGTGGTGTTCCATGAGAGGGGATCCAACTTATCTTGTTGAAGAGGGAGGATGTTAGAAGAAGTCCTCCAGAATCAAGACCATCTTGGTTTCATCTGATGTGGATATAGCCTCGGATGTTTCAGTTTTGGTCTCATATTCCTCAACCTTTCACTACAAGCCTAGGACATAGATGAGTGATTTATGGCAGTCATGGGAATCTTCAAAATTAGTGCCCAAACCGAGTGCAGTACAATGGAGGTAGAAAATTTAAGAGACCATATCTACTATAGTAGTATTCATCCAAACCCTTTCAGTAGCAACAACACGGTCAGCATGCTCTTGCTCCTCTTAGAGAAGATGTAGTAGGTGGAGACTTACCTCTGGAAACTCCATATAGACCTTGACCAGGGTGTGGTCGGGGATAAAGTCAATAGCCGAGTGTTAGGGGAGCTGGGTGTGGGTAGTTTCACATCGTAGAGGAAGCAATTATAGTAGGTCTGGAGGCTGTTTAAGGTACAATGATCTTTTTTAGTAATCTTGCATGATCATTGTATGATTCAATGGAATATCTCTCTTTTGTTCCTCCCAGTATATCTCATGCATTAGGCCTAGTTTAAGAGAGACTCCATATGATCTTATTGTTGAGTATTCCAGTTGGAGGTCAAACCAACTAGATTGATGTTTTCCGAAGAAGAAAACTGATGGTGGAGACCCATATGTCTAGTGGGGATTACTTTCTACTGAAAATGCATCCATACGATGTAATCATAGCCATTTAATGGATGTTTTCAATACACTCTGTTATCGACAACTTCATGATAAGGGTCATGTTTCTAGATATGGCGTGCTAGTGGGTATATTTTGTTATCAAGTAGGGTTGGTAGGAGGGCAGCTGATGAGTGGATCCCCTTTATTCCTTGTTAGCTGATCTATCAGTAGAGTCAGCTGACATAGAGAGGCTAGAATTCTCAGGGGTCACTAGTGAGTTCTTTCACAACTTACTTAGATATGTGGTGACTCTTACCCCCTTGAAGTGGTTTTCTATTCATGATAGACTAGCTACCCATTGCTAGTCCAATTTCGATGGATCCCTATCAGATGGCACCTTATGAGTTGTATGAATTCTGGATCCATTTTGAAGACCTGATAATGGACAATTTTATCTTACTGAGCACATCAGAATGGTGTTCTCATGTATTTTTCTTGAATAAGGAAGACAATGGTGTCATGATGTGCATAGATTACCAGACACTGAATAATGTATCAGTTAATAACTGTTAATAACTACGAAGGATTGACTTATATTTTGACCAGTTGAGGAGAGAAGGTTGGTTCTGTTGGATAGACCTGTTGTCATGATATCACTAGTTGAGGGTGAATGAGGGTCACATCTCAATGAAAAATTTCATTGACGACTTCCTGATGTACCCAATATTATAGTACGATCGCACTAAGAATCTGAGGATAATTTTAGATGTCCTCGGACACTACCATAACTAGGGGAAGTTATCCAAATGCAAGTTATAAACATGAGAGGTTCATTTACATGGACCTGTGTTGTTCCAACAGTGAATAAATGATGACCCATCCATGGTCAAAGTGATTGTTTCGTTGGAAACACCCAAGAAAATGGTTGATGTCCTTAGTTTCTTAGGATGGTCGGGTTACTACCAGTGGTTATTGCTCGACTTCGCTTAGGTGGTAGTGCCTTTGATATCCGTGACCAAGAATGAATAGGCATTTGTTTGGAGTGAGTAGTGCCATATGGTTTTCAGTTATTTGAAGGGTAATCTAGTAATTTCCCAAGATCAGAGGTTTCTAGAGGAAGGGATAATGTTTGAAGTGTTCTGTGATTCTTCCGTAGTAGGCTTGGGATACAAGTTGATGCAGCAGTTGGAAGAGATCTCTTATGGGTCTAATAAGTTAACTCATCATCAGTGAATCTATTCCACTCATGACCTATAACTTGATGTAGTTGTGTTCTTGTTGATATAGTGGTGGAAGTACCTCATCGAGGTGCACTTTTTTGTCTTTATAGATCACATTAGCTTGAGGCATATCTTTACCCATCATGAGATAAATGTGAAACAGCGAAGGATGGTGGACTTTATTCGTGAATACAACATTGAGATGCCTTACACAGAATGTAAGGGGATAATTTTGGAAAATGAAGTGTACAGGAAATCACCAATAGATGATTTTTGGGAATTTGTGGAATCATGGAAGGCGATGGAGTTGTTGGAAGCATTACATATAGGAATTTGTATGGAAGACGGTAGATGTTCCCTATTTCAAATGACAGTGAATTGATCCTTAGTAATAAAGTGGATGAGTACCATTGGTTGGACTTATAGATAGAAGTGATGAAAGATTGTGTTATCCAGGGTGATGCTCTAAAAGGATGATCGGAAGAAAGTCAGAATTTGATGTTGTTTCATGGAATCTTTTTTTGTCCTTATGGAAATGATTTAAATAGTTCTCGGTGAGTTCCATAACTCATCCCTGTTGGTAAACCCAAGAGTTTCCAAGAAGTTTTGGGGCATGAGGGGACAGTTTTGGTGGCCCCAGATGAAGTGGGTTGTGGCGATGTTTGTCGGAATATTCCTCATATATTAGCATGTGAAGGCTACGAACAATGTTTTGTGTAGTCTGTTGCATCCCTTAGTTATTCCCGAGTGGATGTGGGATGAAATATCGATGGATTTCATCATAGGACTACCCATAAATGAGGGAGGCTGTGATGCAATCTGGGTAGTGGTGGACCAGATAACTAACTCTGCTCACTTGATTGAATTTAAGTAGTCGAGTTTGGCAGATGCCTTATCAAAAATGTACGTGGGTGATTTGGTACGGTTTCAGGGAGATATGAGGACCATAGTCTCCGATCGGGATGAACGATTTACCTCTTGAGTCTGGAAGGTACTATAGTGTACTTTTTGATCCCAGTTATTCCATAGTACTGCTTTCCATCCCTAGATAGATGGGATGACTGAGCGGACCATCTAAACAGTGGAGGATATAATATGGTCATGTGTTTTGGAATAACGGGTACTTTCGGTAAGACACTATCATCTGGTATAGTTTTCTTACAAAAATAGATACCATTCTACAATATGGATGGCTCCATTCAATGAATTTTAAGGGAGGTCTTGTAGTTCACCCATATGTTGGACCAGGGTCAGGGAGGTGGGTGTTCGTGGCCCATAGATATTGTGGCCATGACAGTGGCTGTTTAGCTTCTGCATGTGAGGATGAAGGTGGCCCAGGATCGGAAAAAGTTGTATGTCGACCATAGGAGGATACCCTTGGATTTCGAGGTTGGGGACCACATGTTCTTAACAGTCTCCCCTCAGCGTGGGTAGAAGATGATCGAATGGGGAGTAAGCATTCTCCAAGGTATGTCAGAACCTTCTAGGTGTTTCAGTGAGTCATTGAAGTGACATATGGGTTGGGGCTACCACCGCCACTACTAAGGGTCTACGATGTCTTCCATGTGACTTAGCTTCATCGGTATCTACACTAGTATTTGAACGTCCTCCACTGGTAAGATCTAGATATCAAGGACAATGAGACATTCGTACAGTGAATAGTGAGGATTGAGGATCATTAGGAGAAGGTACTTCATGGATAAACCATTCCCTTGGTTCGTGTGTTTTGGAGGCATATAGGCATCATGGAGAGTACATGGGAACAAGAGGAACATATTCATGCCAAGTACCTAGAGTTGTTTTGAGTTTTGTTTTTTGTGGTGTTATTCATGACTATTATTTAATCCTTGACCTCATTAACCATGAGATGCGATTTTTTCCTTATTCTCAAAAAGAGTGTGAATGTCCAGTTCTGGGGAGGGGAGGACTGAGTTCCTAATAAAAAGGCATTAAGGTGGATGCGATTAATCATTTCTGGTCGAGTCAGTGCCTCCCAAGTGGATATTATCTTAACAAGAAGGAAGAGACTCCCTAATAGATACATTTAGGTGGTGTGAGCATTACACATTTGTGTGGATACATATGGGAGAAGGGTGGTAGTGTACCCCTAGAAGTTCTGGAGATAGATGAGGGAGATTTGTTCCTAGATGTCGAAATCGATCTGGATTTCAAACAACTATAAGGTGGTTTATCGAAAAGAGGTATCATATGAGGTTGTTGTTTGGCCCCCTATATTATCTTCTCAATTAATCTTGGATTCAAGAGGAAGTGAATAGTTTGAGAGGTATATGATGTAATGGTACAGAACCTCTTGGTCCATTACCATTCCAAATTTCTGGTGTTTGGGGTATCCTGGGGACCATCAGTGACTCATTAATTAGTTATAAAAAAACTCAGTCCCACCAAACGGGTCCATTGATATGGTTGAAACGTCATGGTCACAAACCACATCGGTGACTCCAGTTATTGTCTTTCACTAAACTGGTGGTACCGTTAAGGTGTCACCATTACAGTGTCTCACCGAATGGTGTCCGACCATTTGCCAAATTTTTTCCTTATTTCCCACGTTTTTTCAATTCTCCCCTAGTAACATATATTTTGACATAATAGTGTTTCAATTCCATTTTCAATGATATTTATATCAATTAAAATATGTTTTAAACCTCCAAGAGTCTGGTGACCCTTTAGTTACTAATATGTCTGCCCAGTTTCCTCGGTTTCACACTTTTCCCTATGCTTTCTAGATTCTACCATGTCACATGGGTTTTCTCTTTTTATATGATATCTATAAACTCATAACAATTATATACACCATCTCTAAATACAATTATTAAATAACAAGTAATCATGTCATGTGAAACCTCCCAACTGCATGGTCAAGCCATGATATGAGATACTCTTTTCATAAGGCTGTTATGTTCCCAAATTAATCCCTATTTTACCTACTTTGAAGATGAATTATTCACTCGTACATGAGCTTATCCCGCTCATCCTCAAACCCCTCGTGTTTTTCTATTAAGCAAGTCATGAATCATTAGTTCTTGAAACGAGGATAAACCTTCTATCATTGATCATATATATAGGGGTTTTCTTCATCTCTATTTTCTGTGTATAATGTGGGGTTGGTATGATAATGATTCCCAGGGGAAGGATATGAAAACAAACCTTAATGAATATAATAAAGGGTCTTTTAAAAAAGAAGTTTTTTGAATGATGATGATGTTTATGTATTACTTTATCCTCGTTTTCATGATGTGAATTGTATGGGCTTATGACCACTAAATATATTGTCCACATGTGGTCCATTCTTGTGCAATAATTAACCTCTGTTTTCATGATAATCCTGTGAATGAATTGACATTACATGAAAACTGGTTATCCACATAAACTTAGTTGATTAAATTGATTCCCAATGAATAGTAATATTTTTGTGATCTCCATGGTTATCCAAACAGAAAGAATGTACATGATAAATGATGTTGTTAAAACTGAACACTACATTTCTCTATTTTTCTAATAAGAATGGTTGTTCATTTTAATGTTTTTGGGGTGTCTCAAAAGGGTGGATGGAATGTTTTTGTTAAGAAGTTCTAGTCCTATGAATTTTAGGCCATATAGAGAAATTATGTTGGGTTCTGGTTTTGTTCCAGTAATTTGAGGGATCTCACATATCCATTTTCTTGGTGTGACTTTACAAGAGAACTAGATGGGAATGATTAAATATATGATTGGTTATGTTCCTTAAATTGATTTATTGTCTTGTTTATATTCCTCATTGGTGTCCAATCAAGAAGAAATATTTGAAATGAATCACTTGAACATGATAACAATAATGCATACAATGGGGGATAGTTTTGCGGAAATGTGGTGTGATATGGTTATAGTAATTTTGTATTTGTGCATGTAAGGATAGTAACTAGAGTGGTTGTGTATGATATGGTTGTCTATTTTAGAACCCTTAAATTGGGATGAGTGTTTGATTACCGAAATGTCTAATTCATATATAATGTGTTTCTTATACACACCAAACCCATTTTGATCAATTCATTTCAGACACCACAATTTCACGGGGGAGGGTGTCTTCCCATGATTCCAATGACTGGTTGGTTATTATATTTTTTATTATCCCTCTCTATTTTTTCCATAGACTCTACTGGTAGGGTGTGTTTTAGTTGTTGGCCCACGTGTGTGCGAGTAGGTTTTTTCCCATGTGACATCAAGATGAGTCCCGAGTGTCATCAACCGTGGTAGTAATTGTTGTGTCCCATGTGTCTGTAGGAAGGGATGGGTTTGGTTGTAGTGGCCCAGGTGTCAGTGGGCAGGATGTTTGGTTGTGATAGCCCATATGTTTTTCCTGGGGTGGCAATGTGACTACAGTGGAACATGTGGGTGAGGATTGAACCACAGGATGTCCAAAATAACTAGTGGGAATGTAGTGCAGTGTACCCAAATACAGATGTGTTATTAATATTACTCTACCTGACTTGAATTATATGGGGAGTCTTCATTGGTGATGATGGGTGGATAGTTTCACATATAGGTGTTTTAGTTATATTTATTTATCATAATGTATTAGAATGCTTCCTTATTTTTTCAGAAGATCTTTTGGTTTTCCCTATTGAGTATTCTTGTGTACTCACCCTACATATATAAAATTGTTTTTAGGTTTTAAGGTGAACATTGACGACCATTCTGGGCCATAGTAGTTTGGGAGTTTAGTGTTGTTTTTGTTGCTTTTCCATTATTTTGGTACATTCCATTGGTTGTCCTTGTACTTTTTATCTATATATTTTATAAATGGAAGTGGGAATAGATTGTTGGGATTTACATTCATTTTTAGATTTTGATATTCATGGGACTTACTCTCTTATCTCCAAATAATGTTATGCAAAAAGGGTAATTCCTACCATATTATGTGTATTTCTATACCCTTGGTGATGGTAACCACTCTAGGGCATATAGAAGGTGGGACTCAAGGTTTATTATCACCCAGTAAATTTCATGACGGAAGTGTTTTGTAGTTTTTTTTTGCCTTCTTGCATCATGCTGAAGGCAGGTCATGACAAAGTAGTGATCAAAATGGTATACATTCTGGGATGTTTCTCGTGGTGTGTGTGAATTAGGAAAAAGTACATTTTAATGGACATGCGTTATCATGTGGGGACATTCATTAATCTAATTACAACTTTGGGAACATGGTTTTTCCCTGGGGTGGGGACCACTTGTCTTTGGGGAAAATCGGGGTACATGGCGGGCTAGGGCCCAATGACCATGTTAAGGTGGTGTGTCTATTCTGTCAGTAGGGCCCAATTGTGAATCATCATATACTCAAAAATCCAAATGGAATACCAATTTTATATAACAAAACTGCTCTATATTTATCACATAAACATAGCATAAATGGATTCATAAGGATCCATTTGGATGGTTGAGTGGATACTGTTATTGTATGAAAAATCAACTAGAGTAAGTTTATGATTTTATCCTCCATTGAAGTCCATTTATCATTTTCTCAACATTTCCTCATTTTTTTATAGTCTGCTCAGATTGGCCATCACTTTGAGGATGATAATCCTTACTAAAGTTCACATCATAATTCTTAACATGTTCAAGGATCTTCCATTACATAGAGGTGAATCATGGAACTTTTTCGGATATAATATATAGTGGTACTCTATGAAACCTTTCCACTTCTATTATATATATCATGGCTATTTGATCCATGGAGAAATAGTCTTGAATTTAAATGATGTGTGCAGTCATTGTACGATGATCCACAACAACCCAGATAGCATTTTTTCCTTTGGATGTATTCAATTGTCTAGTGACAAAGTCTGCGGTGATGTTGTACCATTTCCTTTCTTGTATGTTTAATAGTTGCATCATCTTCTTAGAATTCTAGCTCTCAGCCTTTAGATGATGATATACAAGGCACATTGATGTATACTCAGTGATCTCATTCATCGTGCTATCCTACCAAATATGATCTTGTAGATCTCGATACATATTTTTGTTTCCAAGGTTAATGGTGAAATTAGAACTATATTCCTCATCGAGAACATCATTCATCAACTCTAGATTTGATGGAACACATAGTACAAACCAAAATCATACAATTCCTTCTTAATTAACATTGAAATTTGAGTATTTCCTTTTTCTGATAGTTTCCACTTTCTTCTGAATTCCCACATTATCCTTTTGATCATCCATTAACCTTTATAGAAGATATTTTTGTGGAATTTTTTGTCTTCGGTTTAATGATGTTCACTAATTTATGGTTCCCATGTCGATCTTCATCAAATTTAAGAATATTGGATCGTTTTCAATTCTCATCAATGATTGAATTGATGAGGCCTTATTACATAGAGAATCCACTACCATATTCACATTCCCAAGGTTGTAATAGATTGAGTAGTCATAGAAATTGATCAGCTATTACCGTCATCATTGGCATATGATCAACTCTTTCTGTGCGAATAGATACATGAGGATTCTATGATCCATATCTATTTCACACTTCATGCCAAAGGGATTATTTCACAAAAAAATAAGTGAAATGATTACTATAGAAAACTTCATATCATGTGTTGGATAGATTTCATCATGAACATTCATTTACCTTGAAACATAGGCAATTAATTATTCATTATGAATCAAAACACATCCCAAGCCATTCTTCGAAGCATTACTATATACCACAAAAATTTATCCACTTGTGGGTAGTGTAATCACAGTTGCAATGATAAACCTTCATTTCAACTCCTTGAATCTATATTCACATTAATCAATCCAAACAATCATTAATCCCTTATGAGTTATCTCAGTAATATTATTAGAAAATCGTGAGAAATTTATCACAAACCAATGACACTATCATGATAACTACATGATGCTATGGATATCATTCACCGAAGTCAGAAAAATCCATCACTCAATTGTAGTTCTCATAGAATAATTAACATATATCACATTACTTATGATGATATGAAGAAATAATGAGACATCCTTAAACCAAAAATCACACTTATTCTATTATGCATAAATCTTCTCCTTCCGCATGGTCTCTAGTTTATTTTTTAAATTCACCCCATAAACCTCCATGGTTATGGAGTATATTATAATATCATCAATAATGTCCTCTACAAAAATTTCAATGTAATATCTAAAGACTCTAATCATCGTTTCCATCAAGTCTTTTTGAGTATTAGTGATTCATAAACCCATCATTATGAAATTATAGCACCCATACCTTGTACGAAATGCATTCTTGGTGATATCCTCATTCATCACAATAATTTAGTAATGTCTTGACCACAAATCAACAATGGACAAGTATTGTGTTCCACATAGCTAATATAACAAGTCATAAATCCATAGAAGATGATACTTGTTTTTTTTATTTTTATGAGTTCACAATAATCAATTCAAAGGTGCCTTGGCCCATCTTTCTTCTTGACGAAGAGGACTTGTTCACCCTAGAGTGAAGCTGTTGTGCATATAAACCATTTATCCATATTCAGCTTTTGTTTTTTCTTCATCTTCTCAAGATTTTTAAAAGAAATACTATATTGACTTTTTGATATTAAAAATTCCCTACGAATAAGATCAATATATAATTTTACAT
Source organism: Viscum album (assembly GCA_963277665.1). NCBI lineage: Eukaryota > Viridiplantae > Streptophyta > Magnoliopsida > Santalales > Viscaceae > Viscum > Viscum album. The sequence continues at coordinate 915,253,091 of OY728157.1, forward strand.
CGCATATAAGAGGAAGACAAGAAAATTTCTTGGGAACGACTTCAATAAATTCCTTCATAATATTCTTGTCTTCAATGATAGTTTCTTCCATAATATAAATCATCCGACCAATATACACGTTCTCAAAGGTTATTAATATTCATGCTTAAGATTATATACTAAATATGATTCATCATCCCCATTGAATATTTATAGAATTGGGGATCAAATAACTATATTGAGAGTGATTTCACTCTCACAGAAATTTAAATAGGCTCTATAAAAGAAATGCCAATCAATTCCATGTATTGAATCAAATTCCAAATATGATGTGGATTTCAAGAAAGTTAATCCAAAACTTATGATAGGGTAGGAGTTATATTCAGGGGTTGCATGGATTTCCCCATTTTGTGTTCTCACCAACATCTTTTATCCATTATTATTTGTGCTTTTGGGATTGTTTTACAATACAATTCGCATATAAAAGAATGTGTAGAATCGTAATCAAAACATAAATTCAGAATTCCATAATTAATAACAAGCGTAACTTTCCGCACATCATTGTCAAGATTCACTTCGGTGGTTGTGATGGAAAAAATCTCTCCATTGCTACTTTGAATGTTTTTGTTTCCCTCAAAAACCATTGGCTTAGGGGACTAGTTTTCAAAGTTCCATGTTTCGTTGAAGTTTATGCAATGAACAATGTGTTGATGGTCTAACGGAGTATTCCTCTCATCTATCTCAACTATATATTTTTCATATCGATAGTTAATGGACATGGACCCTTCTTTTCTACACCAAAATCATTTCTTCGTCTCATTTAGGGAATTTTCGGTGTGTTTATTACCACACCATTGGAATTTTGGGTTTTGGATTTTCATAACAACATTAGATTTATCCATCGGACCACAAATAGTTTTCTCCACCATATGCTTCATATCCACATGAAACCTTTGAGATTCTCTGATCTCTATTTTGACTTTAAGGGCCCATCATACAATTTATTCATAGCTCTCAAAATCAGGGATCCCCAGTGCTTCATGCCGGCTATGTTTTAGCACACCAAAGAAGCTATCAACTTTGAATAACGGGGTAATGAAGAATCCATAGGCATATTTTTCAATCCTTTTAATATTTTCCTTTTATGCCCTTATGAATTATTCATCTTATTTATTGATGGAATGGAAGACCATTTCCATCTTATGTTATAGGGTGAAAGGAAAACATTTATAATTTTTTTTCTTGAAATCATTACATTCCAATGCCTCGATTTCCTCCCCGGGCTTTTATTTTTGATCATTTTCCACCATTGATTAGCTTCACCCTCCATATGATATGCTTATATACAAACCTTCTCTAGTTCATAATATTGAATGATGGATAAGATCTTTTCGATAGAGTTGATCCATTGTTCAGAAAATGTAGGATCAAATTATCCATTAGAAATAGGTTCCCTTTGTCTCATGAAGATCTCAATTACAACTTTTTATTTATTAGGATGGGGGGGTTAACGTTCTACATTACCCTTTTTTTGACTCTAATCATGAGTTCAATAAAATATTATTGTGACAATGTTTGAAATTCCATCTCCCATCAGATTGTGAATTTCACTATAATACTCATCACATTGATATTTGAATCAATTGTTATCTTGAGTCCTCATAATTCTGACCATTGGATACAATAGAAGAAATATTAGGGGTAATAGATAAATGGTAATGAAATGACATAAATGGAAGACTTATAAATTACTTTTATTTCATTAAGTTGTGAATTTATTGGAATCAATCTATGTTATCCATGACTTAATTCCCAAAATATATTAATAGGTTTATTGATTTTCTTAATAATGTTTCTTACTAATCTTATGAATTTTCTAAATCATATCCCCTAGGAGTTTATTAACCATGACTACAGCAAGGCCCCTTGTCGTGTACCAATTCATATTTGAGTCTAGATCAATGTAGATGATTTTGGGTTTTACCCCTAGATAAATATGTGCTAGATCCACCTCTACATGCTCGTATCAAGATAGGGATGTATTTGATTGATAAAACACTTACTCATTACTCACCATAATTAATGGTTGTTTTTAATATACTAATTCTTATCCCTAAGGATTTCACAAGGGTTTTCTAATCCTAATCCGAAAATAACTAAACCTATCCTTTGATACCATCAATAACAACCAAGTTATTTATTACAAACATAAAAATAAGTTATTACATAATATAATATATTGATACATAATAGAAGATTGATATTTCTAGTGTCTGTGAGGATTAGTAACATTAATTAAAAATCTAAAACAGTAAATACACATCATTATTGAATTTATCTTTTACATGACCACACACATTCCTCTGTACTTAGCATTGTATGGGATAACATGAGGACATGCATATGAAAATAGTGAGCTATAAATCCCAATAAGGGAGTAAAAAATGTGTAACATAATGAATATAATAATTGTTTTTAAATAGATATATCAATGAATTATAAGGGGAACATGAACATATGTTCATGATAAAGTATGATTATCATATCATAGAAATGTGGCTTCAGCATTTATCTTGATATTGCCATTAGAAAAAGATCATTGAACTTGGATAATGAGTAAAAGATCATTTTCCCTGAATTAGCAGGATGAAGCCCTCATTTTACATGACATATCATGGTACTAATCATTTCCCAATGTATTGGAGTGCTATTATGGTGCACCCATCTTAATCATTTCATTTCATGCATAAGTGTGCCACCTGGATAATACAACATGGAATCATTCAACATCATAATTTTTTCCACTATAATGGTATGAAGAATACATAAATGATAATATATAATCAATAATTAAATTTTCATAAAGGTGAATACCCTTGATAGAGAAATAAGAATGTTATACACTACACAATTACTTCAACATGGAAATTCATAGTGCAATTTCGACAACATAACAGTGTGGCATAAGAATTCATTAAAATGGATGATAATATATAAAGGAGTATCTAATAATATTTACATGAAATGAGCAGTAAAGGGACATATTTATACATTTCCCAACATATGTAATGGAATTTAGAAACATAATATAATTGAGTTTTATGAATGTTTAATGAGGTGACAGAAATCCCTTACAAAATTTCAACATGATAATAGGTGTACGTGGGAGGCATTAAGAAGAGTAAAAGAGATATATCAGTATTAAAAAATAAGTGGGTAATTACAGTGGAGGTGATAAATCATACAACAACATTTTCATTTGAAAATTAATTGTCAAAAGAACATAAATAAAAATGGAAAAAAAATGAGAATGGAAGAAATCCCTTATTTGGAAGTGTGATCTCAAAGTCTTGGGAGGAGTTTGAGAGATGCTTATTGGGTTATTTCAGAGAATTGGTAGAGTCTTACATGGTGGGCGGGGGGTTTGGGACGTTCTATAAGGCTATTTAGATAATAAAAGTGTGTTCATGGGATTGTTTATATAGGAAAAGAGAGCGAACTCTTTATTAATTATGTTCTGGACACCACACATTAAACTAATCAAATACCTAAACCAACCATTGGTTATTTCCCATGATTGTTGAAAAAGGGGAGTAGATATCAATATTTTATTTGGAAAATAGACGAAAATATTAAAATATTAGCCTTTATTTTATGTTGGTGAGCCACACTCTCAAGTAAATCATTTTAAATGTTAAATTGTTTTATATGTCTTGGTGGGTCCACTTAGGAACCATTAATTTAATCAAACCAAAATAAAATGAAATTATATTAATGGTAATACATATATTTTATTAACATAGACATCAATGTATTTTATGAAATCACAATTGGGTAATTATAATTTCATGAATCAAATTATATATTTAAACGGTATTTACTTTTACCTAAAAAAACAACTGTCTTATAAAATTATAAAAAATTCACAGCTGGACAATTTCATCGTCCTGATTCCAAAAATTATATTCACTTTATAAATATAATTTTCTATATATGTTTTTTTCATATTAAAATAAATGCTGACATTTATTCAAAATTCATGGGTTTTAAAAAAAAGTGTTTTTAAACATTCATAAAAATTATAATTAAATTAAAAAAAATACAATCATCTATATATTTAATAAATAGTATTTTAGTAGTAATAATATTATATTAAATTATTATTTATTTCTATAAATCCATTAAATGATCAAAATTGATTTCATAATTGAATATTAACTAAAATTACGATTTGTTCTATAAAAACCACTTACCTAGTAACACTAATGAAATGAATGTATATTCATTATACAAAAAATAAAGCACATTATCATAGTGATAAGTTCTTATTACATAACCCCTTATAAAACCAACACAAGTCATAAGGAGAAGATGTGAAATGGTGAAAGATTCATTGGATGGATAAGATAACATAACATGGGTGGTATTATTTATCAACTAACACTTCTACTGTAGGAGGTTCAATTCAATCGTAACGTGTTGATGCTTGGAATTATCTTCCTAAAGATTGAGGCCAAGTTACAGTACCACTTTTATGATCTTTGATAAATGGGCTTTGAATGGTGGAATTCGACTTGATCAGGCCATCACGTCCTTTTTCTTTGTAAATTGGACTTGTGAAGTCCATATGTTGGTACTAATCATAATATTATAGTTCAATGACAATATTAACAATGGTAATGATTCCTAATGGTATATTAAATTCCAAAAACATAAATCCTAAGAGGTTAACATGTTATATATATATCCATTTTACTTAATTATACATTTAAATAGATCATGTGTATGTTTAATTAATAAATGTTTGGGTTGTTTCAGTTTATCAAAAGATATTTCATTTTCCATATTATTATAAAACAGATTGTAAAACATTATTAATTGATGTCATTACATAAACAGTCAACAATTCCACCAATTTTTTATCATACATAATATTTCCAATAGAGATCACATGCCAATTTCCTTTATCTTGTCCATGATAGGTTGTTGACGTTGATCGTCAATGATAACCCTTGGATTATGGAATTGGTTAACATAATTCACAATATCCATTCACTTGTAGAATTTAAGTGATTGTAGTTCATTATATGTATCCAATTATCTATTCACTTCATTAGTTATCTTCTTACCATTACATCGACACATAGTTTCCCAATGTCCATCTTTATACAAATAAAAATTAATTTGTCCATTTAAGAAATTAATTACTATTATTTGTTCCATACATTGAGAATTAAGAACCATTGATCTTCTTTTAATGGTTCTTTTTATATTTTTACTTGAACCCCATCTTCTGTTTCATTATAAAAAAATGGGGTCGATCTGTATCCCCAAATTCCATTTCTACCCGAATAGAAAAACAAAAAATATTTTCATATCTACTAATGTATCATATGGATAATGCACTTATAAGATTTTTTTTGATTCCACTGAAGAACCGTTATACATTAAATTATGGTTGGATGATAATTTATCATATATACCTCGCAAGTCTTGTAAATGTTTCCATGTATATACCAATATATTCATAATCCTTTTTATTAATTTCATTGAACTTATTTTACAAACTTGTTTGAAGATTACAATGAAATTTCATACTGAAAAATGTGTTCTTGAACACATCACATTCATGGAATTCAATTTTGTATCCCTAACTCATATTTTTTATTAGAGTCCACCACTGGTCCACATAACCTTATAATGAATAAAACCAAAATGAATTTATCTTGTTCCAAATTCTGAAGGAAAAAAATATTTTTAATGGTGTTTATCAATTTTTTAGTTGATATTGTATCAGAAGGCCCACTAAAAAGAAGGTGAACAGTGGCACATGATAGAATAAATAGAATGTTATACCATAATCTGATCATTTGGACATCTTTAATGGTTATTATATTGTGTAAATATATGCTTAAATTTTTTTTATCCCATGACATTTGGTTTTTTAAGATGAAAATCATTCCCTTTACCCTTACATTGACCATTAACACATTTATTTCTTTTTTTATCAATTTTATAATCCCCAAAAATTGAATGAGAGAAAAAAATCATAATAAGAAAACAACCTAATCAAAAGTAAATGATTTCAATCTCTAAAATATTAGATTTAATGCTATGATAACATTAATTATGATTAAAATTCACAGATTATATCATATAGTTTGAATTATCCATTGGGATATCCCAACACATTCCATTGAACTATCTATAGGGATCTCACAAATGTTTTTTTATGCTAATCTTCAAAGGATAATTTTAGTGTTCCTTTAATACCAACATTGATGTTCTGAAAATACATATATTGATATTGATTCCAATGTTAAGAATATTCATTAAAAAATTTATAAAATCCTTGAGAAAATGATATATGTATAATGTCATCTGAAACTGGTAATCATAATCAACCGGTTCATAACAACTCTACATTGTCTTCCACCCATTCCTTCATTATTGGTCCAATTTATTAATATATCATACTTTATAACCTTCTTCCTAAACTGGGGAATTTAAATCTAATAATGATTGATTTAATATTATTTTCAAGTATAAATAAGGTGTATATCAAATATATGAGTATCATAAACATTATAATATAATATTTGGAAATAATATCTTTTATATTAAAGATAATGAGATCATGTCATGGGATTTATCATAAATGTAAACTATGAATCAGTGAACATATTACTAAAATTCACAATAGAAGACATGGAATTTTTGGAATACCCATAAGCATAGAAAATCACATCATATTAGTCAAGGATCATTCCAAATACCTTTGTAGTCAACAATGTTAATTATGTAACTGAGCTCACACTTCGTTTGAGCGTTGAAAAACTAAACATATATCATTTTCACTTCCATGACTATCTATGTCATGAAATATAAATATATACCAAATTAATAGGATGGATATATAGGTTCAACCAAACTAATTACTAAAACATTTTTACATGTTCCACAAAAACATAAATCATTCATCATCACATAGCCAATGGAAATAAATTGGTTTCTTAAAAAACATTCTTTCCTATGATAATTCATATAAAACAAATGGATTTGATAAATATCATTACATAAATATAATCTATGAAAATATATGGATAATAATAATAATATACATTAAAAATAAACCTATTGAATAATTATATATTATATGGAATATAAATTTCATAGAACTATTAAAATAAATTCTTAGGGAAAATATACTTTATTCACCAAAATTTATTAATTTTCTCAATACAATGAGATATATAAAATGAAAAGATTTTATTTCATAATAAAAATGAAATCATGTAAAGTAATTTCATGGAAATAAGGCATTATGAAAATCTAAAAATATGTTCATGTTTAATCAGTTAAATGAAATCATTATACTCGTACATTTTTCCTAATGTCAAAACGTACATCATATCAAAAATTAAGACATAGTATTTTCAAACGATTTAATACTATTTCACAGTTGGGTAAAATTGAAATTAATTTTTTTTATGGTTAGAAAATATATTTTGAAATAAATACTTGGGATACATTGAAATAGATTATAAATATGTCATAGAAAATACATACATATATACAATCTCAAATAATAATGATATTGTGAAATTTTCCTTTTACCTTAGGTCTGGTATCCTGTGTATGTATCTAAACATCCTAAATAATGATTTAAATAATTACATTGTCTTATTCCAAAATTATTAATAAATTTAATAAATTATATATTATTATATTATCATCTAGTTGATAACATTTCATTATTAATCATTTTTAATATATCAAAGTCTTCATTTCCTTATTTATGCTTTTTGAATAAGATATGATTATTCCTCATAAGTTATTGTTATATCATTTCAAAATTGATATTAATATGATATATATATTATTAAATAATTCTATACATTTATGAATTAAGGGATGTCATGTATAATGAATCACAATGCATCCTGTAGATAGTATGTCGTACACATGCACATGCGTTGATATAATTCCTATAATAATGAGATTATATTAAAGTATATTGAATATATTTTCTACCATATAAAATAAATTGTTATAATAATCACATATAGATATTAAATCCATCATTATATCTATCCTAGTAGTGTTGTAGTGGAAAACACATTACAACATGACATGGAGACGATACGTCGTATGTATCCACATGGGGTGATTTCCTTATTCAGATGACAGATGAAATGGTTAAAATGTTTTTACATAACCTTAATAACATATCACTATATATAAGATATTATATTTCTTATTTAATATTGTAAACAATTAAGGATGAGGAATATGTAGATGAATATGATCGTGAGGGAGTCTGTAAAAGAGAGTACCTCTTTTTCGTCGAGCTCCCCCAAGATATCCTCTTATGTGCACTAAAGTTTGTATTCTAAGAAGACCAGCTCCTCTAGAATATGGATAGATAATTATATAAGGGAAATGGGCCTTATATATAATATCATGAAGGCTAAAGCGTTTATGATTAAATTAAGGTGGATGTGCCCTTTTATAATAGAAGTGTGGGCCCCCTATGAAATCTCCAAAATATGAATTTATAATAAAATCAAATCCCATAAAAACCCACCAAAATAACTTCTTTTCAAAGATGAGATAATATAAGGTTATAATATCATCAACCAATAAATTTTTGACATGTAATAACTTTATTTTAAATCTTATTATATCGTTTTACCCTTAATTATTCTCTTTTATTTATAACTAACGTAAATTTTTTATTATTTAAATATTTTTAATGTAACTTATTGGATGATAATTATTGCATAATATAAAAATATATAACTTTTTAGTGTAGAAAAATTATTATTATAGATTTTTTAAATATATATTATGATTTTCAAATAATTCAACCAAAAAATATATTGGAAAAATATTAGAACTGTCAATTTTGACACTATTCATTTAATTGATTTTTTAAATATAATGATAAGATGATCAACTAGAATCAAATATTTTATAATATAACTATGGGGTAATGGTCATCTTTAATTTTCATTCGAAATATTTTTATCTCAAATTATAAATATTCTAAAATTTGTAATAACATTTTGTTTTATATTTCGCTTTAAAATATAATCACAACTCCACTTTTGTGTAATTATTTAATAATTATATTTGTTAAAGAGGTATTAAAAATAAAATACTATGATGAAGTTAAATATATCTGAATTATGAATAATACCTTTAGTCAAATATATATCTTCTAGAAAATACATCATTAAAAATAATATACATATTAAAACATGAATGTGACATATTTAATATAACTATATATAAAATAAAATCAGTGCTATAATCTCTTCGATAAGGCTCCAAAGGGTAAAAAAATCGACCTTTATTTGATTATGGATGAGATATACTTCACCAATATGATTCAATTGATTTTTTGTTTCTTTAAAGGGATGTTATCATTTTAATAAAAGATAGTATATGGATGTTTCATTATTTAAATAATTCAATCACCATAAATTTATAAACCATTATGGAAATTATTTATATTATAAAAATATAAAATAAATATCCATTATAAAGAGATTTATTATTGCATTCAAATATGAATTTACAATTCGATTTATCTACTTTATTACATTATATTAAAAATTATTTATTTATCCAAATCTGAGAAAGTAATATTTTTCTTTACCTAAAATTGAAAATATGAAATTCCATAATATCCTCCATTTTGTTTTAAAATGATATTATTTTGACCAAAGTATGGTTTGGGTAAAAAATTAATTATCCAGTCATATTAGGAAAAGTGTTATGGTAATTTTATAATATAATATTCAACCTTAATTATCCAATTTACTTTATTACCATATTAAAAAAAATTATTGAAGTTACTATTCATAATGATAAGAAAAATAAAAAAATGATGTTAACATAATTTAGACCAAATGATTCCAAATATAGAATAAATTTTCAAAAATATAAAAAATTCAATTAATTATTTATTATTCATCTTCTTCTCAAAATGAAATACATTTATTTAAACATTAAAACATTACAATATATTGAAATGTAATTTATATAAAAAGTCATGGTAATATTAATTACAATAAAATAAATTATATTTAATTATAAAATTATATTATATTTATATACAAAAAAAAGTAATAATAAATTTTTAACATATATATTATCTATAAGAAAAAATTTATTTTTAATTAATGTTTAATTAATTGTATTATTTATCAAAATATGACACTTATCAGAATAATATCAAAATTCAAAAAAAAATAACATTTTTATCACCAATAAAATTAAAAAGTGTATTTTATTAAATATAATATAATATATTATCAAAAACTAATATTAAATTGGCTGAACAATAAAAAGGTGGAAAAACTATATTTTTTTAAAAAATACTTATTTTATCCTAAAATGCAATGCGTTATTATATCATGTTTACAATACATAAAAGATAGATTGTAAAAATTATATTAAATATATTAAATATTTATTACATTAATAAAACCCACATTGTGTGAAATATTATTTTATAAAAAATCTTATTATTATTAAAATAGTATTTTTTCATCAGAAAAATAATTCCTTCTTTTAAAAAAATTTTATTTACATTTACAATTAATTTTTCATGTATAAGTAAATAATATTTTCCAAACATAGTAAATATTGATCATACCTCCATTAAAATGGCTATGTTGTAAGGTAACATAATAATATTTTGTTTTTCTATTAAACACAGGCATGGGTGAAATTTTATGTTACATAAGCCATGTAGAGTTTTTCATATGTCATAAACTAAGATAGTCTTAGATGTAGTTTAATAGGATATTAGTGTTATGAACAACATTATACATCAATTAAATTAATAAAATTATAATTAGATAAATAAATAAAATAAAATAATCAAATCAATCTTATTAAAATCTCAGGGTGTTACTTTGCCTCAGTAAAAAAGGCTAACCTTGATGTAAGAGACTGATCAAGAAATGTGGACACTCCCAATTTGTCAAACGTTGGATATGAATATATATTTTCAATGAATAAAATTCTGAATTAAAAATATGTTGGTTCAACTAATATGTAGGATGTTCTACCAATACACCAAACTGTGAAGTCAGACGTATTGTTGGGGGCACACTCATGGTAGGGAAAACATTGATGAAGCTAGATTTTCTTCAAATCCATGAAAAATGAAAAGAAATTATTAAGTGAATTTGGAAATAATGTTAAGCCATTTTGAATTATAAAAAATTATTATGGCCTCTCTATTTAAATTTTTAAGATTATCAACAACAGGAAAGGTTAATACTCGGGCAATTCTGTGTGTCATTACTCGTATCACTTTTGAGGTTCTATCTTCACGAAATAGAGATGATGAAGTATGTAATGATTATGCACATGCTATAAAACCATTAAAGGATAATAGAAAAGAGAAGTTATTGGATGATGGAGGTGGCCTATGGTTGTAGACTAAAACATTGAGAAAGGCATGACATCCACACTGTCGGGGTTCATGTGTTCCTCATCACAGCATGGGTATCCAATATCGAGATTTATTTTTTCCATAAATCTCTTTATTATTTTTCAATTGAACATAATTTGTTATTAATGTAATTTTTCTCTCATTTTTACCACATAAATTCAATCGGAGAGTCCCTCAAAACTCATACATTAAAAAAATTAACAACTACATCACATATTTATTCAAGATTAATGAGTTGGTATCTACCGCATGACCAAAAGGCTGATGTGTATGAGAGGGGGAGCGATGCAAGATCTTCTATCTCTAGAATCGCGGACACCTAGGGTTTTCATAACCCTGTTCTCCCGACTCCGATCTCATGGCGGATTCATATCTTCTTCCTGGATGTTTTAATTCATACTTTTCCTCTACCGGGGACAAAGAAGGCGATGCGTAGAAGGAAGAAATTCCGAGAACACATAAACCCATATCCTTCCTTGATGCGTTAAAAGGCATGGAGTTATGCTCGGAAATCGCGAAGAAATAACCCTTCTGCATGAAGTTGGATGATGGCCGACTCATTGTGGAGGCGGATCTAGAAGCTTTGAAGCAACATTAACAAATTTTTAAACTTTCGGTGCTGGGATGAATTTATTACCTGAAAGCTGACAAGACATGGCCAGCGTCGGAACTCAAATCGAGAATCTCGCACGTATGGGGCTTCAATTACTGGAAACTTGTTCTGATTCGTCGTGGCTATTTCCATATTCTCCTCAGCTCACAAGAGGAGCTTGATCGAGTCTGGAGTACTAGCCATATTCAGCTGAAACCGGGGCTCCTTCGTATATAAGAATGGGATGTTTCTTTTAATCCTCATACTCACAGAAACATATCGGCTCAGATATGGGTACGCTTTCATGGTTTGAATTTATTCTTTTGGCACCCTAAAATCTTAAATGACATCTCCTCTTGCATCGTAACTCCTCTGAAAATTGATCATCGGACGGTTAAGGCTGAGCTCGAACATTACGAAATGGTGATGGTTGAAGTTGATCTACAGAATAAACTTCCTGATTAAATTTCTTTTATCCCAAATGACTACAAATCTGAGGTTTGGCTAGAGTAGGAATGGAATCCACCTTTCTGTGATCTCTGTAAAATCGTCTTCCATACACTTATGAATTGCCGTGTGATGAAGGCGCGATCTCGTGATAAACAGCCAAGAGAGGATGGGTGGACTCAAGTTCGACGAAATAGAAGAGACCAACCATCATCGATGGAATGCAAGAATGTCCCATGAAAAAGACGGATAAATGGGTTAGAAAACTACCGCATATGGCAGAGTCCTCGGGTATCAAGTGGTCCGATCTGGTTGAGGAAGAAGATGCAGCGCCTTTGGCCGAGAATCCTCGTGATTGCTCGCAGCCTCGGAACAGTAATGACACTAGCTGCGCCTTAGGCGATGACATTGCTGTTCTGGAAAATACAAATAGAATGCACTCAGACTATGAAGTAGTTGACTTGGAACTGAATATGAAGCCATCTGCTATGTCTGATGAGCGCCAGGACATGAAGCAGGGTGAGACACAGGTTGTCAGCAATGCTCTTGAGGGAATCCTGACCGAGTTTTACAAGGTAAATGAGGTTGCAGGCATCGGTTACCCAATTGCAGGTACCCCTTTACCCCCTAGCACTACTAACATGGATCCTTTAATGCCAGTGGGATCACTTGCTAGTTCCATGGTTCAACTAACAGAACCAAAAGCCCAATTTTAACAACCAGTTTCTCATTCAACGGAGTTCGTGTTACATTCAGACTCCAACTCCAACAATTCAATTTTTGTTTCCTCAGAGCAGGTGCGGGCAGATTCTATGACAGTCTTAAATGATCAAGCAGTGGCAGTGAACACAATAACTTCCCCAGAAATCACCCATGAGGCCCTCGCACCTCCTCAGACTCAAAAAGACTTCTTAATGCCTCACTTGACTACAAATCCTATTGCTGATGCTTTGTCAAATGACTCCATTTTGCATACTAAGAAAAAGAAGTGTACGAAACTCAACTTGTCACCCTCTCATGGACCTAGAATGTTAGCAAGGAATAAGGGCTCGAGCGAATAAAAAAAAGGGAGATCTAGCTCCAAACGCAGGTTTAAATGAATTGTCTATTTTGGAACTGTCAGGGTTTAGCCAACTCTGACACTTTGATTGTCCTTAAAATATTAATTTCAACTCATAAATAAAATATTTTTGCCATTGCTGAACCAAAAATCAATGTTTCTTCAAAACACTTGCATTTGTTCCCTTTAGGTTATAATTTCCTTGATGCTTGCAAGGATGGTTCTTCCAAAGACTCTCTCTGGATCTTTTGTCATTCTTCGCTGCAGTCTATCAATGTTGTAAAAACCTCTACTCAAATGTCTACTTGTACCTTATCTTTTGCTGGTATTCAGTTAGTTTGCACTATGGTTTATGCTAAAAATAGATATCAAGATCGTAGACCCCTTTGGAATGACATTCGATACCTTTCTACTTCTATACAGGATCCTTGGATTGTGATCGGGGATTTTAATTCCATTATCCTCCCAGGGGAGAAGATTGGAACGTCAGACTCGAACATCTCCTCTAGAGAATTCAAAGCTACCATTGGGGATTGTAATATTATTGAAATTACTCTTTCTGGTGCGAAGTATACTTGGTATAGGAAGTTCCTCAATAGAATAGTTGCCAGTAAACTTGACAGAGCCTTCACTAACATTAATGGCCTTGATAAATGGGATTCCATTTCTAGCATTACCTTACCCAAGATCAACTCGGATCACCATCCTGTTCTTGTCATCCTTCTTTCCAAGGGCTCTTTTTCTCCCCTCCCCTTTAAATTTAATAATGCTTGGGCTATACTCCCAGAATGTACTAACTTGATTAAAGACTTCTGGGATGGCATGAGGAATCAAAAAGATACTTTTTCCTGCATTGCTAAATTAAAACTTCTCAAACAGCAACTCAAGAGATGGTGCCTAACTAGAACTAAACAACTTGACACGGACATTCCCTCTTTGGAGACCAATATCAGTAGTATGCCGAGCTCCAATTCCTACTCTGATTTTTCCATTACCTCTCAAGAGGAAACTTCCATTTCCTTGAAGCTTAACTCTCTTCTGAAACGCAATGATAACATGAGAAAACAGATTTTTAAAACCAAATGGCTTTCAGATGGAGATAGAAATACAAAATTTAACAATTCTCTTCAAAGAATCAGAAAAATCTGTATATCCCTCAACTTCCTCAGGGTGGATGACATTATCCTTGACACAAAGGATGCCATTGCGAATCATTTTGTTGATTATTATAAAAATCTTTTTAATGGTCCGATGATGTGTTAAGATCTTCTTCCTGACATCTTCCATAATTTGGTCACGATTGAGGATAATAATCATCACTTAAGCAATCCTATGGACCATGAAATCAAAGCCACTGTTTTCAGTCTTAATCATGATAGTGCCCTGGGTCCTGATGGTTTTAACAATATTTTTTTCCAGTAGTACTAGGATCTCATCCAATTGGACGTTTGTAATCTTGTTAAATATTTCTTCTCCAATGGTGTTCTTCCTCATGGGATTAATGCCCAATTCCTCACCCTTATTCTTAAAGTGGAAAATTCTGCTGAGATTAATCTCTTCTGCCCTACTGCTCTCATCAACACTCTCTATAAAGTGATTTCTAAGCTGATTGCCAATAGGCTCACTCTCATTACAAACAGAATTGTTTCTTGGAACCAATTCGGTTTTATCAAAGGGAGAACCATTAAATCTTGTATCTGCCTTGCCTCGGAATGTACTAATCTGCTGAACAAAGTCACTAGAGGAGGAATTGTAGCCATTAAGCTTGACATCAGGAAAGCTTTCGACACAATGGACTGGAACTTTATTCTAAAGGTTCTCAAATGCTTTGGGTTTAATGACTCTTTTATTAACTTGATCCGTACCTTACTTGGCTCTACTACCATATCAGTGCTAGTCAATGGGTCTCCTAAAGGTTACTTCAAATGCTCCAAAGGGTTTAGGCAAGGTGACCCCCTTTCTGCCATTCTTTTTGCTATTACTGAGGATTACTTAAGTATACTTCTAACATGCCTTGTTAATCAAAACAAAATTAATCATATCCAGGCTTCGAGAAATAATAATGTTCATACTCATCTTTTATATGATGACGATATTATCTTATTCTTAAAGGGTGATATGAGGAACAGTCGAATCCTCAATGGTGCGCTGGAACATTATGAGGATGTTTCGGGACAAGCGATTGGTTGGAATAAATCTTTTGTTTTCTTTGGAAAAAACTTCAACTCCAATAGAAAAAATCATATCATTGACTACCTAGGAATAAAAGAAGTCTCCTTCCCCTTCACTTATCTTGGGGTCCCTATCTTCTGGGGGAGACCTAAATCCATCTATTTTCACGAGATTATTGACCAATTTGTCAATCAATTATCTTCTTGGAAGGGCAAATCTCTCTGTATGGCAGGTAGAGTCTTCCTTTTTAAGTCAACTATTGTTTCCAAGATGGTTTACTCAATTATGGTCTATAGCTGGCCCACCATCCTTCTTAAAAAAATCAACGCTTGCATCAAAATTTTTGTCTGGATAGGCAGTACGATTGAAAGAAAGCTTGTCACCATACCCTGGTCCACTTGTTGTAATCCTCTGGATAAAGGTGGCCTTGGTATCAAGAATCTTACGCTTTTTAATGAATCTTTACAAGTTATAATGACTTGGAACCCGATTCACTGCAACTCTGACTCCTTAGTCTTTCTTAAGAAGAGATTTGTTACCAAACTTCGAAATGGTAACCTGGGCTACATCACTTCTTCTATATGGCCTTCAATTAGACTCTCTTTTATCAAAATCATGAATAATTCTAGGTGGATTGTTAGTGCTGATTCCTCCTTGAATTTTTGGATAGATAACTGGACTGGTATTCCTTTAATCTCTATGCTTATGCCCACCACTCTTCTTGAGAACACCACTTACACTATAAGAGAGGTTGTAAACTCTAATGAAATCACCCTTCCGGACAATATCAGGAACATTATTGGAAACTATTATTTCTCTAACACTGATGATTTTCTTATCTGGGAACCTGCTTCTAATGGTGTCCTTGATTCGAAACGTTTCTACAGTAAAATTTTTAATGATTTTGTCTCTAATCTTGATTGGTTGAAAACTTTTAACAAGCCTTGGATTAGGCCCTCGCGCCTCACCCTCATTTGGCGAGTTGGGAATAATAGAGTCCCTACTGATATATGCCTTCAAACTTTTGGGATTTTTCTATGTTCTAAATCTTATATATGCAATCAACACCGTGAGGATGCTAACCACCTGTTTTTGTCTTGTGCTATAGGTGCAGCTCTCTGGAATTATATTTCTAACATTTTTGGTTGCAGATGGACTCTCCCTAGAACTATAAACTCTCAACTCCAAAAATGTGTGAATGGGGATTTTTCCAAACAAATCAGGAACCTCTATTTGGCTACGGTGGCAGAGCTTTTACATGTGATCTGGTTTGGCCGTAATAATTTTATTCATAATAACTTCTCTTTCAATCTCAATGCAGGTAAAATATGTATTCTTACTCCCATCAAGGATGCCGCCTTGCTTCAGAAGGATCATTGTGACAATTCTGTTGGTGATTTCGAGATCATTCGCCACATTCGGATTGCGGGGTCCTATAGACAACCTCGACGTACCTTTGAGGTCTTCTGGCAAGCCCCGTTTCCAGGTTGGATCAAAGTAAATGTTGACGGAGCTTCTAGGGGTAACCCGGGACCGGCAGGATGTGGCTCCATTTTCAGAGACTTTCTTGGCAGATGCCTTGGATGCTTCTTCATAGGATGCGGTACGGCTTCGGCCTTGGAAGCTGAAATGTTGGGTGTCATACATGCTGTGGATTATGCCAAGAAAAAAGGATGGAACAAGATCTGGATTTAATGCAACTCTACCACTGTGGTCCAAGCTATCTAGAAAGGGGTGGTGCACATCTGATGGCCACTTACATCTAGATGGATGTAATGCCTTACCTTGCTTGCAGATCTCTCCTACATTGCAACACATGTCTTCCATGAAGCAAACATGGTTGCAAATAGTCTAGCCAATATAGGAGTCAATCAGGACATTACCTGGTTGGATGTTTTGCCTGATGACTCGATTCCTCACTATGAGAAAGATTGTAATAAGTCTCCCTCCTTCAGATTGTTGTAACCTCCTTTCTTTCTTTCATTAATAAATTGTGCCTGGGTCTTTGACCGAGGCTCCACTTTTCAAAAAAAAACATATTTATTCAATAATTAAGTAATCACATCAAATCATTAATTTAATCAAATAATTAACTAATCACATCACATCCATTGGTTGGACTTATAGATAGAAGTGATGAAAGATTGTGTTATCCAGGGTGATGCTCTAAAAGGATGATCGGAAGAAAGTCAGAATTTGATGTTGTTTCATGGAATCTTTTTTTGTCCTTGTGGAAATGATTTAAATAGTTCTCGGTGAGTTCCATAACTCATCCCTGTTGGTAAACCCAAGAGTTTCCAAGAAGTTTTGGGGCATGAGGGGACAGTTTTGGTGGCCCCAGATGAAGTGGGTTGTGGCGATGTTTGTCGGAATATTCCTCATATATTAGCATGTGAAGGCTACGAACAATGTTTTGTGTAGTCTGTTGCATCCCTTAGTTATTCCCGAGTGGATGTGGGATGAAATATCGATGGATTTCATCATAGGACTACCCATAAATGAGGGAGGCTGTGATGCAATCTGGGTAGTGGTGGACCAGATAACTAACTCTGCTCACTTGATTGAATTTAAGTAGTCGAGTTTGGCAGATGCCTTATCAAAAATGTACGTGGGTGATTTGGTACGGTTTCAGGGAGATATGAGGACCATAGTCTCCGATCGGGATGAACGATTTACCTCTTGAGTCTGGAAGGTACTATAGTGTACTTTTTGATCCCAGTTATTCCATAGTACTGCTTTCCATCCCTAGATAGATGGGATGACTGAGCGGACCATCTAAACAGTGGAGGATATAATATGGTCATGTGTTTTGGAATAACGGGTACTTTCGGTAAGACACTATCATCTGGTATAGTTTTCTTACAAAAATAGATACCATTCTACAATATGGATGGCTCCATTCAATGAATTTTAAGGGAGGTCTTGTAGTTCACCCATATGTTGGACCAGGGTCAGGGAGGTGGGTGTTCGTGGCCCATAGATATTGTGGCCATGACAGTGGCTGTTTAGCTTCTGCATGTGAGGATGAAGGTGGCCCAGGATCGGAAAAAGTTGTATGTCGACCATAGGAGGATACCCTTGGATTTCAAGGTTGGGGACCACATGTTCTTAACAGTCTCCCCTCAGCGTGGGTAGAAGATGATCGAAAGGGGAGTAAGCATTCTCCAAGGTATGTCAGAACCTTCTAGGTGTTTCAGTGAGTCATTGAAGTGACATATGGGTTGGGGCTACCACCGCCACTACTAAGGGTCTACGATGTCTTCCATGTGACTTAGCTTCATCGGTATCTACACTAGTATTTGAACGTCCTCCACTGGTAAGATCTAGATATCAAGGACAATGAGACATTCGTACAGTGAATAGTGAGGATTGAGGATCATTAGGAGAAGGTACTTCATGGATAAACCATTCCCTTGGTTCGTGTGTTTTGGAGGCATATAGGCATCATGGAGAGTACATGGGAACAAGAGGAACATATTCATGCCAAGTACCTAGAGTTGTTTTGAGTTTTGTTTTTTGTGGTGTTATTCATGACTATTATTTAATCCTTGACCTCATTAACCATGAGATGCGATTTTTTCCTTATTCTCAAAAAGAGTGTGAATGTCCAGTTCTGGGGAGGGGAGGACTGAGTTCCTAATAAAAAGGCATTAAGGTGGATGCGATTAATCATTTCTGGTCGAGTCAGTGCCTCCCAAGTGGATATTATCTTAACAAGGAGGAAGAGACTCCCTAATAGATACATTTAGGTGGTGTGAGCATTACACATTTGTGTGGATACATATGGGAGAAGGGTGGTAGTGTACCCCTAGAAGTTCTGGAGATAGATGAGGGAGATTTGTTCCTAGATGTCGAAATCGATCTGGATTTCAAACAACTATAAGGTGGTTTATCGAAAAGAGGTATCATATGAGGTTGTTGTTTGGCCCCCTATATTATCTTCTCAATTAATCTTGGATTCAAGAGGAAGTGAATAGTTTGAGAGGTATATGATGTAATGGTACAGAACCTCTTGGTCCATTACCATTCCAAATTTCTGGTGTTTGGGGTATCCTGGGGACCATCAGTGACTCATTAATTAGTTATAAAAAAACTCAGTCCCACCAAACGGGTCCATTGATATGGTTGAAACGTCATGGTCACACACCACATCGGTGACTCCAGTTATTGTCTTTCACTAAACTGGTGGTACCGTTAAGGTGTCACCATTACAGTGTCTCACCGAATGGTGTCCGACCATTTGCCAAATTTTTTCCTTATTTCCCACGTTTTTTCAATTCTCCCCTAGTAACATATATTTTGACATAATAGTGTTTCAATTCCATTTTCAATGATATTTATATCAATTAAAATATGTTTTAAACCTCCAAGAGTCTGGTGACCCTTTAGTTACTAATATGTCTGCCCAGTTTCCTCGGTTTCACACTTTTCCCTATGCTTTCTAGATTCTACCATGTCACATGGGTTTTCTCTTTTTATATGATATCTATAAACTCATAACAATTATATACACCATCTCTAAATACAATTATTAAATAACAAGTAATCATGTCATGTGAAACCTCCCAACTGCATGGTCAAGCCATGATATGAGATACTCTTTTCATAAGGCTGTTATGTTCCCAAATTAATCCCTATTTTACCTACTTTGAAGATGAATTATTCACTCGTACATGAGCTTATCCCGCTCATCCTCAAACCCCTCGTGTTTTTCTATTAAGCAAGTCATGAATCATTAGTTCTTGAAACGAGGATAAACCTTCTATCATTGATCATATATATAGGGGTTTTCTTCATCTCTATTTTCTGTGTATAATGTGGGGTTGGTATGATAATGATTCCCAGGGGAAGGATATGAAAACAAACCTTAATGAATATAATAAAGGGTCTTTTAAAAAAGAAGTTTTTTGAATGATGATGATGTTTATGTATTACTTTATCCTCGTTTTCATGATGTGAATTGTATGGGCTTATGACCACTAAATATATTGTCCACATGTGGTCCATTCTTGTGCAATAATTAACCTCTGTTTTCATGATAATCCTGTGAATGAATTGACATTACATGAAAACTGGTTATCCACATAAACTTAGTTGATTAAATTGATTCCCAATGAATAGTAATATTTTTGTGATCTCCATGGTTATCCAAACAGAAAGAATGTACATGATAAATGATGTTGTTAAAACTGAACACTACATTTCTCTATTTTTCTAATAAGAATGGTTGTTCATTTTAATGTTTTTGGGGTGTCTCAAAAGGGTGGATGGAATGTTTTTGTTAAGAAGTTCTAGTCCTATGAATTTTAGGCCATATAGAGAAATTATGTTGGGTTCTGGTTTTGTTCCAGTAATTTGAGGGATCTCACATATCCATTTTCTTGGTGTGACTTTACAAGAGAACTAGATGGGAATGATTAAATATATGATTGGTTATGTTCCTTAAATTGATTTATTGTCTTGTTTATATTCCTCATTGGTGTCCAATCAAGAAGAAATATTTGAAATGAATCACTTGAACATGATAACAATAATGCATACAATGGGGGATAGTTTTGCGGAAATGTGGTGTGATATGGTTATAGTAATTTTGTATTTGTGCATGTAAGGATAGTAACTAGAGTGGTTGTGTATGATATGGTTGTCTATTTTAGAACCCTTAAATTGGGATGAGTGTTTGATTACCGAAATGTCTAATTCATATATAATGTGTTTCTTATACACACCAAACCCATTTTGATCAATTCATTTCAGACACCACAATTTCACGGGGGAGGGTGTCTTCCCATGATTCCAATGACTGGTTGGTTATTATATTTTTTATTATCCCTCTCTATTTTTTCCATAGACTCTACTGGTAGGGTGTGTTTTAGTTGTTGGCCCACGTGTGTGCGAGTAGGTTTTTTCCCATGTGACATCAAGATGAGTCCCGAGTGTCATCAACCGTGGTAGTAATTGTTGTGTCCCATGTGTCTGTAGGAAGGGATGGGTTTGGTTGTAGTGGCCCAGGTGTCAGTGGGCATGATGTTTGGTTGTGATAGCCCATATGTTTTTCCTGGGGTGGCAATGTGACTACAGTGGAACATGTGGGTGAGGATTGAACCACAGGATGTCCAAAATAACTAGTGGGAATGTAGTGCAGTGTACCCAAATACAGATGTGTTATTAATATTACTCTACCTGACTTGAATTATATGGGGAGTCTTCATTGGTGATGATGGGTGGATAGTTTCACATATAGGTGTTTTAGTTATATTTATTTATCATAATGTATTAGAATGCTTCCTTATTTTTTCAGAAGATCTTTTGGTTTTCCCTATTGAGTATTCTTGTGTACTCACCCTACATATATAAAATTGTTTTTAGGTTTTAAGGTGAACATTGACGACCATTCTGGGCCATAGTAGTTTGGGAGTTTAGTGTTGTTTTTGTTGCTTTTCCATTATTTTGGTACATTCCATTGGTTGTCCTTGTACTTTTTATCTATATATTTTATAAATGGAAGTGGGAATAGATTGTTGGGATTTACATTCATTTTTAGATTTTGATATTCATGGGACTTACTCTCTTATCTCCAAATAATGTTATGCAAAAAGGGTAATTCCTACCATATTATGTGTATTTCTATACCCTTGGTGATGGTAACCACTCTAGGGCATATAGAAGGTGGGACTCAAGGTTTATTATCACCCAGTAAATTTCATGACGGAAGTGTTTTGTAGTTTTTTTTTGCCTTCTTGCATCATGCTGAAGGCAGGTCATGACAAAGTAGTGATCAAAATGGTATACATTCTGGGATGTTTCTCGTGGTGTGTGTGAATTAGGAAAAAGTACATTTTAATGGACATGCGTTATCATGTGGGGACATTCATTAATCTAATTACAACTTTGGGAACATGGTTTTTCCCTGGGGTGGGGACCACTTGTCTTTGGGGAAAATCGGGGTACATGGCGGGCTAGGGCCCAATGACCATGTTAAGGTGGTGTGTCTATTCTGTCAGTAGGGCCCAATTGTGAATCATCATATACTCAAAAATCCAAATGGAATACCAATTTTATATAACAAAACTGCTCTATATTTATCACATAAACATAGCATAAATGGATTCATAAGGATCCATTTGGATGGTTGAGTGGATACTGTTATTGTATGAAAAATCAACTAGAGTAAGTTTATGATTTTATCCTCCATTGAAGTCCATTTATCATTTTCTCAACATTTCCTCATTTTTTTATAGTCTGCTCAGATTGGCCATCACTTTGAGGATGATAATCCTTACTAAAGTTCACATCATAATTCTTAACATGTTCAAGGATCTTCCATTACATAGAGGTGAATCATGGAACTTTTTCGGATATAATATATAGTGGTACTCTATGAAACCTTTCCACTTCTATTATATATATCATGGCTATTTGATCCATGGAGAAATAGTCTTGAATTTAAATGATGTGTGCAGTCATTGTACGATGATCCACAACAACCCAGATAGCATTTTTTCCTTTGGATGTATTCAATTGTCTAGTGACAAAGTCTGCGGTGATGTTGTACCATTTCCTTTCTTGTATGTTTAATAGTTGCATCATCTTCTTAGAATTCTAGCTCTCAGCCTTTAGATGATGATATACAAGGCACATTGATGTATACTCAGTGATCTCATTCATCGTGCTATCCTACCAAATATGATCTTGTAGATCTCGATACATATTTTTGTTTCCAAGGTTAATGGTGAAATTAGAACTATATTCCTCATCGAGAACATCATTCATCAACTCTAGATTTGATGGAACACATAGTACAAACCAAAATCATACAATTCCTTCTTAATTAACATTGAAATTTGAGTATTTCCTTTTTCTGATAGTTTCCACTTTCTTCTGAATTCCCACATTATCCTTTTGATCATCCATTAACCTTTATAGAAGATATTTTTGTGGAATTTTTTGTCTTCGGTTTAATGATGTTCACTAATTTATGGTTCCCATGTCGATCTTCATCAAATTTAAGAATATTGGATCGTTTTCAATTCTCATCAATGATTGAATTGATGAGGCCTTATTACATAGAGAATCCACTACCATATTCACATTCCCAAGGTTGTAATAGATTGAGTAGTCATAGAAATTGATCAGCTATTACCGTCATCATTGGCATATGATCAACTCTTTCTGTGCGAATAGATACATGAGGATTCTATGATCCATATCTATTTCACACTTCATGCCAAAGGGATTATTTCACAAAAAAATAAGTGAAATGATTACTATAGAAAACTTCATATCATGTGTTGGATAGATTTCATCATGAACATTCATTTACCTTGAAACATAGGCAATTAATTATTCATTATGAATCAAAACACATCCCAAGCCATTCTTCGAAGCATTACTATATACCACAAAAATTTAACCACTTGTGGGTAGTGTAATCACAGTTGCAATGATAAACCTTCATTTCAACTCCTTGAATCTATATTCACATTAATCAATCCAAACAATCATTAATCCCTTATGAGTTATCTCAGTAATATTATTAGAAAATCGTGAGAAATTTATCACAAACCAATGACACTATCATGATAACTACATGATGCTATGGATATCATTCACCGAAGTCAGAAAAATCCATCACTCAATTGTAGTTCTCATAGAATAATTAACATATATCACATTACTTATGATGATATGAAGAAATAATGAGACATCCTTAAACCAAAAATCACACTTATTCTATTATGCATAAATCTTCTCCTTCCGCATGGTCTCTAGTTTATTTTTTAAATTCACCCCATAAACCTCCATGGTTATGGAGTATATTATAATATCATCAATAATGTCCTCTACAAAAATTTCAATGTAATATCTAAAGACTCTAATCATCGTTTCCATCAAGTCTTTTTGAGTATTAGTGATTCATAAACCCATCATTATGAAATTATAGCACCCATACCTTGTACGAAATGCATTCTTGGTGATATCCTCATTCATCACAATAATTTAGTAATGTCTTGACCACAAATCAACAATGGACAAGTATTGTGTTCCACATAGCTAATATAACAAGTCATAAATCCATAGAAGATGATACTTGTTTTTTTTATTTTTATGAGTTCACAATAATCAATTCAAAGGTGCCTTGGCCCATCTTTGTTCTTGAAGAAGAGGACTTGTTCACCCTAGAGTGAAGCTGTTGTGCATATAAACCATTTATCCATATTCAGCTTTTGTTTTTTCTTCATCTTCTCAAGATTTTTAAAAGAAATACTATATTGACTTTTTGATATTAAAAATTCCCTACGAATAAGATCAATATATAATTTTACATCGCATATAAGAGGAAGACAAGAAAATTTCTTGGGAACGACTTCAATAAATTCCTTCATAATATTCTTGTCTTCAATGATAGTTTCTTCCATAATATAAATCATCCGACCAATATACACGTTCTCAAAGGTTATTAATATTCATGCTTAAGATTATATACTAAATATGATTCATCATCCCCATTGAATATTTATAGAATTGGGGATCAAATAACTATATTGAGAGTGATTTCACTCTCACAGAAATTTAAATAGGCTCTATAAAAGAAATGTCAATCAATTCCATGTATTGAATCAAATTCCAAATATGATGTGGATTTCAAGAAAGTTAATCCAAAACTTATGATAGGGTAGGAGTTATATTCAGGGGTTGCATGGATTTCCCCATTTTGTGTTCTCACCAACATCTTTTATCCATTATTATTTGTGCTTTTGGGATTGTTTTACAATACAATTCGCATATAAAAGAATGTGTAGAATCGTAATCAAAACATAAATTCAGAATTCCATAATTAATAACAAGCGTAACTTTCCGCACATCATTGTCAAGATTCACTTCGGTGGTTGTGATGGAAAAAATCTCTCCATTGCTACTTTGAATGTTTTTGTTTCCCTCAAAAACCATTGGCTTAGGGGACTAGTTTTCAAAGTTCCATGTTTCGTTGAAGTTTATGCAATGAACAATGTGTTGATGGTCTAACGGAGTATTCCTCTCATCTATCTCAACTATATATTTTTCATATCGATAGTTAATGGACATGGACCCTTCTTTTCTACACCAAAATCATTTCTTCGTCTCATTTAGGGAATTTTCGGTGTGTTTATTACCACACCATTGGAATTTTGGGTTTTGGATTTTCATAACAACATTAGATTTATCCATCGGACCACAAATAGTTTTCTCCACCATATGCTTCATATCCACATGAAACCTTTGAGATTCTCTGATCTCTATTTTGACTTTAAGGGCCCATCATACAATTTATTCATAGCTCTCAAAATCAGGGATCCCCAGTGCTTCATGCCGGCTATGTTTTAGCACACCAAAGAAGCTATCAACTTTGAATAACGGGGTAATGAAGAATCCATAGGCATATTTTTCAATCCTTTTAATATTTTCCTTTTATGCCCTTATGAATTATTCATCTTATTTATTGATGGAATGGAAGACCATTTCCATCTTATGTTATAGGGTGAAAGGAAAACATTTATAATTTTTTTTCTTGAAATCATTACATTCCAATGCCTCGATTTCCTCCCCGGGCTTTTATTTTTGATCATTTTCCACCATTGATTAGCTTCACCCTCCATATGATATGCTTATATACAAACCTTCTCTAGTTCATAATATTGAATGATGGATAAGATCTTTTCGATAGAGTTGATCCATTGTTCAGAAAATGTAGGATCAAATTATCCATTAGAAATAGGTTCCCTTTGTCTCATGAAGATCTCAATTACAACTTTTTATTTATTAGGATGGGGGGGTTAACGTTCTACATTACCCTTTTTTTGACTCTAATCATGAGTTCAATAAAATATTATTGTGACAATGTTTGAAATTCCATCTCCCATCAGATTGTGAATTTCACTATAATACTCATCACATTGATATTTGAATCAATTGTTATCTTGAGTCCTCATAATTCTGACCATTGGATACAATAGAAGAAATATTAGGGGTAATAGATAAATGGTAATGAAATGACATAAATGGAAGACTTATAAATTACTTTTATTTCATTAAGTTGTGAATTTATTGGAATCAATCTATGTTATCCATGACTTAATTCCCAAAATATATTAATAGGTTTATTGATTTTCTTAATAATGTTTCTTACTAATCTTATGAATTTTCTAAATCATATCCCCTAGGAGTTTATTAACCATGACTACAGCAAGGCCCCTTGTCGTGTACCAATTCATATTTGAGTCTAGATCAATGTAGATGATTTTGGGTTTTACCCCTAGATAAATATGTGCTAGATCCACCTCTACATGCTCGTATCAAGATAGGGATGTATTTGATTGATAAAACACTTACTCATTACTCACCATAATTAATGGTTGTTTTTAATATACTAATTCTTATCCCTAAGGATTTCACAAGGGTTTTCTAATCCTAATCCGAAAATAACTAAACCTATCCTTTGATACCATCAATAACAACCAAGTTATTTATTACAAACATAAAAATAAGTTATTACATAATATAATATATTGATACATAATAGAAGATTGATATTTCTAGTGTCTGTGAGGATTAGTAACATTAATTAAAAATCTAAAACAGTAAATACACATCATTATTGAATTTATCTTTTACATGACCACACACATTCCTCTGTACTTAGCATTGTATGGGATAACATGAGGACATGCATATGAAAATAGTGAGCTATAAATCCCAATAAGGGAGTAAAAAATGTGTAACATAATGAATATAATAATTGTTTTTAAATAGATATATCAATGAATTATAAGGGGAACATGAACATATGTTCATGATAAAGTATGATTATCATATCATAGAAATGTGGCTTCAGCATTTATCTTGATATTGCCATTAGAAAAAGATCATTGAACTTGGATAATGAGTAAAAGATC
Organism: Viscum album; assembly: GCA_963277665.1. Classification (NCBI taxonomy): domain Eukaryota; kingdom Viridiplantae; phylum Streptophyta; class Magnoliopsida; order Santalales; family Viscaceae; genus Viscum; species Viscum album. Next base: position 915,280,744 of record OY728157.1, read on the forward strand.
ATTTTCCCTGAATTAGCAGGATGAAGCCCTCATTTTACATGACATATCATGGTACTAATCATTTCCCAATGTATTGGAGTGCTATTATGGTGCACCCATCTTAATCATTTCATTTCATGCATAAGTGTGCCACCTGGATAATACAACATGGAATCATTCAACATCATAATTTTTTCCACTATAATGGTATGAAGAATACATAAATGATAATATATAATCAATAATTAAATTTTCATAAAGGTGAATACCCTTGATAGAGAAATAAGAATGTTATACACTACACAATTACTTCAACATGGAAATTCATAGTGCAATTTCGACAACATAACAGTGTGGCATAAGAATTCATTAAAATGGATGATAATATATAAAGGAGTATCTAATAATATTTACATGAAATGAGCAGTAAAGGGACATATTTATACATTTCCCAACATATGTAATGGAATTTAGAAACATAATATAATTGAGTTTTATGAATGTTTAATGAGGTGACAGAAATCCCTTACAAAATTTCAACATGATAATAGGTGTACGTGGGAGGCATTAAGAAGAGTAAAAGAGATATATCAGTATTAAAAAATAAGTGGGTAATTACAGTGGAGGTGATAAATCATACAACAACATTTTCATTTGAAAATTAATTGTCAAAAGAACATAAATAAAAATGGAAAAAAAATGAGAATGGAAGAAATCCCTTATTTGGAAGTGTGATCTCAAAGTCTTGGGAGGAGTTTGAGAGATGCTTATTGGGTTATTTCAGAGAATTGGTAGAGTCTTACATGGTGGGCGGGGGGTTTGGGACGTTCTATAAGGCTATTTAGATAATAAAAGTGTGTTCATGGGATTGTTTATATAGGAAAAGAGAGCGAACTCTTTATTAATTATGTTCTGGACACCACAATTTAAACTAATCAAATACCTAAACCAACCATTGGTTATTTCCCATGATTGTTGAAAAAGGGGAGTAGATATCAATATTTTATTTGGAAAATAGACGAAAATATTAAAATATTAGCCTTTATTTTATGTTGGTGAGCCACACTCTCAAGTAAATCATTTTAAATGTTAAATTGTTTTATATGTCTTGGTGGGTCCACTTAGGAACCATTAATTTAATCAAACCAAAATAAAATGAAATTATATTAATGGTAATACATATATTTGATTAACATAGACATCAATGTATTTTATGAAATCACAATTGGGTAATTATAATTTCATGAATCAAATTATATATTTAAACGGTATTTACTTTTACCTAAAAAAACAACTGTCTTATAAAATTATAAAAAATTCACAGCTGGACAATTTCATCGTCCTGATTCCAAAAATTATATTCACTTTATAAATATAATTTTCTATATATGTTTTTTTCATATTAAAATAAATGCTGACATTTATTCAAAATTCATGGGTTTTAAAAAAAAGTGTTTTTAAACATTCATAAAAATTATAATTAAATTAAAAAAAATACAATCATCTATATATTTAATAAATAGTATTTTAGTAGTAATAATATTATATTAAATTATTATTTATTTCTATAAATCCATTAAATGATCAAAATTGATTTCATAATTGAATATTAACTAAAATTACGATTTGTTCTATAAAAACCACTTACCTAGTAACACTAATGAAATGAATGTATATTCATTATACAAAAAATAAAGCACATTATCATAGTGATAAGTTCTTATTACATAACCCCTTATAAAACCAACACAAGTCATAAGGAAAAGATGTGAAATGGTGAAAGATTCATTGGATGGATAAGATAACATAACATGGGTGGTATTATTTATCAACTAACACTTCTACTGTAGGAGGTTCAATTCAATCGTAACGTGTTGATGCTTGGAATTATCTTCCTAAAGATTGAGGCCAAGTTACAGTACCACTTTTATGATCTTTGATAAATGGGCTTTGAATGGTGGAATTCGACTTGATCAGGCCATCACGTCCTTTTTCTTTGTAAATTGGACTTGTGAAGTCCATATGTTGGTACTAATCATAATATTATAGTTCAATGACAATATTAACAATGGTAATGATTCCTAATGGTATATTAAATTCCAAAAACATAAATCCTAAGAGGTTAACATGTTTTATATATATCCATTTTACTTAATTATACATTTAAATAGATCATGTGTATGTTTAATTAATAAATGTTTGGGTTGTTTCAGTTTATCAAAAGATATTTCATTTTCCATATTATTATAAAACAGATTGTAAAACATTATTAATTGATGTCATTACATAAACAGTCAACAATTCCACCAATTTTTTATCATACATAATATTTCCAATAGAGATCACATGCCAATTTCCTTTATCTTGTCCATGATAGGTTGTTGACGTTGATCGTCAATGATAACCCTTGGATTATGGAATTGGTTAACATAATTCACAATATCCATTCACTTGTAGAATTTAAGTGATTGTAGTTCATTATATGTATCCAATTATCTATTCACTTCATTAGTTATCTTCTTACCATTACATCGACACATAGTTTCCCAATGTCCATCTTTATACAAATAAAAATTAATTTGTCCATTTAAGAAATTAATTACTATTATTTGTTCCATACATTGAGAATTAAGAACCATTGATCTTCTTTTAATGGTTCTTTTTATATTTTAACTTGAACCCCATCTTCTGTTTCATTATAAAAAAATGGGGTCGATCTGTATCCCCAAATTCCATTTCTACCCGAATAGAAAAACAAAAAATATTTTCATATCTACTAATGTATCATATGGATAATGCACTTATAAGATTTTTTTTGATTCCACTGAAGAACCGTTATACATTAAATTATGGTTGGATGATAATTTATCATATATACCTCGCAAGTCTTGTAAATGTTTCCATGTATATACCAATATATTCATAATCCTTTTTATTAATTTCATTGAACTTATTTTACAAACTTGTTTGAAGATTACAATGAAATTTCATACTGAAAAATGTGTTCTTGAACACATCACATTCATGGAATTCAATTTTGTATCCCTACCTCATATTTTTTATTAGAGTCCACCACTGGTCCACATAACCTTATAATGAATAAAACCAAAATGAATTTATCTTGTTCCAAATTCTGAAGGAAAAAAATATTTTTAATGGTGTTTATCAATTTTTTAGTTGATATTGTATCAGAAGGCCCACTAAAAAGAAGGTGAACAGTGGCACATGATAGAATAAATAGAATGTTATACCATAATCTGATCATTTGGACATCTTTAATGGTTATTATATTGTGTAAATATATGCTTAAATTTTTTTTATCCCATGACATTTGGTTTTTTAAGATGAAAATCATTCCCTTTACCCTTACATTGACCATTAACACATTTATTTCTTTTTTTATCAATTTTATAATCCCCAAAAATTGAATGAGAGAAAAAAATCATAATAAGAAAACAACCTAATCAAAAGTAAATGATTTCAATCTCTAAAATATTAGATTTAATGCTATGATAACATTAATTATGATTAAAATTCACAGATTATATCATATAGTTTGAATTATCCATTGGGATATCCCAACACATTCCATTGAACTATCTATAGGGATCTCACAAATGTTTTTTTATGCTAATCTTCAAAGGATAATTTTAGTGTTCCTTTAATACCAACATTGATGTTCTGAAAATACATATATTGATATTGATTCCAATGTTAAGAATATTCATTAAAAAATTTATAAAATCCTTGAGAAAATGATATATGTATAATGTCATCTGAAACTGGTAATCATAATCAACCGGTTCATAACAACTCTACATTGTCTTCCACCCATTCCTTCATTATTGGTCCAATTTATTAATATATCATACTTTATAACCTTCTTCCTAAACTGGGGAATTTAAATCTAATAATGATTGATTTAATATTATTTTCAAGTATAAATAAGGTGTATATCAAATATATGAGTATCATAAACATTATAATATAATATTTGGAAATAATATCTTTTATATTAAAGATAATGAGATCATGTCATGGGATTTATCATAAATGTAAACTATGAATCAGTGAACATATTACTAAAATTCACAATAGAAGACATGGAATTTTTGGAATACCCATAAGCATAGAAAATCACATCATATTAGTCAAGGATCATTCCAAATACCTTTGTAGTCAACAATGTTAATTATGTAACTGAGCTCACACTTCGTTTGAGCGTTGAAAAACTAAACATATATCATTTTCACTTCCATGACTATCTATGTCATGAAATATAAATATATACCAAATTAATAGGATGGATATTTAGGTTCAACCAAACTAATTACTAAAACATTTTTACATGTTCCACAAAAACATAAATCATTCATCATCACATAGCCAATGGAAATAAATTGGTTTCTTAAAAAACATTCTTTCCTATGATAATTCATATAAAACAAATGGATTTGATAAATATCATTACATAAATATAATCTATGAAAATATATGGATAATAATAATAATATACATTAAAAATAAACCTATTGAATAATTATATATTATATGGAATATAAATTTCATAGAACTATTAAAATAAATTCTTAGGGAAAATATACTTTATTCACCAAAATTTATTTATTTTCTCAATACAATGAGATATATAAAATGAAAAGATTTTATTTCATAATAAAAATGAAATCATGTAATGTAATTTCATGGAAATAAGGCATTATGAAAATCTAAAAATATGTTCATGTTTAATCAGTTAAATGAAATCATTATACTCGTACATTTTTCCTAATGTCAAAACGTACATCATATCAAAAATTAAGACATAGTATTTTCAAACGATTTAATACTATTTCACAGTTGGGTAAAATTGAAATTAATTTTTTTTATGGTTAGAAAATATATTTTGAAATAAATACTTGGGATACATTGAAATAGATTATAAATATGTCATAGAAAATACATACATATATACAATCTCAAATAATAATGATATTGTGAAATTTTCCTTTTACCTTAGGTCTGGTATCCTGTGTATGTATCTAAACATCCTAAATAATGATTTAAATAATTACATTGTCTTATTCCAAAATTATTAATAAATTTAATAAATTATATATTATTATATTATCATCTAGTTGATAACATTTCATTATTAATCATTTTTAATATATCAAAGTCTTCATTTCCTTATTTATGCTTTTTGAATAAGATATGATTATTCCTCATAAGTTATTGTTATATCATTTCAAAATTGATATTAATATGATATATATATTATTAAATAATTCTATACATTTATGAATTAAGGGATGTCATGTATAATGAATCACAATGCATCCTGTAGATAGTATGTCGTACACATGCACATGCGTTGATATAATTCCTATAATAATGAGATTATATTAAAGTATATTGAATATATTTTCTACCATATAAAATAAATTGTTATAATAATCACATATAGATATTAAATCCATCATTATATCTATCCTAGTAGTGTTGTAGTGGAAAACACATTACAACATGACATGGAGACGATACGTCGTATGTATCCACATGGGGTGATTTCCTTATTCAGATGACAGATGAAATGGTTAAAATGTTTTTACATAACCTTAATAACATATCACTATATATAAGATATTATATTTCTTATTTAATATTGTAAACAATTAAGGATGAGGAATATGTAGATGAATATGATCGTGAGGGAGTCTGTAAAAGAGAGTACCTCTTTTTCGTCGAGCTCCCCCAAGATATCCTCTTATGTGCACTAAAGTTTGTATTCTAAGAAGACCAGCTCCTCTAGAATATGGATAGATAATTATATAAGGGAAATGGGCCTTATATATAATATCATGAAGGCTAAAGCGTTTATGATTAAATTAAGGTGGATGTGCCCTTTTATAATAGAAGTGTGGGCCCCCTATGAAATCTCCAAAATATGAATTTATAATAAAATCAAATCCCATAAAAACCCACCAAAATAACTTCTTTTCAAAGATGAGATAATATAAGGTTATAATATCATCAACCAATAAATTTTTGACATGTAATAACTTTATTTTAAATCTTATTATATCGTTTTACCCTTAATTATTCTCTTTTATTTATAACTAACGTAAATTTTTTATTATTTAAATATTTTTAATGTAACTTATTGGATGATAATTATTGCATAATATAAAAATATATAACTTTTTAGTGTAGAAAAATTATTATTATAGATTTTTTAAATATATATTATGATTTTCAAATAATTCAACCAAAAAATATATTGGAAAAATATTAGAACTGTCAATTTTGACACTATTCATTTAATTGATTTTTTAAATATAATGATAAGATGTTCAACTAGAATCAAATATTTTATAATATAACTATGGGGTAATGGTCATCTTTAATTTTCATTCGAAATATTTTTATCTCAAATTATAAATATTCTAAAATTTGTAATAACATTTTGTTTTATATTTCGCTTTAAAATATAATCACAACTCCACTTTTGTGTAATTATTTAATACTTATATTTGTTAAAGAGGTATTAAAAATAAAATACTATGATGAAGTTAAATATATCTGAATTATGAATAATACCTTTAGTCAAATATATATCTTCTAGAAAATACATCATTAAAAATAATATACATATTAAAACATGAATGTGACATATTTAATATAACTATATATAAAATAAAATCAGTGCTATAATCTCTTCGATAAGGCTCCAAAGGGTAAAAAAATCGACCTTTATTTGATTATGGATGAGATATACTTCACCAATATGATTCAATTGATTTTTTGTTTCTTTAAAGGGATGTTATCATTTTAATAAAAGATAGTATATGGATGTTTCATTATTTAAATAATTCAATCACCATAAATTTATAAACCATTATGGAAATTATTTATATTATAAAAATATAAAATAAATATCCATTATAAAGAGATTTATTATTGCATTCAAATATGAATTTACAATTCGATTTATCTACTTTATTACATTATATTAAAAATTATTTATTTATCCAAATCTGAGAAAGTAATATTTTTCTTTACCTAAAATTGAAAATATGAAATTCCATAATATCCTCCATTTTGTTTTAAAATGATATTATTTTGACCAAAGTATGGTTTGGGTAAAAAATTAATTATCCAGTCATATTAGGAAAAGTGTTATGGTAATTTTATAATATAATATTCAACCTTAATTATCCAATTTACTTTATTACCATATTAAAAAAAATTATTGAAGTTACTATTCATAATGATAAGAAAAATAAAAAAATGATGTTAACATAATTTAGACCAAATGATTCCAAATATAGAATAAATTTTCAAAAATATAAAAAATTCAATTAATTATTTATTATTCATCTTCTTCTCAAAATGAAATACATTTATTTAAACATTAAAACATTACAATATATTGAAATGTAATTTATATAAAAAGTCATGGTAATATTAATTACAATAAAATAAATTATATTTAATTATAAAATTATATTATATTTATATACAAAAAAAAGTAATAATAAATTTTTAACATATATATTATCTATAAGAAAAAATTTATTTTTAATTAATGTTTAATTAATTGTATTATTTATCAAAATATGACTCTTATCAGAATAATATCAAAATTCAAAAAAAAATAACATTTTTATCACCAATAAAATTAAAAAGTGTATTTTATTAAATATAATATAATATATTATCAAAAACTAATATTAAATTGGCTGAACAATAAAAAGGTGGAAAAACTATATTTTTTAAAAAAATACTTATTTTATCCTAAAATGCAATGCGTTATTATATCATGTTTACAATACATAAAAGATAGATTGTAAAAATTATATTAAATATATTAAATATTTATTACATTAATAAAACCCACATTGTGTGAAATATTATTTTATAAAAAATCTTATTATTATTAAAATAGTATTTTTTCATCAGAAAAATAATTCCTTCTTTTAAAAAAATTTTATTTACATTTACAATTAATTTTTCATGTATAAGTAAATAATATTTTCCAAACATAGTAAATATTGATCATACCTCCATTAAAATGGCTATGTTGTAAGGTAACATAATAATATTTTGTTTTTCTATTAAACACAGGCATGGGTGAAATTTTATGTTACATAAGCCATGTAGAGTTTTTCATATGTCATAAACTAAGATAGTCTTAGATGTAGTTTAATAGGATATTAGTGTTATGAACAACATTATACATCAATTAAATTAATAAAATTATAATTAGATAAATAAATAAAATAAAATAATCAAATCAATCTTATTAAAATCTCAGGGTGTTACTTTGCCTCAGTAAAAAAGGCTAACCTTGATGTAAGAGACTGATCAAGAAATGTGGACACTCCCAATTTGTCAAATGTTGGATATGAATATATATTTTCAATGAATAAAATTCTGAATTAAAAATATGTTGGTTCAACTAATATGTAGGATGTTCTACCAATACACCAAACTGTGAAGTCAGACGTATTGTTGGGGGCACACTCATGGTAGGGAAAACATTGATGAAGCTAGATTTTCTTCAAATCCATGAAAAATGAAAAGAAATTATTAAGTGAATTTGGAAATAATGTTAAGCCATTTTGAATTATAAAAAATTATTATGGCCTCTCTATTTAAATTTTTAAGATTATCAACAACAGGAAAGGTTAATACTCGGGCAATTCTGTGTGTCATTACTCGTATCACTTTTGAGGTTCTATCTTCACGAAATAGAGATGATGAAGTATGTAATGATTATGCACATGCTATAAAACCATTAAAGGATAATAGAAAAGAGAAGTTATTGGATGATGGAGGTGGCCTATGGTTGTAGACTAAAACATTGAGAAAGGCATGACATCCACACTGTCGGGGTTCATGTGTTCCTCATCACAGCATGGGTATCCAATATCGAGATTTATTTTTTCCATAAATCTCTTTATTATTTTTCAATTGAACATAATTTGTTATTAATGTAATTTTTCTCTCATTTTTACCACATAAATTCAATCGGAGAGTCCCTCAAAACTCATACATTAAAAAAATTAACAACTACATCACATATTTATTCAAGATTAATGAGTTGGTATCTACCGCATGACCAAAAGGCTGATGTGTATGAGAGGGGGAGCGATGCAAGATCTTCTATCTCTAGAATCGCGGACACCTAGGGTTTTCATAACCCTGTTCTCCCGACTCCGATCTCATGGCGGATTCATATCTTCTTCCTGGATGTTTTAATTCATACTTTTCCTCTACCGGGGACAAAGAAGGCGATGCGTAGAAGGAAGAAATTCCGAGAACACATAAACCCATATCCTTCCTTGATGCGTTAAAAGGCATGGAGTTATGCTCGGAAATCGCGAAGAAATAACCCTTCTGCATGAAGTTGGATGATGGCCGACTCATTGTGGAGGCGGATCTAGAAGCTTTGAAGCAACATTAACAAATTTTTAAACTTTCGGTGCTGGGATGAATTTATTACCTGAAAGCTGACAAGACATGGCCAGCGTCGGAACTCAAATCGAGAATCTCGCACGTATGGGGCTTCAATTACTGGAAACTTGTTCTGATTCGTCGTGGCTATTTCCATATTCTCCTCAGCTCACAAGAGGAGCTTGATCGAGTCTGGAGTACTAGCCATATTCAGCTGAAACCGGGGCTCCTTCGTATATAAGAATGGGATGTTTCTTTTAATCCTCATACTCACAGAAACATATCGGCTCAGATATGGGTACGCTTTCATGGTTTGAATTTATTCTTTTGGCACCCTAAAATCTTAAATGACATCTCCTCTTGCATCGTAACTCCTCTGAAAATTGATCATCGGACGGTTAAGGCTGAGCTCGAACTTTACGAAATGGTGATGGTTGAAGTTGATCTACAGAATAAACTTCCTGATTAAATTTCTTTTATCCCAAATGACTACAAATCTGAGGTTTGGCTAGAGTAGGAATGGAATCCACCTTTCTGTGATCTCTGTAAAATCGTCTTCCATACACTTATGAATTGCCGTGTGATGAAGGCGCGATCTCGTGATAAACAGCCAAGAGAGGATGGGTGGACTCAAGTTCGACGAAATAGAAGAGACCAACCATCATCGATGGAATGCAAGAATGTCCCATGAAAAAGGCGGAGAAATGGGTTAGAAAACTACCGCATATGGCAGAGTCCTCGGGTATCAAGTGGTCCGATCTGGTTGAGGAAGAAGATGCAGCGCCTTTGGCCGAGAATCCTCGTGATTGCTCGCAGCCTCGGAACAGTAATGACACTAGCTGCGCCTTAGGCGATGACATTGCTGTTCTGGAAAATACAAATAGAATGCACTCAGACTATGAAGTAGTTGACTTGGAACTGAATATGAAACCATCTGCTATGTCTGATGAGCGCCAGGACATGAAGCAGGGTGAGACACAGGTTGTCAGCAATGCTCTTGAGGGAATCCTGACCGAGTTTTACAAGGTAAATGAGGTTGCAGGCATCGGTTACCCAATTGCAGGTACCCCTTTACCCCCTAGCACTACTAACATGGATCCTTTAATGCCAGTGGGATCACTTGCTAGTTCCATGGTTCAACTAACAGAACCAAAAGCCCAATTTTAACAACCAGTTTCTCATTCAACGGAGTTCGTGTTACATTCAGACTCCAACTCCAACAATTCAATTTTTGTTTCCTCAGAGCAGGTGCGGGCAGATTCTATGACAGTCTTAAATGATCAAGCAGTGGCAGTGAACACAATAACTTCCCCAGAAATCACCCATGAGGCCCTCGCACCTCCTCAGACTCAAAAAGACTTCTTAATGCCTCACTTGACTACAAATCCTATTGCTGATGCTTTGTCAAATGACTCCATTTTGCATACTAAGAAAAAGAAGTGTACGAAACTCAACTTGTCACCCTCTCATGGACCTAGAAGGTTAGCAAGGAATAAGGGCTCGAGCGAATAAAAAAAAGGGAGATCTAGCTCCAAACGCAGGTTTAAATGAATTGTCTATTTTGGAACTGTCAGGGTTTAGCCAACTCTGACACTTTGATTGTCCTTAAAAGATTAATTTCAACTCATAAATAAAATCTTTTTGCCATTGCTGAACCAAAAATCAATGTTTCTTCAAAACACTTGCATTTGTTCCCTTTAGGTTATAATTTCCTTGATGCTTGCAAGGATGGTTCTTCCAAAGACTCTCTCTGGATCTTTTGTCATTCTTCGCTGCAGTCTATCAATGTTGTAAAAACCTCTACTCAAATGTCTACTTGTACCTTATCTTTTGCTGGTATTCAGTTAGTTTGCACTATGGTTTATGCTAAAAATAGATATCAAGATCGTAGACCCCTTTGGAATGACATTCGATACCTTTCTACTTCTATACAGGATCCTTGGATTGTGATCGGGGATTTTAATTCCATTATCCTCCCAGGGGAGAAGATTGGAACGTCAGACTCGAACATCTCCTCTAGAGAATTCAAAGCTACCATTGGGGATTGTAATATTATTGAAATTACTCTTTCTGGTGCGAAGTATACTTGGTATAGGAAGTTCCTCAATAGAATAGTTGCCAGTAAACTTGACAGAGCCTTCACTAACATTAATGGCCTTGATAAATGGGATTCCATTTCTAGCATTACCTTACCCAAGATCAACTCGGATCACCATCCTGTTCTTGTCATCCTTCTTTCCAAGGGCTCTTTTTCTCCCCTCCCCTTTAAATTTAATAATGCTTGGGCTATACTCCCAGAATGTACTAACTTGATTAAAGACTTCTGGGATGGCATGAGGAATCAAAAAGATACTTTTTCCTGCATTGCTAAATTAAAACTTCTCAAACAGCAACTCAAGAGATGGTGCCTAACTAGAACTAAACAACTTGACACGGACATTCCCTCTTTGGAGACCAATATCAGTAGTATGCCGAGCTCCAATTCCTACTCTGATTTTTCCATTACCTCTCAAGAGGAAACTTCCATTTCCTTGAAGCTTAACTCTCTTCTGAAACGCAATGATAACATGAGAAAACAGATTTTTAAAACCAAATGGCTTTCATATGGAGATAGAAATACAAAATTTAACAATTCTCTTCAAAGAATCAGAAAAATCTGTATATCCCTCAACTTCCTCAGGGTGGATGACATTATCCTTGACACAAAGGATGCCATTGCGAATCATTTTGTTGATTATTATAAAAATCTTTTTAATGGTCCGATGATGTGTTAAGATCTTCTTCCTGACATCATCCATAATTTGGTCACGATTGAGGATAATAATCATCACTTAAGCAATCCTATGGACCATGAAATCAAAGCCACTGTTTTCAGTCTTAATCATGATAGTGCCCTGGGTCCTGATGGTTTTAACAATATTTTTTTCCAGTAGTACTAGGATCTCATCCAATTGGACGTTTGTAATCTTGTTAAATATTTCTTCTCCAATGGTGTTCTTCCTCATGGGATTAATGCCCAATTCCTCACCCTTATTCTTAAAGTGGAAAATTCTGCTGAGATTAATCTCTTCTGCCCTACTGCTCTCATCAACACTCTCTATAAAGTGATTTCTAAGCTGATTGCCAATAGGCTCACTCTCATTACAAACAGAATTGTTTCTTGGAACCAATTCGGTTTTATCAAAGGGAGAACCATTAAATCTTGTATCTGCCTTGCCTCGGAATGTACTAATCTGCTGAACAAAGTCACTAGAGGAGGAATTGTAGCCATTAAGCTTGACATCAGGAAAGCTTTCGACACAATGGACTGGAACTTTATTCTAAAGGTTCTCAAATGCTTTGGGTTTAATGACTCTTTTATTAACTTGATCCGTACCTTACTTGGCTCTACTACCATATCAGTGCTAGTCAATGGGTCTCCTAAAGGTTACTTCAAATGCTCCAAAGGGTTTAGGCAAGGTGACCCCCTTTCTGCCATTCTTTTTGCTATTACTGAGGATTACTTAAGTATACTTCTAACATGCCTTGTTAATCAAAACAAAATTAATCATATCCAGGCTTCGAGAAATAATAATGTTCATACTCATCTTTTATATGATGACGATATTATCTTATTCTTAAAGGGTGATATGAGGAACAGTCGAATCCTCAATGGTGCGCTGGAACATTATGAGGATGTTTCGGGACAAGCGATTGGTTGGAATAAATCTTTTGTTTTCTTTGGAAAAAACTTCAACTCCAATAGAAAAAATCATATCATTGACTACCTAGGAATAAAAGAAGTCTCCTTCCCCTTCACTTATCTTGGGGTCCCTATCTTCTGGGGGAGACCTAAATCCATCTATTTTCACGAGATTATTGACCAATTTGTCAATCAATTATCTTCTTGGAAGGGCAAATCTCTCTGTATGGCAGGTAGAGTCTTCCTTTTTAAGTCAACTATTGTTTCCAAGATGGTTTACTCAATTATGGTCTATAGCTGGCCCACCATCCTTCTTAAAAAAATCAACGCTTGCATCAAAATTTTTGTCTGGATAGGCAGTACGATTGAAAGAAAGCTTGTCACCATACCCTGGTCCACTTGTTGTAATCCTCTGGATAAAGGTGGCCTTGGTATCAAGAATCTTACGCTTTTTAATGAATCTTTACAAGTTATAATGACTTGGAACCCGATTCACTGCAACTCTGACTCCTTAGTCTTTCTTAAGAAGATATTTGTTACCAAACTTCGAAATGGTAACCTGGGCTACATCACTTCTTCTATATGGCCTTCAATTAGACTCTCTTTTATCAAAATCATGAATAATTCTAGGTGGATTGTTAGTGCTGATTCCTCCTTGAATTTTTGGATAGATAACTGGACTGGTATTCCTTTAATCTCTATGCTTATGCCCACCACTCTTCTTGAGAACACCACTTCCACTATAAGAGAGGTTGTAAACTCTAATGAAATCACCCTTCCGGACAATATCAGGAACATTATTGGAAACTATTATTTCTCTAACACTGATGATTTTCTTATCTAGGAACCTGCTTCTAATGGTGTCCTTGATTCGAAACGTTTCTACAGTAAAATTTTTAATGATTTTGTCTCTAATCTTGATTGGTTGAAAACTTTTAACAAGCCTTGGATTAGGCCCTCGCGCCTCACCCTCATTTGGCGAGTTGGGAATAATAGAGTCCCTACTGATATATGCCTTCAAACTTTTGGGATTTCTCTATGTTCTAAATCTTATATATGCAATCAACACCGTGAGGATGCTAACCACCTGTTTTTGTCTTGTGCTATAGGTGCAGCTCTCTGGAATTATATTTCTAACATTTTTGGTTGCAGATGGACTCTCCCTAGAACTATAAACTCTCAACTCCAAAAATGTGTGAATGGGGATTTTTCCAAACAAATCAGGAACCTCTATTTGGCTACGGTGGCAGAGCTTTTACATGTGATCTGGTTTGGCCGTAATAATTTTATTCATAATAACTTCTCTTTCAATCTCAATGCAGGTAAAATATGTATTCTTACTCCCATCAAGGATGCCGCCTTGCTTCAGAAGGATCATTGTGACAATTCTGTTGGTGATTTCGAGATCATTCGCCACATTCGGATTGCGGGGTCCTATAGACAACCTCGACGTACCTTTGAGGTCTTCTGGCAAGCCCCGTTTCCAGGTTGGATCAAAGTAAATGTTGACGGAGCTTCTAGGGGTAACCCGGGACCGGCAGGATGTGGCTCCATTTTCAGAGACTTTCTTGGCAGATGCCTTGGATGCTTCTTCATAGGATGCGGTACGGCTTCGGCCTTGGAAGCTGAAATGTTGGGTGTCATACATGCTGTGGATTATGCCTAGAAAAAAGGATGGAACAAGATCTGGATTTAATGCGACTCTACCACTGTGGTCCAAGCTATCTAGAAAGGGGTGGTGCACATCTGATGGCCACTTACATCTAGATGGATGTAATGCCTTACCTTGCTTGCAGATCTCTCCTACATTGCAACACATGTCTTCCATGAAGCAAACATGGTTGCAAATAGTCTAGCCAATATAGGAGTCAATCAGGACATTACCTGGTTGGATGTTTTGCCTGATGACTCGATTCCTCACTATGAGAAAGATTGTAATAAGTCTCCCTCCTTCAGATTGTTGTAACCTCCTTTCTTTCTTTCATTAATAAATTGTGCCTGGGTCTTTGACCGAGGCTCCACTTTTCAAAAAAAAAACATATTTATTCAATAATTAAGTAATCACATCAAATCATTAATTTAATCAAATAATTAACTAATCACATCACATCCATTAGTTTACTCAACAATTATCCAATACAATCAGTAATAATAATTAATTCCACAATTAATTAATCACATCAGCAACATAAATTATATAAAAATTTAATTAATCAGGTCTGTTCTTTTTGTTAATTTATCAAAAAACTATCGATATTAATAACATTAATTGACTAATTTTTTTTAGTCAAATCAATGATAATAAATATTTAATAAATGATTAATAAAATTCATCACATTAATCAATTAATTAATTAAATAATCACAATCATTGATATAAATACACTCTGATATAATTCAGTAATTAATTATTCCCAATTAAAATTCATGATAAGAAATTAATTAATAGATTAATTAATATTTTCAATTTATCAATTCAATTTCTAAACAACCCATATTAATTAATTTAATAATTAACTAATCCAAATCCTTCAATTTCAACATAAAAAATACCAATGATTTAATTATACAAGAAATTTATCTAAAACATTTAATTATATTAATAAAATACTCATTAATTAATTAATAAATTAATTATTCCAACTCAAAAATCATAACATCACATCAATTAATTAGTTCAGAAATTAATTAATCCAAAAAAAAAATTCATTAATCAATATCACAGTAAATTGATCACATTTAATCTATTTAATTTTTTTACCATTTATTTGTTCTAAATATTTTTATTAATTAATTAAAAAATTTATTAAACTAACTCAATTACTTCCATTAATTCATAAATTAATTTTTCACATCAATTCTATTAAATAATTCCATATTTAATTAACCGCATTCAATACCATCCATTAAATAACTAATTAATTATTCACATTAATTCCTATTAATTAATTTTAGAAGTAATTAATTATATCACATCCCTTCAATAAAATCACTTATTAAATGTCTATGTCAATTAAATTGGTTATTTCATTTTATGAATCTAATTAAGCCTGTTATATATTTCAAAAATTAAATAATCAAAATACTATAATTAACTAATTGATAAAGTAATTAATAACATTAATCACATTATTTTATTCATAAATTAAATAATCAAATTACTCCATTAATAAAATCATCAATTATTTAATCCAAACTAAAACATTATATAAACCAAATAAATTCCTCAATTAATAATTCTATTTAAATATATTAAATATCATCAATTAATTCATTAATTAACTCCTCCAATTTAATGAATTCATTATCCCAGTTAAATAATTAATTAATTGTTCAACATTAATGTAATTACTAATTTAACAATTAGTTTAACACATCAATATATTTAATTATTTCCCCAATTATTTAGGCACACCAAAAGAATCGTTTAATTATTCAATAAATTAATCGGTAACCATAAACTCAATATCCTATAATTAATTAATCAAATATTTATCTAATTCAATTCCAATATCTCATAATTAATTTAACAATTAGGTATTCATGATCTATGAACCCAATATCCCCATTTCACATTTCCATAAATTATTTTATTCACAAAAATAATTATTTTCACAAGGACCACAATTTCAAATAATTTAATAGAAAAAAACAATTAAATACAAATAATTATAATTAAGACGATGATATTTTAATTTTAAACTACTAACATCAATAATAGTAATGAATAATCACCAATGGATAACCTAAATTTCAAGGGAACAACTGAAATACAGAGGATGAACATGATATATATCTTATTCTTATATCCAAAATATAATGAATCAAGATTCATCTTTCTTAGATATAGATACACAATACTATATCTAGATCGCCGAAATTTGGATCATGATAAAATAATACAGGGGGAAACATCCTTATGGGAAGAGATAAGAATGGTGGACGAACTGGAAAACAATTGAGATTGAAATATCATACCATAGGAGATGTATATCTAAAATCCAGGGTTCTAGTTTTTATGAACAATATTTTTGTGCCTAAAGATTTCATCATAGAGACTTTAATAACTAGATAATTTTTTTGGGGTGAGTTGGGGTTGAAAATGGGATAAATATGGGGATTAGGAAATTAAATTCTATTTTTTGGTTAAATTATATTCCTCCACATAGTTTTCAAGGATGGTAAATAAAATATCCCCAAACAATGATCTTATTCTATATTGGGTTGCATAGTTTCTACAATTAGGATTCACAGTTTGTCCAATAGTGCTCTAGCTATGAAAATCCCCTCTTCTAAGTTTCACATAGATAACTGAGCCAAGGTCTATTATTTCAAAAAAAATATGTGTCCACCATGAACCACAATATTAATAGGCATTTGTTCCATATTGATAACATCATCCATAAACATTTTATTGGATACCATCCACCTTACACCTCTAAATATATTGTTTCAAAAGTGAAAAATATAATTTTTTCCAAATCCAAACAAACCATATTTTGGTAACTATGTGTAAATGATGATGAGTATGTGTATATTTTGTATTATTTTATTATACGGGATGTGATCATTTGAGAATACAACTAAAATATGAATACATCGGTGAATAACACCAAAACATCTCTTTCATTGTTGTTACATACCATAATGTGAACACATTAACATTCCAAATATGTCGTGGTTTCTTTTTTGCCAAAATCTCACAATACGATCCAAAACCGAATAGTCTCACAAACAAAGTACAAATGAGTTCCAATACTTTGAAATTCTCAGAAAACCAACAACCTACATCATGTAACAATTATAAAAAAGTATTTTCATTTTTATCCATTATCACACTTAACAAGAGGGTTTT
This sequence comes from Viscum album, assembly GCA_963277665.1. Classification (NCBI taxonomy): domain Eukaryota; kingdom Viridiplantae; phylum Streptophyta; class Magnoliopsida; order Santalales; family Viscaceae; genus Viscum; species Viscum album. Next base: position 915,298,716 of record OY728157.1, read on the forward strand.
TCAAAAAACCATAACTAGTATTTCCCCATTTTCCTAAAACTCATTTAAAACAAATGCACTATCACTGCCCTTAATCATAATACATCATGGTACTAGTTCACAATGGTATAATAATTCTATTCATTTAATATTATCAATTGATAGACATTTATTGTAATCTAAAATAATTTTACAATCTTTCTCTATTACACATTAAGCATTATTTTGAATTAAATATCACATGAAAGGAAAAATTGTTCATGTTCAAAAATTCATACAAAACTTATTATCCATGCATTCCTAAAATGATATATATCATTATATAATATTATGTCCCTAGATTGATTCAAGAGAACTCAAATATCAAGACATAATAATCCACTTATAAATTATAAGAAAGTCTCAGAAACAAAAATCACATCACATAACATGTGCATCACCCATGGTGAAATAATATTCAATGGTAATATGAAATGGAAATAAAAAATCAATTGATCCCAGGGTACATGAGGTATCCCTTGTACATAGGGTAGCTACCCACATAAACAATATCATAAATAGGGATTTGATCTAACTAGACTCTTGTATAACTTCTATTAAAAACAAGTCAAAATAAATGAAAATGAAAACCTCCTTTGATACCACATTGTAACACCATGACTGGGATTTCACACAACGATGCGCCAATATGTTTGGTCACATGACTGGAGGCATGCCTTCTGGTAAACCAAAATCTAATTACTAGAATATAGGGTCTAACATATACTATGGGGAGAATATACCATTTTTCTTCATTATAATACACCATATGAACAATAATGAAATAATGGAAATCATAAAAAATAAAAAGATTATTACTATATCTAAAAGAGACCAAAACAGAAAATACATTTTCAAAACAGAATGGTAGATATGCCATGCCAATTCTTGTGCTGAAAATCATAATGAATATCCCAATGTGAAGAGACATACAACTACAAAGAGAGTCCCAAACCATGTATAGTTTCCTCATCCATAATCCATCCCAACACATCCTCTAAAAATATGATTTTTTCCATTATCATATTATTCTATAATTAAATCTATTCGGTTACTAACTCTACAAACCGAGTATAATGTGAATAAAACTAAATATTATTAAAAAAAGTCTAAAACAATATCTAGTCAAAAGTAAAATTAATGCTTTTTTAAATATAAATTATCTCATATTATATGAAAACATTTATCACATTATTAGTCAATAATTATTTTACCCTATATTGCATTGGTTTCCCGAGAAAACCCAAACCTCATAACCCACATCAACCCATGTTGGAGTCTTATTCATGTCCCATATTCAATTTTAATTTCATTATAATACATGCGACTTCATTAACATTTTTATTTTAGTTCGTTATTAAGGATACATAGAAACATAGTCCAAATCTAATATTTTGGGTGTAGAATGTCATTTCTAGGACCATGTGAGTATTTTTAAGTATCATTCCCTTTTAAACCATTTATAATTATTGAGTGTAAAAGTCCTTTTCTATCACCCTTCTTGTAATTATTCATATATATTATGCTTGTAAAAGGTCATCCAAGAATCCATTTTCTAATTCATACAAATGATTAATAGGTGTTGAACACCATTCCTATAATCACATTCCTCAAACATAAATATGTGTCATGGGTGTAGAATTCCAGTTCTAGAACCCCATTTCTAATGCATTTATATATATAGTAATATATCACATTATCATTTCTGTCCCATTATCATATGTTTTCCCATTAGAATTTTCATGCGACCATTTATTTTTGTGTATGTGAATGACCATGTTAGTATTTACCAATTCATAATTAATTCCACAATTATTTAACTAGTTAAAATCTATTTCTAATTCCATAATTAGTTATTCACATCAAAATCATCAATTAATTCTTCAATTTATTGAGCGCAAAAGTTCTATTAATTAATTCAACAGTAAATTAATCATGAAAACTCAATTCGTTAATCCAATGAATAAATATTCACATCACTTACATAAGTTAAATAAAAAATTATCTAATCACATTAATAACATTAATTAATTCAAAAAAAATTAATCACATAAACGATATTAATTATTTTAACAATTAATTAACCACTTCAATTACTTTAGTTTGTTCAACAATTAATTAATCACATTGATGAAAATATTATTTAAACAATTAATTAATCCCAACACACAGATGAATTTAATCAATAGAAAATTAATCGAATTTATTCCATTAATTAATTAAAAAATTAAGATATTGTTATAATGGATTTAAATACTCCCTTAATTATTTCATTAATTAATTATTCCAAATTCACACTCACAATGTCAAAATATATAATTAGTCCAATTTTATCAATTCAATTTACCAATATTACGTAATAATTAATTTAATAATAAATTAATCCAATTCATTCAATTACACCAACATAATAATCCCGAATAATTAATTCTCCTATTTATTAATCTAATATATTAAATTGCAATAACACAACAATCCCAATAAATTAATTCAGAAATAAATTAATCCAACTCAATAATCATAACATAACATACAATAGTTTAATAACCAATTAATTAATCCAAATAATTTCATTAATTAATTACACAATTAATTAATCACATTCAATCCCTCCATTTTATTCAACAATTAATTATTAACATGATTTTTAGATATTAATTCCATAAATAATTATTCTTTTTCGTTCCCTTTTGTTAAATCAAAAATTAATTTTTAACATCCATTACATTAACTAATTTGACATATAATTAATCACATTCAAATTCCTCAACTAAATCACTATGAAAATTTTATCATCTATTTCCGTTAAATAATTTCTCAATTAATTAACTTAACTGAATCACATCAATTAATTCTCCAAGTAATTTTTCATTTCAATACCCTTAACTAGTTATATTAATTAATACTGTTAATCCATTTATAGAATTTACAAATTTAATAATCACATTAACCCCATTAATTAATAATTTAATTTATAATTTCCATCAATCCCATTTATTAATTCATAATTTAAAAAGCAGCATTACTCGATGAATTAATTCACCCATAACATAACTCCATCATAAACAAATCAATATTCCTAATTAATTCCATAATTTACTTTTCTATCTCAATCCATTGAATATCCAATATTAATTCATCAATTAATTGTTCAATCTTAATCAGTTTGATATAATCAGTTAATTCATCTTTTAATTATTCCTACTCAAATTCATTTATAATTTAAAAATTAATATGTCACTTCAATATCCTTAACTAATTTCCAAATTTAATAACCAAACTAATCACAATAATTAAATCAATAATTAATTAATATGTAATAGCCAAATCAATATCTAGAAATTAATTTAACAATTAATTATCTAATTCTATGCTAATATTTTGTAGTTAATTTTAAAATTAATTATTTACAATCCAAAATCCCTATATCCAAATTTTTCATTTCCGTCATTAATTAATTCAACAATTTAATTATTTTTTTCAAGAATGAAATCAATAAATATCTAATTGAAATTATAAAATTAAATACACATAATTCTAATAAACATTTTGGGATTTTAATTTTAGACCACTAACCTCGAGAAAGGTTACAAGATCAGGCCAATGGCAAACCCGATTTAAGCAGAGCAAATGAAATCGTAATGAAGAAATTGATATAGATCTGAAAACATTATCCAAATATAAAAAAATTCATTGTTAAACAATAGTATATCTACGTCTAAAATTCTTTATCTTTATCTCCAAAATAATTATCTAGATATAATAAAATAGTGGAAAACTACACATAATGAATGGGATATGTACAGAAGAAATATGAGAAAATAATAAAGAATAGAATAACTTACTGTAGAAAATCATATCTACAATATAGGCTTGGAAAATTAAAATCTATTTACGCACGAATTAAATTCTAATTCATGGTTTACTGTAAAAGAGGGGGATGATTTCCCTTTAAAGTGTGCATGAGCTATAAACCTCTTCTAGGTCGGGCCCATTTTTCCTATCATTGAGCATGGTTTTTTAAAACCTATGCATGCCGTGTGAATCCTTTCTACCTTTCTTCATACTGTTGGATGGGATGGGGCACACAGTTTTAGAAAACAGTGTGCCAACTTTAAATGAGCCCATTTCCTACCAAAAGATTCATATTTTAATACAAATATACCAAAATTAAGTCCAAACATGTTATACTCATAACAAAGAAAAAATAATAACACTAAATTAGACTGGAAAATATCTCAAAATATTGGGATCTCACATAAACCATAGATGCATAGCATCTGTCCGACATCCTATTTTACCTGGTATATGATCATTTTCTAAACCCTCAGTTTGGTACATATTCTATAATGTATAGTAACAATGTATATAACCTCAATATCACACCTAAATAAAATACTTTACAAACAATTCTAGGAGAATCAACCCAATATCTAACCACATATGTAGACTAAATGTTCCCCAATTGTTGATTATTTAAAAAATAATATCTTCCAAAAACATCAGTCTTCAACTGAAAAAAATATCAAAATTATATATACTGGTATTGAGAAATCAAAATAACATCATAACCCATGGAAATATATCATCATGAAAAAATTTCCTTCCTTAGTATAAATTGAATCTTTTCAAACCTCATGAACCATACTTATGGAGTATAGTTTCAACTATTCAAACCCTCAAATATGGAGTGTCATTTCCGAAATCAAAATCCATACCTTCGGATAATAATATAAATCATCACAATGATAAAAATCCTATATCTCTAAACCATGACCTAAAACCTTATTTCCCAACCACATCAAAATATCCCTACCTAGATAAACCAATATCTATTCAAATATTATAAGAGAAAGTAAATCAAAGACATGTTGAATACTTATTCCCATCATCGTATCTCAGCCCCATCTACTCACTTGTTGTTTTTTGTCCCATGGGGACACCCACAACCAGTCCAATGAAATACAACATCTCTATTAATGTGTTCATTATTAATTTACAACCGACATGGACCTATTTGTCAATATATAAATAGAGGAATTACTATTTGGATCCATATAACTGGAAGACAAATAGAGGCTTCCATCATGGGAACATATTTTTTGGAACACAAGAGAAGAACCATAACCTCACAATAATTTTTTATAATTATTCTCTCAAGGAAATTCCCATCACATAGGGGTCACAAATACCACAATCTAGTCTATAGAATCCCATGACCTCACAAGATAATAACAATACACCATGGAAGTCATTTGTCCTCATTCCCATCACATTTTTAGTCTTATCTATGATATATTTAACAACCATCATCTTCAAGACGTCACCAAATTACCTAATACCAAAAACTAATGAAAATTCCAATATAAAAATATATAAGGACTCTAGTGAACCCATATGATATCATCCAATTATTCTCATGAACTTCACCAGAGTCTTATTGCACACCTATATCTCTCAAGATAAATCTATTTTAAATTATTAGAGTGAAACCACTCTATCCCAAAATACATTCGACAAAAAACATCATCAATTTCCAAAATACAACCAAGTGGTTAAACCTATAGAATTCCCTTATATACATCATCGAATCAATGTCACAAAAAAATAATAAAAATGTTGAAAATGATGTATTAAAATTTATGTAAACAAATTCCTTCTTCTAGCCATGTACCTCCACATGTCCAGACACACATGGAGTCTATCCGTGTATTAATACAAAACTATGGAATATATGGAGTATAGTCATGTTGATATACACGACTGTACCCCCACACATGGAGAGGCATCGCCTGCACTCCTTCTCAGGTCCATTTCCCACTATATAAAATTTAATTTATGGACACTATTTGAACTTATACATACTCATTCATTCCAAATAATTCCAACAAATGGTAATATGAAACAACAATGAGTGTTTTCATAGTACATTGTATAGACAATAAAAAATTACCTCTTACATAAATGGGATGAATAACATTTGTTTCATATAAAAACATTCAATTCTTTCGTTATTTATAATAATATGAACATGATAACCTCATAAATCCCATGTTTTTTTTCAATAAAGCATAGATAGACCCACATGGGGTCTTCAATAAATTTATTAGGGCATTAATAACTAAAATGAAACGCCCATAAACTATAAAATAATACAATTTAATTTGATATATTATGTGACAGTAAACACCAGTCTTCAAAATTCCATGAATTATATTATGTTAAATTTATTATCTTTAATAGATCATAGACAATTCGACCATTTTTCTGATTGAATCATCATATCATATAGAGTTAATAAATAGATTTTAAATAGTTGGTTATGAATAGAAATATAAATATAATGAATATAACATGGATCAATGTGTAATAAAAAATATATTTTGTATATGTTGATTAGGAATGAAGTATTAATCATTTGAATAAAAAGGAATGTTTTTTTGATGACAATATTTTTTATAAATGGATCTAGAGTTGCGCTTCGAGAAAAAATAATATTAATATTTACCACTTTCATAATATTAAATTTAACTCTTAAAAATCATAAGTGATATAAGCATATCAAAATTATCATTTGAAGAAGCATTGTATTTTCCTGAAATGATTAATTTTTTTGAGGATTAGTGAACCATAATATTTATGAAATGTAAAAGCACATTCAATTTAATATTTTTATAATGATTAAATATTTTTTGAAAGTTATTTAATGTAAAATTATCCATTATTTAAATTTAGGTCAATGGAACAATTTGAAAATTATATTTTTATAAATGAACATATAAAATGATGAAAGCATTGTATTTGAAAACATTCTTTCTCATCACAATCACAGGATAAAGTTTACAATATAATAATCCAATTATTTGAGAGGAATTATGAACAATGGGATACATGTTCTGAATCCGAATAATTATATTACCTCAAATGTTTAACTAAGTTATTAACATTTATTAATATAAAAATGCAATATTTAATTACCACAGTTAAGGTGAATACCAATTTATAGGGGGGTTAATCTATAAATAAGGGATAAATTTAGATTAAAATATTTTTAAAATATTTTTATGTCCATATTATTCCAAATAATGTTTCTGTTTCATTAATAATATCTTTTTTTGGCCCTTTTGTTTTTTGAAATATTCAGGTACAACATTTTATCATCAAAAAATTAAAATGTGACACTCACCACATTTATAAAAGACTACCATCTTATATATCTTCTTTACACTATCAATAAATTTTTGTGTCAGATATGATCTACCAAAATCACATCCCATCATCCACCATCTCATATTAATATCCTTATTTTGGTATAAATCAATTCTTATAAGGATTCGGTGAAATCCTAATGATGTTACCCAAGGATGAGTTTATGTTCTTCTATGTGATTTTCTATATTATATCATTCTACACAGAAAAAAATTTAAATTAAAAAAAATTCATTTATCATGAAAAATATAATCAATTTAATGATATTTTATTATTTAGTTGTAATTTCTAACAATCATTTACACATCCCTCAAATGGGTTACAAAATCATCATTTGTTTGAATGACGCGCTACAACCTCAAAACATATGTCATTCGTTTTTTTATTATCACCTAAGACAGTTTGGAATGATTATGGATATAATAATATATATGATATTTATAAGATAAATTTAAATTTTTATTCATTATATCATATAAAATTTTTACTTTCTATTTTGTAGGAGATACGAGGGTACGATGGACTGCGACCACATGATGTAATGGCATTCTTTTTTATCATACTTTTTACATGAATGATTATAAGAAAAAACTATTGATGATATGTGATATACCTGATATAAATAGGAATTTAACTTAATATTTATCGTTATTAAATGATAGTAAATCATTTAATATCTTATATTTTCAAAATAATAATGCGGAAAACATTGTTCATAATGGCATGTATTAATGCCTTCATGGAATGATGTAACTCTCTTTACATCACCGAACAACATAGATGTTATGTATAATTGTATCTCTGAGATAATAGTATTACATTATATTTTTATAATGATATAATATTACTCATCCTTATTCAATAATTATTACAAAAAATTATATTATGAATCCTTGTATATGTAAAACATCATTAATCCATGATCATAATGTAAATCATTTTTCCAAAACCATCACAAATGGTTTTTCAAAAAAGTATAATTTTTTAAAAAAATTTTTAATTATTTCACAATAATTATTAATGATATTATGAAACTATATAATATTTAAAATGATCCAAATTTTTTTTGAAATATATCAACATAGGAAATATAGAAATTAGCACATGAAAATTTTGAATAAGGTATTATAATTACATAATAGGTTATATGATATTATAATGTTTTGTATGATATTATAAAGAAAAATAAATTTTTTAGAATATTTCAAAACATTTCTAGGATTAATATATATGATTTTAATGAATTCTCATAAAAAATTAGCCTTAATTATAGATATTTCATAACACAATTCAATTCATTAGATTAAACTTATACATCATTGATTATGTCAGGCTAAATTTATGTGTTTAATGATGTTTTATTATTTTATGTTGTATTTACGCTTTTTCATATGTATTTATTGATCATACATATTACTTATTCATTTATTAATTCTTATTTAATTGATATGAAATTTTTATGGTTAATAATCTCAATTTCCCATCATTGAGGCATATTATAATGTTTTTCACACAATTGGTATTATATGGTGTTAATAATTCACCTTGTGCACGTAATCTAATGATCCCATAATAATTCTTGTAATTTTAATTTTAAATTCGAAATATTTCATCCATGGATATTATATAGAAATAAATACCTTGTGATAAAAAATCATAACTCAATTTATTATTATTGGGTTATATTACTGCTTCACCATCTTTGATATTAATGATTTTTTGTATAGTGACATCTAATTATATTATATCATATTTGAAATTGATAATTCTATATTTACAATTTTTAACATAATTGATTAATTTATAAATTCTAATATCCGTGTTAGGATCTTTTCAAGGGTTTATTTTATATTCCTATTTTAATCGGTATTGTTTATACCGGTATTTCCATTGACATATATTATTTGTTAACTTTTTAACGAACCCTATATTTTTATTGTAATTGGGATATAACTTTTTTATGTATTTTTATCATTTTTTCACACATTTATAAATAATATATTTGATAAAATGTTATTAATTAAAATATATTTTATTTATATCTTCAATTAGAAATCTATTTTCATAGAGAACCACATAATCTAAAAAAAAGAATTAAATTTTTTTAAACATATAAAAATGTTATATTAATTATATTTTACATTATGTTTGTCTTCATATATTTTGAGAAAAATAATAATTTCATTTCCAAAAATAATTACCATATTAATTTAATAAAAAATGCAAAGGAATCATTATTTTAGCGTTTATGTTTTAAATGAATTTTCCAGCAGTCATGAAAAAAATATTACATAATGTTTCATTTTTTATTTTTAATTACTAATTTCATACGATATTATTATCAAAATATATAGTGAACTATTAGTTTTAAATTTAAATTTTCAAAATGAATCTACATTTTCCCCAAGAAAGTTTTAATGGTATTTGTATGGTATTTATATTTGTCCATGAAAAAAACTATTTATTATTTTTGTAATGGGATAACGTTTTCTTGATTTCATTATTAGTTTTCCTATAGATTCATAATGTTCATTATGACTATGGAATGAGATGGAACTAACTTCCTTGTTTCATTATTGTATTCAAAACCACTCCCTTCCATTATTCACAATCTAAGAAAAATTAAATTTCCCCTATATATTCATATTATTTATCATGTATATTTTTGTTTGTTAAACAATAAATCAGTTCTACATATGAAATTCTATATTTAAATTTACATTATTACTATGAAAAATATGTATAAATTTTTATTCTTCACCAAATATATATATTTGATGACATTGATCCTTTTTCATCTATTAAATCGGTTATTTTATATTTGGGGAATATAGTTGAGATGTAGAGATATGCAGGGATGAATTATAAATATCCCCTATATGGATCCAAAGCTATCATGAGATATATGATTATTATAGATTTTGTAAAATAGGTTTTCACTATTCATTTTTAAAATCTCTTATATATAAATACTGATGGTATAGTATATCATGACGCATAAGATCATGAAATTATATAATTAATTATCTTAATCATTTAAAATTAATATTTCATATTATCCATGGAATATTATCTATGATATTATCTTTTTATGAATTTCATTTATATATTATTGTTTAAATGGATTGTGTGATCAAATATTTAACATCCCATATTGGTTATTACTTATGTTGTAATGATAGTACTATTATTGATTAAATAGAATGTGTTTTTAATAATTTTTATTTCCATATAATTTAGTCCTTACTTATTGTTCTTCATTTATTCAAGATATATTTTGCCAGAATTTTCCCTTACTAGAAACATAATCTCTCCATTATTTTGTTTCCCTTTCCCATGATTCTTTTAAGTATACTATGATTTATGTGAAATTATTTGAGATAAAGAGTAACGTTTTTTTAAAAAATAATCGTAATTTTTTAAATGTAATAAAAGACTCTAGTATGTATCTAGTTTTCTAATACTACATATATATTTGGTCCTTCGGGATTCAATTCCATATATCATATGAAAATGTAATAATACTGACACCGTCTTTGGAATTCTGGGGTCTGGTTTATTGTAGTTGGTATTAGTGGAAGCATGATAGAAACCATGGGAACATGATTAATGAAAACATCGATTATGGGTTATAACATTGTGATAGATTCTAAGAATATTTATATAAGAACATTATTTAGTCTTCATAAAGTATAAATTATATATGTTTTCCTAGAAATAAATCATTCTTTGGATACAACATGTAGATGTTGTTCTAGAATTAATGTACCATGAGGTAATAAATCTGGAAAGGGTGTATTATGGTAGAAATAGTTGTCACTTGGCGATGTACAATGAGCCTTAATGAAAATCATTTTTGACCATACTAGGGTTTAAGATTTGGATAAAACATTTGTTTTTTAAAATTAACTATGAATGACTGGAATTGAAGATCATAATGAATTAACTTGCTTAAATATTTGGTTTCTTATATTAAACAATTTTCATTACTTAAACATCCAAAAAAGTATTAAATGGTTATACAAATATTATTATTTTTACTCAATCTATTTATTTTAGAATCTTTCAATGTGTGGAACATGAAGGAATCATTTTCATACTGAATATGATTAGAATATAAATCATGACAATGAGATACCAAATTAAAAGATGACATGTGTGAATGGTATTTTTATTATTCCTATTAAATTATATCTAAATCTTAATAAAATATTATGAATTATCCAACACCTGGACTCACTATGGAAGAGAATTATGGAGTTCTCTAATAGATCATGTGGTGGATACTATAGAGAAATAGAGTCTCAATTTAAATTGAATCAAAATTTTGGATTTAAACACCCAATAATGATTAAAAAAGGAACAAAAAAATCATTACATGGGTATATGATGGTAACAGAGAATATAATGGAAAAGAAAATATTATTGAATTATAAAACCAAAATATAATCCTAATAATGATCCATTTAAGATTGGTTTATTCAATTATGGAAACATTGGAATTATTCATGTTAATATACACATCTAAAGGACATAAAATAAGCCATGGAAAGACCAATGTTGAAATTAATTCTTTATGTAATTTTTTTAATGTACACAAATTGAAGATAATATTTATTACCCAATGATATTTTTTATAATAATTATGATACCTTAAGGATTATATTACATCCCATATAAAAATTCGTTATAATTAATATAGGCGTTATGAATACAATCATAGATTTATTATTCTATGGTTTATTATATGTTCCAAATTCAAGACAACACTTTTAAAAAAAATTATGGTAATAAAACATGATTATTTTATATTGGAAGAATGAATTTGAAATACAATCATTTCATATGATATTTTATTTAGAGAAAATTTATTTTCATGAATAATTTTATTATATTTTATGGATGTATGTTTAATGGTAATTATATCCATTAATCTTTATATGATATTAATTTAAATATTTAAAATTATAAAATATCATTATTATAAATTTTTGGGAAAATTAGTTGTATTAAAAGACATAGAAAAATGTAATTTAATGGTTTTTATTTAAATAATGTGAATATTATATATATATTGACCATTTATTATTTTATGTTTCATATAAAATTGATTTATATGGATAATTAGTTTTTAGATAAAACAAATTAAATTTTACGTTGTCACTTCAATGATGTGATCATCAAAAACAATTTCTCTCAATTGCCATTCACTGAGAGAAATTATCTGGTTAGTCCCAGAAATATATTTTATATGGTTTAAATACAACATTATAAAACAATAATAACATGATTCATTATAAATTAACTGTATTTTGAGTTTCAATATTTATTATTTTATCCATGGGGATTTGAATTAAATGTTATCATTGAGTAAATTATTTCATAACTCAATTTCATTTCATTGGGTTATATTACTTATTCATTTACATGGTTATTATACTATTATGTATGTAATGTATTCTAATTATATTATGTTTTATAAATATTATGTTTTATATGGATGTAAATTTTATAAACATAGATAATTCATTGAATAATTCTGTCTTCAATGTAATGAACATTGAAGTGTTTATTTATTATTCTCATTTTAATAGGCATTGTTTACACTTGAATATCAATTACGGTAAATTAGATGATAATAATTTAATAAACTATTTATTATTTTATATCACGAGTTATAAATTGATATTACATTAAATAATATCTTTTTTCACTGAATGGTACAAAGCATTATTGAATTTTTTTTTAAAATAAAATCAATCTCCATTTCTATCTTCTATTGCAGAACAGTTTTCTGGAAAAAATGTTTTTAAATTATGTTCTCAAAAATGTTTTAACCATTTAAAAATGATTATTTAAATACATTCATTACAATTTTTAAATTTTTTTTAAAAATTTAATTCAATCTTCATGTATTTTTAAAGACCATTCGCATTTGGATTTTACTAGAAATTTGAAAGGAATATTTATTTTAATGTGTATAAGATAAACATTATTTCTACAATTCATGACTAGTGAAGTGTTTTATGGATTTTATTATGTTTTAAATATTATATTAAACTAATAAATTTTGTAAACTGATTTTTGGACATTAATTTTTAAAACTGGGTGTTCAACAAAATTACATTTTCTGAAATAAATTTTTATATTTATTTTATGGTATATCTACTTGTTAATAAAAAACAATGTATTATTAATCAAGTATGGATATGTTTTTAGACTCCCTAATTATTTTTTATGGATTTTAATGATGATTTTTACTGAGGATTATATTGATATCCAATTCAATTATCCATTTTTTGTAGTCTACAACTTTTACATGAATTATTCACATTTTGGGGGATATTAAATTTCCAAGAAATATCAATATTAGTTTTCATATATATGTTTATTTATTAAAAACTATATCGTGAATACCTATGGTGATAGAAATTGATTTTTTTGGTTTTATTGGGTATGTATTCATAAATCGATATTTTTTTAATCAATAAAGGCATTTAATGATTTTCCACATTGTTCATGGATAAAATTATTTATTTGATAAATAGAGAATTATTTGGAAAAAAACATGTGTGGGAACCTGTAATAGATAGACCCTTATGCATCAACATGTATAATGAGGGAAAAATATATTTATAAACATCATTAAATGGGGTTATCCTTATTAGTTCTAAACATATTTGATTCTAGATATTTATGATGTAGGTTTTCTAAATGATTATGGTATTTAAATAGTATAATTATGTATTTTCAACATTGAGAATTCAATTATCTTGTTATAAATAATATTTTCATGATGATAATATATATGGATTCAATTTTTTATCTTTTAATAGATGGAAATGAATTTTTTCCATGATGTTTACCATTCTATATTGATTAAGATTTACCGAGTTATGATATTCTTCGTATTGGTTAAATGTAATGTGTTTTTAGGTATTTACTTTTATATATTGTTCATTACATTTTTTAATATGATTCATTTATTAGTAATATCTTCCACTAAAATTATCCTGGACTGAAAATATTTTGTCACCCATATTATTTTTTAAATTCTCTATGATTCCATGAAGTAAACATTGATTGATTTTCAAGTATATTTGAGAGGTTGTAATATAATTCTGAAATAATTATTTTTAAATTTATGATTACAAATGAAAATAATTATTGATTTATATATAAAATTTATTATTTAAGGTATAATAATAAGCATTTCAAGATGTGTTTCCATTTAACTTATAACAATTATATAAATAATAAAAATTCTTTGTGATTCTATGGATATTTGTTTCTTTTATAGTCTTTAATCATGGTGTTAAGTGTAAGAAACTCATAAAAAAACAACTTATTATCGATTCCACTGAATCCATTCATCGAAATCCTTAATAGAAAGTCGTTTTACCTCGATCCAGTGACAATCGCTTCTATGGAATTTGATTGGCCTATCCCATACCACATCCCCTATAATTTTAGTCAACTTAGGATGGATAATTTATATACCCCTTACCACCATGGATTGGAAGCCAAAATAAGTGGATTATAATAAATTATTTATTTATTTGATTAATAAAATGGATATTTTAAAACACAGATCATGACACTCAGAACATGCACATTGTTTAATCCTCACATATGAAAACCCCCCATTTCATGCTCAAACTTTGATTCAAAATCTCAATACGATGTTATGTTCAGAAAATAAAAACTAAACAAACCCAACAAGTTAATTTAATATTTAATAAATTAGATGTTAAATGTTCTTCTAAAAGTTGACATTATTCAAATTCATGAAAAAACAAAAACATTTTTCATTCAACTTATTTTGAGAGTACATAAGTTGATGTAAATACTATTCTATTTCATCATTTATGTTAAAATGGACAATTAACCCCTCTTGAGGGTAAAATTAATAAAATTGGAAATTATTCTTAAATCAAAAACCTAAAAATACATTTGTATTTATCATAAATATAAAACCATAACTATGTAAGGTTTGATTTAAATCTATGTGTAAGTAAGGAATTATATAATAATTTTCCAAAAGGTAAGGTTATTTTTCAAAAACATTCTTATGCAATAATTCTATTCTTGGATGAGTGTATCTCAATCTTTTCTACACCCATGTATTGGTAGACATTCCCATATTAATGGTAGCCTCATATTTCACAATCATTAATAGGGGATGATAACTGCATATGAAACCCATTAGGGAATTGTGACATTTTTTTAAATAAATTCTACATCATTGATATGATCAAATGATAACAATAACATGTTTGAATAAAACATAATACTCTATTAAAATGTTATTATTGGATCATGAAAATTATAACCTAACAATTATAGTTAATGGTAGACATGGTAATGTGGAAATTAAGATAAATATATGTTTTAAATATTTATAAAATAAATTAACTTTTCATTAAATAAAAGAAATTAAATAAGAACCATCTAAAAAAATATTTGTTGAACAACTCTATTTTTTTTGTAATACAAAATTATCATTTTTATGAGAAATAATTTTAAATTAATTATAAAAATAGTTTAATATTTATTTAAAAAATGATAAACTTTATAAATATACGCATCAAAATTATGTCAATTTGTTTTTTGTGATTTTTTATGAAAATAAATTTTTTTTGATTAACAATGAAAAACATTGAATATTATTTAAATATTTTATTTATTATTTATTCACAATGATAAATTATATTAACAATTTTTATTGAAAAAAAATTCCATAAATTTTATTATTATTTACGTATCATATGTCTTCAGAATCAATTCTAGGTTAAATATTTATATTAAATTATTATATACATATGTAAATATCACTTTGGAAAAAATCATATTCATCGAATTGGTGGTTTAATTTTAAATATAATTCATCGATTTAGATGAACTAAACATTGAAAATTGGATATATTATTTTGAATAAACATTATTTATAATATTTAATAATTTCAACCTAATGTTTTACGAAAATGAGTACTGAAAATAGTAATAATTATTTAATACAGTTATAGAAAAATTGAGTTTACTGTTGGAGTTAATCGAAGAAAATAATTGTTAAAAATTATATAAAAGATTTACAGAAACAATTGTATATCCATGTATTGATCTTATATTACCTAAGGATTTTTTATTAACAATATAATTACTTTTTAATGCGAAAATCATGGGGAACACATTATCTTTTCTAGAATTTCACGTATTTCTTATCACCCCCTTATAAAAATCGGAACACACTCACCCTCCTAAAAAATATAATCAACAATTTGTGAATATGACAAAAACCCTAATAAATTTTATAATTCCTTACACATATAATAGAATCCATTTTTTTATTACAAATCCCTCCTATGAAGGATTTAAGTATAATCCAAAAGAGGCTCACTAGAGATGCGGTAATATTCACAAACATGCTTACTTGTCTTATTTCATATTCCACATCATTAAAATCATCAAAAAATATAACATTATAAAAATCGTATAATATCATTTATACTAGGATTTTTTTATATTATTTACATAACCCGGACCAGCCTCAAAATCTATAAAATTAATAACGGAAATACTTATCAATTGTATGGTCTATTTCCACCTCACGAACATATGTAATTCAATTTTGGTCTACATAATTTAAAGTTGTATATAATGATGGATTGAATATATTTTTATTATATATATTGAATTATTATAGATATTTAATTATTATATTACATATGCCTTTTAGCATTCTATTATGTGGGGGATATAATAATGCCACTCGTGTGTGCGGTGGACTATTGCCTCACAATGTGACGTGATTCAATTTAATACTATGATATAAATGAATGGTAGTATGGTTATTGTTATTGAATATACGTGATATTATTTATAAAAAAATTATTATACATATATAATGTGAATTATAACTTCTTACCGTTTAAATCAATTTCAAAATATTAATGTCGCCCATGTGTACTGTTGAATACCACATCCACATAGAGATGTGCATATTTTTTCATTTTATTTTTAAAAATATGTGTATGCAGTATGATTTAAGTAATATTAATGATATATATAGACAAATAATGATAATTTAAAGGTGAAATAGTATTTATTTATTTCTTGATCCATCCTCCTACAAAAATGGATTCAATTTTTAAATGTATGTATGGGCTACCGTTTTTATAAATAATGTAATACATTTTCTTTATCTAAATATTATAGATTACTCAAAATTAATATATATTTAATATATATTATATTAATATAATGTATAACTTTTTATATATGATTTAACAATGAAAAATTAAAAGGATCATATTTATACATTTAAATCATACATAAAAACGATGATATTATCACCCATGATAGTGTTTTTAGAAATGAATAGCTGATAAATGATTTATCAAAGACTATATATAATTGTTTTATATAAATATATATTTTTTAATATTTTTTAGATAATATTTATAATATATATATATTAATTATAAATGATTTTTGGAATCAAATGATAGATTTCATAAAAAAGGTAAGGAATTATCATCAAAATTTTACTCATATGAGACATATGAAATATTCAAATCATATTCCTTTTTTTGATGAATACAGAAATCCCCTTTTTTATTTTATATCATCAATATATTTTACTTTATGTATCTTAAGTTTCCAATTGATGTTATTTTTTTGATGGATATTCAGATTCAAAAGATACCAATGTGGTAAGGTTTTGTTTCCAAATTACATCATTACTCAGGATTGTTTATATTTGTTTCTCACATGGGGGAATTATATGATATTTATGTCACTAGGAAAAATATATAATCATCAAATTGTTTATATATTATTCTATAAATTTTACAATTTTATACTCTTCGGTTCATATAATTATTAGTAATTTTTTATAGAATCAATTACTTTTCATCCTAAATCGATCTTAAATTAAATATCATACTAATCCTTTTAAAAAAATATTTTGTAATAGAATTTAAAATTTATTTATTTTTGATATTTTTACCCAATTTCATCATTATTATATAGTTGTTTAAAAGTTTTTTCATTTAATTGTCCCAAAAATCTAGAACACCCCTACCACAGAATCCTAGAGTTGGGTCATTATATTAGTACATTTTCATGATCAAATACTAATGTTGCGATTACTTTAGAAATATTAGGAGACCATATTAAATATATGAAACTCATATTAAATTGGAAAAGATATAAAATCCAAGAAAATTAAATATAATGCATCCTTGAAAGCTTATTCAATTTATTCTTCATCATTACCCGGGGAAAGGAAACATAATAAGGTTAAGATGAAATGATCAGAAATATTTATATACAATACTAATAAGATTAAAAAAGTCAATTAGAATTAGGGAATATGGAATGGTAAATAATCTAACAGGCATAAGTTATCAATAAATTTGGAATGAAAATGTATCCTTAAATTTTGACATAGAGAATATCTCATGTAATGTAATCATTATATACTGAATGAAGTAAATTATTATTTTTTTGGGATAATTTATTAAACTTTTGAAACATTATTCTGTAATGTTGGTTCATGAATATGGGTATAACCCAATCTAATTTTGTTTGGATACAAACACGAAGGTTTATTATTCAATGCATTTGTCTCATTAGACATGTCGATGCATTATGGGGTTGTTGCAGACCCCTCTTATTGCTACAATTCTAACACATACATCATTCATATTTTTAATTCACAAAAAATATGTTTCATAAATATCAGTATTTATTTGATTATATGGATTCATCAATATTTCCATAGTTGGAACAATTAAAAGAAATCCATATGTCAAATGATATATGGCTAAAAACAATCATATCCATGAAAAAATAATATATTTATTTAAAATAAATGTAATTTTATATGAAATAATGATCCTAATGTTGAATTACATACATTCCATCAAAGGGTTATGAGAATAGTACTAATTAATTCTTAATGAAATAGTAATTTAGAATAAATCCCTTACCTTTATTACCGTTTAAATTTGTTGTGTTCACACCCCCTAAAGAAGAAAAATATATTTATTAAAAGATTCAAATATAAGCCACTTATAGACATTTATATTTCTATTTATCAATAATAATAAATGTTTAATATTATATAATTTAAATTTATGAAAATTTATGTATTTATAGAATGTTTTACTTAAAAATATTTTGGTTTTGCGATACTTTTTTTACATTATATAAATGTTAAAAAGAAATTAATATAATTGACTACATAAGAATATAATAAATATAATTATATTTCTATATATTATATATACTATATAATATCCACCTTTTAGGATGGTTTTATGTGTTGACATAGAAATGTCTCTATTGGTGGTTGACCAACTCTTGAACGGACATTATCATGAGAGTATATGTAAAATGATTAAAAATTTAATATCTAATAGTATGATACTTATAGTATGTTAAAATAATAAACATAAATTTAATATGATAATTAGATATTTATTTTAATGATTTTTTGGAATGTTGCATAGAAAATTAATGTGGAAACATAACCCAAAAGATAAATGGGGATTTAAGAGAGTTCATTTGAATGGTTTTAATGATCATTTTTCTTATTAATAAGTAATTAATTTCAGGAAAAAAGTGTATAATTATCTATAAATCGAATTATAGGTTTTTAGTGAACATAAATAAGTATTATTTATTATATATATAATTTTTATAAATTTAATGAGGATGAATCATTAGAAACAATTATAGAGATAATTCCATAGATTATTTATATCTGTTTTTCAAAATTCAAACTATATTTTTTTTAAAAATTATATGGATTTGAACTATATTAAAAACATTAAATAGGGTATAATTGATATTTGTTAATATGTTTAAACCATAAAAATGGTTTCATGACTAGCCATTAAGTATAAATTGAAGAACAAAAATTCATCACCCACGAAGGTTGTATTTTGTCTCCTCAACGATGATGATTTAGTTTAAAAAAAGAGAGATACGGGTAGAGAGGAAGGAGTTGTATTAAATATATTATATAAACATAATAAAATTATATCATATAGATGATAGTGGATTTATAAAGACAATTTTTTCATAGTAAGTGGGATAGTATAAGAAATTAAAATGGAAATTAAATAAGAATGAAATATCATTTACTTATTGAATTATCCTATTTGAGAACCTTCATAAATGATATTGATTTTGGCCAATTATTAGACAAAAAGATCCTAGACATGTGGAATAGTCTTGGGGAAATTATTATAAATAATTTGGAAAACTCTCAATGATTGGAAGGAGGGGGGAGAAGGCATGGTGAGAGGTGGTTTTTATATAGGACAAGAGAGGTGTTTCGTAAATATTTTATTCATTATTTAATTATTTTTCTCAAGACATGAAATAGTGATGATTAATATGAATAAATATAGTAGTTGGTCCATACGAATGATTTATACATAATCCATGAATCAATGAATACATTGTTTAACATATAATGTAGATATATCATAAATTACCGTATTTTTTAATTCAACAAAAATTCATGCATTTAAAAAAATGACCATAAAATTCACAAAAACATTTTTCGATTTATAGAATCATAAAATGAACTAGATTTTGTGAAAATAATTTTATAAATATGAGATATTTAATTGGCTAATAGAATTGTCCTTTACTCAAAAAATTACTGAATCAAAATTTATAAATCCTTTTATAACTCTCTGAAAAATTAACTAAGATCTCATTAAATAATTCTAAAACCATTTGACAACAAAATATAAATTTTTTAATATATTTATGGAAATAAATTATCATTTAAACCATTTTCATAGTGATAAAATTTTAATTAATAATTTATGACATTCAAATATTACAACACATTATAATATTTTTTTTAAAATATTAATTTACTTATACTATGATATAATTATATCATAGATTCATTTATAAGATGCCTAAATTTTATGTATTCACTCATCTATTATACTATTATTCATTTGGTTGAATTAGTACTCATATGGGTCATATTACTATTCATAAGGGTAACCTTACATTCAAACATGTTAGGTTACTATTCACAACAAAATGAAGTCGATCCTATCAGACTCTGATTATCATTTCCATTGACACAGTGGATATTAGTTTTTTGAAATTGAATTTATATATCGAGAAAAATATGTTTAATGGATAGGATATAACTGCCATGTTTAAGTAAAATAGTGTTGTTCTACAAAGACTCGGATTTTAGGGATTATAATCTATATAATGAATCAAAATTATTTAAAAATAATAATACAATAATAACATGGGGTGTTGTATTATTCCATCCTTATGAAATTTATTCATTGAAAAGTATCATGAACATTTCCTTCAAAAGTGATGCAATTGGTTCTTCTACAAAACAATCTTGGGTTCCAATGTTGATTTCTCCATCTTACGGTTTCTCCAAATAACTTTTTCCAATTGATTCATCAAATTTCATAACACATTCTCTCACGTGTCAAGAATAATGATAGGCACATGATATTACAAAATGTTAGGTTATAGTTCTATTTCATCATAGATGAGTAGAAGAGAGGGTTCCATGATGTACTTCATTAATAATGAATATTGGAACACATCATGAAATTTAGATATATTTGGTGGAATATATAAACAATAATCCAATGGTCAAATACTTTAAATATTTTTAAATGGTATAAGGTACCTAGGGTTCCTTTTATCTTCTAAAACAATCCTCAATAAATCATTCCATGTATATAAATTCCAAAAGACATGATCTCTATATTGAAATTCCAAATATTTTCCCCTATTGTATTCGTAACACTTTTTCATAATTTTTTCTGCTTCATTATGATCATGAATTTCATTTTACTTTTTCATTTTCTCTTCAAAAATTTTTAGGCCTATATGATTACTCTCACGATCTTCATCTCAACAAGTGGGAGTTTGACATATCTTTTCATATAATGGTTCATATGGATCCATCAGAATACTATAATGGAAACAATTATTGTAGTTATAGTCTACCGAAGGTAAGTACTAATCCCACATACCTTGAATGTCCTGAAAGCATGATATCAATATTTATTCCAATTTTTTAATAGTCCTTTCAGTCTAATAGTTTGTTTGAGGGAGAAAAAATGTACACATATAATGCTGAGTATCTATATGGTTTTAAAGAATATCTTGGAAATTTTTGGTAATATAAGATCTCAATTAGAATCAATCAATAGATTTTCACCATAAAGTCATATAAAAACATTAATGTAGAGTATTGTTAGGATTTATAGTTCCAAATAATACCATATTGTGATCAATTATTTCTATTTAGTAATTTGAAAAAAAAATAACTCTTATTGCATCATTCCTTGTCCGAGTCCTTGGTCGAATTGCGACAATTTACATCGTAATATCATCCAATTTCCACAATGTTATAAGAATATGATTCATGATTCTTGTTTGGTGTTTACTTATAGCCTTAACCAATTGAAAAAATAGGAATCATGAAATGTAGTTAGAAATTTCTTGCTTCATATTATCCCACCAATAATGTTCCTTTATATCTCTAACCCTCTCGGTACTGCTATGATTTTTGGAGAAATTTGAGCTACAAAAACCATCTAATAGAACCATTTATTCCTCCAGTATATTTGAAAAACCTATCATATTTCATAATATAATAATTACATCCTTATATATATAATTTCAGAATATCTCAACCTTAATAGGTTATTTTTTTTAATATTCTCAACATCAGATTGAGAACTTTTCGTATTCTCCAATAATCATTGTTTAGAAAACATTTTAAAATGTAATTATGTCTTCTATTCATTAAAATCCAAATATCTATCCTTACTATATCCATGAACATAGAATTTATCATAATAAACATATGGATCAAAAGTATGTTATATTTCCAACTGAATGCATGTGCTACGTTATTTTTCGTTCCTGGGTGGTAGTTTATTGAACAATCCAAATATTTGAAAAACTAGAGCTATATAAATTTTCCATTATTAAGTTTATTTTATGTAAATCTATAGTTTAGAATCTAATGATTTGTATATAACTCACATATTTCACCGTAGATATATTGTCTCCAAATTTTCTAATGTAATGATTTCAGATTCAATGTAATTATAATGAGTTGTATAATTGCTTTCATTTGTCTTCAACTATGTTAATGCATAAGAAATGACATTTCATTTATTCATAATGACACAACAAAATAATTTCTTTAAAACATAATTTCATATCACAACCCCATGATTTATAGATAGAAGAGTCAAAATTTCCTCATTGAACAATCTTCTCTTTAATTCATTAAATCATTCTGAACATTCTATTATCCATTTAAATTTGACCAATTTATGTGTCATCTTGATTAGCATATTATCCAATATGGAAAAATTTTGTTTGAACTGAATATAGTAACCAACTAAGCAAATATAACTACATACATTAGTTAATTTTGTTGGTGTTGGCCATTATTGGATAGTCTTTGTATTTGTAAGATCAAATGAGATTCCATCCTTAGGGAGTATATGGAAAGGAGAAGAAATTTTTGGATTCCATAATTGAGATTTTGAAGACATGCCATATAACTCTATTCTTTTATGAGTCCCCAGATGCAAAAGAAATTGGTTCTTATAGTCCTCATTTCTTGTGGAATATATCATGATATCAACAATAAATTTAACTATAAAATCGTTAATATATTCATTGAAAACATTTTTCATTAGATCGATGAAAATATATGGTGCATTAGTAAGTACAAATAAATTTAATATAAACTCATAATGTTGATATGTAGTTCAAAATGTCTTCATTGGAATATATTCCTTCTCCATACGCACATGATGATATCTAGATCTAAGGTCAATATTTGAAAAATATTGAGCTCGATGAATTTGATCAAATAAATCATCAATGTGAGGTAGATGATACATATAATATATTATAATAGCATTGATTTAACTATAGTTAGTGCAAATACTCTTGATCAATCCCTTTTCTTGACAAATAGACAAGTGTCACGCGATTGAGTTATAATATGGTGAATTAATCACGCACCAATAATCGTCCCTAGTTTTTATTTTTTTCCAACAATTCTTAAGGTGTCCTTTATCTAGGGAATCATTAATATAAGCCTAGAACAAGGAATTTCATCAATAGAGAACTCGACATCCCACTTTATAGGATGTTTAGATAAATCCTATAGAAATAAATCAATATATTATTTCACAATTCATACATACAAAATTTAATTATTACATTTCATATCACTATATTTTTTTTCATTACACACTAATAACATTATTTAGTAGAGCTACTAGTTTTTGATCAATATTAGAATTATATGATGAGGTTTTTTCAATAAAGAAAAAATATTTTACACCTCTCTTAAAATTCTATCATCCTTATCTGAACTATATATTTTAGAATCATATATTGAAATCTATTTCATTATTAGGATTATGTCAATGTCAATCATAGGTCGAATGATATAGTTAGAAACAAATTTATGATTATGTTTCATAAAGGGCATTAACAAACACATCATTGTCTCAATGATACTTCTAATATGAGTTTATAATGAGACCTCATTTATTATATTAAAAGGTAAATATCTAATTTTCTATTCAAACATGGAAGATATATATGAATTTGAGGATATGGAATCAAATAACACAGTTTCTATGTTTGAGTAAATGAATAAAGTACATGCCACCACATAATTAGTATCATCAACCATTGTAATTGGGATCAAATAAACTCAAACATTCAATCTTTTCCTTTCCTAAGGCATGTTTTCTTTGACTATTAGGAGAATCAATTTCATGGTGTCCCATCTCCCTAAAACTGTAGCCTCAAACATCATTAGTATGCCTTTTCCACTTACATTCATTAACACGATGACCCATTTATACACACACATAACAAATTGTGATGCCTTTCTAGAATTTTTCTGGATGATTCATTCTACAGATATCACATAATAGGAATTGCATGATTCCATTTGTCTTATATGGTGATTCACCTCTTCAATGGTGATCAGAATTCATATTCATTTCATCATTTACCTGGAAAAAAATTAATCTATAATATCCTTTCTCTTTTTCGATGTCTTTTAATTATATTTCATCATATGATGAAAAAGTTTGAAAATATAGTACCCTTTGAAGACTTGTCATATGACCTTCAAATAATGATAAATATTTACGTCTGAATCATGTACATACTCTATATCATTAATTTATATACTTTTCACGGTATTATTAGTCTCCAAACCACTCTTTTCTTACCATTGAATAATTCTATGGAATTATTCTTTCATTTATGTCTATTGCACATGAGTGAAGTATTTATCGATGAATGTTTCATTTAATGTTCTCTACTATATGTCTACTATTTCTTCTTACTCCGTTCTATTTTTGGTCAATGACAACCATTGGACAACATGTCACTTTAGATAATATTACCCTTGTAATACCATTCAATTTTTATTGCATGCCATTGATGGAAATATTCATTCAATAGACATGATCCACTACTCATCTACCATTGGATACGTAGTCCCACAGAAATATGAGTTATTATTTCACAAGAATCTATCTTGTATAGTTGTATTATGGTTATTCATTAGTTCATGAGTGTGTTATTCTAATATGGCCATGATCTACTCAGCACAAACTCTCAATATATTGACAATCTCATCCATGAAATCTCTACATAGTCCATAGGTATTAATTCCCTTTATTCAATTAGGCACCTTAATTTGAAAATTGAGTATAATAAATTAGGTAATGAATCAAAATTCAATATATTTGAACTACTAAATTATGTAATGTAAATTGAAACATTATGCATAGATAATCTCATAATCGAAAAAATCGATACTTTGATTTAATATTTATATCTAAACTCATCATACTAGTTTGTAAGGAAAATTATATTTATCCTATTAATATCCTATAGAAGAGTGAATCTTGGTGCATCGTAAGCCAAGGTTTTTATACCAGGTTTTGCCGAGTTTGACCCGGAAGTCAATGTTTGAGTTGTTACTCCTTGGTATATTTGTGCCAGAATTGCATCCACACATATTATCTAGCTAGTGATGTATTTATAAGAAGAAAAACATAATATCTACATTAAAATATTCCTATTATTTTATTCTATTATTATCATCAAAGTAATTTTTATAGTTTATTCCACAAACACTATCTTATAAATCATTTTTCCAAAATCTCTGTTAAACATTCTTTGATAACCAATGTGAAGGCCCAAGCCAAGAAGACTAGAAATGATGAATTATTTTATTATATAATCATGATAAAATACTTATGGACTTATTATATTAGAGATTTGTAAGACCATATTATATATATGATACTCATTTATCATCGGGAATGATATAGAATACCACAAAAAAATTTCATATTCAATGCATGTTGAAAGAACATTTTCATCATAAACTGGGAATAAAAAACATAATAATTGTGAGGAAAAATTCTCAATAAGAGTTATATAAAATGATAATAATAAAATTAATGTCAATAAGTCGTAGGAATTATGTCTTGTTAAATAACTTGGCCAGCACAAGACATCAATAAACTGGGAATGTTAATGTATCAATAGAATTTGTCATAATAAAAATCTCAAGAAATTTGTTTGTAAATACTAAATGATGAAAATTTTTATTTAATGGAATTAATGTATCTATATCATAAACCATTATACTATCAAGATGGTTTGATTCAGTTTGATGAAGATCGTCTAATTTTGTGTAAAAAATAATGGTTTTGTTGTCAACTATTTTGTCTCATAAGGCCTGTCGATGTATCAAGAGTATATAGTGGGCCTTGCATTTCCATTAAATTCAATAAAATATTTCACAAATAGATTTAATTCATGAAAAATATATCTCATAATTATCAATATTGAATAGAGGATACTGATTCATGAATTTTTCCTCAGTCAAAACAACATTCAAAATGGAAAACAAAGGTAAAATGGTATATATCAAAGACAATAACCATATCCATGAAAAAATAATATGTATATTTTATAGAAATTTAAATTAAAATGAAATATAATCTCAATTAGTTAGTATATAAACCATATAAAAATTATTAGGTTCCCAATACTAAGTATCTCTCAATGAAATTGGAATTTAGATGAAATCCCTTACAATATTTCATACTTAAATTTGTCATGATTTCACCAACTAGAAAAAAATTATTGTAATATTTATGAAAATTTATATATAGTAATTTATATAAATGTTTATCAATTATAATAATTGGATTATATTTCATAATTTTTTTGATGAAAATTGAAATTGCCTGATACAATGTTGTACCTTAAAATTTCTCATTTTGAAACAACTTTCAATTTTATCTAAATGTAATCTATACATCAATATAATTAATACAGAATAATATAATGAATATAATTATATTTTAATATATTATAATATTTTTATAACACCGCCCCTGGGGATGGTTTGGTGTTCTGAAATGGAAATTCATCTATTGGTGGATGACTGAAAATTGACCAAAGATTTGAAAGAAGATGTTTTACTATTTTATATATATTATTATTAAACTTATAGTAAATTAAAATAATTAATATATAGATAAAATATTTACTAATTAGTTCCTTTAATTATTGGTTTTGGAATGGTTTCAGGATAATGAAAAAGGATGTATTACCAGAAGGGAAAATTGTTGATTGTGAGCATTCATTTGTATGGATTTTCTGATAGGTTATCTTATTTATATGGAATGAAGTTCAATTAAAATTTGAATAGTTCTCATTATTTGTAATTATATGTTATTAATGAACACAAATATTTTTAAATTATTATATATAAATTTTTTTTTAATTAGATGATGATAAACCATTATATAAAATATTAGTGATAATTGCTTAGATTATTTTGGTGTTTCCCTCGATCATCACAGAGTATTTTTGTTTAGTTTATTAATAATATGTATATATAATGGTTACAAAATAGTAAATAGGATTTAATAAACTTTTTAAATATTTTTAAACCATTAAAATATTTTCATGACCAGTCTAGAAGTAGATAATTAAAGAACCAAAATCTGTTTCCCATGAGGGTTGTAAAATTACACCTCATGGACGATTCTTTCATTTGACTTGAGGAGGTTAGGAGATGATTACAAATGAAAAAAATATTAAAATAAAATGAGTAAAGACATACCACATGAACTTTCCTCGTTGAGATCCACATTTATAAATTACGATTTTGATAATTTTATGAGACTAAGAAATAAATAACATTCAAAAGATACTTGGGAATAATATTGTGAAGTATTTTTTCAGGGATCAAATATTTTAATGTTTTAGAAGAAGTGGTGGTGACGGTGGTTTTAAAATTAGAGGAGTGGGGTGTGTTGTGAATATTTTATTCATTATATTATAACTTCTTGAAAAATAAATGATATAGAGTTGGTTGTTATTAATATATATACTATATTTTTCATGTCAGTTCAGCCCAATGACTCATGAATCTTCCTCGACACAATGAATATTTCATTTTACATATAATGCATATATACCATAAATTACCATATTTTAGTATTCCAAAAAATTTATGTATTTCATAAAATATCTAGAATATTCAGCCTAATGCTTTTAGGATTTATAGATTCAAAAATTTTTCTCAATTTTAGGAAAATAATTTTTTATATTTTTAATATTTATTATTTATTAAAAATTATCTATTACTCAAAAAAGATATATTTTACATTTATAACTCACTTGATAACACACCAAAAAATTAAATATTGCACATAATATTATCCTAAAATCATAAGAATGTAAAATAATACTTTTTGAATACTTTTTTTGAAAATGAATTCTCTTTTAAATAACATTATTAATAATTTAAATGTAACTAAATATTTAATACAACTAAATATTCCAACACATAATTATTTTTTTTGGAATATTAATTTTTTAATACTATGATATAATTATACTGTACTTTAAATTATAGGAAGCCAAATATATTATATACAGAAAAATTATTGAAGTAACTATTCATTTAGCTAATTTACTATTCATAGGAATCATAATACTCTTCATAAGGGTAACATTATTATTTAAAAGTGTAATTTTTCTATTCACAAAAAAAATAACATAATCTTATTAGACTCTAAATATCGTACAAATCGTTACAGTCTATATATATTCAATAAGAAATATTTAAGAATAAACATTCAATAATACATTATCTCTTATTCACACCTTTCTTCCTCCACCATATGGTTTTTCCAATGATGTTCAACCAATTGGGTCATATGATTTCACAACACTCTATCTCCAATAACATTATTCTTGTTAGGTACTTCACAATAAGAGAAATCAGGTTCACGTTCAATTTCTTCATCAGTGAGTACATGTGTTAGGTATGTCATGTGTTTATTTAAAAATGAATGGTGGAACACTTCATGTATATTTGAGAGACTTGGTCATATTACTAAATAGTAATACACAACTACATTTAATCACAAAATTTAAAATGATTTGATGTACCTAGTTCCCAGATTCCCCTTCTTACATAACCTTTAGATTTCATTTACATGGAGATACATTCAGAATGATATAATCTCCCTATGAAATTCCAAATCATTTCCACAATATTATGCATTACTCTTTTTCCTATTATGGGCTTCATTAATATGGTCCTGAGTTGTCTTAAAATTTTTCATTGTATATTCAATAATTTTTTTCCATATAAGATTCTTCTCACAAACATAATCACCACCTGTTTGAGTTGAAAATCTATCTCGATATAATTATTCATATGTATCCCTATGAATAATATAATAGAATAGATTATTTTAGAACATTACATAAATTGAATGTACTGATCAATAATACCCTAAAAGACTACTGAGAAATATCTCGACATGTCATACTGTAATGGCCGAGACCCTCCTGGCCCATTACTTTTCCAAAAGTGAGGTTCCACCAAAACAGTGGCACTATGAAGGTGACACCGTGAAGGAGGAACCATGACGGTGGCACGATGATGGTGGCACCGTGAGGGTGACACCGTGTCCCCTCGCCGATCCTTTCGTTCTTCTTCCAGTACATTACTTTTCCGCTCCCGCAATGTAAGTTTCGACATAAGTTAATTCTTTTACTCTTTTTAAAACCATTTAATGCCGGTAATTAATTCCTAAAAATCCCGAGAGACCTCCGTGTGTAACTGCCCAGCCGCGTGGTCAACCCACTACCCTCACGCCTTACGTGGTTACACATTCTCACCTCAACCGTCCGTGACTCTTATAAACTAAGGGTTACCCATGGTTTCTCCTTTCCTCGATCATGGCTTTTCAAAAATAGCTTCTAGTGCATCGGGCGTGCTGCATCGTTATCTGTAAAGTTCCGCGCCAGACCTAAAACGTCGACCATCTATCAACAGGTACGGAATTTATCCTTCACCTCTCTCTTTTGCGTATCAAGCGGGGTGGGCGTGTTTTTATTCTGTAGAATTGGACAAACCAGAACTAAATGAAGATAATGAACTGGATTTTATAAAGAAAGGGGGGGATGTGATCGTTGATGCCATTTTATATTATGATTTTCTTTATGAGTTGTGTTGGATTACGCATTCTGAAAATCGAGGCCGTTGGTGGTCGTTGTTTGTGAACTAATGAACCCCTGCTGATGTTCTAAATGGCTTGTTTGTGGTTGTGAACTCCCGTTGTTAAAAAGGATACTAGTTAATCATGTACACCCGGCTATGTGAATTGGAAGCCCCAAGATCAATCCTTCTATGATAACCCCCGGTTAAAACACACGAAAATTGAAATCATGGAGTGTGTTAAGTCATTTAAATCTGAAAATATCGGCACAACCCTGACTTGTGTTGATGGTGGTAGTTGGTTGTTTTCTTTTCAGGCCGATTACTGGAAATGTGGGAGGGGATGGGATCCCCTATCTTTATATTCTTGGTGGTTTTGTGAATTTGGGGATGGGATCCCCTGTTGGTATGGATTCGGTGGTTGTGAGTTTTAAGACCTGGTGGGTACTTGTTTATATCACAAATTGGGGTAGGATCCTCTGTTGTTGAGAATCAGGTGTGGGCGTTTGGGTTGATGCTTGAGTGTTTACTTTCCTGGACTTGTTCCTATGATTGCTAGTTGCCCAGTAGTGCTTAAACTTAATTAATCATTATCACTGAACTTGATACAAGAATGTGACAAATGGGATTTGTTGGCGAGATTCATGACATGTGACTTGGATGCAGTGGTGTTTTGTTCTTTAGGTTGGTTAGAAAAACCTAAGAATTGGTTGAGTTCTTGTTACCTATATCAATACATGTAATTTTATCTTTCTTATTCGCACCCCACCCAAGTTGAGCACTTAGTGCTGAACACCCCCATTTCATGGGGGAGGGTGTTTTTCCAACACTATTCTTAGTGGCTGGGTATTAGCTCCTTTTTTGCTCCCTTTCCCAGATATCCCAAGTATCTTCGGGCAGGCTGTGATGGACTGAGGTCCATTATTATCCCAAGAACCTTCGGGAGGGGCAGTGTGGTGGTTGTCCAGGTGTGTGGAGCAGGTGGTTTCCCAATTGTCTTCGGGATGAGGCCCAGGTGTCTTCAGGCGTGACAGTGGATCCTTTAGCCCAGTTGTCTTCGGGTGTGGTGGTTTTGGTTCTGGCCTAGGTGTTTGTAGGTGTGGTTACGTGTGACAGTTGTGGAGCAGGTGTGTATGGGCGGGATTCGACAGTGGGACTGCGTACGGTTGTGGCCCAGGTGTGTGCATGCGGGTGTGGCAGTGGGACTGCAGTGAGAATGGCGGGAATGGTCCGATGCGTAGGATGTCTCAATAACCAGTGGGAAAGTGGTGCGTGGTACCCAAACATTGATGTTCTATTATATTATATTACTTGACTTGCGTTATTTGGGGATTGTGCCTTGGTGAGGCGGGGGTGGATAGTTTACCCTGATAGGTGTTTGGTTTACTTCTTTTCTCACCGGACATTAGCACGTTCCCCCACTTGTGCACGAGGGTCTTTGGTTTTCCCTACTGAGTGTACTTGTATGCTCACCCTACATATATAAAACTGCTTTTCTAGTTTCGAGGAGGACTTCAGGGATTGTGCATGACCTTACTAGCTCGGATCATTGGAGTAGTTGTAGTTGTCGTTTCTTTTTTATTTTTTCGTACTTACCTTTGTAGTCACCTTTTTTCACTTCGTGGCTTTTGCTTTTGAAACACACATGTGGGAATGGTTTATTATTGGCTTTACTTTTCTTTCTACCTTGGTGTTCTTGGGTTTTCTTCTTCTTATCTCTTGATCCTATAAAATAAAAAGGGTAATTCCTTCAATTTTTGTGACATTTACATACCCTTGGTGCTAGTCGCCACTCCGTGACTTATTGAAGGCGGGTTTCGGGAGTCATTATCTCTCCTTCAACTTAAAGAAGGAAGGGCATGGAAATCTGCTGACCCTTCCCTCCTTTTGGTGAAGGCAGGTTGTGACAGAATAGTATTAGAGACCGGCAGATTGAAAGATAGGATGGAGTCTAGAGTTAGGAACAGTGAGGATTGCATGGGATGGTAAGGCAACAGTGTTGGGTGACCATGGCGCGTGAATTATGCTGGGGAAGACTGACTAGGATACTATATTTTAGGGCCACCCGTGATCCGATGCAAGGACCCTGGACCTACTGAACGACCAAGTGAGGCCACACTGATTGCAGGGTAGAGACCCTAAGAAAGGTACATGCATCATAATGACTTGTGTTCTTGTGTTTATGAGATGTCTTGGGAATTAAGAATAAATTAATATTTTAACATGTTTTAGGAACGATATTCTGCACTGCTTGGGCTTAGGTATTCCTTGTTTACCTTGCATATATGGCACCTGGAAGGCGACCACGTGTGGTACAGGCGATCGAGGCCCCGGAGACTACTTTGGCTGATCGGTAGAGAGCTGATTGACAAGAAGAGGACGTCCAATGAAAAAAGATTCCTCGGGCCTTCCAGCGACATGACCTCAAGAAGTATGAGGGAAACACCTCTGACATGAAGACGGAAGGCTGGCAAGAGGAGCTAGTTAAAGATTTCAGCCTAATTCGGGCCCCGATCGAGTACTGGGTTCCTCTGGCCGTCAGCAAGATATGGGGAGCAGTGCGTCAGTGGTCGACACTTTACCCGGGGGATAGGAGAGAGTCTGAGGTGGCTTGGGCGGATTTCGAGAGGGAGTTCCGGGTGGAATTCCTCTCCTCGACAATGAAGGCAGAAAAGAGGCAGGAACTATTCTCCCTCCAGTAGGGTAGTATGTCCGTGAGGGAGCTAGGGATCACGTTCAAGGACCTCCTATGTTTTGCTCCGCACCTCTTTCCCAAAGAGGAGTCTCGGGCAAGACGTATAGAGGAGGTTCTCCAACCCTCCCTCCAGTAAGCTGTTACCCCCTTCACCCTGCCGATGTACTTGGAGGTCCAAAAGAAGGTCGAAGTGGTGGAGAGGATGCATGATCTAGGAGTAGTGTCACGAGAGGGGATCTAGTTGGGACAATCGAAGGGAAAGGCTGTCAGCACGAGGCCCCCAGTGTTAGGACCCTCCAGGTTCCGACCAGTAGGGAGAAGACCGCATCAGTTTCAGTTTCGATCCCTGGCCCTCGGCCTTTTCCTTCGGGCCCAGGAATGTGGTGCATCATCTGTGGGAGCCATGGACAAGTCCGGAGTCAGTGCCCAGATTGGGTGATGTACGATGGTGGTGGACAGCCCTACCACCCTCCCCAGCAGCAGCTTCCTGCCAAACCTTTCCAGCAGCAGCAGTAGGTACAGCGAGCTCCCGCTCCTCCGAGGGCAGATGTAGGTGGGGGAGGCCGACCTCAGGGCGCTCCACAGGGAACTCGACCGGGGCGTGGTCGGGAAGGTGGCCAGCAGCCGAGGGCCAGAGGAGCTTGGTGTGGAAATTTGCACGCCGCAGAGGCAGCTGTTCCGGCAGGGCCAGAGGTTGTTCGAGGTATGATCAGTATGTCTAGCACTCTTGCTTATACCTTGTTCAATACCGGAGCATCGCACTCCTTTTTTGCACCAAGTCTAGCTCGTTCCTTGGGTTTAGATGCGAAGAGACTTCCAGTTCCCCTGGTTTTGAGCACACCATTCGAAGTTCAGACCAACTTGTTGTTTGTTTTTCGGGGATGTAGGCTGATGATAGGGCCACATCAGTCAGTAAGGGATCTTCTTCTGCTACAGATTCAGCCATACGAAGTCATCCTAGGCATCGACTGGCTATTCTCAGTGTGTGCCGTCATCGACTATTTCCAAAGAGGGGTGTTGTTCTCAGAATTGGACGGCCGGCATGGTACCTTCATCGGTGAGCGGAGCAGTCCGAAGGGAAATAGGAGAGAGGAACCTCTCCTCTCCTTGTTGACCGAGCTGGCAGTGGAATCAGTAGATGCTGAAATAGTGGAAGTGTCGGAGATCGTCTGTGAGTTTATGGATGTCTTCCATGAGGAGGTGACGACTCTACCCCCTCTGCATGATATCGAGTTTGGGATAGACCTACAGCCCGACGCTTGACCAATCACGATGGATCCTTACCGGATGGCACCTTCAGAGCTACGGGAGTTGCGGATCCAGATTGACGATCTAATGAGGAGGGGTTATGTTCGCCCGAGTGCGTCACCGTGGGGTGCTCCAGTCTTGTTCGCAAAGAAGGAAAATGGTGGTCTCAAGTTGTGCATATAATATATGAGGCTGAATCAGGTGACGATCAAGAATAGTTATCCTCTTCCGAGGATAGACGATATTTTCGACCAGCTGATAGGGGAAGGATGGATCACGAAGATCAACTTGCGGTCTGGGTACCACGAGTTGAGAGTGAAGGATAGAGACATCCCGAAGACGACCTTCAGGTGCAGGTATGGACAATTCGAGTTCGTAGTCATGCCCTTCGGTGTTACGAATGCCCCGGCTGTGTTCATGGGGCATATAGAAATCCATCTTCCGGGAGTACTTGGATCGGTTCATGGTTGTGTTCATCGACGATATCCTGATCTATTCGAGGTCAGAATAGGACCATGAAGGACACCTGAGGACAGTTTTGGAGGTCCTCTGACAACACCAGATCTATGGGAAGTTGTCTAAATGCATGTTCTGGACATGGGAAGTGCACTTCCTCGGGCACGTGGTGTCTGAGCAGGGGGTAGCGGTGGACCTGTCAAAGGTTGAGGCGGTTGTTTCTTGGGCAGCACCCAAGAATGTGGAAGAGTTCTGTAGTTTCCTTGGTCCGACATGTTACTATCGGAGGTTCGTACCCAACTTCTCTCGAGTTGCGGCCCCTTTAACAGCCTTGACCAAGAAAGACCTGGATTTCGTGTGGAGTGAGCAGTGCGAGTCAACCATCAGCTATCTGAAAGAGAAGTTGGTTAGTGCCCCAGTACTATGATTACCAGAAGAAGGAGTGACATATGAGGTGTTCTGTGATGCTTCAAGACAGGGCCGGGGATGCGTGTTGATGCAGTGACAAGGGGTGATCTCTTATGGGTCCAGGTAGCTATGCCCCCATGAGCGTAATTACGCCACCCACGACCTGGAGCTTGCAGGGGTCATTTTTTCGCTAAAGCTATGGCGACACTACCTCATCAGGGAACTCTTTTTGTTCATTACAAATCACAAAATCTTGAGGTATATCTTCTTCCAGCGGGACTTAAACATGCAACAATAGAGATGGGTGGAGTTCCTCCAGGATTACGACTTTGAGATCTCTTATACTGAGGGCAAGGGCAATGTAGTGGCGGATTCCTTGAGTAGGAAGACACAGAAGGATGCGATCTGAGAGTCGGCGGATGCCTGGAAGGCAATGGAGGAGTTGGCTGCCTTACACCTGGATGCGAAAATGGATAGCGGTAGAGGCTGCCTATATCAGATGATAGTGCATTCATCTCTGTTTTGACAAGTGGAGGAGTCTTAGTGGGGAGAACCGGAGTGCGAAGTGATGCGTGACCATGTTGACCAGGGAAATGCTCTGAAAGGATGGACAGAGGATGGTCAGAACCTGATGCTTTTCCAGAAATGGTTTTTTGTTCCAGGAGTGATGCGCGACAAGGTTCTCAGTGAGTTCCACAACTCACCCCTGGCAGTACACCCAACAATTTTCAAGATGTACCAGGCACTGGAGAGGCAGTTCTGGTGGCCCAGAGTTAAGCGAGCGGTGGCAGAGTTTGTGGCCAATTTCTTAGTGATTCAGCAAGTGAAGGTTGAACAACGAGTGCCAGGTGGCCAACTGTAGCCCCTAGATGTCCCCGAGTGGAAGTTGGATGAAATCTCAATGGATTTATTCACGGTACTACCCAAGGCCCAAGGGGGATACGACGCCATCTTGGTGGTAGTGGACAGGATGACGAAATAGGCTCACTTTCTGGCAATCAAGGAGTCGAGTACTGTGGATGCTTTGGCACAAAAGTACATGGATGAGGTGGTGCAGTTGCATGGAGTTCCGAGGTCTATAGTCTCTGATAGGGATGAATGGTTTACCTCGCAAGTCTGGAGAGGATTGAAGCAAGCGTTTGGCACCCAGTTACGCCTTAGCACTGCTTTCCATCCCCAGACAGATGGACAAACAGAGCGCACCATCCAGACTTGGGAGGATATGCTACGGGCATGTGTTCTGGACTCAGGAGGATCATTGGAGCGACACTTTCCCCTGGTAGATTTCGCTTACAATAATAGCTATCAATCTACCATCGGTATGGCCCCGTTTTAAGCCTTTTACGGGAGGCCATGCCGTTCACCTGTGTGTTGGGCCGATGTATGAGAGTCAGGTATCCCTGGCCCGGAGGTGGTGCAGAACACAACAGAAAAGATTCAGCTCATACGAGAAAGGATAAAGGTGGCCCAGGACCGAAATAAGTCTTATATTGATTCCAGGAGGAGGCCCTTGGAGTTTGAGGTTGGGGACCACGTGTTCTTGAAGGTCTCCCCGCGACGTGGGCAGTGGAGATTTGGTAAGGGGAGTAATCTTTCCCCCAGGTTCATCGAACCCTTCGAAGTGTTGCGGCGGGTGAGCAAGGTGGCTTACCAGCTACTGTTTCCACCGCAGCTACTGAGGATACATTGTGTCTTCCATATGTCCCAGCTCCGTCGGTATCTGCATGACGATTCACACGTCCTTGATTGGGCTGAGCTGGACATCGAGGACGGCGTGACCTTTGTGGAGAGACCAGTGATGATCGAGGATCGCAAGGAGAAGGTGCTTCATGGGAGAACCATCCCCTTGGTTCATGTGTTGTAGAGGCATGGTGGTCTTGAGGAGAGTACGTGGGAAAGGGAAGCAAAGATGCGTACCCAGTACCCAGAGTTGTTTTGAGTTTTTCTCCTTGTTGTACCAGTTGTGGTAGAACGTTTTGTCTTTTGGCTATGAAATGAACTGGTTTTTCTTCCTCTGGATGTGTGTGAAATGCCCTGGCTATGGGGATGAAGGAACCCAACCCCTAATCAAGACGCATTAATGTGGATGCGATTGGACCCATGCGAGCTAGTTAGTGCCGCCCAAAGGGTATAATATCTTGACATTGGGGAGGAGACTCCCCAACCCACATGCCTAGTTAGTTTGGCATGGTAAGTTGCTTGTATCTTGATAGAGAAGTGTTTTTGGTTATAATGGGTTCACTTCTATGAGGTATCTTTCGAGGGGGTTGTTCGGACCCTCTCTTTACTTCTTGGATTGTTTTGATTTTCGAGGATGAGAATCGTTTAAGAGGTATCTAATGTAATGGCTTGGACCCTCCTGGCCCATTACTTTGCCAAAGTGTGGTTCCACCAAAACAGTGGCACCCTGAAGGTGACACCGTGATGGTTGAACCGTGATAGTGGCACCATGACAGTGGCACCGTGAGGGTGACACCGTGTCCCCTCACCGAGCCTTTCGTTCATCTTCCAGTACCTGACTTTTC
Organism: Viscum album; assembly: GCA_963277665.1. Classification (NCBI taxonomy): domain Eukaryota; kingdom Viridiplantae; phylum Streptophyta; class Magnoliopsida; order Santalales; family Viscaceae; genus Viscum; species Viscum album. The sequence continues at coordinate 915,336,892 of OY728157.1, forward strand.
CTCTCCCGCAACGTAAGTTTCGATGTAAATTAATTCACTTACTCCTTTTAAAACCATTTAATGCCCATAATTAATTCCTAAAAATAACGAGAGACCTCCATGTGTAACGGCCCAGCTGCGTGGTCAACCCACGACCCTCATGCCTTACGTGGTTATGCGTTCTCACCTCAACCGTCTGCGGCTCTTATAAACTAAGGGTTAGCCTTGGTTTCTCCTTTCCTCGATCGTGGCTTTTCACAAATAGCTTTTGATGCATCGGGCGTGCCGCATCGTTATCCGTAAAGATTCGCAAAGGACATAAAAGGTCGACCATCTATCAACAGGTAGGTAATTTCTCCTTCGACTCTCTCTTTTGTGTATCATGCGGGGTGGGAATGTTTTTGTTCTGTAGAATTGGACAATCCAGACCTAAATAAAGATAATGAACTGGATTCTATAAAGAAAGGGGGGGCTGTGATCGTTGATGCCATTTTATATTAGGATCTTCTTTTTGAGTTGTGCTGGCTTAAGCCTTCTGAAATTCGAGGCCGTCGGTGTTCATTGTTTGTGCACTAATGAACCCATCCTGATGTTTTAAATGGCTTGTTTTTGGTTGTGAACTCCCGCTGTTAAAAAGGATACTGGTTAATCACGTTCACCTGGCTAAGTGAATTGGAGGCCCCCGGATCAATCCTTATGTGATAACCCCCGATTAAAACACGTGAAAATTTAAATCATGGAGTGTGTTAAGTCGTTTAAATATGAAAATATCGGCACGACCATGACTTGTGTTGATGGTGGTAGTTAGTTGTTTTCTTTTCGGGCCAATTGCTGGAAATGTGGGACGGGATGAGATCCCATGTCTTTATACTCTTCGTGGTTGTGTGAATTTGGGGATGGGATCCCCTGTTGGTATGTTTTCGGTGGTTGTGAGTTTTAAGACTGGGTGGGTACTTGTTTATATCACGAATTGGGGTGGGATCCTCTGTTGTTGAGAACCGGGTGTGGGCGTTAGGGTTGATGCTTGACTGTTTCATTCATGGACTTGTGCATATGATTGCTAGTTGCCCAGTAGTTCTTAAAATTAATTAACCATTTTCACTGAACATGAATCAAGAATGGGAAAAATGGGTTTTGTTGGAAAGAGTCATGACTTGTGACATGGATGGAGTGGTGTTGTGTTCTATAGGCTGGTTAGAAAAACCTATGCCTTGGGTGAGTGCTTGTTACCTATATCTATACTTGTAATTTTTTGTTTCTTATTCGCGCCCCACCCAAGTTGAGCACTTAGTGCGAACACCCCCATTTCATGGGGGAGGTTGTTCTTCCAAAAACTATTCTTAGTTTCTTGTTATTAGCTCCTTCTCTACTCCCTTTCTCGGATAACCCAAGTATCTTCGGGTAGGCTGTGATGGACAGAGGTCCATTATTAGCCCAAGAACCTTCGGGCGGGGCAGTGTGGTGGTTGGACAGGTGTGTGCGGCAGGTGGTTTCCCATGTGTCTTCGGGATGAGGCCCAGGTGTCTTCGGGCGTGGCAGTGGATCCTTTAGCCCGGGTGACTTCGGGTGTGGGGGTGGTTGTTATGGACTATGTTTTTTTTAGGAGTGGTTACATGTGGCAATTGTGGCCCAAGTGTGTGCGGGCGGGATTCGACAATGGGACTGCATGCGGTTGTGGCCCAGGTGTGTGCGGGCGGGTGTGGCAGTGGGACTACGGTGAGAATGGCAGGATTGGTCCGATGCGTAGGATGTCTCTATAACCAGTTGGAAACTGGCGCATGGTACCCAAACATCGATGCGCTATTATATTATATTACTTGACTTGCGTTATTTGGGGAGTGTGCATTGGTGAGGCTTGGGTGGACAGTTTACCTTGATAGGTGTTTTGTTTACTTCTTTTCTCACGGGAGTTTAGCACGTTCCCCCACTTGTGCACAATAGTCTTTGGTTTTCCCTACTGAGTGTACTTGTATGCTCACCCTACGTATTTAAATCTACGTTCAGGGTTCCAGGAGGACTTCAGGGATTGCGCATGACCTTACTAGCTCAGATCCTTGGAGAAGTTGTAGTTGTTGTTTTTTTTTCTTTTGTACTTACCTTTGTAGTCACCTTTTTGCACTTCGTGGATTTTTCTTTTGAAACATGCATGTGGGAATGGTTTATTATGGGTTTAACTTTTCTTTCTACCTTGGTGTTGTTGGGTTTTGGTCTTCTTATCTCTTGATCCTATAAAATAAAAATGGTAATGCCTTCCATTTGTGTGACATTTCCATACCCTTCGTGCTAGTCGCCACTCCGGGACCTATTGAAGGCGGGTTTCATGGGTCATTATCTCTCCTTAAACATAAAGAAGGAAGGGCATGGCAATATGCTGACCTTTCCATCCTTTTGGTGAAGGCGGGTCGTGACACATATGATGTTCAAATAGTCCAATCATACTTTTATTTGGATGAGGGCATTATGTAGTACACATGTAAGGATCAGTATGAAAATATGAATGGTTGATTTTCCATAAATTTTATGTACATTAGGGATCTTGATTATATCTAATCGATATAGGTTCACCATGAAATGTTACATGTTTATTAATATAGAGTCTTTTTATTTTATCCACTGTAAAATATCTACTAATTTTGAAGATATTTGAATATTCTGTAAGTTAATATACAAAAACCCATATATCATCATTCCATTACATAATCCTTTGTATTATATTGAAAATATCAATCATAATATCATCCCTTTTCTATATAGGTATAACAATATTCTGTATGAATTCTTTAGGGTGTTGTCTTTACGCTTTCACCTATTGACAAACATGAAATCATGACTCATAGTCTGTAATTTGTAACATCATATTATCCAACCAATAACATTAACTTTTATCTATATATATCATGGAACTACTATGATGTATAGATAAATTTGAGTTTTCCTCATCATGAAATATTTCTCTCTTTAGATATTGTATTGATGGAAGACATACCCTCTTGCAAAATCTCATAATTCCATATTCAATCAAAAATTATTCCAGTATCTCATCCTCAATCGATTTAATTTTATTTTCAAAATTTTCATCATTATATTGAGAAATTTTTATCTTATCTTGTATCCATGGATTGGTACATCATTGAAAACAGAATGATGATTCATTTTCCGTAACAATTCTTATATATATCATTACTATATCAAAGAAAAGTTGATCTCTTTCATTCTTTATATGGGTAATAAGTCTATGTTCATTCATAAATGAGGTATCTACTACATTATTTACATTTCCAAGGTGGTAGTGTACTGAAAAATTATAATCATCGAGTATCTACAACCATCTCCTTTACCTCATATTAAGTTATATTTGGGTAAAATTTCATTTCATTATATTTCGATTCATATATATCACATATCATTAATAAAAAAATATAATGTCTCGGTATTTTTAGAGAAACATTTATGGATCCAAGTTCAATATAATGATTTAGATAATTTTTTTCATGTGTCCTTAACTGCCTTCATTCAATGCAATAACTTTACAATTTTCATTATGGGAAATCCCCTTCCATTTATTGATGCATCACAATATATCAGAAACCCATAATTTCTAGATGGAAGAGTAAAAATTGGAGTGATGAAAAATCATCTCATCAATTAATGAAACCATTTCATAAATTTTTTTTAACTAATAATTTAACCCCTTTATGTTTGAGTATAATTAGTGAGTTATCTAATAGGAAAAAGTTTTGTAAAATGACATCGATTTTTACAATAAATTCTAATAAAACTAAATACCGTAGTTATGTTCATTGGAGTAGGATATTCTTTTATAGGCTTTGTTATTGTAGGATCAACTGAGAATCCATCCATATAGACAATATATCCAAGAAATGATTCTATTTGAATCCAGACTTCAATCATACTAAACATAACATATTACAAATTTCTTTTAAGAGCCATCAATATAACCCACTTATTATTTTCATGGACCTCATATCATTTTGAATATTTTAATAAATCATCACAAAAAATTAACAAGATATTACCTGAAAACTCTTCTCATTACATTTTTGAAACTATAAGGTTCATTAGTCAGTAAAAGACCATGACTATAAACACATAATTTCAACACAATGTGTTAAATGTTTTCTTCAGAATATCATCCGTCCTAACACGTAATTACAGATATTTCAGATCAAATTTAAATTTTTTAAAAATATTATCATCAGTAAATTTGATCTAATAAATCATAAATTTCAGTTATATGGTACTTTTCATTAATATAATAGTAATATTTATTTATAATCAACGCACAACCTATAGGATACATCTTTCATCTTAACAAATAGAATAGATCCCCCTCATATAAAAAATCTATGTTGAATGAATCCCATATCTATCAATTCATCTAGTTTCCCCATCATTTCCTCCAATATGCATGTTCATTCTACATGGACACATTGATATAGGTCTTATAACTACAATTAATCCAATTTAGAAATCAACTTCCTTCCCTAGAGGATGTCTTGGAAAATAATCGTGAAATACATCAATATATTCTTGTACAATTGTTAGATCTAAAAATTAGAAGATTAACTTCCTCATCCATAGATGATGTTTTAACATCCAACCAATGTATATAATTTAGGAGAGATAGATGAGGTGGATGGAGTTAAAAATTAGATGAATATGTATCTACATGGAAGATAAGAGATTATATATATTTCAAAAAAATTGTAACTACCTTCTTCATGAAGTAAATATTTGCATCATTGTTTGAAAGACAATTCATATTTAGGATTATATCATAGTCAAGCATAGGCTTAATGATAATGTTATAGAATAAATTTTGCTTATGTGTTAGTGAAGGGAAGGATTGACACATCTTTGTTTCAATGATACATACCATAAGTGTTTTGACTAACAACTCTATTATTTTGAAAAACAAAAATATAAAATATTGAGGGAAATTTGTGATGATATAAAAGTGTTAGATGGTATAGAAAAAAATATATCATTTTATATGTTTGATAAAATGATCAATGTACATTCCACCACATCATTTGAAACTTCTACCTTAGTAGTAGTAATTGTATTAGTTTGGCCTTTCCCCTATACCTTTTTTGTGTCATGTTTCCATGATGCGTATGAAAATAATTTTCATAGTTTCCCATCTACATAAAATTTTAGAATTGTACAGATTTTTTTCTTCCCATATACTCAATTAGTTTGATGGCCCATTTCTCCACACTTATAAAAAAATCCCAAACATTTCAATTATTTTCCAAGATGATTATGTCAATAGTTTTAACATAATGATAATTACATCATTCACTTATTATTCATTAGAGTTTCACCTTCACTATGGTAATCAAAACACTTATCCATATTGTGAATTTGATTTAAAATCTATATATAGTAAATTCCATCACTGTGTGTGGGTACATAATACTATTCACTCATATGATAAACCTTTTTGGGAAGCTAGTTCTATTTGGATACATGGCCTAAGACCATCAAATTAATGACCGATATTTTATTCCAAATAACAGATGTAATCTATAGCATACCTGTCCAGTCCATGGAAGGAAGGATCATATTCCACATCACTCTGTTCTTACTTTTTATTGAAGTTGAGAAATTATTTCATCATTACTAATTCCTGACCCATGAGGGAAATATATATCAAATAATGTTTCTTTAAATGTTCTAAAATCCATGTTATCTATTTGATATTACTCCTTAGTATATTGGACCAATTAAAACAATTTGTTTGCTATCACGACCCATCCTCAGGGCCCGTGTCGTGACTACCCCAAACCCGCCTTCCATAGGCCAGGGGCTGGTGACTAGCACCAAAGGTGTACATCCCGATAAAAAAAGGAAGGCATTGCCTTAATGAAACGTAAACAAAAACACAACCAGATTTCTAGCGGAAGAAAACACTAAGTAAGTAGTATAACAAGTGTGATGAAAGTACAAAAATGGCCAGAATACAAGCCCAACACTAAAGTACAATGAAAAGTCAAAACAAAAGGAAGGTATCAAGCTACTCCTAGATCATCCTCCGGAGTTCGTACTTGATGGGTATGTACAGATGACCACGTCATCTCTCCATGTCTGTCTGCCACCTCCAGTTATTGCCTCATCGTGAAGTCCACCTCCGTGTACCGTCTTGTCGTGTGGTCCACCTCCGGGTACTGTCCAGTTCTACGAGCCACAACCACGATTAGTGATGTCAGTTGTTTGCATCCAACACAACGAGGAGCGGGCATTTCCCGTGCAGGGGTGAGTATAACGATACTCAGTATGGACCCTGAGATCCTTAAGGTCTCACTAAAACCAAAAATATAAACCAAAGAGAAAGATCTCAACAGATAACCTTTACATAGGTATTTTCCCATACATATACCTAATTTATCAAGTAACCCATCTCAATCATGAGGTAAACACAAAGGTCATTGAATCAGCTCAAACCATGATTTTCATTAAAGATATCAAAACCACAACTGCTGAAGAGCTCCTCCTCTGTCAATTAAGGTGATCATGTCACGACTCTGAGGCGCTGCTCACTATCCTCAGACTACTGAAGTACTCCTCCTGTCGAGTGTTGTGGGTCTGCAAGCCCAACACGGTAGTGCTCCCCATCGTGGGTCTGCCACCAAAACACAATAGTGCTCCAACTAATATCCTATTGAAGTATTCCTTATTCCGAGTACCATGGGTCTTCCACCCAAACACGGTATTTCTCCCCGCTGTTGGTCTGCCACCCAAACACAGTAGTGCTCCCCACTGGGCTAGTCAAGTCACTCTGAATCGAATCAGACAAGCAGTCATCAGGTCTCAGCCAGCTACAAGATTTTTGTACTTCGTACGCTCGTCTTCTGGAGGATCCTCTCCAAAAGCTACTGGTCGATACTCCAAGTATCACAATGCTCCACAAATAAGTATCTCAATGGACCGCCTCATCAAAGGGGTCTCAACGCAGCAGACGTCGGCTCAATCGGACGCTCGGTCTTTGAGTTATTAGTCTTTTAGTCTCGGGGGCCCAGTTGGTTTCGTGTATGAACCAACATGGATGTATCCCAACTATACTATGAACACCCATGGGGTATATTCAATGTAACCATTTCTCAATGATGATTTCCTACTCCGTTGACGGTTCGTCAAACGGACGTCCGGTCTGAGAGTTATTATTATTACCGTCCACGGGCCTGTTTGGATTTCAGGTACAATCCAACCCAGCCTTACACCAAATGCGTCCAAACATCATGTGAATTTTGCCAAAATAACCGTCTAATCAATAGGAATCAAATTTAGTTGACGTAATGCCAATCGTAAGTCTGGTCATCAAGTTATAAGCGTTTCCGTTCCAGGGGCACTGTTGGTTTCAAATTCAAACCAACCCTGCCATACCCAAAATTATCTGAAACCTTGAGTGTAATAAACTGAAATGACCGCCTCGATCCAAGGAATCCTAAACTACGGATGGTGCATCAATAAGATGTCCTTAGCTCAAGATATGTTTTTATAACCGAAAATGGTCTGAAAAATAGCGGGTCTGGTCCCGGTCCGACGGGGCCGAACACCCCCTGGGTCGGCCCAAACCGGGTCGACCCGACTCCGGTCCAGGTCTAGCTCGGTTGGGAACGTCTCGGCCTGGCCGGCGTAGCCCAGCCCACGTGGCCCGCCCCAGCCCTGCCGAGGGAGCTGGCTCATCCAGTTGGCCGAGTGCATTGCCCCGAGCAGGCCCCCCTACCATTGATCGACACCGGTGGCGCCGCCGGCACCGCCCCGCCACCTAGATCCCGTGCAACCGCGGGGTCCGAGGCTTCGCCGCCGCAGTGGATTTCTTGCGGTGATGCGCTAGGGCACCGCTGCCTCTAGGTTCTCGGATAGCTACGGCCACCGCGTCCGGCCGCCAGTGCCGCCGTGCCAGCGACCCACGATGCCACGAGCTTCCACGGGCCACCAGAGTTGCTCATGTGGTCCGTTTTAGCTTCTGTATGCGTTGACAATCTTTTCGGGTCCCGAAGATTACTGAGAAGGCTTCCAAACTCCGTTACGGCCCCGTTTCATCATCTCCCATCAATCCGACCACAAAAGAACAACCAGCAGAGGGTTAGGGCTTGTTTGTTATCCCACGCCCTCGGCATTAGAGTCTTAGTTCATAATTCATCAATGAAAATGTTATAATTTATTCAAAATAAATTATACAAACACCCTGCAAAAAAATACCCATGAACGAGGGTATAAATCACATATATACTATAAACTAAAACTCCCTACCCCATGAATGATCCATGGTAGCCGAGCATCGTGGATGACAGTGACGTGAATGTGATAATGTTTGCTCGTTGACGTTGTCACAAGGTAATAGATGAAGGTGACAACGATTGTTGTTGTTCTTCGCTTCCGTAAAGTGCCTTTGATCCTGGATCAAGCATCGTTCATTGGATCTGACATAAGGAATATGTTGAATTCAACGTAGTTCGTTGCGCCAGTACCACACTTCCGATCCCAACGCCTTCGTCGGTGCCTCGTCAGAGAATATGAAACCATGGTAGTGGTGCAACATTGGAGGAAGGAGAGGAAGTTCTCCAGCGGATCCCCCTACCATCAAAAGGCTCCACTCTTAATAAAATATTAGGCTTGGCTAATATTTTTATTAACATATACATTTCAAAAGTCAAACACCTCATTAATTAAATTGGAGGATTTAATTTTATTAATTAAGGTGTTGTCCGGAATTTATGGGAGAGGAGAATGTGAAGAGGTCTCATAAATGGGAGAGTTGTCAACATTAACATGGGTGTTTAATGGGGAGTTTAAAGATGGTTAAGGAATTTAGGGGGAGGTGTAAGGTTGGTGATGTGTGGGCCCCACCTTTCAATTATCCATACATGGGAAGTTGGGTGGGTATGGTCCCTACTAACAACATCCCATGGAAGGTATTAACCTCCTTAGTTGAATAAAATTGAACAACATTTTTATTTACTTCTTCAACTAAACCACAATAAATAACATCTCCCCCCCACACAAACGTGACTATGGTAATGATTCCTTTAAGCAATTATCGGTGTTGCAAGTTCAACAATGCCCTCAGATTTGAATTCTGAGCACCAGTTCAAATGATAGAAAAACTCGCTCGTTTGTTTAGTGAATGTAACGGAGCAAAACATCAAAAATTGATTTCGTGCACACCGGGCCTCGGAATCAAATGTCGTTAGTAGCTACAAAATCATAAAATTCCAATGAAATTAAGAAATAAATTTCCTTGAAATTCCCGGGACATTACATTACTATCACCTTAGGGTTTTACATCCCCATAAAGCTACAACACAAACTAGGGAAACTAAATTAGGTACCGAGTATGCAACTGAGCCTCCTGCTCCCATGTGCTCTCGTAGAGGTTCTCGTGCTGCCAGCAAAAGCGCACAAGAGGAATCGACCTTCCTTATAGGACCTAATCCTGTCGATCCTCAATCTATACTGGAATCTCCTTGAATATTTCCACATCATTGTTATATAGCTCCATTTGGTCGATGATGACAGTTATGTCATGCACGCATCTCCTCAGCTAAGATAGGTGGATGACGTCGTGCACCCGGTGAAACTGAGGTGGAGGAGTCAAGTTCTAAGACACCTCGCCTACACTACTGAGGACCGGGAAAGGTCCTATGAACCTTGGATATTAATTTCCACCTTGTTCAAAACTTCTTAGACCTCATCGATGAGAGACCCATAGGAAGACGTGGTTTCCATCCTTGAACTCTAGTGGTCTCTATCCCATATCAGCACAAGACTCTTGTATGCACTGTGTAGTCTTAATCCGCTCCTGGATGATCAATACCCTCTCCTGTAGCCTCATGTTGGGCGCACCGGTCAACCTATGCCACAGCTCCTCTGAAGCTCTGTTGGCATCCCTCTGACCACACGAAGAGTTTCCCCTACTTCATCAAAAAGCGGTGCAGTAACTCTGTAGAAGTCTGGCACAAATCTAGGGCTACCTGACTCATGAGTGATCGACTACACCCACTAAAGCATGATTCCATCCTGTGCTGCCTGAGGTTTCCTTTTCTCCAACCAAAGAAAAAAATCATCCCAACATTGTAGGTAAACCACAACCTTATTGCCTACTACAGTCAATCCGTGAATGAACTATTGTTTCCCAGTCAATACCAAAACTCACGTCGTAATCCCTCAACGTTGCCACCAAGAGTTTCCAACCAAAACTCTTACCTCATGGGTCAGATCACACCTTCAGCGTAAGCGTGATTATCGAGTCTCCTCCCAAAGCTATCTCCAGACATGAGGGTCAAGTCAATGACTTAACTGAAAACTCTAGTTCTAGGACAAGATTCGTGGAATGAATGAATGATTCATAACAATGTCTATTGATACAGTAGCTAGTAGTAGACACAGACCGTACCTCGAATCATTCCTAGAGCCCTTGGGTCACACTCCTTGACTGAATGAAGCTACTCTCTTCTCCTTTCATCCTACTCCCTGAGCCTGGCAGGGACTACAAATGTGGGTGGTTGTAACATGTTGAAAAGTACAACACCTCATGATACTCTTCGAACTCTGTTTCCACGTATGCTGCTTTTCAGATTCACTTGTCCTCAATACTTCCTCTTCTTGAAACATTTTATACGCACAAGTCTCTGAGATTGGCACCACATTCCTGTTTTCCCACTGCTAACATTCACTGGTTGTATCCATTTATCCAAAGATCATTCAACCACAAAGGTTCTCTCTAGCACCCTAGAAAAAGTAGGAATGCATAGTGGAAAAGTGCTGGCTCAGATATCCTTTAAACACACCTCGTTCTGAGGTCCGAGCTCTAAATAACTATTCATATCGTAGTCATCAAGTACCAGGAATGATCGGTAGGCCTCGATGAATACTCATCTACCGATATGTCATCTTTTCGAAGCTTTATAAGCTCTAGAAAACTCTCATCCACCTCCTCAAGCCAGTAATGTTCCTCCTAAGATTTTGCACACATCGTAACCTGAGGGGTATCTGATGATAAATCATTTGTAATACACTATTCCTATATGTGTCATCTACTGGTACCGCCGTTTGAAATTGCCAATCAACATGTAGTGATATAGATAGACCACTACCCAAAGGTACTATCTATGGCATCAGTCCACGTACCAAGTACCATCACTATGTTGACCATCGTCATGGCCACTCACTGGGAAACACCAATAGATAAGATCTCCATCTTATCTACAAGTGTTTAAACTAGGTGTAGAACACTAGCAATTGCCGCAAGTTCGTCCACTGCTTCCTGGGAATGTACCTCGCCTCGTAACATCGAAGGCCTCTACTGTTGGAACTCGACCAACATGCTCTGTCAGCATGCACTGTCCACTAGTATGGATGGTGGAATCTGCTGCCTAATGGGTGTGGTGCTACTAGTACACCAGCTGAAGGTGCCAACATAGAAAGAGGGCACTGCACCAGAGTCTCATCACTTGGTGGGTCGTCATCAAGTACTCTCTTGATTCTACAACTAACTGTCTGCGTGGAGACATCATGAACAGATGCGACATGATCAAAAGATTAAAACCTGGTGAGCTCACATGGTTGAGATGACATTAAGAAAACTTTTGAAAACACACACGCAATAAGTGTTTTCGTGCACTAAGTCATAAATCAGAAGTCAGGGTCCTGGTGTATGGATACGTTGGCCGCCGCACCACCACTAGACTCACTGAACTGCAAACCACACTTGGTACCCTTAACATTATATCTTCATAGAAATGAAATATCAAATTCCTAAGTTCTATGGTAGATCTGACTCCTCTGATACCGATTTGTCATGAAACTTCCTCGGGGCCCGTGCTGTGACTATCCCAAGCCTGCCTTCCTAAGGCCTGGGGCTGGTGACTAGAACCAAAGGAGTAAATACCGATAAAAAGGGAAGGAATTGCCTTTATGAAACATAAAAAACACAACCAGAGTACAAGCAGAAGCAAACACAAAGTATGTAGTATAAAAAGTGTGCTGAAATTAAAAAAAGGGAGAAATACAAGCTCAACGGTAATGTACAAGGAAAAGACAAAACAACAAGAAGGTGTCGAGCTGCTCCTGGATCTTCCTCCAGAGTTCCTACCTGATTGGAAGGTACAAATGGACACCTCAGCTCTCCACATCTGTATATCACCTCTGAGAACCATCTCTTCATGAAGTCCACCTCTAGGTACCGTCTTGTCATGAATTCCACCTCCTGGTACCATCCATATCTACAAGCCTCATCCAAGATCAGTGATGTCCATCGTCTGCATCCATCAAAATGAGGTGCGGGCATAGACTGTGCAGGGGTGTGTATAACAATACTCAGTAGGGACCCCGAGACCCTTGAGGTCTCACTAAAAACAACAAGGATAAACCACAATGAACGATCTCAACAGATAACCATTACATATTTATATTCCCATACATATAACTAAGTTATCTAGTAACCCATCTTAATCATGAGATAAACACAAAGGTCATTGAATCAGCTCAAACGAGGAATTTCATTAAAGATACCAAAACAACAACAGTTGAAGATCTCCTTCTCTGTTGAGTATGGTGATACTGTCACAACTCTGAGGCACTGATCACTAACCTTAGACTACTGAGGTACTCCTCCTGTCGAGTACCGCGGGTCTGCCACCCCAAAACAGTAGTGCTCCCCTCCATGGATCTACCACCCAAACAGAGTAGTGCTCCCACTAATAGCCTACAAAGGTACTCCTTCTGTCATGTATCGTGGTTCTGCCACACAAAAAAAGTAGTTATCACCGCTCTAGGTCTACACCAAAACATAGTAGTGCTCCCCACTGGGCTAGTCTTTTCACTCCGACTCAAATCGGACAAGCAGTCATTAGGTCTCAGCTAGCTACAATGTCTTCGTACTCCGTACGGTCTTCCCCCGTAGGATCCGCTCCACGAGCTACCAATAGATACTAAAAGTATCACAATGTACCACGAACAAATATTTCAGTGGACCGCCTCGTCAAAGGGGTATCAACGCAACAGAAGGCCCGTCTTTCAGACGCCTGGTCTGTGAGTTATTAGCCTTTTAGTCCGTGGGGCCTTGTTGGATTCGTGTACGAACCATCCCAGCCATATCTCAACTGTAACCCAAAATCCCATGGGTTATACTCAAAGGAACAGCTTATCAACGATGATTACCTACGCAGCTGACGATTCGTCAAACGGACATCCGGTCTTAGAGTTATTAGTATTACCGTTCTAGGGGCCCGATAGGATTTCGGGTACAATCCTACCCGGCCTTACATCAACTGCGTCCGATCCTCAGGTGAAGTATTTCAAAAGAACCGTCTAATAAAGAGGAAACCAACTAAGTTGACGACACGACAATCAGATGTCCGGTTCTCATGTTATAAGTGTTTACGCTCTGAGGGCCCAGTTGGTTTTGAATTCGATCCAACCAGGCCATACCCAAACCTCGCTGAAACCTTGAGTGTATTATACCAAAACAATGGTCTCGATTTAAGGATTCCTATGAAACTGAAGGTGCATCGGTCAGTGGTTTGTAGCTCAAGATATGTTCATTTAACCAAAAATGGTCCGAAAAATAGGGGGTCTGAGCCCAGTCCGACCCGGCCCAACACCCCCTGGGTCTTCCAAAACTGGGTCGACCCGACATGGGTCCGGGTCCAGCTCGGTGGGGCATGGCCCTGCCCAGCAGGCGCGGGTGGCGCGGCTTGGCCCGGTCGGCACGGTCTGGCCCGACAGGCTCTGCCCGGCCCCCGGGGCTCGCCCCGGCCCTACCGAGGGAGCTGGCTTGACCAGTTGGCCAACCGGGGCACACCCCCGCCCCCCTATGTATTGACACCAGCAACGCCGCTATCACCGCCCCGCCTCTCGGATCCTGCATGGCTGTGGGGTATGATGCTTCGCCACCGTGGATGTTGCCGCATCAGATTTCCTCCATAGGTGTGTTGGGGCACCACTGCCTCCATGCGACCAGACAGCTCCCGCCACCGCCTCCGGTCACCGGTGCCACCGCGCTGGCGACCAGCACTGCCCCGATCTATTGCGGGAAACCGGAGTCGCTCTGCTGGTCCGTTTTAGCTTCTGTCAACGGCGACTGTCTTCTCGGGTCCTGAACTTTACTGCGAAGGCGTCCAAACTCCGTTTCGGCACCGTTTCATCATCGATCGTCAATCCGCGCACAAAAGAACAACCAACATAGGGTCCGACCATGTTCGTTATCCTGTGCCCTCTGCATTAGAGGATAAAACCTTAATTCACCAATGACAATGATATAATTTATTTAAAAAAAATTATACAAACACCATGAAATTAAATATCCATGAATGAGGGTATAAATCACATATACACTATAAACGAAAACCCCCTACCTCGAGAATGATCAGGGGTAGCCGATAATCATGTATGATGGTGTCGTGAAAGGGTGGACGTCGGCTCGTTGACATCTTCGCAAGGTAAGAGACGAATGTGACGATGATCGTTGGAATTCGTCACTTACATAAAGTGCCTTCGATCCTGACTCGAGCATCGTTTGATGGATCCGACACAAGGGAAGATGTCGAAGTCATCGTAGTTCGTTGCGCCCGAACCATGCTACCAATCCATGGTTGTTGGTCGTTGTATCGTCAAAAATTATGGAACCTCGGTGGTGGTGCAATAATAGAGGAAGGAGAGGAAGTTCTCCAGCGGATCCCCTTCCCATCAAAAATCCACCTCCCTTAATAAAATATTATACTTGGATAATATATTTATTAACACATCCATTTAAAAATTCAAACAAATCATTAATTAAATTGGAGGATTCAATTTATTAATTAAGGTTTTTTATGAATTAATGGGAGAGGAGAAAGTGAAGAGGTCTCATATATGGGAGAGTTGTCAACATTAACATGGGAGTTTAATGGGGGAGTTTAAAGAGAGTTAAGGAGTTTATGGGGAGGTATAAGGTTGGGGCTCATGTGGGCCCCACCTTTCAATTATCCACACATGGGATGTTGGGTGGGTGTGGGCCCCAACAACAACTTCCCATGGGAGGTATTAACCTCCTTAAATAAAGAGTAAAATTGTTCAACAATTTTATTTACTACTTTAATTAATCCCCAATAAATAACTTCTCCCCCTGCACAATCGCGACTACGGTAAAGGTTCCATTATGCAATTACTGGTGTTGTGGGTTCATCGGTGCCCTCAGATTTCAATTCCGAGCACATGATCAAATGATAGAAAAACCCTCTCATTCATTCACTGCTAATACCCAAAATAAACGTCAAAAATTGATTCTGGGTACACCGGGCCTCGAAATCATGTGACGTCAGAAGCCACAAACTCGTAAAATTCAAATAAAATCATTAAAAAAATTTCGTTGATATTTCTGGGTCTTAACATTAGAATCTCTCTTGAGACAATATACCATCATTAATATCTTTTAATTTTTATTTCGGCCAAATTATATAAAAATATTTTTAAGGGTCCTGACCTAATGCATATCTAAAACATGATTTGTAGTCCCACAAAAATATGGTGGATTACGATGCATAAAATGAACCATCATAGATTTTTATGGTTATTCATCATGAAATGAGTATGTTTTCTTAATATGGTCATCATCTTCATAACTCAAACACAAACTATTTGACATTATTAGTGTGGAAATCCTTACATTATTCATAGGAATTCACTCCCTTTTTAAAATTAGGCATCATAAATAAACTATATAATACACATAATAAAACTTATGAATCATAATTCATGATTTTTAACTAGAAAATAAATTCTCATTAATTGAAAATTTATGCATTTCTACTCTCATAATAATAAACATGGTGTCTTTGAGGATATATTTACATTTATACCCATCATACTCTTTTCTAGAGAAATTGTGAACAATATTTGAAATATATCATGGGAGTGTTAAAACAAGTGAGATGTAAGGAATATTTTCATTTAATAGTTTACCCAGAGTTAGTCCTAGAATACATTGTTGAATTTGTTATTCCTAGGAAAATCTGTACTAGAACCACGTCCACTCACAGTATCAAAACATAGGTATAGTTATAAGAATACCCACATAGTATATTTATTCCTTTATTTTAGGATTTTCTTATATGATTATCCTCAATGTCTATTATTGGGTTATGTTCCCTAAACTATGTTTCCTAAATACAATTTCCAAGGTTTCTACTAAACTTCTTTTAATAACAATTATATGCCACAACCTGAGTAGACTAGAGCTAGGGAATTATTTCATTAAATTAGCTTGATCAAATACCAAATTAAGTACTATTTGAGTTGTTTCAAAAAGACCAAAATACATATATGATACTATTATTATATTGAGAATGATTGAAATTATAATAAAATAAAATAAACAACATCTTTGAGAGACTATTTACTATATTCTTCTTCCTCATCTTATGAAATAAAACATAATAAAAGTGAGATAAATGCTAGGTATGAGTTATATACGTTAATAATGAGATATGAAAATTAAATAAGGAATATGTATTATGAAAATGAAAATAATTTAACAAACACAAGAAATATATAAATTATGAATGAATATATATCCATAGATTTGTTTTTCATAGTGAAATTCTCATGGAGATTAACAAATCAGTAGTCAATGAAGTAAATTTTTATTTATATATATGTCATGTATCTAAAAAATAAACCATTATACAATCAAAATGGGTTTATAGTGGTGGTAACCTATCTATTTTTGTTTGGAGTCAATCGTGAAGGGTATGTCACCACCTGTTTTGCCTCATTAGACTTATCGATTAATCAAGGAGACATAACATGCCTCTCCAATCACTTCATGTATAAATAATAAATCATAAATAGATATAATTAATGAAAAATTTGTCTCAAAAAAATAAATATTTACAATATGATAAATAATAATAAATATTTTTCTATTTAATGAAACATTCATAATAAAAACCATTTGTAAAATGATAGACGGATAAGAAAATAATAATATCCATGACACAAGAAAATGGTTATTTTTAAAAATAATATTTCAAGTTAAAAATTGTCTCAATGGGGGAGTATATAAACCAAATTAAAATTATTATATTAAAAATATCATGTACATCTCAATAATTTTGATATTGAAACAAAATCTCATACCATAAATACACCTTAAATTTGCCACTTTTTGGCCACACGAACAAAAAATATTAAATTTATTAAAGGAGAGACCCAGAAGTGTATATAAATATTTCATATTAAAATTTTTCAATTATGGTCATTGGATTATATTATTTAAATTTATTTTCATCAACATTGAAGCATTTGATATCATGTTTTCCTAAAAAATTCTTAGTTTTTCAATTGTTTTTCTATTTTATTTAAATTTAAATTATACAATTATATAATAAAATAATGAAGTATATAATAAATACAATAATATTTTTATAAATAATATGTATTTTATAGAATCAATCCTTGAGGATGACTTTATGTGTCGACCAGGAAATGTCTCCATCGGCAGTTGTTGAACTTGGATTGGACGTTGACATGTTAGTGAGATGATTATGGTTTAAATTTTTATATATAGTAGTATGAGATGAAATATTCGTTAACATTATTAATATATAGTTAAATTACAACCAAATTAATTCCTTTAATTATTTTTAAGCGAATGGATAGTTGAAAATTAATGAGGATATTTAACCATAAGGAAAAGATGGGGTTTTTCATCATTTGTTTCCTCGGTTTTAATGATCGGTTTACTTAATTATAAGAGATGAAGTTCAATTAAAATGGTTATGAATATAAAAATTTGTAATTATATGTTATTAATGAACATAAATAATTTTGAATGTTTATATGAATAATCGTGTTAAATGTTATTTGGTTAAACCATTATTTAAAATTTGATAGATAATTGATGACATTTTTTTGTAATTTTTCAATTATCCCACACTATTTTTGTTTACTTAACTAATAATAATTATATATAATGATTATAAAAAAATAATTTGGATCTAATACATATTTTATAACAATTTTAAAAAAATATTGATATAAGACCTTACATAAAGTAAATATTGAAGAATGAATATCTGCTACCCGTGATGGCAGAAAATCAGCACCTCATGGCTAATGATTTTGTTTTTAAAATTAACGATTTTTATATACACATAAAATATTTATTATATATATTCCAAAAAATATGATATTATTAAATTATATATATATATATATTAATTATGATATTTTATCATCATTTTTACATTGGAGGTATTGAGAAGATATGAAATGGAAGAAAATTAAAAAAAGAAACATTATTTATCTCTTGAATTATCCTATTTGAGAACCTCTATTAAGGACCACCATTTATGACTTTTTATGAGACCAATATTTCCTAGTAATGGGGAATATGCTTTAGAAGAGTATTGGAATTAATTTAGGAAATTATCAATTCTTGGAATGTGTGTGTAAAAGGGGTGTTGAGTTGTTGGTTTTATAGTGGAGGAGTATGGGTTTTTGTGAATATTTTATTCATTATTTTTTTATTTGGGCTCATAAAAATAAATAGTCATGATTATTTTTAATTAGTAAATTAACTAGTGAATGTTAGTTCCAACCAATGGTTATTACATAATAAAGGAGTAAATGAATATTCGTTTTAACTTAAAATAATTATATACCGTAAATTATCAAATATTACTATTCACCTTGAATTCATGTAATTTAAAAAAATTACAAAACGTTACCCTACCAATTTTATATGTGTATAATCCACAAATTGACAGCATTTTATTAAACTAGATTTAAATATATAGGAAATTTTTTTAAATTAAAATCCACACGAACTCAAAAAAATTAAGATATTAAATTTATAACTCATTTTATAACACCCTAAAAAAAGAAACTCCAATCTCTTAAAATTTTCTAAAATCATAAGATAAAATAATTATTTTATAAATAAATTTTATGAAAATAATATTTCATTAGATTATTTTAGTAAATAAAAATTTTAAATTAAATATTTATGTTTCATAAATTTTCCAACACTTAATTAATTTTTTATAATATTAATTTTCATATAATATGATATAAATATATCATCATATCATTTATAAGATGCCGAAATATTATTTATATAAAAATTGGTGATGTTATCAATGATTTATAATATTTATTGTTCATACGAATCTTGTTAATATTCTTATTTGTAACAAGACTATTCAAAAGTGTCATGTTACTATTATCCAACAATTATGTTGGTCATGTGAGACTCTCAAAATCATATTGATCACAACTTGTCTATATATTTTCAAAATTCAATTCATTTAGGTAGAAAATTTCTGTTTAATGTATAGGTTATAACTATCAAGTTTAAATTACTGTTCTTTGATTTGTAGAGACTCAATGTTTTATGTATTCTAAGGTATCTAATGAATCAATTTTATTTAAGAAGAAATAAAACAATTTGGATTGTTAAAAAAACATGGATGGAATTATAGTTTTAATTTTCACTGAATGAATTTTTATTAACACTATCAGGAGAAATCAATATTACAAATAATATTTTACATGGATTAATTGTTTACTTTGACATAATATTAACTTAAAAAATTTATTATGGATTTTCATTGATATTTTATTTCCAAAGAAGAGAGGACATCTTCCCCAATAATATTTTTATATATGTGTTTATGTTATTTATATTCATTGAAAACATCATCCATTTGATGAAATTATTATTCAATCGGTATATGATGTATTTATTTCATCATTATTAATATTTTGTGCGGTTTATGGTACTTTTTTCAAAGGTCATAGAAATTTATTATAGTATACCATATTAATCATTATTTGTTATAACTATTTTTAATTGTTTGAGGTATGTATTAAAAGTTGGTATTTTAGTAATTTTTTTAAAATTAATTTTGTGATAATGTTTCACACATATCATATGTGGGCTTCATTAGACAATGTATGTGGTGAGTGGGTCCCAAATCTATAGGGCCCCTCGATGCATTGACATATCTCATTAGAAAAATCAGTTATCCCACTTATATGGAATTCCTCCCACTGATTTAAAATATTTTATGAATGATCTTGAAATTAATTTTCATATGGTAATCCTTTTGAAATACCACATTATGAGATCAATTATTTCTCTGTGATTTTTTATTAGTTATAATACACATGGATAATTACCATCTTATGTGATTATTTATATGTATTTTTTTATCATCATGCATTCCCTCCATATTATGGTCAGTTTATTTATTAAATATAATGTGAGTAAGTTATTTAGCATTCTATATTGATTATGTTTATTTATTCATGATTTCTTCTTCTGTTTTCATAACCTTACAGATCATATGTTCCCAAGACATGCTGTATTTTTTATATGAATCTTAATTTAATGTAATGTATATTTAACCAATAGTATTTAACAATTGAGTCCCTTTGGTGAAATTTGATTTATGTTACGATAATGAAGAAAATTTACCACTAACTCAGGTCCACGGGTGTCAGGGTCATTACTGTTGGTATTAGAGAAATTATAGTATTATCCTTGGAAAATAGGACCCATAAAACACAGATTAGGGAATAAAAACTAATAGATTATGTGGTTATATCTAGAAATTCATCTTTATCTGGATATTATAAGATGTTATGTTTATGTCCCAAATATACCTAGGGGTAATATATCTGCAAAAAGTTGCAACATTTTTGACTTGAACATTACCTGATATATGAAAATAGGCCTTATAGAGCACCTAGTATTGAAAACATGGGGTATTTACTATTATTGAGGCATAATTATTTTATTGACTTTATTAAGGATAATGTCATATTTTGAGAATTTGGAACTATTTTAAATGTAAACATGTCTAAATTGATGAGATTATTCATGATTAGATTTTTCAGTTTATGTTAGGTTATTCACATTTTTTTGATTATATGTTATATTTAATAGTGTTATGTTCTAATAGTGATAATTTTAATTTTTTAAAAGCCATCTAGTTAAAGAAATTGGATCCATTCAAATTGACAAACACTATATAGGGATTTCCCTCCTGGGAAATATTTAAAAATTGAATCTAGAGTTTCCCTATAATGAATGATGTTATAATAATATTGATGAAAGTGATTAAGGTTATGACTAATTACCATTCCCAGATGTATATTATCTCTAATCCATGACATGTTGTAATAATTTTAGACCACATTTTGCATCGATAATCACCAACATTAAATGAGCCATTATTTCATTTTTTCCTCATAAATGATTAATTTCCATATAAATATATTCATCTCTTTTATAAGTAATGAGAAGGAGAAGTATTTGACCGATTTTTATCAATTGTTAAGTGATATGGATGAATTGTTTTCATTGTATCAAAACAATAAGGATTTTGAAGAAGTATTAATCAAATAACATAATAGTTTCAATGTAAATTTCATGGAAATGTTATTTTCATAAAAATAATGAGTAGATATGAAGAGACTATTCCAATGTATTAGAAAAAATAATGATGGAAATGAAGATATTCTTGTAGAATACTTTACATAGATTTGATATAATTTTATGGACTACCTAAATATTTCAAATTTTAGTTTTGTAAATTTATTTGATATATATAGTGTAATATATAATGTTATTTCTCTCCCAAAAATTCCAATCATATAAATATATAGTAACATATTCTATCATGATATCTAAATAATTTTCCAATACTATGGCATCAAAGGAAGAATGATATTATGGTGTTGTTAGACTAAATGATGGATAAATGGAAGAATCAAAAAAGGATTTTTCCTATATTAGATATATATATTTAAATAATAACCCTGGTAATTCATTTAAGGGAACACAAATTTTTATCAGGATTATAGAAGAAAGGAAATCTGGTTTCATAATAAATGGGACTGAATTAATGATATTATGTTCTGTAGAAGGTAACATAGCACAAATGAATCAATTAGATAATAGTCCATAGTATTCAATTATTATTGGAGTAGTTGATAGAATTAATGGTATTATGTTTGTAATCAATAATTATCTTATAGGATTATTTTATCATTTGTATTATTGTTATGTGTATTAGTAAAAGTAAACATATTTTAGTATAGTAAATCTGAATTGATTATTTATTGGAATCTGTTTAACGGTACTGATTACCAAGAAAATTTATTTCATTAAAAGATGATCTTAAAAAAATTATGGAGGAAAATATATAATATATTCTCTATGATTAGATATTAATTATTAAAATTTGTTTTATATAGTATTTTTGGCCTTCAAATTGGTAGTTATTTAATGGTTTCTATTATTATTGAGGTAATTTATGGTACGTTTGGATTTTTGAATTACTTTTGAAAACAAGATATTAATTTGAGGAATCAGACATGTTTTCGATATTAATTTTTGTGATCAGGTTAATAAGATATATGAAATGTGACATTATAATTAAAATTACATTATATTAGTAATATTATATTTATTTAGTGGAAAGGCATATAATTTTTTAGATGTTAAATTTAGATATATATAATTTGGACGAGTCTTATGTTTAAAAATTTAGGAAATGGATTATGTTTCATAATTGTATTTAGAATTTTTGTTTTAGAGATTAATTTATTATATTTGATAACATGCACTATACATTTTTTAGGGGAAATATCAAGATGAAATCGAAATTAATTTAAAATTTTTCTAAAATGGTCTATTAAATATTAATTTTAGACCATCACTAATAAAAATATCAATTGTATATTAATTAAATTTTTTATGATTCAAAGTGAAAAATTATTGAATCAAATAAAAGAGGTGAAATTCTTCCCATAAAATTTATGTTTTCAACTATGTATATTATAATATATTCAGATCCTAGATTATAATGTGATTACTCATCTAGGAAAAAAATGTTGATAAAAAATCTATCAAATTATCATTGTATAAAAGGAATTAATATTCACTTGACTCGTCAAAGATATATGGTTTGGGATTTATTGAATTTCTTTTCATCATTCACATTGTTTTGGTCAATAATGTATCAAACTAGATCCTGTAAATGATTTTTATCCTAAAATTAATGTGTTTTATAATAAAATATGTATTATATTACATATTCAAAAATTGAAAAAATTAATTTCATTAATAAACTATTTTCATTAATCAACATTTTATCAAATTAAAATACAAACCAATAAAATGGAAAATAACTAAATATGAAAGAGAAAATTGTAGAATACGGATTTCTCAAATCTACAATAATCATCGCACCTACTTTAAACACTATTGAAACAAAACAATATATATGTTTAAACTAATGTGAATACTAAATAATTGAAAAAAGGAACAATGAGAATAATTAAGATAAAATTTTATTTAAAAAGTGAATTTTTATTCATAGTAGTTAATTTGATCCATGGAATAGTAATGTGACTAATGGAATAGTTATCTAAATGATGAGAATATTAAGATTACTATTGGGAATAGTAAGCTGACAATTGGAATAATAATTTAACATAAACATAATAAAATAATTTATATATATATGTATATATATTCTCCATGATCAATATATGAAAATATAAATACGATAATAGTGAAGAATAAATAACATTATTATATAAACTAAATGAAAATATTGCCACATTTTTAATAAAATGTAAGTTAAAATAATTATTTAAAATAATAATTATATTATATAAATTTGAAAAAATATTATATTTATTTTTTAAAATAAAATTTAGTTAAATATCAAAATATTGAAATTAAAATTTTACTAATTTATTTTTAGTTATTTTTATAAAATACATCAATTTTCATGTGAATAATAGAAATATATTTTTTTCACATAACCGATGTCACTTTAATAATATCACAAACACTATAATAACTACATAATATGTTCCGAAACATGTGGTATAGAAATGATATATTTTATTTATGTCTGTATTATTTGAAATAAAATAAAATTTATTTTTAAAAAAATTACTTTTCAAATTCTATAGTCAAAAGTGGTTCCATTAACCAAAAATTTCACTTTTTCACATTCCATTTTAATATTTTACACATGTAGAATTATATAGTGTATTAAAATATATAAAATCAATATATTATAGTTACATATGATTGAAATTTTAAAATATTCATTTTAAAATTTTTTAAATTTCATAAAATATTTTATTCTAAATGTACCCCTCTCCTGGAGTATGAATAGACCATCTCCCTCCCCTTGGAAAAACACACATTCTGAACATGCCAATGCCTAAACTAAACCAGGATCCTTCCTTTAATGAAATATCACATACATTGGTACTTTTTAGAGTATAAAAATTCTATACATCAAGGGAGATGTTGTGTCACACACAAGAAGTTACGACAAGGGCTAAGAGAGTATCAACCAAGTCTTTTTAAATTTATTTTTATTATTATCTTTATATTCACCACCACAATAAAGATAAATCCTAATAAGATTAATTAGTCATTAATTTAACTTATATTAACTATGTCAACCATCTATATGTATCAAATTTACTATATATATAAATTGCAAACATCTATTTCCCAGTCATATGATAATGTCCCATCAATGGTCAATGAAAAAGTTACAAAGAGATTCCCATATAGAAACGCATAACCCACGTAACATATTACCATTATTAATTATATTTTAAATGAAAAAAAGAATTATATGAATTTTTAACTCTACAATTAATGAGAGTAATTTCTAAATTACATTGAATAGTTTTTGTGAAATTGAGTTAAATGAGAAATTTGTATGTTAAATCACCATATCAAATTGACTACACTATAACCAAGGAAATTATGAAATATAATAAAAATCACCATAGTTAATAAATATATTTAATAAATACAATATAAATCATCTATGTCAATTTTATAATTAATCTATTTTTGTTATTTAGGAAGTAGAAATGTGAGAAAACACAACATGAATAAAGGTACGAGAATTCCCAAAACTAACTCCCATTCTTTTTTTCTTCCTTATTTCACTTGATTTTATGTCTTTGGATTATATAAAATTCCCATAAGTATAATTTCAATATTCTTATAATTTTTGGGGATACACATTTGTATGATTGATTTTTGGACAATGTATAATGATTTTGTGAAATTACCTTTCATTAAAAAAATATTCGAGTCTTTTTGTTTTGATTCTTAAAAAATGAAGAAAATCATACAAAAATTAATGTTATCAAATTTTGTATTTTGGATCCCCTTGTTTATTAATGAAATTATTCATCATTAATTCCTAAGTAAAATAATTCAATTTAATGATTATTGTTTTCATATGTTGTTTTGTTCATGAGTGATTAGGTAAACATTATGACGTCACTATTGTGTCTATAATTTTATAGATCTCAAATTAATTGTATTATATGATTTATATCTTGATAAAATTTATATTATGATTTAAAATTATTATATATTTCATCAAAATACTGATGTTATGATTTTGAACATATGTAATGTGTGAAGAACATTATATATTTTTTTCAAAATGATGTGTGGTATTCCAAAACTGTGAAATGATGTTCAATTGATATAAATTAACACATTCAATATTCAGTTTATTCTTATTGTAATAATATTATATTGATTAATATGATGCCCTGTGACTTATTGATTTATGACAATTATTAATCCTCTTATAGTGATTTTAGCTCACCACATTCTTTGATTTTATCCTTAGATGATTACATCTAATAAGTAGAATGTGAAATTTTATTTGGATTAATAATAAGTATTTAAATTATTTTTTATTTTTTATTACAAAAATGTTATTTTTGAGAATAATGATGTAGTTACTAAACCAATTATTTCAATATTTTTATCGCTATTATGTTTTTTCACAAAAATATTGTAAATTTTGTTTAATGAAAATGTATCTTCACTATAGTTGGAATTGTAAACATTATAAGTCAATTTTGGAATTAGTAATTTGAAACATGAATGATAACCATATATATAATCATAGTTTTCTATAAAATCGTAGAATAATTTTTTTGGAAATGGATAAAAGATGGGATCTTATAAAAAATTAATTTATTATCAATTGAATGAAATAATAAATTATTATTTCGTTGTCATATTAAAATTTTTCAAAACATTTATAATTTATTGAATTTTGGAAAAAACAGAAACTAGGAAAAAACCATGTGAGGGATAGTGAAATGATTATTTGAACGAAATCCCCAATGCCATGGAGGTGTAGTTAAAATCATTACTACTATACTAAACTACCTTTATCACTCTATGAACTATATCGTGATCAATGTGAAATATTTCACATCACCAAAGAAGGATAAACATTCCATTGGATCATATTTTCAATAATTACACTAGTGTTTAATGGATCTTTTGATCCACTTTTCATGGAATAGTGGGATAATTCAATAGAGAAGATATTTTATAAGATCCTTTTTTCCTTAGAATGGTAATGTCAATTTTCTCCTTTATTATTTATATTGAGTGGTTGATCAATGGTGGTAATTGGTTAATAATTACAAGATTATAGATAAAATAGATGAGATGGAGTTTGATGAATAATTAAAAATAATAATTTCTAACAAGTATTTCCCTTAAATTATTCACAAAATGTTATTGAGATAATTCATAGAACAAAATCAAAATTAAGGTAAATTTATCAAGGATAATAAGGAAAATATAAAAAGTCTAGATGGATATGAATCATATTTTGTTTTCAATAATTATAGATAAATATATATATATTATTTAGTTTTTTAGTACCACACATTCAAAAATTGATAACTATACAGGATGTCAGTTTTTTGAATTAGTGGATCATTGCATTTTTCATGTAGAGTTGGGTTTTGAAGACTATTCCCTTGGAAATGGAGAAAAGTACAGAAGAATGATGATTCATTAGGATTGTTCAGGTGAAAATTTAGGAACTAGGATCCAAATAACAACATGTCAAAAACGTGGGAAGATATATTCTAAAAGATGTGTAAGATACATTAAAACAATCCCCATGTTTTGGAGAGAAGGACGCCAATCACATGAATCTCAAAGAGGAATGATGAAGAAGGTTTAAATAATGAATTAATGTATGTATGATAATAATTCAACAACCATGGTTCAATAATTCAATTATTTAGAGAACTTGTTATATGCATGTTGGTTCACATAATCGTTGGTCCTTTAGGGTATTCACCAATATCAACCAAAAATGCTAAATGATTAGGAGATATATTATTCCATAAATACTTATGAAGGGGATAAAGAAAATGAATTCAAGTGAGGTATTATTCATATTTACAAAATAATTGGAAAACATAAATATTATACCTGATCTAATAATTCTTTTATATAATTCTTTTTTAACTAATTTGATAAATTGATTCCCTAATAGGTATCTAAAAAACAATTATTGATTATATCATTGACTCCAAATTATTGAAGTATTTTCTCGTATGTCCCTATGAGAATATTCTCTTAGTGAATATATGAATAAATGACCTAATGAATCATGATGATACATTATTCTCAGATTGGATCTCAATAATATATAGGACACATAAAATGATGGGGAAACGAGACATCATTCCATGTTCTGAACCATTGAATATATGCTTCCAAATGTAACGTTGATCGTGAATCATTTTTCTAGAAGACATTTATGGTGTCAGTTTTGTTACACTATGAAGAAATATACCATTTCTATATGGTTGGTCAAAATTAATGTATCCACCTGGAATATTTTCACATAATTATAAATAAAAAAATATATTTCCTAATGAGTAACCCGAACTTCCCCAAGTTCACAGGGTATTGTTATAAATACAAATAAAATAAAAGTCAACTAATAACTTGAAATTACTGTATAGGATATCCTAAATCAAAAATTAATATATAAAAAATAAGATTCAGGATCATTTGGAAAATGTGCCCAAACTCTATAGTAGATTACCTTTAGGTTACCTAATGTTCATTCAGTAGAGGAAGGATAGATCAACGTAGTGTTGAATCCTATGTTAAAATAATAATGTTTCAATTCCATTTGATTTATTAATCAAAACCCCAATATTATATACATGATTAGTAAATATTTTTTTCTAATTTATTGTTAGTTAGTTTTTTAGGAAATGTATAGTTTTACGGTTCATTGTGTTAGTTATTTTTTATTAACGAATAAATACATATCTCTTAATTAGTATTATAATAATTAGTATGGATCTAATAACAATCTTATTTAAACTATGTAGGATATATATAAGGCTTTATATCTATTATTTCATATCGGTGATGAAACTGAAAAACCCCAAAAATCTTACACATAAAGGCGATCGTAATTACATAAGTAATGGTGTATATTCAACCAATAATATATATATTGTATATACAGAAAATGAATTTATATCACAATGGAACTACTCTTACAATGTAAATCTATTATAAAATACAAAGTCATGCGCTCTATTATAATATGCCCATTGAATTTCTAGCTATCCAATCCATTACAACATGCTCAAAAAAATATTACTGTTATAGAAAATAAAACCCTTTAGAACGTTACCTATATATTAAGGGTCATTATATGAGATTTAAACTCATTACAATTGTCCAAAATCTCTCTAATGTGAGTGTTATGATGATTAAAATGCCTGAATATTGAGATCCTACTATTTATTTTCTATTCCTGAGTTTTTCCTTATTAAGGATACATATTCAAGTCATACCATTATGAATTTTGTTACACTGTAAATCCTACATCTACTCAATGATTATGATCAAGGGACTTTAATGATAGTATGATAAATAATATAATATTCTTGATCGTGTTATTGTAGTGATAACATCATATATCTGATCAATCATATCAAGGGCTACTAGGGATATGTAGGATTATAAAATGAGATACTTGTATTGATATATATCCTAACTGAGGCAATAAAAACATTATTTTTTGTGTAACAAATTGGAATCAATTATCGATAGTTTTTCCACCATTCAATTAAGGTTTAAAGAGTTATATATTTTAATAAATAGTTATAAGATATTTATATTTTGATTTTTTTTCTTATTTCTTATAAGTTTATTAATTTTTATATTCTTATATGTTTGTGTGATCTATTATTGATAGTAAATATGAAAAAATACTAAGGAACATACAGTAAACATTACATAAACTAGTAAATTCATTTATAATTAAATTTTTTACATTTACAAAAATTATTATATTATAGAGTTTAAGATAGATAACTCTAAAGTTTTAACATATAAATCCCACAAACATTAAAAGTTGATAATTATATTTTAATATATATTTATTCATAATATGAATCATTAAAAACAAAACATGATATATTTCTATCAAAAAATATCACGACATTAATCATGAGTCCTTCATTTTCTTTACCCATTCGCAATCCCTTTTAAAATTCTTAAATACATTAGATGAGAAAGGAAAATCACATTAATTTACATGGAATGTGATCAAATTGAAAGTCCATGAATAATTATAATCAAATGGGATCATTTCCACAAATACATACTTCCCTCCAAAAATGTATCATATTCAAAACATGTGAAAACAAGATATATCCATAAAATTAAAAAAAAAATATGTAATTTTGCGGTATTTATTAAATTTGATTTTAATCATTTCATCCGTCATATGATTTGTAATCCTCAAGAAAACCATTAAATATAACCCCCATGACTACCATATAAAATAACTATCATTTTTATACTAGGTTTAACTATTTCATTCAACAATTAAAATAAACATACATACTAAATTTTAGGTGGCTCATGTTCCAAAAATCATTATAAACAATTCACAAGAACCAAAACATACTTTGAAAACAATAAAATTATAAAAATATTCCTTTCTAATTTTTAAAAAATTTAAATTAAAAGAGTATTTTTAAGGAAACATCCCTTACCCTATGTACATTTTACATCAATGATGTTGAAAACTCATGTATAGTGGTTTAAAGAGTTTTATTAATATATTAGAAAACAATATTAATATTCATAATTCTTTATTGGAGATTATTGAAAAACATTCAACCTATTAGTAATAAAAATTTTCTATATTCATTTTTCTGGTGAGCTAATTTCATGGTTTCCCTAGTTGGGTCATTAAAGATTTTGATGTTGAATTGTAGAAAATGTATAGAAGTGTAATAAAATTGAATTAAATATCTTATATAAATTTAATTGACACAATATTTTTTTTCCTAATGTAATTATGATTCATTACATAAATAATTAGTGAAAATGATTTCACATATTTTGGTGGTTTATACAACAATCATGACCAAGTATTATTTTATTTGCATAATGAATATATATTTTCTCTGAAACATTATATAGATTATAATATATACTATAATATCATATTATACCAAAATAATTATTTTGTGACCACCTATGACGTGGTAACAGAAAATAATTTTTATCTTCAATGATGGCAGTAAATTACACATCATAGAAAATGTTATTATTTTTACAATAAAAGGGATAAGAGATGTAATTTAGTGATAAAAGTTTCCATCAAAATGATAAAATTTATGTGTATATAGAATAATAGTCTTTTCATGAATCTTGTATAAGGTTTAGTCTGGGAAGAACCAGCGATGTGAATTTATTTAAATTAAAATAAAAGATAATGAAAGAGGATTCTACCTCTAAAATTCACATAATAGTGAAACTCATTTAAAAATGTTGGAAAGGGATATATTGTGAATCTAGTAATTTTTTGGATTTGTGGAAGAGGCTTGGTAAGTCAATTTTAATGAAATTAAACAAGATAAAAGGATTTGAGTATGGAGGATAATAGGATGTCAATGATGGGACTTATAGTGGATGAGAGGGGTGTTTTGTGATTATAATTTTCATTACTTTATTATTTTGGAACAATACTATGAATAGTATGATAATTGTTACTAAATATATTAAAACAATGAATATGATATTTATATTATCAGGTAGTAATTTTCATCAATCATACATGACTCATCAATTCAGGTATTGAGACAATATTATAAATTTTCACATTTAACTACTTACAAAAAAATCATCTAATTTAGAAAAATTGAAAAATATCACCCCAACCATTATTCAATGTTTACAATTAAAAAATGGACATCATTTTTTGAAAATAATAATCCCAATTTATTATTTTAATTTGTTTTTAAATCATCATTTATTTCAAAAAAAAATTAATTATAACACATTTTATAACACTTTTGAAAGGTAATTAAGGTCTCATATAATGATCTCATAATCATAAGATAATGAATATTAAATTAGGATTCTATTTCATGAAGATAATGTTACTTCGAAAACATTATTTTTATTATAAAATATTAAATAAAAATTTATATGTCACAAAAAATACCAAAACATAGATATTCATTTTCAAAGCATTTATCTTCTTAATCCATGATATAAATATATCGTATTTTCACATATAAGATATGTAAAATTTATTTATACATTTATATGTGAGATTTCTATTCATTTTTCATTGATTCATTACTTTATGAAAATACACCTAATGTCATTATACATTTATATTATAATTTAATATTTAATTTTATAATGAAAATATATTATTTAAATACACCTTGAATGTTAAAAAACTAATAATTTTCACTAATTAGATGTTGATAATAAAAATGATCCATGTACGAATGCTTGGATTCAGAATGTGTAATGTTATAACACTAATTAAAACAAATGTAGTACCTATGAAAATAATAATAGGTATATGGATACTTTTATCCGAGAATATTACTAGAAACAGAATATTTTAGAAAAATCATCAAGATAAATTCTTTAAAGGATTCACTCAAATATAATTCTAAAGGTTATATAATCAATATAGGTAACATAGTTCTTCATGGTAATTATTTAATATCAAATGTTTAGATTGTTAATAGTTGTATGGGATACCATACAAGCATAACTAGATTATGTGATTATGGTATCCTTGTTAATTTTATAAATGATAGATGTATTATACACAACTCCAATTGTGGATACATTTTTTTCCTCAAATCAGAATGAGAAAGTATACACACATAACATAGAGGACCTTAGGAGAAAATATTTTCCTTAAACTAGTGAAATTAAACATCAAACATGGTTATGGAATTAGATGGTAAAACATGATATCATTATAATAATGAATATGTTGACTATTAAAAATCATGTTATGTATCATATAATAGTTATATTTTATTCTACAAATATGAGTTACCCATGTTAATATGGTACTACAAACGTTTTAATTTTAAATATATTAGTGAAGTCTCAACAATAAATTATTTATTGGTAGTTCATGTGAAATTTTATGGCCCTACAGAATTTAGGAGTATTTTAGTAAAATATAATATATATTTTTATTTTGATGACTACACTAGATACACATGGGATTATTTTCTCCCAATGGAATCTAATTAAATTCATTAATAAAAAATAGTAAAACCTAAAAAAGAGAAAACCCTTCCTGTGATTTTTATATGTAGTGATAATAGATTAAAATTGGTATATTTTGATTCAGAAAATTTTCTTAGTAATAAATTCATTACAAATATATTTTCTCCTCCCAGAACACCATAGAAAAATTGTGTTATTGAAGGAAGAAATTGTATTTGTAGGGAAATAACAAGAACCATGATGAATGAAAACTCAATTTTTGAACATTAATATGTTTATGAAGTTATTTTTTCTATCAATATTATATATCCAATTATCATTCTAAAAATAATTAATATAACTCTATATAAAATGTGAAAATGATGAAAACCAAAATTTTGTTACTTCAGATTTTTCAGATCAAATGTATTACCCCTTATATGAAAGATACATTATATATTTTTGAACCAAAATATAATAACAGAATATTTTTAGGTTATTACACTTCTTTTGAGGTATATAATGATATTTATAAATATTCATATGTAGTTGATAAAATAGTACATGTTAAATTTAATGACTCGAAATGTTTTTTTCAAACAACCCCGACCTACTTACTCCTCATATGTGTCTTAAAATAAAAATATTCAACCATGACTATAAAATTATTCTAATAAGTGAAATAATCAAGAAATTGTTTTTTATTTATTTATATGTGATGATTTTCATTCATATATTGATGATCAATGTTTTCAAAAACCAAGAGATCAACTGTTTCATAGGAATCACCATAGATATATTATCCTTGGTGATGTTGATAGAGTACATAGGATTAGAAGTTCATTTTATAATGAAATGGAATATCAAGGTTTTATTTACTAATTATAACATAACTATATTAATTATACATTTAGTGATGAAGAATGGATAAAATCTATGAAATATAGGATAAATAAATTTGTGGGGAACAACATAGGAAATTGAGATAGAGGACCAAATGAATAATCTATAATTTAAATAAAATGTGTGTTAACAAAAAAAGTGTTGTGAAAATGGAATAATTATTATAAATAAAGTATGACATGTTGGAAAATGTTATTATAAAATAGAAGGAATAGTATATTAAGAAACATATTCCACTGTAGTGAGACATGATTCTATTTATATTTTACTATAATTTACAACATTCTTTAATTTCGAACTTTTTACAATTGATGTCAAGTGCATTTTCAGAATGGATATATTCCTAGAATGCTTATATTGATAAAACAAAAAATTTAAAAATAAATAACCTTCTAAATACGTTTTTAATTATTTATAAGTATAAAAATTTATGAAACAATCACCTATAGCTTGGTATGATAGATTTAAAACAGTTTTTTACATAACAATTTTGTAATGGGAGATGTGGATCAAAATATTTTTATAAAATATGTCATCAATGAAATAATGAATCTTAAAATATATTCTGATGAAATTATATTACGTTCATTTAAAAAATCATTGATAGATTTATTTGTGGATATAATGAGATATGAATTTAAAAAGAGTTTAATGGGTGATTTAACATGCTT
This sequence comes from Viscum album, assembly GCA_963277665.1. NCBI lineage: Eukaryota > Viridiplantae > Streptophyta > Magnoliopsida > Santalales > Viscaceae > Viscum > Viscum album. The sequence continues at coordinate 915,370,855 of OY728157.1, forward strand.
TTTAGGTTTTCAAATTTACCAAACACTAGAAGGTACATATATATATCAAAATAAGTATATAAATTATATTACTAAAATGATTAGATATAAAAATTCTAAAATAATTATAACTTTCATTTGCACCATACCTACACATGATGTTAATGAAGCTGGGACAACAGTTGAGTGAACAACTTTTTGATTTATTATAAAAACTAAACTATACATAACTGATGGTCAAATAAACTTAATTTCATCAAGATTAATATGTTAAAGATATAAAGATAATATAATGTAATCCCATTGAAAATATGTAAAATGTATTTTTCATTATCTTAAGGGAACCATATATTTATTATTCTTCTATTCTTATGAATTTTTTTTGCAATAATTTTTTAATTGTGAGATTGGAATTAGTGGAATTGATATGAAATTTATTTCTAAAAGATTGTATTTCATATGATAAACATTAATTTCATGGTATTGTTTGAAACAGTAATCTGTAGAGCATTCTACTACTGATTCCAATTTTGTTGCATCTTAAAGTTGTACTAGTCAGGTATTGTCGATGCAACACACATAGTGACTATGAAATTATTTTTTATGAATATTAAATTCCATGTTATAGTACTATAGAGAGTACCTAAAGGTAGAACCCTTTAAATCACTATCACAAAAAAATATAAATTAAGAATAAAATTTTGATGAATCACACATTGAATGGAGGTATCATTTTAAAATTAATTGGAACATATGAACAACTTGCTGATATTTTTACAACACCATTATATTCTGATATATTTGAAGACATTAACAAAATATTGGAATTATCAATTTAAATAAATAATTCTTAACTTCTTTTTTACCCATATCCTTTCATTATGATACCCCTTATCAAAGGGGTAGTACATATATTTAGGTTTATCATACTTCATTGTTTTAATAAAAAAATTAATGAGTTCTCCACACTCATAATCCTCTATAAATTCTATTGTTTCTATATTCATAAAATGATCATTAAACTCCAAAAATACTAAAACTATTATATACTCATTGCCTAAAAAAATTCCAAATTTGGAAAACATTTAAATTATGTTTTCATATTAAAATATTATTATTCATTTTTATATCATAATAAAAGTATGTTTTCTTTCAAAACATCAATTTTTTGGTATTAAGAACTATCATAATAAATATTTTAAAACTATAATAATTAAATTAGACTAAATAATAGATGAAGAACATTCTTATCATACTAATCAGACATTCCAACATTGGAAGCTACTATTCTTATCATTTTTTTTCATTATATCTTCATATCTCTTTTTGTTACATTTAAATTTAAATTTCATAGAAACCTTGATATTAAATAATATTTCTTTTATCATATTATCTTTTATTGAGATATAATATTATAATGAATCAAGAGTTCAAAAAATTCATTAATCTATCTTTGAATGTTTTTCAACTATCAGATCTGATGTATCATAATATCAAGAATTTTATTTTCCAGGAATTTGGACTGAAACTCTCACCACTTATATAAACGAGGTGAACCCTTGCCCCACATCAAAATATTTAATCTTCCTATGTCAAACCCATTACACATTTATAAGTATTTAGTATAAAAATATTTCCTAATATTATAATCCCAATATTATTCATAAATATGATGCATGCATATAATGAATTTTATGAGTCGTTTGTGATGAAATAAATTTTATTTTAGAATTATTTTTATAATATATACGATTATATCATTAATAATGTTATATTGTATAAAATATGTGCAACTGAATTGGTAGAAAAATATGATGATTGATTTGATTTTTTGTATAATGATATTTTCTATGAATTTTGTAGTTCAATGATATTTTTCTATTATAATAGATATAAAAATATTTCATTCACAATTTATGGAAAATGATATCATTTGAATTATAGAAAATATTTAATTTTTTTTATAATTACATTGAATTTAGAATCATTTTAACATTATAATATATTTCTTGAAAGTCTTGATTTGTTGAATAAGATGACATTATAAGATTTATTATTTTCTCACCATGAAAATTTATGAAATGTTACTCATATAAATCAATTAATAGAGTATTTTAATTGCAGATTCATGTTTTATTGATATCATGAAAATTAGATTTTCATACAATAAAAGATATTGTTGTATTTATTTAGTAATTTTTTAATGAATATGATAAATACATATCTTATGGGATACATGTTTCATACAATATGAACAACTAAATCATATTTTATTTAGTATAATATTATTATTTTTCGTTTTTGTAAACAAAATTAATTCTTCTGTTCATTGTGTTTTTCACATTGAAAATACGTCAAATCCAAAATATTTGAAAATAAAAACCATCAGGGATAATATGATATGTAGATTGATGTTTTTATTGGACGATGAGAACATTTCATTGTTGAAAAATCTTTTCTTACTCTTTAATAATATGAAATATTTAGTAAATATGGGGTATGTGTTTTGTAGATAAATAATGTTAATCATGTAAATCTGAAAAAAAAATAAAAGGAATATTGATACCTTTTCACCTCTAATGAAGTCAGTGAAATAGAGTTATATTCCATATTATAAAATTTATATATTGATGAAAAAAAATAAATAAAGGGATGAATGTGACACTAAATTTTTATATGATTAAGAAAAGGATTTGGCCATAAAAATTGGTGGTACGGTTTTTTTTAAAAATGCGAAAAGGAAAAGAAACAAAATAAGAAACATCACATTGGAGGATTTTTAGAATATTTGCTGAAAGAGGTAGAGGAACTAAATATTTAACCTTAACTCCACTGCATTTAGAAAAATTCATTACAGATGTCAAATTATCATTTTAATAGACTATTGTGGTTAATGTTGATGTTCCCTCTATCACACAAAATGTTAATATTAATGTTTTTGAAGAATCAAAACATCATAAAACTGAAGAAAAATATTTAGAATTAGTTTTAGATAATAAAATTTATTCAGTGATAGAATATCCATGATGACAATTGTTCATTAAATCAATGTTATATGGTGCCACAAGAATTATTGTTTTAGAAAAATCTACCGAAGTTGTTCAAGAAGAAAGTAAATATCAAGATGATATTATAGAAGAAGGGAATGATAATGAAGATGGAGAAATGAATGATATTGAATATGAAGATTATTTGAATAGATATGAGTGTAATGAAAATAATTAAAAATGATTTGATCATCAATTAAATACGATTTCATTGAGAACATCATAGTCTTCGTCATCAGATTTATCAACCCGAATTTCACAAAAATAGAAATTAAAAAGTTATCGGATGAAAAAGTCATACAAGAAAGAAAATGAATCATCATATAAGATTTCATAGAATGATTAAAAATCAATATTATATGTTTAAAAATATGAAAATTATGATGACGAAATTAACAAAAAAAATTATATTGTTTTACATAGTTCATTATTAATAGATAATTGAAGGATTTATCATTACATTTTATGATTATAAGCCATTTCTGAATTGAATCTTGATAATAAAATTGAAAAACAACATTCAATCAATGTTTTGACGGATAGAGTGATTCAGAATAAAGATGATCTTAGAGTACCTCAATATAGTACTCCGCATTATAAGAAGACATGAAATGAATTTTTGAAATGGTCATGAAATGTTGATACCAATTTCAATATTAATGAACTATATATTTAATATTAGAGGAAAAATATGAGTGAATCCCCAGAAACTTTCAAAGAGTTATCTAATGTAATGTCGAATGGAGTGATATTTTTGGATAATGTCAACAAAAAAACTTAAATATACACCCTATAACTGAAAGTGATAAATGGGATGATAAAATACATTAATATAATGATTTCATGACACACTGTTTAAAAGTATGAAAACTACACTATGAACACCCAAAATGAAAAACTATTGAAAATTTGGTGCCAATATTATGTTATTATAGTGTTTAAGGAAGAGATTAAAAAGTTAAAAATATTATGACAATTATAAAATCCGTAATGAAGAAAGAAATTATTTTTTCGATTAAAAACATCTTATATATATCTTTTTTAAAATTATTTATCATTGAATGAATTCATCATCAAATTTCTAATTGTTTTAATGTTTTCCAATTCCTATGTGTTGGAATGTTCATTAATGTTTTAATGTAGGATCATGAAGTTCATTATTTTGGATTTGTATATAATTTTTTTCAAACCCCATCTAGGTACCATAATACATTTCCCCATTATTTTTAAAAATTAGAAGTGGTGTAATAGTATAATTTTTTTGAGAAATAATAGTATTTAATGAGATATTTTATTATTTTTTACAATATGGGATAAATTCTACTAACAAGAATAATGTGATCCTTATGGGAAATTGTTATAATAATGGGGGGTAGTCATATTTATAATCATATTAAAATGGTTTAAAACTAATGGGGATGTAATATTTTTATTTAAACTCTTAATATGACGTACTTAAATGAAAATGGACTATATATTTTCGAAATATATTTTTATTTACATTTTTGTGGATTTTTTATCCAAAATTTTATAATTATTGAATAAAAAGTTAGACTTATGAAATTTATATTAATTTAATTTTAGTAGTCACAATCTCTTAAAAACATTATTATTAAAATTTCTTGTCGAAATGTTTTTCAAATGTTTCGTAAGAAAACATTAAATTTTACCATACATAGTATCAGTTCATACGTATTCAAGAATATAAACGTAAATTATTCATTAGGGTTATCATAATGAGAATAAATTTGATAAACATTTGATTCACCCTTATTGGGATATATATATGACTTTATGTCCCTTATTTCATACTGATGATGAAACTAATAACCAAAAGAATCATACTCATAAGGACTATAATAATGACATTTGTTTGGGAGGACATCATTATGAACAAGTTAAAATTTTGAAAACCGAAAAAATAGTTTTATCCAAACGGAACATATCTTATACTGTCATAGTTTAAAAGAATACAACATCATAAATTCCATTATGAAATTTTCAATGAAGTTACTTCTATCCATTTCATTAAAAAATACTAGGACAAATTATGATGTTTCGAGCAAATATGAACTTTTTGTAGGTAACATATAAATATCAGATCAATCGAAGAGTCCATTATTGATTATATATTTTTTATTCCCCACTTTGATGAGATATATGAGGATTATAATTTGGTATTATCATATTCATATTCTTTTAAGGAAATTATATTTTATCATATTTAGGTATGCTTTTTAGGATATACCCTTAAGAATTATATTACATTGTAAATCCTACGTCTAATCTATGATTATGAAATATGGATTGTAGTAATAGAAAGAAAGTGAATAAGATCTTTTTAATCGAGGTCCTGTAATGATAGGGAGATAGAGTTGATCAATTAGGTCAACGACTACTGGGTATAGGAAGACATATAAAACATGATACCCATATCGATGGCTTTATTAACTATGGAATGAAAAAAATTATTGTAAGTATAAAAAAAAGTAAAACATTATCGGATGTTTTTTCTACAATATTATTCAGGTTAAAATAGATAAATTTGTTTTTAAATGTCAATATTTCCATCTTATTTTTTTATAGTTTTAATGTATTCATAAATGATCATAAACTATACAATTATATTATATTTTATTTTTATTATAACAAAAATAAATATTATAAAAAATATATTTTAATAACCGAATATTCTATGAATCGTTGACATGCTGCTTTAATCATATCTCTCTTGAATATGGTTTTTTCCATTATTTTCTCATATAAATTATGATTACAATTATACTAATCTAATTTAACAAAATATATCTTCATTATGGTACATTGATTATCAGAATAATCCATGTATGAATCTTATCCATTAACATTTTATAGGTTTTGGATATTTTTTATTTTAAATCTATTTGAACTCATGTATTTAAAACTAAAAATCGCCCACACAAATATTGTAAATAATCCACCTACAATACATTATTTCGTTCATAATATAATTATATCTTATATTGATATCAAACATGGGGATGAGTTTCCATTATTGGTATCACAGCAAGGTCACAATAAAAAATGAGTATCTTTTTCCTAGGATTGATAACTTTTTGATAAACTATGATGAGATAAGTACATCCCAAATTTGGATCTTTATTCTTGATTTCATCAACTAACGTTGAATAGAGAATATATTTAGATGACTATTATGCATAAAAGATTTGGGATCTATGAGTTCATATTATTTCCCTTATAACACAACAATGACATTGAAATCATTATGTTCATCATATATACTATCATTAGAGTTTACCTCAACAGGATTTCTGTAGTTTTTGTGGTCTATATTCTTTTTATCTCCATGATCAATGGGGAAAATGAATTACATATTCGGATTTTTCTAGAGATGTTAATGTATGAAAAAAAATGTATGACATGTTTTGTAAGATTGAATTTTGGATATAGTATCATGCATTATTGTTGAAGATGATCCAAAGGGAGGGAATTTCAATATTCATTTAAAAGAAAACAACTTTTAACGAATGGACCTGAACCACTACTGTCATAGAAATAAAAATTTTTCGAATCATTAAAGTGTACTATTAACATTTTGTGGGAACATTCTCTTGATTTTATAACCAACAAAAAAATGATGACATGGAATAGGGTAATGTATATTTATATAACAAATGTGAGGAAGTATTTATCGAGATCATTTAGTGGCTAACCCTTAAACTTGTACTCCCACTATAAATATTATAGATGGTTGTGTGATATATAGTGATGCTTCAAAGAAATTCAATTTATTTCTTACTCTATCTGAATTATAAAATCATCGACTATTCGGAAATATGGTTTATGTTCCATGAGTTGAACTACTAGACACATGTTATATAGTTAGATTCTCTGATCATTTCCAAAAAAAATTCACAGCAGTATCTATAAAGGGGAATGATTGAAATATATACGAACCAAAATATTCAAAAGTGTATACACCCTCAAAATTATATCAAAAAACATCAAAAAATATTTTTTTTCATTAATAATTTTCTATTATTTATTTATTAAGAACCATTTGGGAATGGAAAAAATGTAGTTAATTATCTTTGATCCAAACAACAAGATATTCTACACATAATGTGCATTTAGAATGAAGCTATGAACATTGTTATGAAAAGGATTGATAATGAAACCATATTGGTTGTGAAAAAATCAGACCTTTCTGAAATGAAACCCTACCATAGATGTCACGACCCCCTCCCCACAAAGTGTACCCCTCCAGGGTCGGCAATGTGAGAAGGGAGATAATGACCCCCGAGTCCCGCCCCCAGTAGGCCCCGGGTTGGCGACTAGCACCGAGGGTATAATACACACACTAATGGGAGGCATTACCCTCGAAGAGAACACATGAAAAAGAGAGAGATAGAATAGACTCCAACCAACTCCAACTCATAACTGAAAATATAAAAGAAACCCATGTACATATATGAAATGTCAGGAAACAGTACTACAACTGAAAGGGAAAAACTAAAAGTACCCAAAAGAAAGTAAAACGGCAGCGACCACAAGCCCGAACATCTCCTCCTCCAACCCCAAGCTAGTAGTAACCAGCTTGATCTCCAACCTTCTCCAAGTGACCTGAAAAAAAGTTTGTATATACATAGGGTGAGTATAACAGTATACTCAGTAGGATCCTCCCCAAGCCTCTTGTGAAAAAGTAAAGAAAGCATGCTAAAGCCCAGTGAACAACAAGTGAAACTAACTCATTACCTAAACAAGTATACTAAGTTCCCAACCTCACCATGGCTACTCTCACCAAGTAACACATATAAGAAAATAACATATAGTAAAAAATATCAAGGGTACCCCGCTACTACTTCCCCACTGGTTTTCCGCTTTCCCCCAACAACATACGTCCTGTGCATCTCTCTCCAAAGGCATGCCCGCAGACACCTGGGCTAAGCTTCACAATCCGCACCTCGTGCACCACATAGGCTTGCCCGCAGACACCTGGGCGAAGCACCACACCGTCCTCACAACCAAAGGTAACCAGGTAGTTTATGGGAGCCACCACAGCTCGCATAACGTGTATCATACGTCGGGTATAATACCTCAAGCCATTACAGCCCATACTTCGAGTAAGGATCCTCATGCCATCACAGCCTATACACGTTACACCTATAGTAGTCCATATGATACTATATCCAGAATATATGTGTGTGAATAACCACAAGCCATTACAGCCCTCAACACACATATATGGGGTAACTAACCGCTTGCCTCATGGCACAAGTATCTACCAAGAGAAGAGAGAGGGGCCAAAGGGGGTAGTCAGCCATTAAACCTCCCATCAGAATGTTGGGGAAAACACCCCCCCAGGGCTCAGAATCCCAGGGGTGTCAGTTGCCCTTACCAACAGGGTGGAGTAGCGTATAGAAACACAAAAAGTATAGAATATATATAATTCACAACCACACTATGGGCATTACCTAGTCATAGGCACAACTGCTGCTAACGTCTCTCGGACTCCAGGCTGCTACTTCTAAGACTAGGTATCCTATAAGCACACAATCATTTGAAGAGCTTTATTAGATTACTCCATTTTCATTTTATCAGTTCCATTGTACGTTAATTAATTCTTTAAATCTTAATTAACCATGAACAATTTACCACATTAAACTAAATTGGCATCACATTCAAAAACTGCTCCTTTTTAGGATTCAGATCACTATTAAATTACAGTTTCTCCATCCCCGTGTATTATCACCATTTAAACAAACTTTCATTATGGAATTACCTTCCCCATATTCCCAGGTATTCTAGAAAATCATCCTATGCTACTAAACACAAAGGTCTCAACACGGTGAGTAGATATACTACCCATCAAGTCTTTGCCGCCTATAGCAAGAGCATAGACCCATCCTCCATCGAGAGGCTAAACACGGAAAGCACGTGGCATACCCCGTGTGTCTTCGCCTCCTTCGGAAAGAGGGTAAGCAAAACCAGCTGCCTTGATAAGTGGGGAAAAGTAAAGAAGATAAACAATCAAACCACCAAAATCAAACCATCACATTCATCTCATACCATCATCCTTGGTGTCCTCCCCGACACCCACATGCATAAACCGATGCATCTCGCCACACTAGGCGTCATCCGCTGCCACAACCACAAGTCCCCATGCCTCCACATATCACAACAGCCATCCAAGCATACAGCAAATCACAAGAAGCAGGAAATCAAAGATCACAAAATGGTCTCTCGACCCTTTAACAAGGCATTCAGCCTTCATACAAGATGAGCACTCAGAGCTCCAAACCACAAGGCATTCAGCCTTACAAGCAAGCGGGTAACTCAGAACCCTTTTGAAATTATCGAACTAATAGTTCTTTAATCCATATTGAATTAACAGATTCATTAACATGCCACTTTATCTTTAGCCAATTATTTAACAAAATAATTCCAACTTTACGTTCTTTATCAATTCCCATCATGAACGAGCAACAAATTAAAGAAAATCATAGATATCACTCTATCTAGGAAAAAAATATGAGGCAAACCGTTATCACGGTACAAAGTAACAACATACGATCAACCAATTCTTTTAATCCAGTTCAAGTATTTAATTAGGTCAATTTCATTGTGATCCAAAGGACTAAATCATGTTAATTCTACGATTGCACATTCACAATTAGAGAAGCCATGAATCCCCTACCTCGAAGAGTTCTTGACGTCCTTTATCCACACAACGGGTCACAGTCCTCTTCTCCTCACGACAGCTGCATCCACCGGAGGATTCCACGGTACGACAGTACCAACCAACCCAAGAAAACCCATTAGAACCATGGAGATTACATGCTAATATGGAAGGAAGAACAAGAGAAGGTGATCCCCGAAGGAACGATGATAAAACATACCTTATATCGAAGAACGATCGACACAACTTGGTTGCATCAACAGAGCAGAACTGATCTGAGTAACGTTTGATTGTGAAACTCCTACGAGAATGATTGAAAGGTTCTAGCGTCTCTTAGATGAGAACCAGGAGGAAGAACAACGAAGAATGATATCTCGTTCCTTTTAAAAAAAACAGAGAGGCGACAGTTTAAGATCCGGTTTATTCTCCATTAAAAACGGACCACATTAACCCACGCGGTTTGACCAAATAAAAACATCTCGGCCTTAGGAATAATTAATATAGGATTTATGGCCTTTAAATCGGCCTTAAAGTCCTTAAAATAAGGTTTTAAAAGTATTTTACGGCAAAGAAAACGTCAAATTTGGGAAGCTGGAATCACTGTTCACATACTCAAAATTTGGCAAAGTATGGAATCGGTAGCTCTTATGGAGTTTGGAAACACTGTTCATTCGTGAAATTTGGCAAAGTATGGAATCGGTAGCTCTTATGAAGTGTGGAAACACTGTTCATTTGTGAAAATTGGCAATGTATGGAATCAGTAGCTCTTATGAAGTCTGGAAACACTGTTCACAGAACTAAAAAAATTGGCAAAGGAAAGAAAAGCTCACCGATAGAGCCTCACCGATAGAAACACTGTTCACTGAACCTCACCGATAGTAGTCCACCGATAGGACCTCACCGATAGAAACACTGTTCACAGAACTAGAAATTTGGCAAAGTGTTAGCCGAGCTACTGCTGGACTGCGGCTACCAGTATACCGAGCTATCAGTATGTCGTGGCTACCGGTAAACCCAACTACCGGTAGGATGCGGCTACCGGTAGACCGAGCTACCGGTAATCAGCAGCTACTAGTAGAACGAGCTACCGGTAATCAGCAGCTACCGGTAGACCGAGCTACCGGTAATCAGCAGCTACCGGTAGACCGAGCTACCGGTAATCAGCAGCTACCGGTTGACCGAGCTACCGGTAATCAGCAGCTACCGGTAGACCGAGCTACTGGTAGGAAGCAGCTACCGGTAGACCGAGCTACCGGTAATCAGCAGCTACCGGTAGACCGAGCTACCGGTAATCAGCAGCTACCGGTAGACCGAGCTACCGGTAGGCAGTAGCTGGGGGATAAGTCACCTTGTCCTCCCGTAACACCTCCAACACCACATTTTCCCAAAGTAATGGACCAGGGAGGTCCGGTCCATTACATTAGATACCTCTCAAAACATTCTCGTCCTCGAGAATTAAAAACCAACCCAGAAGAATAGAGGGGTCTGAACAAACACCCCATAAGATACCTCTCAGGGGAAAACCACCATGAGTTGTTCAAAAGCTAGAACAAAACTACGACATACGAGAGTATGGAAACAAATAATACATAACCAAACAATTAAAACATAACATCACATCAAAGGTAAATAAATAAAACATGAAAGGTATAACCATAAAGGAAACGTCATTACATGGAAAGAGTTAAACATTAAACAACTCTGGGTACTGAGCACGTATCTGTGACTCACGCTCCCAGGTACTCTCCTCCATGCCACCGTGTCGCCACAGGACACGAACTAAGGGGATAGAACGCCCACGCAACACCTTCTCCTTGTGGTCTTGGATCTCCACAAGTCACTCCTCGAAGGTTGAATCATCGTCAATATCGATCTCTCCCCAATCGATAACATGCGATTCATCATGAAGATAAAGACGGATCTGTGATACATGGAAAACATCATGTATCCGACTCATCTGAGGGGGAAGTGCTACTCGATACGCCACAGATCCCACACGAGCTAACACCTCGAAAGTCCCAACAAACCGTGGAGAAATCTTACTTCCACGACCAAACCTTCACTTCCCACGACGGGGAGTCACCTTTAGAAACACATGATCCCCAACATTAAACTATAACGGTCTCCTTCTTTGATCAGCATATGATTTCTGACGATCTTGTGCTGTCTTCATCCTCTCACGAATCACCTGAACCATCTCTGTTGTATTCTGCACTAGTTCTGGTCCGAGGATTGCTGACTCTCCGACCCCAGTCCAGCACAACGGAGAACGGCATGGCCAGCCATACAAGGCTTCAAACGGCGCCATACAGATGGTAGAGTGAAAACTATTATTGTAAGCGAATTCTACCAAGGGTAAGTGCTTCACCCATGAAACTCCAAAATCAAGAACACAAGAGCGCAACATGTCTTCAAGAGTCTGGATGGTTCGCTCTGTCTGACCAACCGTTTGAGGATGAAAAGCAGTGCTAAGACATAGTTGAGATCCAAAAGCATGATGGAGACCTCTCCACACCCTAGAGGTAAAACGAGGATCTCGATCAGAAATGATCGTCCTAGGTACTCCGTGAAGCCTCACCACCTCCTCCAGATACTGCCTCCACAAAACCTCCACTGAGCTCGACTATTTGATTGCTATGAAGTGGGGCGATTTAGTTAAAAGATCCACTACCACCCATATAGCATCATGTCCTCCCGGAGCTCGAGGTAAACCTGTAACAAAGTCCATTGAGATGTCCTCCCACTTCCACTGAGGAATCTCTAAATGCTGGAGAAGTCCAACAGGAACACAGTGTTCGGCCTTCACCTTCTGGCAGACTAAACATCGAGACACATATTCTGCAACTGAACGCTTCAGCCCAGGCCACCAAAACTGACTCCTCAAGGATCGGTACATCTTCGTCACACCAGGATGTACCGCCAAGGGTGAACTATGGAACTCTCGGAGAACGGTCTCGCACATCGCCAAGGGAACAAAAAGCCTGCCATGATACAACACTCGGTGTTGTTCATCCTCCGACCAACCATCTGGGGCCTCACCACATACAACTCTGTCTCTCCAAACTTCCACCTCTTGATCACCCAACTGAGACTCTTCCACCTTCTTCATCAGTGATGACTGCACCGTCATCTAGAAAAGACAACCTCTTCCCCCAACTTCTCCTATATCAAGATGTAAAGATGATAGCTCATCCATCACTCTCCAAGAATCAACAGATTCACGCACAACATCACTACGTGACTTTCGGCTCAGTGCATCAGCAACAACATTTCCCTTCCCAGGTTTATATGATATTTCGAAGTCGTATTCCTGCAAGAACTCCATCCACCGACGCTGCCTCAAGTTCAAGTCCCGCTGAGAGAAAACATACCTCAAACTCTTCTGATCGGTGAAAACCACAAAGCGCTCACCAATGTGGTAATGTATCCACAACTTTAGAGCAAACACCACGGCTGCCAACTCAAGATCATGGGTGGCATAGTTGCGTTCATGGGGACGCAACTGCCGAGACCCATACGAAACAACGGACCTCTGCTGCATGAGAACACAACCTAGCCCTAGATGTGAAGCATCACAGAAAACATCAAACTGGACTCCCTCCGCTGGAAGACAAAGGACTGGAGAACTTACCAACTTCTCCTTTAGATACTCGAAAGCTTTCTGACACTGATCAGTCCATATGAACGCTTGATCCTTCCTGGTCAAAGCTGTCAGAGGAGTCGCAACTCAAGAGGAATTAGCCACAAACCTCCTGTAATATCCTGCGAGACCAAGGAAACTTTGCACCTCTAACACGGTCTTGGGGGCTGGCCAAGACACCACTGATTCTATCTTCGAAGGATCCACAGATACTCCCTGTTGAGACACAACATGTCCCAAGAAACGAACTTCTTGAGCCCAGAAATCACACTTGGACAACTTCCCAAACAACCGATGTTGGCGAAGAACTCCCAAAACAGATCGTAGATGCTCTGCATGCTCCTCTTCAGATGTGGAGTACACAAGGATGTCGTCGATGAAAACCACAACAAACTTGTCCAGGAATTCACAGAAAACAGAATTCATCAACCCCATGAAAACAGCTGGAGCATTCATCACGCCGAATGGCATTACAACAAACTCATAATGCCCATGATGACAACGGAAAGCAGTCTTCGGGATATCCTCATCCTTTACACGCATCAGGTGATATCCTGACAGCAAGTGTATCTTTGAAAACCAACTTGCACCCTTAAGTTGATCGAATAGGTCATCAATCCGTGGGAGAGGATAACAGTTCTTTATTGTCACTTTGTTTAAGCGACTATAATCGACGCATAACCGCAAACTGCCATCAGCCTTTTTCACAAACAAAACCGGTGCACCCCACGGTGACACACTTGGCCGAACAAAACCACACTGCAACAGACCATCGAGCTGAATACGTAGCTCTCGTAACTCAGAAGGGGCCATCCTATACGGAGACATAGAGATAGGAGACGCTCCTGGCTGTAGCTCGATCCCAAACACGATCTCTCGTCGAGGGGGTAAGGATACAACCTCTTCTGGAAAGACATCAGGGTACTCCTCTACGACCCTAGGAAATGCCAGTTGTTGAACCTCTGAAGAACTCAGCATCATCCCAGCCATCATGGATGATAAGGATGAAACTCGCCTATGACTCATCTGAGGATCTCTCTCACCAACAAACACTACTTCCTCTCCATCTTCATCAACGAAACGAGCATCTTCCTGTAGCAATCCACAATAGCCTGCACCGAATACAACCAATCCATGCCGAGGATGACACCATATGGTTGTATTCGTAAACATAGGAAATTTCCCCAAGAGCGGTGCTGCCCCAACACTAGCTCACAGTCTCTACATACTTCAAACAAGCTAGCTCGACCTCCAACTGGCATAGTCAACGCCAAGGGAACTGGAAGCCTCTCTACCTCAAGTCCCAATGTGTGGGCAAGGGTAGGGGATATAAAGGAGTGTGTCGCTCCTGATTCAAACAAGGAATACACCAAGGTAGAAAACAAGCAAAGGGTACCTCGGACGACGTCTGGATCGCCTGGAGCTGGCAACGCTAGAGCATGAAGCTGACCACGACCACCTCCACGGCCTCTCTGACCCTGATGACGACCACCACCATGGCCGCGCTCTGCACTCTGAGGACGGGGAGCGTCATGGGGCTCTCCTCTGCCTGCTCCATCTACCCTCTGGTGATCTAAAGCTGATGCAACCTGCTGCTGCTACCTCAGCTGGAACTGCCTCAACGGAGGAACCTGGAGTGGAGCGCCTGGTGCACTATGACTGCTCTGAAAAGTTGGGCACTCCCGCTACTGATGACCATGTCCACCAGAAGAAAAACAAGCGCCTGATCCCTTGGCATAGGTCTGAGAGTTGCTACCTCCAGAGAAACGAGATGGGAAGGGCTGGGACCTACCCCCAGGTGAACGGAAACTCTTCTGTCCTGAAAACCGGGAACCCCGGACCACAGCTCTACTTCGTGAGAAATCATGATGATTCCCCTCTCGTGACGATCCGGTCCTGGTCAAATTTATCTCAACAACCTCTTCCCTCGCCAGCACCTCAAGATATGTCTTCAGTATAAATGGGGTGACCTGGCGCTGGATCTCTGGATGCAAAGCCTCCTCGAAATGCCTCGCCCTGGCCTCATCATCTGGTCACAGGTCTGAAGCATATCGTAGAAGGTTCTTGAAACGGATTCCAAACTCCCGAACACTGGAGCTCCCCTGTCGAAGGGTAAGATGCTCCTGGCGACTGGATGCCTTCGCAGTCGATGAATGAAACTCGACTCTAAACCTGTCTCGAAACTCCTCCCATGAGATCGCTGACTCCTCATGATCCCAGAGGAATAAGAACCACCACTGTATCGCTGCTCCACGCAACATCGTCACAACCAAGGATACCCAGTGTTCCTTCCGAGAATGAATCGAACTGAAGCCTATCTCGACCTCCTCCAACCAGTCTTCTGTGACTGCATCTAAAACGGAGCCCTCGTACTTCTATAGACTCTGGCGCTGAAACTCTCGGAGTGTCTTCCTCCAAGTTTCATCGTCGTCAACCTCTACCCGGCGGCGATCTGCTGGAACAGCCTGCTGGGCACCTTCTGCGCAAACCTGACGAGGATGTCGACCTGGAGCCATACCTATAAAATAACAACTGTTAGAGCTCCTAAGCCTGGAATATGGAAGACTCAACATTAATTAATTAATTATTTTGTTTTATTAATTTTAGGTTACCTATCCCAAGGTCTACCCATTCAAACACAGGTGCAAAGAATAATGATGCATGACCCTTTCCTAGGTCTCTACCCTGCAACCAGTATCACTTTGTTTAGTAGCCACCGTAAACTTAAAAGTCCGTGCAACGGATAATAGGGGGCCCTGAACGCCTATGTCTCTGCCGGTCTCCAGTGTTTACCCCACTTGCTAAACATGAATGACATCGTTGCCCTACCATCCCATGAATCCTCACCTGTGCCTAACTCCAAACTCTATCCTATCCCTCAACCAGACCTTTGATACCACTCTGTCACGACCCCCTCCCCACAAAGTGTACCCCTCCAGGGCCGGCAATGTGAGAAGGGAGATAATGACCCCCGAGACCCGCCTCTAGTAGGCCCCGGGTTGGCAACTAGCACCGAGGGTATAATACACACACTAATGGGAGGCATTACCCTCGAAGAGAACACATGAAAAAGAGAGAGATACTGCTGGACTGCGGCTACCAGAATACCGAGCTATCAGTATGCCGTGGCTACCGGTAAACCCAGCTACCGGTAGGATGCGGCTACCGGTAGACCGAGCTACCGGTAATCAGCAGCTACCGGTAGACCGAGCTACCGGTAATCAGCAGCTACCGGTAGACCGAGCTACCGGTAATCAGCAGCTACCGGTAGACCGAGCTACCGGTAATCAGTAACTACCGGTAGACCGAGCTATCGGTAATCAGCAGCTACCGGTAGACCGAGCTACCAGTAATCAGCAGCTACCGGTAGACCGAGCTACCGGTAGGCAGCATCTACCGGTAGACCGAGCTACCAGTAATCAGCAGCTACTGGTAGGCCGAGCTACCGGTAGGCAGCAGCTGGGGGATAAGTCACCTTGTCCTCCCAGAACATCTCCAACACCACATTTTCACAAAGTAATGGACCAGGGAGGTCCGGGCCATTACAATAGATCTAAATGAAGATCAAGGAGAAGAAATGTTATTATCAAGTGATATTAATGATTGTGAAGACGATTAAGGATGCGAAGCTACATCATTTCCTTAGAAATGATGATTGTGTGAATTTTTTTGAAAAGAGGCTTTCTGCGACTTCATCACCAAAAATAAAAAATGAAATATTTGATAAAACACATGGACAATCATTCTTAATCAATCCCATATGTAACAATATGTATTTTTATCATTGAGAACAATTTTTTTGTGATAAAAAGGATGAGGACATTGCATATTATATCCAACAGTGATTGGAATGTCAAAATGTTAAATTAGAGTGATGGATGTATAATGGGATGGTTCTACCATTTCCAATACATATATAAAAATTGGATAATGTCACCATGTTATTTCTCAGTGGTATACCAAATACATCCTAATGAAATAATGTGATATGGGTTGTATGGAATGACTCACCAGGACTAATCATGTTATCTATATTTGTAAGATTTATCCCTAGAGAATATTTTCATGATTTATATTAAGGATGTGGTGAGGATACATGTAGTTCAAATTTCTATCATCTCCAACCATGATCCAATGTTCACATATATATTCTTGGGAATTATTAAACATTGTTTAAGTTGTTAATCGAATTTCATCAAAATTGATCAGCCCAAAACTAATGGCCAATCTTAAATAAGAGTTTAGATTTATGGGGAAATTATAAATTAAAGATCAATTGAAGTAAAAGGTGGATGATATCAATATATCCCATTGGTTGAGTTCTTAAATAACAAATAATTACGCTCGAGTATTAAAAGTTAACCATATGATGCTCTTTATGGGAAGTGATGCAGAACTCCATCATGATGGGATGATCTTAGAGAACGAATGCTTCATGGACTTGACCTACTGAAAGAGATGAAAATGATGATTTAATATATGAATGAATATATAAATGTTTTTTTGAGTCGGTAATAATTATATACTGACAATGATCAAGTTAAATTTGAATTTTATTTTGGGGACAATGTTTTCTATAAAATATCACCATAGGTGAGATTTATGATATTTTGAATTAATTGTAACCCTAGAAAATGATAAATTTCCCCCTATGAGAAACTTGATTTCATAGGATCGGATTCATATCGACTTTCTCTTCAACCATGTATAGATCTTCTTAAAGACAACATCCATGTATAAATCTAGACAAAGTATGTAGCCAGTCCCTCAGATATACTAAATCCATATGTGAAATAACTAGAGAATGACCACTCATATGAATGGAAGAATGTCATGATGTTAATCAGATGATATAATTTTTTATGAAAAAAAGATACAAACCGTGTTAATATATTATCGAGGAACTGTATGTAGGAAGATGAAACATTGGATATTTAATAAATAATGATATAAATGTACCTTCAATTACTCACAACACTGAATTCTAGTTAAAATTTTGAAAACCAAATTTCCAAAGGGGTTATAATTTCTCAATATATATTTTATAAATAATGTGTTCCACTTGAAATAAATGTCAATTAAAATATATATTATAGTATTATACATTTCGATAAACCTAATAAAACAAATTTAATTCATACATATAGTCATATTAATTTGGAAACATCATTTAAACTTCCTAAATTTTAAATAGGACTAAAAATATAAAAAATATTTACTAAAAGAGAAAAAAGGATCTCCCATAATGTACTAGAATCATTTCCCCCACTACCAAAACTACAAAAAATAACAAAATATTAGTTAAAAAATAAAAATATTAGAAAATCGGAATATAGATCTTGATGTGGAATTGAAACGAATAATGATGTAAATAATTTGGTGGTATTTATATGAGGTAATTTAATTGTTGGAATTGTAATGTGAATATCTGAATAGTTACATAACTCTAGTGAAATGTAAATTTACTACATTGAATAGTAACACGATCCTTGGAATAGTAATTAGACATAAAATTACAAAAATAAATTAGAAATATAATTAATCCTGATTAATATAACTGAAAATTAATATTATAATTCAATTAAATAATATGAGGATTAAAAAATTCCAAAAAATTATTACTATATTTTTTAAACACATATTTTAAAGTATTATGTAAAAATAATAATTTCAATATTATATATTAATATTTTATATATTTTAAATTAAAAATGATAAAATAAATAATATTTTTCAAATCATCACATTGAAATATTAAATTGTTGATTATTCTGGTTATTTTCACAAGGTGAGTAGTAAAAATATTTTTTTCCACATAACTGGTGCATCTAAATTTTTATCATTCATGATTTAAAAATGAAAATATCCAATCAAAAACATGGGTGTTGGCCATTTTGTATTTTATTTCCTGAAATAATCTTTAATATTAAATAAACATCATTTAAAACCAATATAAATTTCAATTCATAAAGACAAAATTGATTCCTTAAAATACAAAATTAAATTCTTTTAAATATTATTTTATAAGATACAATTTAATTCCAATTATGAATGGTATTTTAAATCATAAACATGTTATACACTATTTTTATATGACTTATATTTTAAAAAACTCGCAATTTCATTTTCAACATTTTATGTAATATTTTTTTATATATTTTTTACCATAAATACCCCACACCTCATGTTTAAATAACACATATCCCTCTGCTTGGAAAGCCACTCATTCGCTACATAATAAAGCCATTACAGAACTATAATCCTTCCTATTAAGCCCATAATATTATCCCATTTTGTTCATCAGAAAAATAACTACAAACATTAAGGGAGTTGTAGTTGGGTACAAGGGAATCTACACTATGGATTATTTATGTTTTGATCAAGTCCTTTTTATATCTTCTTCTTTTTATTTGTTTTCACCTCACATTTCACAAAATTACATACATTTCTATTTATGTATTATGATAAAATTATGTTTTTTGATGCTAACCAACATTATCTATTATATAAAATATAAATATATATCTCAAACTTCCGTTCCCCTCTTTCCTGACAATATTCCGTCAATGGTCAGCTAACCACCTACGGAGACATTTTCATGTCAAGAAATATAAAAATAATAGTGGATGTATATTATAAATTATATATAATTAATAATATTATAATTTTATTTATTTTCAGATTTTTGAATTAGTTATATTTATGTTTCAATTTAATGGTACAATGTAGTGAAATTAAGTAAATACTAGAAATGATTTCAATTAATCTTTTTATCCAAATGACTAACCTATATCCAATAAAACTGTGAAATATAATCTAATTACTATAATTTTTTATATTGTAATAAAGGAAAATATTAAAAAAAATTTAATATTATAATAATTATATGTTTTTTATTTATGAGTATCCAGAGTGATGAAATAATTGCGAATAAAGGTAAGGGGATTCATGAACCTAAGTGTCATTCATTTTGTCTTCCCTATTTAAGTTTATTTTCTATATTGGAATTCCATTAATGATATATATGTGTCATTTAATTATTTATAAAATTTATTTCGGGGATATACATGTTTCTACCACGAATTTAAACCAGGAAGAAAGATTTACTAAAATGACATTCATTATAAAATAAATCATCAACCCCTCATGTGTTGTTACTTATCAGAGGAAAAAATTACCTCTTACTGAAATGTTTGATCCTTAATTTTCATTTGGGAACCTAATGATTTTTCAAGAATATAATATTGATGATATCCCTAAGAAACACATTATATTCCACGGGAAAATTCATTATTGTGATTGGTATACATTATATAGGAAGGAATGATTATGAAAACATCATGATGTAATAGGTGGGACCAGAATTATAAATCCCACAAATGATTTGGTTCATTATATGTTTCTCATGTGATAATGTGTATTATGGGTAAACAAGATTCTTGTTTTTATCTCAATGATGATTCAATGATTATGATGTTATTTTTTGTGTGATCATTATATTGTATTTTTCACATCTATGTGATGTAATTGACCACTAGGACTAGAAGTTTCATTTTTATCTATTACCACATTCCAGGACTTTATCACGTATTTCTTTCTTGATTATTCTGATGACATTATGTTTGTGATATGATTATGATAATTTTTATGTTTATACATGTTGTGTTGATTCATTCCCCTTATTCATAATTTTGTCAGGACTTTTTATTTCAATTTTTTTATGTATATCCTCATGTAATTACACGTAATTAAGTTAACATTAATTTTTAAAATGGATAAATAAGAAGTAATTTACCAATTAATATGTTTTATTTTCATAAATTTGTTTATAATACTAGTTTTACCAATACACTAAACAATTATAATCTATAGTTGTATATAAATGTTTGTTTTTTATCATAAAAACGATTTAATAGTTATTTAATGTGATATAGGAAAACTATAAATATCAAATATTTATATCCATCAATATTTAGGCAGAGGGATTTTCATTTATTTCTACATCATCAAATCCCACCCACTTTTTCAAGAATTTAAACAAATTTATTTTATTATTATAGAAGATCGATGTACATCCCTATTTCCCTTATGATAAGGACTTTTTTTATTAAAACTTCCCATAATATACAATTTATGGAAGTGACTTTTTTGATGTAAAAAATATTTTTTGAGATTGAGATAAAATTTATCAGAAGTAAAAATTTTAGTGGGTATAATTTTCATCACTGATAATTTATTTTATATATTTATTTTTTAATAATTTCAGTCACTACAATAGCTTTAAATTTATGCAACACGACCATTGATCATTATGTGATACAAAATTAAAATACTGTTACTTAAACATAACAATCAAAAATTAGATGTTAATATGGGAGGTATGCATAATAAAAAATAAATTGTAAAAATTACATGGTTTTCACATCTTTAAAGTAAACTCAATTTTAATCTATTTACTAGAAATAAAATAAGAACCATATGATAGTAAAAAAGAAAATTTCTCAAAAAATGATTTTTTCTAAAGGGGGGATTGGTAATGATTTGCACACAAATTTAAAATAAATATTTCAAGTTTTATGGAATTTTATAGAAAAAATATAATTCATTTTTCTTTTCAATATGTCAAAATCGAATTTAAGCATTTATTTGAATTATTCCACAAATATAAAAAAATTGAATAGTGAAACCAACTTATTTTTACTAAAAATTTTATATTGGTTTATATTTTTTACAAAGATAATGTATATATATACTTATATATATATATATATATATATATATATATATATATATATATTATTTAAAATATATAAAAATGAAACTAATTTATCTCATTGGAATAATTTTTTTACACATTATGGATATCAAAACATTCAATACTTATGATGAATTTCTCTTTGGAAAACGGGTCATTCTCTACATCTAATGAATAAATTTAAAATTATTTTATTGATAGAAAAGAATTTATTTTCAAAAAACTAATACAAAATTTATAATCATCATAATTTATGTTCTGAATAATTTTGAAATTAATTTTCGACAATAAAAAATTTTGAAATAAAAAACAAACTATTACACATGTCAATGTAAAAATGGGTTTACGGGTAGGGGGGTCTAATGATGAATATATTTTTTAGAAATTACCCAAAACGTGTCCAAAACAAATTTTATAAAATTATTTGGACAATATAATATCAATTTTTATGTAATTAACCATTTTAAGGCATCTTCCTGGAGAAAAATGTTTGTATAAAGTTATGTTTTCAAAAAATTATTAAGTGTCCTCTACCCACCTTATAACCGACCACACCATCTCCTCCACTCATAACACATCGAATAACATTTATCATCTAATTCATCAATAAATATGTTAAAAAATCTATGAACATGTCTTATAATGTATATTTATGATTTTTAATCCATTTTATGAAGTCAATATATATAAATAATATAATATTCTCTAATGAGGATAAATTATTTTTTAACAAGTATATATTTTTTATTTACACTTACACATTATTAAAACATTTTTCAAATATGATAAATTTATAACAGAAGATTCTATAGTATAATAAAATTTTAATCATTAATTTTATAATCCATATACATATCAACTTCAATAAATTGGGAAACTAAATCATTGATTGTGTTTACAGAGGATCGTTGTCATGAAAACTAATGTAATTCATTTTCCATCACCACCATTAAATCATTGATATAAGGATGGATTTAACATATTTATATTATATATATGACATTATTATACTTGTATAACAGTGAAATAAAACATTCCTACTTACATTCCATTCTATGGTAAATACGATTACATGACTCATGGGTACGATAGGCTACCCTCTCGCAAAGTGGTGTGATTATTTCGGTTCTTACACATTAAATGAATATTAGTCATGTAAAATATAATGAATATATGTGATATTAAAGATATATATAAATATAATTAAGGTAATATATTATTACATATATCATATTAACTTCAAATGTGTGGTAAAATAATATCATCACTCATGTGTATGTTTAGACCACCACCACCATGTAGCGATGTGAATTGTTTTTCTTTTTTATATTTAAAGGGACGTTAATAAAAAAAATTAATAATATAAATTCTATATATAACATAACGATGATTATAAAAAGGTATGTAAAAATGATTGGTATATTTCTCAAATCCCTAATTAAAAAGGATAAAATAATTCTGAGTACATACGGCCTAACATCTATATGAACACTGTAATACATTTTATATATCAGAATTTAATTGATTAATATAAATAACAATATAATGACTTTATATGGTATAAATAAAATATTTTTTATTCATGATATAATTTAATCAGGATATATTTAAACGGGCCTATAATTATTAGATTAATATATACATTAAAAATGATTCAATTATCAACAATAATATTAGTTTCAAAATTGAATTTTTAATAAACATGCTACAAACGTCTATAAGTAAATCATATATATTATGTGATATATAAGTATTAATCTATACAAATATTCGTAAAAATAAAATATTTATTATACATGATCTTAGAAATCATATGAAGGATGTCATCCCGGAGGTAAGGGTTTATCGTCAATCTTTTTCTTTTGTGAGACATATACCATATTCAATCCTTATTCCATTTTGTGGAATATATATATATATTTTTGTGTGTGTGTGTGTGAGTTATTAGAGATGATATATCATGAATAAATTTATCTTTGTGGTATATGACATTTAATTATATTTCATTCCATTTTGGTGGATCAAGATTCCAATGTAACCAATGATGTACAGTTTTATTTAACAATCATATTATTAATCAATATTGTTTAAATATATGTATCCCCTAGGGTAATTATTTTATATATGAATTAAAAAATACATATTTCTATATCCTCTAGTTATTTATGAGATTTCCTAATTAATATTGAGATTTTCAATATTTTTTACTTAAATGTTTGCAGAAGATATTTTTTTATAAAATCGTACTTTATTTTTCACATTGAATGAAAATATATTTTCATCTAAAATACTTTTCTAAAAAATTCATTGGAAAATATGTTCAAAATTATTCTAAATTTTTTATTAATGAAATTTTTTCCCATGTTAATGATTATTTGTATTATTTTACAGGAATCCTAACATTATATTCTACACAATGCTTATTTTTTTTGTCTAATATGTTATAAGAATAATTAAATTCACATGTACGACATGAAAAAAAATCAACACCATAATAACCACTCAAATTTTTCTTTCATATTTTTTGTATTTTAAAATTTTATTTTCATTTTAATATATTTTAAAAAAAAATTGTTGAATTTTTTTTATAAAGTTGATTTTGAAAGTGTTGAGGATAATTTTCTCATGAATAATTTTAATGAAAATTTTATTCTGTTTATGTTCGTTGATTACATCAACCCCTTATTATAAGTTCTTACCAATTTTTATTTGTTATATATATATCATCCTATTTCATTATTTGTATAGATTACAATGAGTTTGACTATGTGTATGAAATTATATTATCATTCACTATATTGCTCTAGCGGGTATATGATTATGGTTATATTATTTGGGAATGAATTAAATTATAGATTGTAATTATTTTTGTTATAATGTTTATGATGAATCTATTTCACCCCTTTCATATAATGAAATCATTATATGTGGAAGGTTATGGGTGGGGACCAATGATAACATGTTATTAATTTAAATGAAGAAACATAATATGTGAATTGTTTTTTTGTTTATTTCATATTTAAAAAAATTATCAACTTCCACAAATAATAAGATATCCAAAATAATTTAGTGGATCAAATTAAGTGAAAAAAATAATAATAAGGGTTATAAAATATATTGATAATTTTATTGATTTTATGAGGGTTTTTTTTGAGGAATAACAATTATTCAAAAAAATCACTTTTTTACCCACATTTATGTCTATCTTAAATCCTTTTTTGTTTTCTTGGGATATGATTCACAATCAAAGATATTCCACTCTACTGAAAATTATTCTAAAGAATTTCCTATAATTCTGGGGATATTGTCTTCCTCCAAAATCCATTATTTTTTACAGTATGGAAACATCATTCATATATGTTTGGGATATGTGACTCCTCATGTATCTACTGTGAATATGTGAATTTACCATGATTAATCATAATTGCAGAAATAGATTCCATTATCCATAATTATATTATAATCAGGGAAATATTACATCTAATAATATAAATGTGATAACATATATTGAGGAGGATACAATTAATAATGTGTAATACGTTTAATCTCAATGTATTTTTAATAATTATATAATTATAAATGGATGCCTATTTTATGTATCATATTAATAGATTTCATTAGTATTGAAATATTGTTTAACCAAATAACAGTTATATTCTACTAAATGATATTGACGTTTAAAAGATAAAAAGCATTAATTTATTAATATTTTATTTTGTTGATTAATAAAATTATCAAAGGGATATGGGTGTTACATCATTAAATTAGTGTTTTTGATAATTTTAAAAATAGAAATTTATTAGTTTTTAATTTACGAATATTATAATCTGTTATGATTTATTTGATTTTTCAGAAAAAATATGAAATTAGTAGTTTCACATTATGGAATAAATATATTTTCTCAAGAAATTATCAATAAAGGTAAATAATTTATAGCTTTATAAAGTGTTAAAATTTTTATATAATTAGTATGATGATTATTTTTATAATTATGTGTAATATATAATATGAATTATATTATTATCAAAACATATAATTTAATTAAATACTTAAAAGCTGAAGTATATTCAAATTTTATAAATTTTAGTCATCATGCCTAAAATAATCTGAATGTGTGATAACATATTATATATATATATATTCCAATTAGATTTATTATATTTTTTCTATATATTATAAACATTTTCAATAGTTTATTATATTATTGGATATTATATAAAAACAGATGACTGGTAATTTATTCATTATAAAAAGTGGCATGCTAAAATAATATTCATTGTGATTGAATATAAATATAAATTTAATACATTAGGGTGGAATTGAAAATTTAAAAAAATATATATATGGATATATGTTAACAAAACAAGATATTGGGAGAAAAATTGTTAATAAATAATTCTTAATGGGTGTTATGAAAAATAAATTATTCATAAAATCCTTTATTTATTTATGAGAAAGAAAAAAATTTAGTTTATTAGGGCAAGAAGGACATGGTAATATTGTCCATAGATAACTTTGAAGTGTTTTAGGTAATGATATAATTAATATTTATTTATGATCTCTAGATTTGGAGCATTGATGTAGTTGAATTTGAAATAGTTCTATTGGAATAATAGGAAGACATTCCCATTGTGGGTATAATAGAATAAGGTGTCAGTTTTGATTTTAATATGTTTATGTGATTCCTGTGGATGTGATTGTAGGATGTGGAAAAAAATTTGTGATGATGTTTTATTTTGATGTTGATGTGATTATTTTTTTATTAATTTCATTACAGAAACTGAGAATTATATAACTATTTGAATATTCTATTTCATATTTTTTTCGGATGAATAATATGATGGTTTCTTAATAATGGATATTTTTATTTGATTGATGATAGATGGTTTTCATTAATGTAATTAGTTTCTGAATTCTACAAACAGTTTGATACAACGATCATTGATCAGATAATTTATGTTGTATAGTGGTATAAGTTGCTAAGTATCTGAATGATAATGGAATGAAATATTAATTAATGAATAGATATGTTTGGTTATTGAATTATTGCTTAAAACATCGAAATACTTATTAATACATGTAGAGAATTGAATGTGAAATCTTTATTCATATATTAATATTAGAATTATATCATTGGGAATTATAATGGAAATAATATTTTGGTTTAAAATTTATTTTTTAAATAAAAGTAATATTGATCCTTGTATAAGCTAATACCTATTCCTTAGTGGTGATAGAAACGAGTCTCATGAAATATTATAAAAATGTGATTCATAGGGTAGCTAGTTTAAAACAATGTGGTTAATATAATTATATATATATATACATATATATATATATATATATATATTTCATTTAATATAGTATCCCACCCATTTCATAAGGATGAATAACACCTAGTGGACTCTAGGAGGTTGATTTCTCTAACATCATGTTTGGCGAGAGACTGACACCTAACTATCCCCTCTAACCCTACTATCATCTATTGGTAGTATTATATATTGGTATGCATGATTGAAATATTTTACCATAATTTTTTAGAGGGATATATTGGCTTTTTGTTTTTTTTCAAATATATATCTTGGAATAAATTATCTTAATGATCATTATAGGAATATTTTTTAGTGATTGAGATGGCTTGAAGAATAATACATGATATCTGAGCAGTGGATGTTCAACAACATTTAACAATTACAATATAGAAATGTTTTTGTGATAGCTCACTTTTTTGACACATATTGTGACTATTTTATCCATGGTTCGTTTGAGATTGACTACATTAGACAAGATTTCTTTAGGGAGGCATGATTTTAAATATGTAATGATCAGGACATGTGATAATTTTCTAGTGTAGAAAACATGTGGAGAACAATTATAACAGTTAAATATTATGATCTTATTTTTAATATAATATGATTAATTGTATTTTAAACATAATTAGTAATCAATATTGAGTATGGGAAGATAATTGTAATCCTAATTAGGTGAATAGTTGGATTAATTTAATTACTCACTAAGATTTATTATGCTTCCTTCAGATTTTGTAGAGGATTATATTTGGAGGTTTCTATTGAACATAAATTTTATTCTTACACTATATATAAATAATACATTCTTAGGTCAACAACAGATCAATTTTTATTTAGTCAAAAAAAATTTGTTTGAGGAGTTATTTTGGATCTATTGTAGATTCCTGGTTATCACTGGATATTTGTTATATTTTTTTTCTGAAATGTGCAACCAAATTCATACCATGTATTACTATTTACACATATTTCAAAATAATTATGAGTTTCATTTTTGTTTCTATGATATATCTCTAGTTTCTCATGTCGTGGAAGTCAATGCCTAAAATATGGATATATATTATACATTCCATACTTTCTCAAAACCATTTCTTATTTGAGACGTACATCTGGGGTCATCTTTAACATATGTCATTTCCATAAAATGAGTGTACCTTTGTGAGAGGGGTCATGAAAAGTAGTTTGGGTCACATTCGTTGACGTAAAGAGTAAACATAATGAATTTTCAATAATAATTTTTAATCCTGATATTTATAACTAAATTTACAGCATGGAATTTTTATGGTTCCAAAAATTAAAATCTATAACTCGTTTTTTCTACAGTATTTATTTTTATGTTTTATAAGACATTTCAATATTTTTCATATATAATTTTAAATTAAATTTATGGGGAACATGAATTTATATTAGATATTATATCTTACTTTTGTTTATAAATAATTCATCTCAATGTAAGAGTTTTTATATTTTTTTCAAAATGTACTTAAATATATTTCACTACTAGATGAATCTAAATTTCAATTATTATTTTTTCAATATATTCACTAAAAATATTTTTAAAATATTATATAGTGTCACCATCATTAATATTTTTTTTTGTTTTATACATGATTCTTCAATGATATTTCTTCACAATTAATCATTATAAATTATATTTTTACTCAAATTATTTTTATCAAACTACCAATTAATGTAACTTATATTTTAAAAAATTGACAAACTTATAAATTATTTTTCATCCATGCCAAAATCCAGTTACTGTTAATTGTATTTTATGGTGGATATGATTTAATGAAATCATCCAAAATCATTAAAAAAATTATATATTAAAAAGCTGTTGAAATTTTCATGATACACATTTTAATTAAAAAAATATAAAATTTATATGGTTTATTTGTGAATGTAATCATATAAATGATTCAATCATATATATGATTTTTCAATATATGATGGGTGGAATCCAAAATATATAGATATTGAATTAATTTGGAAGATAATTATATCTTATTATATGACATTTAAGGGACTAAGAAGCCAAAAAGTGCATATTTTTTATTGTAATGGAATGTAAGACCAAATCCACTAGTTATGAGTCTCTTAATACTAGTTGATAATGGTAATACGAGTGATCCTTGATATTATTAATCATTTTTTATTTTTTATTAGTTTCCAAATTCTTGTACCATAATTCTATATCAACATATTTTTATATTTTATATGTTTATAGATCAATATTATCGATTAATGTTTCCATAAACAATTGACACATTTCTTATCTTATAAAAAGACATATTTATTATTCAGTATTTATGATACATGATTGTTGAGTATGAATTCATAATCTTATATTCATGGACCTTGATAATTTTTTAATCCAAGACGTTCATCATATATTGACATATGATATATTATTTGTTTGTCTCATCATTACCATTTTATTAATTTTATATTACCATAATCTTATCCTTCTATTATCAGGCTAATGAAGTGGTGTATTATGTGCCCTTCACCTATAGTTGTATTTTATGTAAATAATATTTGATAGAAATGAGGTATAATATTTTTTAAATAATAATGGTTATGTATATAATATCCAATTAGACAGGTCATATGTGTTTAATGAAATCATATTTTGAAAAATATAATATATATTCATGTATAATGATGTAATGTGTAATCATGTTATAGTTTGGTTAAATAACTATATCAAAAAAAATTATTATTGATATTTATGTATAATTGAGCTTAATTGTTGATCGAATGGATTTTAGAATATTTTTAATAAATATTTATAAAATTCATGATGTGTTAAAATAAAACTATATTTTAAAAGTATAGTGATATTACATTGTTATTTTCTATATATAAATAATTATTTAGAGCTAGATTTTCAATGTGACTTCTGTAAAAAACTATATAAAAAAATAAAATTTATATGATGATATGATTTATAAAATTACATTTTAATATTATTTTTATCACATTTTCATTTAAATTAAAAATCACTTTCATAATTTTTCTCATGATTCTAATCAACATCAATTTGGTGATATGAACAAAAAAATTAACAGTGAAAAATTGTATTTTAATCAAATAAATAGGCATTTAAAAAAGAAGATATCTATATATTTCAAAGAGATAAAACAGATGATTATATGTAATGATTATGTGATACATTAAATATTAATTATATATAAATTATATTTCCGATCTAGGTATAAAAAATTAATAGTTCTTATTTTATGTGTTCAAGGTTTTTATGGTCACCCTTTGATATTTATTCTAAAACATTATTTCAAGATGAAAATATCTGAAGATGTGGGTTGATGTTTAACATATTTAAAATATTTATGAAATTAATAACTTATCTTTTATGCATTTTATTATTATTTAAATGAGTTTGGAATTGATGATAAAATATAAATTAGTCTTTTGTATCAACTTTTATTATGTGATTGTGATTTTAGAGTAGGTCGATGAGTACATATTTGAATAAGCGAGTTCACTTTTTAATAACATATCACTGTGACGTATTATGTTGAGAATAACAGATATAATGAATTATTGGTTAATAATTTAAATCATTATTAGATAATGTGGAAATCCAATATTGAAAATAAACATTTTTCTATGAGATATTTCCCATTCATTTTTTCAAATGAGATTAACTATTAATTCATCTTACTTAAATTATGTTTTCAGACAGTATAGATCTTCTATCATTTAAAATGTATTTTTAAATGAATATTTAATCGAAAATTAATATTTTATTAAGATTAAAACATTGGATATAATTATATATTTTTTACTGAACTAGAGATGATACACAAACAACAATTTGTTTGAAATAATTCCATTATTAATTTTTAATTAATTAATTATATATTGTTTTATATTATATTTTTTTGTTTTAATAAAAATATTATTTTCTATTTCTTATATTAGGATTTGATATATTTTTGGATATTGATTCGTCAAATATTCATCCTTGGAATTATATTATATTATTCGATTTTAAAAAAATATATAGTATAAATTATAAATATTAATTAAATATATGATGTTTTTAATTGGACATGGGAAGTCTACGAGACACAATTAATAAGAATTATTACATGACTATTCGATCAAAAAATAGATATCATTAAAAACCGTTTGATTAATATCATTATAATGCATCATATAATTTCTATGTGATAGGACTAGCCATACACACCCCTTTAAGTATGCATTTTACAATGGTTGAATTGGGATTATAAGTTTTCTTAAGAACCATTTTCTTCCATCAATGATAATGTGATATTTACTACATAATATATTAGAGAAATAAATATTTATTATTTCATGATCCAATATAGATATAAATTTATTTATATGTCAACTATACATTAATAAGTATTATTTAATATAATTATAATCTATTAAAATAATCTTATAATATGATGATTATGAATATAACATTTCATAATAAATAAATATTTTTTTGTAAAAGTGACCATAAAAATTTATAGATAAGAGATATAACATAGTTTTAGTATTCAATTCAATCATCTTAATCTATATTACGAAATGTTTATATTTCATTTCATAAATAATGAATAAAAACTAACCAGGATATCTAAAAAGAAACTTCTTTAATATTTATACATAACCCAATATCATTTTTATAAATATTTATTGACTATAAATCTATATAATAACAAGAATGAAACATAATTATAGAGTATAATATAGTTTTTAAATTATGAAATTATATCACAACAATTATTTTTCACGTTTTTTAGTTATACATAAATTATTTATAATACTATTTATCACATATGATACGCTCGTAAAATCACTAAATTATTCATAATATAACATTATTCACACAATGATTCTACTAAAATCTGTCACTGATAGATCCCCTCTTAAGCTAGTTGATGTGAGGATTTCAAATAACAAAATTGATTTACAATTGGTGAATGTTTGATGAAAATATACATGTGTATAAAATATTGAAAAATGGAGTTACTAAAATTATTAATCCTGGTAATAAATAAATAATTTCTAGAAAACTCTAACTAGAATCTAAAATGAGGGTTATAATATAATAATAATGGATATAATTTCATTCAAAAAAGTTATCTACATAAATACATATAAAAATTACAAAACTAAAAACTCCAAGTACAATATTCTAGGCATCAATAGATTATAATTTCTAATATGATAAATAAATATATTCATCAAAAAAAATAATAAGAACTTATATAAGATATGTGTGGGAATAAAAATGTAATTTATAGTCCCCCTATAAATCATTTTGAATAATTATTCAACAAATAGTGACACAAACTCATTGTCAATCCCAATTCTTAAATCTACTCATCTATATAAAGGCTCTCTCATTAAATCCTAAAAAATTATATTAATATGAATATCCATTAAATTATATCGTGATTTTAAGAAGCACATTTTTACCGACAAACCTAGTCTCCCACATATTACAATTACATATGTGATGGTACTACTATGACTTCTATATTCACATACATTGCCTTCATAAAAAGACTAACAATGATAAAATTATTGAAATTCCATATATAATTATCCATATCAAATACTACATAACAGGAGCCATATAACAGAAAACATCAAACCCAAGCCACATACTATAACCAAAACATCATAACTATGACCACATTCATAAAAACACAATCTAATTTTTTATATATGAGCGAAAAAACATGGAAATTGTTAACATTCCATATAATCCACATTAAAAATATATTGGGACCACCCAAAGACATGAAATGCGCCGGAATCAGATTTTCAAAATCCAATGGTAGTGTATAGGAAATAAAAAAAAGTATGATGACTTTTCTAATAGTCCAAGATATGATAAACATATTTTTCAATCCCTATACTAGCACCTTTACAACTACAACCCCTATCTTCTTCCTCAATATGATACTTCTTGAAATAATGTATCCTTTAAATATAACACAAGACACCAATACAACCACATGACTAAAAATTCCTGAATTCTATAAAAAAAACATAGCCACGCATATCATCTTTCAATTCAACATTTATTTCAAAATAATAATTTAATATCTATTAAATATATATTATTTATTTATTTATTCCATACAATATTCAACATATCCCGTAATAAAAAACATTCACTTATAAGCATCTAGAAATAAAATAGTTATCAATGTTTTTAAAAAATATAATATTTTTTTATTACTATATAAATTCACCCCCATTAAAAATCATATAATTAAAAGACTCATTTAATTATCATGTAATGTTACAATTGTAATTTTTTAATCAATTTAATATATTTTAATTTTCTCAGGAAACTGTTATAAATGAAACCAAATTTATTCGCATCACCATTATGACATCCAACAAATATATATATATTTCATATTTCAATAGAATAATAAAATTTCAGAATAAAGACAAAATTTTAGACTAAAGACTTGAAAAACATAATATTTTTTTAATTAAATAATTTTTTAGAATGAATAATTCCAGAAATTTAAAACATGGAAATTTTAAACAATTAAAACTTTTATAGAATTGTAAAATTAAAATTATCTTGATTCCATAGGATTACCAAACTGATGAACAACACAAAAATAATGACACATAACATTAGTAATCTAATCCATATTGTATAAATTAATAATGTAGAAACATGATTGGAATTTAGATAATTTTATTAAGAGTGATATATATGCTTTAATATGTCTTTGGGAATAATAAATGATTATGGAAATATTAATATTTCTATTACATTTAATAATCAAAATGTTATTAATAATTACATGAATAATTTAATATAAAATTTAATCCAATATATTATATTTTATGTAATTAATATTTATCATTTTTAAGATATAAAAATCTAAATAATTTATATCCATTTTAAAAAATCATGATTCAAAACTCAATGGGACTATATCCTCATTATTAAGATTCTATATTTTAATTTATTTCATAAAAATAATATATTATATATTAAAAAGTAAAATTTCTAATGTTATAAATTATTTTGAAAAAATAAATTTCATTTTATGAATCGGAATATGTATATTATGTCTCCCCATCCCAAGAAGCTAAATCCATAAAAATTACTTTATTACATTAGAATAATTTTGAGATGTACACTGTTAAAGGACTTATCAAATTAGCACTCTCAGAATCCAGATTACCTAAATGATCATTAAATTGATATTTAAAACGTACAATAAAAATTAAAAAATCTTTAAATACACTATAATTCAAAAACATTAAACCTCTATATCAGTAATATTTTTATTAGAATCATGGGGAAAAATGAAACTTAATAATGTTCTGAGATTAATTGCTCAGTAAGTATATGCTTTTAATGGAAGAGGTTATAAATGAATAAGATGAAACATAATGTTGAGGAGCATAACTGATACACAGGATATTCAAACAAAATCATTATTATAATATGAATATAATAAATCAAATAATTCCATATAAAAAATCAGATGAAATGATAATTAACCATGATTATTCTACTAGTCATAAAATCACCTTGAAAATCAATACTAATCTCATAATGATGGATTAAAAAATTTTGACCTTATAAAGATAACTTCACAGAATTTGGAAAGAAACCATAACTAAATGGGTAATAAATTGTTGAAAACACAAGCTAGATTCTCCAATGATACATACTAAGCATCATGGGATGAAATTGGGACTCACTTGTCAAATACTAAGTAGAATTTATTTCTATTATTATGGTTTAAAACATATCCATCATGCAAATTTTTATTAAAAATAATATATGAAATGTGAATAACTTTACAATAATAAATTAATGTTATCCAAATTACAAATATTTATTGAAACTGAATGATTAACCATTTAATGAAATATGGGTAGGGATATCAAAAGATATCATCCTCGAATATTCATAATATTGGAAAAGAATGTTAATAAAGATGAATTTACTTTAATATAATCAATTCAAATTTATTTATGGAAATATGTATTTTACATTAAATTCATATATTCATAACCATGGCCTTTATAAATTAAAATCATTTTAAAAAATATATTTACGAATAAAAGTGTTCATTTACGCATCGACATATATTTGAATAATAAAAATATTAAAATTCTAAAATATTCATTAACTAAAAATAAACTCAAAAGTTCCATTTCAATAGAATGAACATGAATTATGATGATTCATAATAATAAATCATAATGACAATTAATATCTTGTTTTAGTTAAAAAGTGTCTTAAATAAGACAGAAATAGTATTTCATTTTTTTAAAATTTAAATGAACATAAATTTCGACATATAATGTCTTTTATAATTCTTTTATAATCATATAAATTAATATTACATCAGGATTATTGAAATAGAGAATTGATTGAATCATTAATCATTCATAGTGTCCCATAAAACTTTGAAAATTTAAATCATAGCCTCCATGAATGAATAAAATTTCTAAATAAATAGATAACATGAGTAAGATAAAATATACTTTTTAAAAGTCACAGTAGCTGCATATGCACCATATAAAATATTTTGGTTGTATAACATCAAACAATGTATCAATGAAATGATATTTGGACGAAGACACTTATATTGTTTTTCCTTTTTAGTGAACATATATTATACTCATTTACTATAGTTATAAACATGTTATTATATTATAAAACAGTAATTATATATTTAACACCATATATGATATTCGTATATTATCGTATAACATGTATGTTAATTTTCTTCCACTATTAACACCATGTCATGGGATAACTGCATCATTCTCCAATGGATGTTTTTTCATGAGTAACTCAGTTATTTTGAATATGATATAGATAAAACATATCCAAAATAATAAAAAGGTCATCTATATAATATATTTTTATTTTATACATTTTTATAATAATTAATTAATGGTTAACATAATGAATGTATCTCATCATGTCGTGTTGATGGTATGTCACACGTATGCACGACTAATAATCCAAAAGTGTTAAGACCTGTATAAATTAAAATCATTTTAAAAAATAGATTTATGAATAAAAGTGTTCCTTTAAACAACAACATATTTCTTATAAATATGAATACTAACATTCTAAAATATTCATTAACTTAAAAATAAATTCAAAAAATCCATTTCAAAAGAATGACCATGAACTATGATGATTCATAATAATAAATCATAAAGACAGTTAATATCATGTTTTTGTTAAAATATCTCTAAAATAATACTGTAAAATTATTTCTTTTTTATGAAATTTTAATGAACATATATTTTGTCATAAAATGTCTTTTATAATTCTTTTATAATCATATAAATTAATATAACATCAGGACTATTGAAATAGATAATTGATTGAATCATTAATCATTCATAGTGTCCCATAACACTTTGAAAATCTAAATCATAACCTCTGTAAATCAATAAAATTACCAAATAATTAAATAACACGAGTATAGATAAAATATACTTTTGAAATGTCATATTAGTTGTGTATTCACCATTTAAAATATTTTGGGTGTATTATATAAAACAATGTATCAATGAATGGTAATTTGGA
Organism: Viscum album; assembly: GCA_963277665.1. Classification (NCBI taxonomy): domain Eukaryota; kingdom Viridiplantae; phylum Streptophyta; class Magnoliopsida; order Santalales; family Viscaceae; genus Viscum; species Viscum album. The sequence continues at coordinate 915,407,850 of OY728157.1, forward strand.
TGAATACCCTTATGTTTTGTTTAATTTTTAGTGAAAATTTATTATCCTCATTTATTATAGTTATGAACATGTTATAATGCTATAAAACCATTATTCTATATGTAAAACCATATATGATCTACATATATTATCTTATAACCCGTCTTTTAATTGTGTTCCATTATTGCCATTATTTTATGGGTTAACTAAATCATTCTCAAACGAATGTTTTTTCATGAATAAATCGATTATTTTGGTTATAATATAGTTAAAAAATATCCAAAATAATATTATGTTCATCTATATCATATATATTTATTTTATGTTTTTTTTTATAAATTTTAATGAATTTTTTATATAATTAATGTATCTCATCATGTCATGTTGATGGTAGGTCTTACGTATGCCTGAAAAATAATACGAATGTCGCAAGGCCAATATAAATTAAAATAATTTTTAAAAATATATTAATGAATTAAAGTGGTCCCTTACACATCGACAAATTTCAAAAAAAAAATAAATAATAACATTCTAATATTTTAATTACACTAAAAATAAATTAAAAAACCCAATTCAAAAGAATGAACATGAATTATGATGATCCAAAAAAATAAATCATAAAGGAAATTAATATCATGTTTTAGTTAAAAATTATTTTAAATAAGAATGTAAAAAAATTCTTTTTCATAACATTTTAATGACCATAAATTTCATCATAAAATGTCCTTTATAATCTTTTTATAATCTTATAAATTAATATAACATTAGGACTATTGAAAAATATAATTGATTGAAACATTAATCATTCTTGGAGTCCTATAACACTTTGAAAATTTATGTCATAACCTCCATGAATGAATAAAAATATGAAATAATTTAATAACATGGCTATAGGTAAAATATGATTTTAACATGTCATAATAGCTATGTATGCACCATATAAAATATTGTTGGTGTATAGCATAAAACAATGTATCAATGAATGGACTTTTGGACGAATACCCTTAAGATGTGATTCATTTTTTGAGAAAATATATTAAACTCATGTATTATTTTTATAAACATGTTATTAAGTTATAAAACCATAAAAATATATATACCACCATATATGATATTCATATATTATCATCAAACCTATATGTTAATTGTATTCCTTTATTACAATCATTATTGGGGTTAAAAACATAATTTTACATCAAATTTTGTGTCATGAATAACTCGTTTATTTTGAATACGACATATATAAAAACATATCTAATATAATTATAAGTTCATCTATATCATCTATATTTATTTTTTAGTTTTTATAATAATTATTGAATGGTTTACATAATAAATGTATCTCATCATGTCATGGTGATGGTAGGTCATACATATGCACGACCCATAATCAAAAATATATTCATAGGTTAAGTAATACCAATAAATTTGTGTTAAAATTTGTTGTTTCACAGATATTAAATTTATTTTTCATTTTATGCTATCTATATAATAAATATTATTTAATAAAGAACATACCATAATGTATTGGGGTGATATATTCACCCCTCATTTAGAAATTTCTTCCTTGAAAATTTTCCTGAAAATTTACTTATAAAAGGATGTGTGTGGTTCTTCATTGAATCATACTCAAATTCTCACCTTGCTTCCTCCCCCATATGGGTTTTCCAATGATATTTTACCAATTGATTCATCTGATTTCAATATACTTTCTCTCCCATATCATGATTCTTGTTAGGAACTTCACAATAAGAGATATCAGGTTCCAATTCTATTTCTTCATCAGTAAGTACATGTGTCGGGTATGTCAATTTCTTATTTAAAAATGAATTGTGGAACACATAATTAATATTGGAGAGACTTGGTATTGTTTCTAAATGGTAATCCACAACTCCATTTCATCCTAAACTATCAAATGATCTGATGTACCTAAGGCCCAGTTTCCACCTCTTACCCAACCATCAGACACCATTTTTGTGGAGATACAATCAAAAAGACCTCATCTCCCTGTGAAATTCCAGATGATTCCTCCAGTTTTAATCATAAGTCTTTTTCATATTATGAGCTACTTTAATATTTTACTTAATTGTCTTTATCCGTTTCATTTTATATTAAATAATCTGTGGCCCCATAAGTTTTTTTCGAACCAACATAATCACCACTTCTTTGAGTTGATCATCTCCTTCCATATAATTATTCATATGTAGCCATATAAATAATATAATAGAAACAATTATTGTAGAAAATTCCATCAATTGAGTTTATGGATCAATAATACTCTGAAATCCTAGTGAGAATGATCTTAACATGTCATACGATGTTCAAATAGTCCATGGAGACATCCCTTTGGTTGAGGGTGTTATGTAGAACATATATAAGGATCAGTATCCAAATATATATGATTTATTTTCAATAATATAGATCTAAATTATGTATATTGATCAGATATAATTGATATAGGTTCACAATGAAGTCTTACATGTTCATTAATATAGAGTCTTCCAAGGTTCTCCACCATAAAATCTCCACTTCATTCAAGAAAATGTGATTATTTGCTATGTCAATCTATAATAAAACATATTTCATCATTGAATTACAAAGTCCTTGGTAGTCCTATGACAATTTCTATCATAATATCATACCATTTACACATAGTTATAGGAAGAGGGTGTATGAATCCTTTATGGTGTAGTCTTTTTTCCTTCACCTATTGACAAACAAGAAATCCTGACACATAGTCTGTAATTTGTAACATAATATTATCCAACCAATAATGTTAATATATATATATATATATCGTGGTACCACTATGTTGTATAGAGAAATATGAGTTATCATTATCATGTAATAGTTCTCTCTTTAGCTATAGTATTGATGGAAGACATAACCTCTTTCAAAATCTAATAATTCTATTGTCATTCAAAAATACATTCAGTATCCCATCCTCAATGGATTTAATATTCATTTTAAAATTAACATCATTATATTGAGATAGTTTTATATTTTATAATAATAATGGATTTATAAATCATTGAAAACAAAATCATGTTTCGTTTTCCATAACAATTCATATATATAAATTTACTAGATCAAAGAAAAATGGGTCTCTCTCATTCCTTATTTGTGTCAGAAGTCTATGTTCCCTCCTAAATCATCTATTTGATACATTATTTACCATTCCAAGGTGGTATTGTATTGAAAAATCATAATCCTTGAGTATCTCAAGCCATCTCTTTTTCCTAATATTCAGTTATATTTTGCTAAAAATGTATTTCATTTTATTTTTTTTCTTATATATCATCCATTATTAATAAATATATATTATCTCCATATTTTCAGAGAAAAATTTACGGATCCAAGTACAATATATTGATTTAGATAATTTTTTTCATGTGTCTTCAACTGCCTTGATTCAAAGCATTAACATTACAATTTTCCATAATGTCAATCCCATACCATTTATTGATGCATCATATTAAATCACAAATCCATCATTTCTAGATGGAAGAGTCAAAATTGGAGCATTGAAAAATCGTCTCATCAATTCATGAAAACACATTTTATATTATTGTGTACGTGATAATTTATCCCATTTATGATTATGTATAGTTAGGGAGTTATCCAATATGGAAATTTTTGGTAAAATACCATCGATTTTTACCATATATTCTAATAAAACTACATACCTTGGTTATGTTTGTTGGTGTAGGATATTATTTTATTGTCATTGTCTTTATATGATCATCTGAGATTCCATAAAAAGAGAAAATATATCTTAAAAATTATTCTATTTGAATCCATAATTCAAACATGCTAAACATAACATATTAGACCTATCTTCTATGATCCATCAAAATTACCCAAATTTTGTTTTCATAGTAATCTTTTCATTTGGAATATATTAATAAATCATCAATAAATACCAAAAATCATTAAGATATTACATTAAAAATCTTCTAATTACATCATCAATAATATAGGGTGCATTAGTAAGTAAAATTGCATCACAATAAACCAATAAATTCTAAATCGTGTGTTTAATGTTTTCTTTAGAATATCTTCCTTCGTCACATGTAAATGATGATATAAAAGTCAACAGTTAATATTCAAAAATTATTATCATCAGTGAAGTTGATATAATAAATCATCAATTTCAGTTATATGGTACTTTTTCATTATTATAATAGTAATATTTATCTATAATCAATACATAACCTCTTGGATCCATATTTCCTATTTAGAAATAGAATAGATCCTCCACATATAGAAAAACTATGGTGAATAAATACCCTACCACTAAATTAATATTTTCTCCTCATCGTTTCCCCCAATTAGCATGGTCATTCTATATGGAAACATTGATATAGTTATTATACCAATAATTAAACCCATAGAGAAATCGACTTTTTTCCCTGGAGGATATCTTGGAAAATAATCATGAAATACCTCAATATATTCTTGTACAATTGTGACATTCGCAATTAGTAGATTAAATTCCTCATCAATAGATGATGTTTTAACGTCCACCCCGTTTATATTATTTCGGAGAGCTACTTGAGGTGGACTGAGATTATAATTAGATGAAGATGAATCTACTCTAAAGATAAGGTATTCTATAGCTTTTTAAAAAACAGTAACTACCTTATTCTTGAAGTAATTATTTTCATCATTGTTTGAATGACAATTCCAAATGGGGATTATATCATATTCAAGAATATGTAGAATGATAATGTTATAAAATAAATTTTATTTATGTGTTAGAAAAGGGGTGGACTGACATGTATTTTTTTCAATGATACATACTTTATGAGTTTTGACTAACAAATCCATTTTTATGAAAAATGGAAATATATAATTTTATCTAAAAATTTGGACGATATAAAAGAGTTAGATAGTATAGAAAAATATATATCAGTTTCTATGATTGAGGATACAATCAGTGTAGATTCCACCATATCATTTAGAATTTCAGCCTCAGCAGTACCGATCGCATATGTTTGGCCTTGCTCCCATGACCATTTTTAATTCATGTTTCCATGACGGGTAATAATATAACTATCATAGTGTCCCATCTACATAAAATTTTAGAATTGTAAATCATTTATTTTTCGCTTCCCTTATACTTAATCAACATTATTAATCTATTCTCCATACTTATAAAAAATCACATATATTTCAATTATTTTCCAGCATGATCATTCCAATAGTTTTAACATAATGGTAATTACTTCATTCCCTTATTCTTCTTTAGTGTTTCACATTCTATATGGTTATCAAAATATATATACTTAATATGAATTACATTTAAAAAACTAGATCATGTAAATTCCTTCTCTTTTTGGGGGCACATTGTACTATTTCATCATATGATGACCTTTTTTGAGAAGCTAGTTCCATTTTGATACATGGCCTTAGACCATAAAATAAATTTTAAATATTTTCTTCCAAAAAAGATAAATAATCTATATCATACATGTCTAGTCCCCTGAAGGTACGATCATATTCTAAAACACCCTCTTATAAATTTTTATTGAATTTTAGGATTTTTCTCATCATTACAATTTCTTGACCCATGAGGGAAGTATTTATCAGAAAATATTTATTTGGAAGATATCCAATCCATGTTATCTACTCATAATTCCTCTATAATATATTGGATCAATTACAACAATGGGTTAGAATATCCCTTGAGAAAAGTTATCGTCAGTACTAACTTTTCATTTTTATATAATCCAAATGATAGAAACATTTGTTTAGGGGACATGAACCACTTCATATCTAAAACTGGATTTGTAGTCCCACTAAAATATGGTGGATAACAATGCATAAAATGATCCATTATCTGTTTTGTAAGGTTATTTATCATGACATGAGTATGTTGTCATAAAATTTTCATTATATTCATTGCTCAAACACAAACTTTGTTGACATTATTAGTGTGGAAATCCCTATATTGTTTTATAGGAATTCACTCCCTTTTTTAAATTACGCATTATCACTGAACAAAAAAATACACTTAATATGTAAAATGAATCATAATGCATAATTTTTAACTTGAAATTTATTTTACATAAATTGAAAATTTAATCATAGAAACTCTCATAATAATAAATATTGTGCCATTGATGACATATTTTCATTTTTACAAGTCATATTATATTCTAGAGAACATGTGAATACAATTTGAAATATATCTTGGGAATGTCAAACCAGCTCTACAGTAAGGAACATTTTTAGGTAACAGTTTACCCTGAGTCAGGAATAGAACATGTTATTTAAATGGCTATTCTGAGGCACATTATTACTAGAACCATGTACAGTCGCAGTATCCAAACACTGATATTGTTATAAGAAGACCAACAAAATCTATATTTCCCATTTTTTAGGATTTTTATATATGATTAACCACAATTTATATCATATTGTTATGTTCCCCGAACTATGTTTCATAAATACAGTTTCCGAGGTTGTGGTTAAAATTCCTTTAATACCATCTATATACCCCAACCCCAGTAGCCAAGAGCTACTGCGTTTTTTCTTTAAATTAGCATGATAAAATCCAAAATTTAGTATTATTTGAGATGTTTCTTACAACAATATTACATATATGATACATTTATTACAATGATAAATATTGATATTATAATAAAATAAAATAAACTACATCCTTGATTGATTATTTAATGTATTTTTCTTCCTTAAATATGGAAATTAAACAAAATATATGTGAGATATAAGTTATGTATTAGTTATATACATTAATAATGATATTTGTAAATTAAATAAGGAATAGGTATTATGGAAAGGTAAAGAATCTAACAAAGACAAGACGTCTATAAATTAAGAATGAAAATGTTTCCATTGATTTGTTTTACATTGTGAGTATTTAATGGAAAGTAATAACTCAATAGTGAATGAAGTAAATTGTTATATATTATATGTCATGTATCTAGAAAATTAACCATTATACAATGAAAATTGTTTTTTCAAGGGGTATAAACCTATATAATTTTTTTTGGAGTCAATCATGAAGGGTATGTTGCCTACTGTTTTGCCTCATTATACTTATCGATGAATCGAGGCGATATAGCAGGCCTCTCCCATCTATTCATGTCCAAATAGACATCATAAATATAGATAATTCTAGAAAAATATGTCCCAAAAAAACAATATTGGCTAGATAATAAATATTAATCAATATTTATCCACATAAAACAACATTCACAATGAACACCCTTTGTTAAATGATAGGTGGATGAGAGAATAATAATATCCATGACACACGAATATGGAAATTTAAAAAAAATACTATTTCAAATTAAAAATTGTGTCAATGGTGTAGTATATACACTAAATTTATATTATTATATTAAAAATACCATGTACATCTCAAATAAATTTTATTTGAAACGAAATCACATACCTTAATTACCACTTAAATTTGTCACGTTTTTCCTCGTGAAGAAAAAAATTAAATTTATTAAATGAGAGACACATAAGTGTATTATATTCATTTATATTGAAATTTTTCAATTATAATCATAGGATTATATTTTTTAAATTTTATTTCTTCAATATTGAAGCATTTGATATCATGTTTTCCTTAAAAATTTATAGTTTTTCAAAACTTTTTATATTTTATCTAAATTTAAATTTTACATTAATATAAAAAACTAATGAAGTATATAATGAATATATTTATATTTTTATTCATATTATATATATAATAACATCCAACCACAAGGAAGACTTTATGTGTTGACTTGGAAATGTCTCCATTTGCTGTTGTTGACCTTGGATGGGACATTGACGGGAGAGTGAGAAGAAGATGGTTTAAATTTTTATATATAGTAATATGAGATGTAATTTTCGTTAACATATTTAATATTGAGTTAAATTACTACATAATTAATTCTGTTATTTATTTTTAAGGGAATGTATAGTAGAAAATGAAATAGTATGTGAAACTCGATCGGAAAATGGGGGTTTTACAGTGTTTGTTTCCTTGGTTTTAATGATCGGTTCACATATTTATAAGTAATAAAGTTCAACTAAAAATAGTATAAATAAATAGAATAGGAATTATTTGTAATAATTGAACATAAATGATTGTAAATTTTTATATGAATAATTTTATTAAATGTTATTTGGTTAAACCATTATATAAAATTTGACTGATAATTGCTGAGATTATTTTGGAATTTTGTCAATTATCCCACACTATTTTTGTTTAATTAATTAAAAATATGTATATATATTGGTTATAGAATAATAAATTAGATTTAATACATATTTTACAAAATTTTAAATAAATATGGATAAAATACATTTTTTAAAGTATAAATTGATGAATGAATACCCGCTACCCGTGAGGGTTGTAAATTAGCACCTGACGGAAAATGAATTTTTTTAAATAAAAATGATTGTGAGAGAGATAAAAGATTGATTATTTATAATCCAATAAAATTATATAATTAAACTATATATATATATGATTCAAGATTTTTCATGATCATTTTTACATAGGAGGTGATGAGATGATATGAAATGTAAAGAAATTAAATAAAGAAACAAGACTTACCACTTGAATTATCCTCTTTGAGAACCTCAATCCGAGACCCCCATTTTTTACTTTTTATTAGACCAATATTTCCTAGTATTGGGAAATATTCCTTGTAAGAGTATTGGTATTAATTTGGGAAATTATCATAGATTTTAATGTGTGTGGAATAGGGGTGTTGATTGGTGTGTTTTATAGTGGAGGAGAGGGGGGTTTTGTGAATATTTTATTCAATAATATATTATTTTGGATAAAAAAAATAAATAGTCCTGATTATTGTTATCAAATAAATTAACTGTTGAATGTTAGTTCCAACTAATGGTTATTACATTATATAAGAGTAAATTAATATTCTATTTAACGTAAAATTTATATATACCGTAAATTATCGTATTTTAATATTCACCTTGAATTCATGTAATTTTGAAAAATACCAAAAATTTAACCAATACATGTTTATATGTATACAATACAAAAAAATTACTCTATTTTATTAAACTAGATTTAAAAATATATGAAATATTTTCTTAATTAAAATCCTCATTAACTCGAAAATGAAGATATTATAATTATAACTCGTTTTAAAACACCCTGAAATAAATAGCTACAATCTCATAAAATTTTACTAAAAACATAAGAAAAAAGATATTTATTCATTAAATAAATTATATGAGAATAAAATTTCATTACATACTTTTATAAATTATAAAATTTAAATTTAATATTTATTGTTAATAAAATTCTAACACCTAATTAATTTGTTGATATTATATTTCATATTATATGATATAAATATTTCATTATATCAATTATAAGATGCCTAAATAATATCTGTACAAAAATTGTTGATGTTAATATTCATTTAACTGATTTACTATTTATAAGGGTCATATTACTATTCATATGTGTAACAAGACTATTCAAAATGGTCAAGTTACTATTCAACATAAATTAAGTTGAACATATGAGACTCTGAATATCATATTGATCACAATTTTGTCTGTATATTTTCAAAATTAAATTTATTTGAGTTGAAAACTTATGTTTAATGTGTAGGACATAACTATCATGTTTAAAAAAAATGTTTTTATTTTTAGAGACTCAATGTTGTATGCATTGTAAGGTATCTAATGAATCAAAATTATTAAAGAAGTATCACACCAATTTGGTTTTTTCAGAAAAAATGTGGATGCAATTATTGGTTTAATATTTACTAAATGAATTTATAATAACCCCATAATGAGATCCCAATATTATAAATAATTTTTTACATGGTTTCAATATATATTTTGATTTAATATTATTTTAAAAATCTGTTCGGAATTTTCATTGAAATTTTATTTCTAAATAGGAGAGGCCATCTTCCCCAAGAATATATTTATTTACATTTTTATGTTATTTATATTCATTGACAACATCAACCCTTTGATGAAATTATTATTCAATGAGGATATGTTGTATTGATTTCATAATTATTATTATTTTGTGTGGATTATGGTCATCTTTTCTAAGGTCAAACAATTTTTTTTATATTTTGCCATATTACTCTTTATTTATTATAACTATGTTTAATTGTTTCAGGAATGTACTAAAATTGGTTTTTTTAGTAATTTTTTATAAATTATTTGGGAGATAATGTTTCACACATTTCGTATGAGGGTTTTATTAGATAAATTATGTGATGAGTGGGGCCCAAATCTACAGAGCCCCTCGATGCATCAACAAGTCTCATTAGAGAAATCATTTATCCCACATAATTTGAAATCCACCCATTAATTTAACATATATAATTTGAATGGTCTTGAAATTAATTTTCATATTCCAAAACTATTGAATTACTTTATTATGAGATAAATTATGCCCCTGTGATTTTTATTTAGTCATAATACAAATGGATAATTATCAATATTATGTGATTATTTATATGTATTTATTTATCATCATATATTCTATCCATATTATTCTCATTTTATTTATTGAATATAATGTTAGTAAATTATTTAGCATTCCATGTTGATTATGTTTTATTTATTCATGATAACTTCTTCTGATTTTTATCCTTATAGATCATATATTCCCAATACATTGTTATGTTTTATTATCCCAAGGATATATGATTGATAAATATGGATACAATATGGGGAATAATGGTGTTCTCAAAGAACACATATGGTGTATTTTTTTTATGATTATCAATTTCATGTAATGTTTATTTTACAAACACTATTAAACAATTTAGTAACTTGGGTGGAAATTTGTTGTCTATTATGATAATGATGTAAATTTAAAACGAACATAGGTCAACTCGTGTCAGGGTAATTACAATTGGTATTAGAGAATGATTAGTATTAACCTTGGGTACTGGGACTCATAAAACATAAATTATGGAATAAGCCCAGTTAGATTATGTGGTTCAATCTATAAATTCATCTTTATCTGGATAATATAAGTTGACATGGTTATGAACCAAATGTACCTAGGGGTAATAATCTCTACAAAATAGAGGATCATCATTGACTTGAACATTACCTGATATACAAAAATAGGCTATATTGTGCACCTGGTTTTCCAATTTGGGGGTATTTTACATTATTGAGGCATATTAATTTTATGGATTTTATTAAAAAATTTATGATATTTTTACTAATTTAAACTATTCCAAATGTAAACATGTTTAAATTTATGAGATTATCCATGCTTATGTTTTTCTATTTATGTATGGTTCGTAAGATTTGTTGGATTATATGTACTATTTTATAGTGTTGTTGTAATAGTGATAATTTTAATTTTTTTGAAATGGAACACATTGCAAGATATTGGATCCTTTCAAATTCGCAAACACTATATACGGATTTCCATCCTGGGAATTATTTAAAAACTGAATCTTGAGTTTACATACAGTGAATGATGTTATAATCATTTTGATAAAACTGATTATTGTTATGATTAAAAACCATTCACAAATATATATTCTTTTTAATCCACCAAATGGTGTAATAATGTGAGACCATATTATGTATCAATAATAACCACCATTCAATGAGGCATTGATTCAGTTTTTTTCCTGTTAAGTGGTTAATTTCCATAAAGAAGATATTTCTCACTTTTAGGTGTAATGAAAAGGAGAAGTATTTGATAGATTTTTATCAAATATTAAGAGATATGTATTTATTGTTGTTATTTTATCAAATCAATAAGGATTATGAAGATGTATGAAACATATAATATAAATTTTTCAATGTACATTTCATGGTAATGTTATTTTCAAAAAACTAATTAGTAGACCTGGAGAGACGAGTACAATGTATAAAAAAATAATGATGGATATTTAGTTATTTTTTGCAGAAAACAGTACATATTTTTGAAATAATTTTATGGAATTTGTACATATATCAAATAATAATATTGGACATTTATATGATGTATTTAGTGTAATATATAATGTGAATTTATCTCCCAAAAATTCACATTACATGAATAAATAGTAACATATTCTATCATGATATTGAAATTATTTTCCATGTATGAAGGATTCAAAGGATGAATGCTATTATGATGATGTTATTTTAAATTATGGGTAAATGGAAGAATGAAAATAAGGATTTTCTAAGAGTAGATATATATTTTAATAAGAACCTTGAAAATTAATTAAAGGAAATAATTCTTGTTATCGGGTTTTGAGAGAATGGAAATCTATTTTCGTAATAAAAGGGTGTTAATAAATGAAATTTTGTTTCGTGGAAGGTAATATACCACAAATGTAGCAATTTGATCAAGGAAAATAGTATGAAATTACTATAGGATTAATTGATAAAATTAATGGTGTTGTGTTTTGAACAATTAATTAGCTTATAATATTATTTTATCATTTATATTCTTGTGATTTTATTTATTAAATAAAATATATTTTATTATATTAAATATTAAATAATTATTTTTCATAATAATTTGAATGGTTCCGATGACCATGAAAATTTATTTCATCAAAATTTGATTTATCAAAAATATATTTACAGAAGAAATTACATAATATATTTTCTATGATTAGCTAATAATTATTAATATTTGTTTTATATAGTATTTTTGGCCTTGAAATTTGTTAGTTATTTAATGGTTTCTATTATCATTGATGGAATATATGGTATGATTGGATTTTTGTATTATATTTGAAAACTACATATTAATTTTAGGATTCATGCATGTTTCCATTATTTTTTTTGTAATCATATAAATAAAATATATGGAATGTGGCATTATGATCCGCATTATATTATATATGTAATATAATATTTGTTCAGTTAAAATTCATATAATTTTTAGATGTTAAATTTAGATAGATATATTTTGTATGGGTCTTATGATTAATAATTTATGAAACGGATTAAGTTTCATATTTTTATTGAAATTTTTTGTTTTAGAGATTAATTTCTTATATTGGATAACATGTACTATACATTTTTTTCAGGGAAATATCTTGATAAAATAGTAATTAATTTAATTTTTTTCTATAATGGTCAATTAAATTTTAATTTATGTCCATCAAGAATGAAAATATCAATTGTATATTCAATAATTATTGTAATATTTTTTGTGAAAATTGACTGAATCACATCAAAGAGGTGAAATTGATCCCAAACATTTAAAATATATCAACTAAATATATTATCATATATTTAGAGTCTAAATTTTAATGTGATTCCCCATAGAGGTAAAAAAATTCATAAAAAAATTTATCATATTATATTCGTATAAAAGGAATTAATGGTCACTTGACTCGTAAAATATGTATGGTTTTGGATTTTTTGAATTTTTATTCATCATTCACTTTCATTTGATCATTAATGTAATAAAATAGATCTTATAAATGATTTTTATATCCTAAAATAAACGTGTGTTATAATAAAATATATTTTATATTACCTATATAGAAAATGAAAAAATTAATTTCATTAATAAACTATTTTCATTAATTGACATTGAAAAAAATTAAAATACCAAACAATAAAATGGAAAATAATTAAATATGAAATAAAAAATTGTAAAATATGGATTTCCCAAATCTAAGAGAATCATCACACCTAATTCAAACAGTATAGAAACCAAAATATTAATATTTGTACACTAAGAAGTATACTAAATAATTGAAAAATGGAAGAACAAGATGAATTGAGTAAAAATATTATTTATAAAATTAATTTTTATTCATATTATTAATATGAAACTTGGAATAGTAATGTGACCATTGGAATTGCTAACTAAATGATGAGAATATTAATCTTACTATTATGAATAGAAAGAGGAAAATCAGAATAGTAACATAACTTCAACATAATATAATAATATAAATATAAATATATATATTATTTTCCCTGATCAATATATGAAAATATAAATTTAATACTAGTGAAAATTTAATAACATTATTGTATAAACTAAATGAAAATATAGTCATGTTTTTAATAAACTGTATTTTAAATTTTTTTTAAAATAATAAATATATAATATATATTGAAAATACATATTTTAAGAATTTATTACAATAAAATTTATATAATTATCAAAACATTGAAATTTAAATTTTCCAATGTTTCTTTGGGTAATATTCTAAAATATATAAAGTTTTTAGGTGAATAGTATAAATATATTTTTTTACATAACCAGTGTAACATTAATGGCATCATAAATACTATAATAACTAAATGATATGATCCAAAACATTTGCTATGGAAAGGATATATTTTATTTAAATATATATTCCTAAATATAGAATAAAATTTATTTTTAAAAAATTACTTTCCAAATTCTAAAGTCAAAAGTTTGTCCCAAATATAAAAATTTCTCTTTTCTAACATTCCATTTCAATATATTAAAGAAGTAGAATTAAAATGTGTATTTTAATTCATAAAACCAATATATTATATTTACATATGATTGAAATTTTAAAAGATTCATTTTCACATGTTTTAAAATTCATATAATATTTTATTCCAAAAATACACATATCCTCAAGTATAAATAACTCACCTCCCTCCCCTTGAAAAAACACTCATTCTAAACATTCCAAGTACAATCCTCAACCAGGATCCTTACTCTAATGAAGCATCAAATACCTCTATACTTTCTGGAGTATAAAAACTTTATACATCATGGGAGATGCAGTGGCATACACAAAAAGTTACACCATAGGCTAAGAGAGTATCAACCAACTCTTTTTTAATTTATTATTATTATTATATTTTTATTCACGACAGAAATAAAGACAAAACCTAATAATATATATTAGATAGTAATTTAACTTATATTTACTATTTTAATCTACTATATGTATCAAATTTTCTATATATATAAATTTCAAACATCCTTTTACCGCTCTTCCGATAATGTTCCTTCAAAGGATAGTATAGTAGATACAAATATATTCCATTATAGAAACACATAACCCACGTAACGTATTAATAATATTAATTATATTTAATATGAAAAAATTGATTTATATGAACGTTTAAATCTATAATTAATTACATTAATTTGT
Organism: Viscum album; assembly: GCA_963277665.1. Taxonomy (NCBI): domain Eukaryota; kingdom Viridiplantae; phylum Streptophyta; class Magnoliopsida; order Santalales; family Viscaceae; genus Viscum; species Viscum album. The sequence continues at coordinate 915,422,921 of OY728157.1, forward strand.
AAATTACATTGAATAGTTTTGCGAAATTGATCTAAAATGGAAATTTGAATGTTAAATCATTATTTAAAAATGACTACACTATAACCATGGAAATTATGAGATATAATAAAATCACCATAATTAATAAATATATTTATAAAATAAAATATGAATCTTCTATATCAATTTTATAATAAAACTATGTTTGTTATTTAGGAAGAACAAAAGTGATAAAACACGACATGAATATAGTTAAGGGAATTCACAAACCCAACTCCCATTTTTTTAGTCTTGCTTGTTTCCCATGAATTTTTGTATTTGGATTATATAAATTTATATAATTCTGATTTCATAATTTTTATAATTTTTTTGGTGAAACATATTTTTTACTTGATTTTGGGACAATGTATAATGATTTTGGGAAATTACATTTTATTCAAAAATAAATATACGCCTCTTTAAGATTTTATTATTATAAAATGAAATAAATTTCATAAAACAATCTAGGTTGTCAAATATTTTATTTTGGATCCACATGTTTATTAATTAAATAATTCATTATTAAATCATGTGGAAAATAATTCAATTTCACATATTATTTAATGATTGTTATTTTCATAATTCCTTTTAGTCATGTGTGATAATGTAAACATTATGACTTAGATAGTGTGTCTAAAATTATATAGATCTGAAATTATTTGTCTAATATGATATATATCATTATAAAATTAGTATTATGTTTTAATATTATGATATATTACATCAAAATAATGACGTTATGATTTCGAACATATGTAATGTTTGAAAAACATTATATCTTTGTTCAAAAATATTTTTGGTATATAAAAAATATGACACGATTATCAATTTTTTTAAATTAACACAATCTATATTAATTTTAAACTTATTGTAATGATATTACATTGATTAATATGCTCCCCTATTCTATATTGATTTATGTCCCTTATTCATCCTCTTATATTTAATTTAGATCACCCCATTCTTTAATTTTATCCTTAGTTGATTACATTTATAACTAGAATGTGAGATTTTATATGGACCAATAAAAAGTATTTAAATTATTTTTAATTATTTATTATGTAAAATTTATTTTTGATACAAATGTTTTATAGATACTAAACCATTTATTATTAGATTTTTATCTCTATTAGGTTTTTCCTCTCAAAAATACTGTAATTTTTATTTAATTAATAGGTATGTTCACTATAGTTGGCATTGGAGACAAGATTAGTTAATTTTTGAATTAGAAATTTAAAAGATGAATTATAACCATATGCATAATCGTAGTTTTCTATATAATCATAGTTTATTTTTTTTTGAAATGGGTAAATTATGGAATCCCATAAATATGAATTTATTGTTATTTGAATAAAATAATAAATTATTATTTCCTTGAAATATTAAATATCCTCAAACAATTTATATTTTATAGAATTTTGGGAATTTCCTGAAACTAGGAAGAAACCATGTGAGGGATGGTGAAATGATTATTTGAATGACATCCCCAATGACTTGAAGGTGTAGTAAAAATCATTAATACTATGATAATCTATCATTATTACTCTAAAATATATATCTTGATCCATGTAAAATACTCATAATCACCCAAGAAGGATAAATATTCAATTGGATAATCTTTTCAATAATTACACTATGGTTTAATGGATATTTTGATCCACTTGTCAGGGACCAGTGGGTTAACACAATGGAAATGATATATTATAAGATCGTTTTTCTCTAAAAATGGGAATTTCAATTTTCTCAATTATAATTTATATTGAGAGGTTGGTAAATGGTGGTAATTGGTTAATAATAACTATATTAAAGATAAAATAGATGACATGGTGTTTGTTGAATTAATTTTTTTTCCTAACATGTATTTCCCTCAAATGTATCAAAAAAATTTATAGAGGGAATTCATAGAACTAAATCTAAATTAGGGTAAATTCATAATGGAAAATGTGGAAAATATTACAGTTCTGGTTGGATATAACTCATGTTTTGTTTTCAAAAATTATATCTACATATATATTATTTCAGTTTTTAATACCACACATTCAAAAATCGTTAGTTATCCAAGATATAAGTTATTTGAATATGTGTATCGATGTATTTTTAATTTAGAGATCAATTTTGGAGACTAGTCCCATGGTTATAGAGATAAGAATAGAAGGATGATTTTTTGTTATGGTTGTTCCGGAGAAAATTTAGGAATGAAGATCCAGATAACAATATGTTAAAAATATCGGAAGAAATATCATCATAATTGTGTATGATTCATCAAAATATTCACAATGTTTTGTAGATGACTCCAATCATAAGAATGTCAAAGTGGCACAATAATGAATTTAAACATGATGGATTAATGTATGTATGCTCATAATTCAACACCCAGGGTTCAATAATTCAATTACAAAAAGATTTTATATTGTGCATGTGGGTTCATAAAATCATTGGTAATTTAGTGTATTTACCCACATCATTAAAAAATGCTAAATGATTAAGTGAAATATTGTTCCATCAATACTACTGATATGGATTGAGAAAATGAATTCAATTAATGTATTATTCATATTCACAAAATAATGGGAATATATTAATATTATTCTCGATGTAATAATTCCTTTATATCCTTCATTTTGAGATAAATTGATAAATTCATGCACTGATAGGTATCTATAAAAACAACTATTTATTATAGCATTGAATCCCAATTATCATAATATTTTCTTATATGTCTCTTTGAGAATATTATTCAAGTTAAATTCAGAATAAAAGACCATGTAAATCATGATGATATATTATCTATGGATTGGATCTCATTATATCTAGCATACAAAAATTGCTGAAAAAACGAGACATCATTCCATGTTCTGAACCATTCAATACACGCTTTCAAATGTACAGTTGATCATGCATCTTGTTTCTAAAACACATCAATGGTTTCAATTTTTATACACTGTGTGGAATCATCTATTTTCCATATGGTGGGTTAAAATGAATGTTTCCACTTGAAGGATTTTTCCATTACTAAAAATACAAAAATATATTTCCTAATTATTTACCTGAGCTTCCCCAAGTTCACGAGGTAGGGGTATAAATAAAAATTATACAAAGTTAAAATAATAAAAACAAATTAATCTTTAGGATATCGTGAATCTAACACTATGATGTAAAAAATAAGTTTCATGATCATTTCAAAAATGTGTTCATATTACCTTATAGATTTCCTTTGGGTTTCCCAATGTTCATTCACAAGAAGAAGGATTGATCAATGCATTGTTGAATCCAAAGTTAAAATAATGAAATTTCCATTACATTTTTTTTTTTAATCAAAAAACCTATATTAAATACATGATTACAAAATATTTCATTCTATGTTATTTTTAAATAGTTCTTTTGGAAAACGTAAAGTTTTACATTATATTGTATTAGTTCTTTTGAATTAATGAATAAATAAATATCTCTTTATTAGTATTATAATAATGAGTATGGATCTAATAATCAAATAATTATGATTTAGTAGGTTATATATAAGACCTTCTTCTATCTCTTTCATATTGATGATGAAACTGAAAAACCCAAAAAATCATTTTCATAAAGACCATCTTAATTACATAAGTAATGGAGGCTATCCAAACAATCAATTATATTTTATATATTCGAAAATATAATATCTATCATAATTAAATTACTCTTACAATGTAATCCTATAAAAAATTAAAAAGTCATACATTATCATATAATATATCCATTGAATTTCTAGTTATCTAAGCCATTACAGCAAGCTCAGAAAAAAATATTACTATTGGAGAAAATTTGACCATTTAGGTGCTTACCTATAAATTATGGGTCATTCTATGAGTTTTATACTCATTAAAATTTTCCAACCTCTCACTAATGTGAGTGTTATAAAGATTAAAATGCAAAAAAATTTACATCAATTTATTTTTAATTTATTTTATTATTTTTTATTCTTGAAGTATTATATTCAGGTCATAGCCTTGAGAATTGTTTTACACTGTAAATAATATATCTAATATATTATTTTGATCAAGGACTTTCCAGGATAGTATGATAAATAATATGATCTTCTTGATCGATTGATTGGGTTGATATCATGATAGATCTGATCAATCATATTGATGGCTATTAGGGCTATGTAGGATTATAAAATGCGATATTTGTATTTAGATATTTCATTAACGAGAAAGTAAAAACATTTTAAATGTAACAAACAAGAATACATTGTCTATAGTTTTTCCACCATTCTATTATGGTTAAAGGAGTTATATTCTCTAATAAATAGTTATAATACATTTATAATTTGTTTATACTGTTTTAATTATTTCTTATAAGTCAATTAATCTTGTTTGTTCTTCTATATTTTTGTGTTCTATTATTGATACTAAACATGATAAAAATACTATGGAAGAGACCCTAAACATTACATAAACTAGTAAATTCATATATAATTCAATTTTTTACATTCACAAAAAAATTTATAGTATAATGTTTTATATAGAGAGCTCAAAAATTCATACATAAAAATCTTGCAAAGATAAAAAGTTGATACTACTATTTTAATATTCATTTTTTCATAATATGAATCATTAAAAACATTACATGATATCTTTCTATCGAAAAACATCACGACTTTAAACATGAATCCTTCATTTTCTTTACCCGCCCACAATCACATTTTAAAGTTTTAAATATATTGGATTTTAATGGAAAATACCATTAATTGACATAGAAGGTGATCAAATTGATAGTCCATGAAAAATTATAAACATATGGAATCGTTTCCCCAGATACATGAATCCCTCTACTAAATTATCATATTCAAAACATGTGAAAACCAGATATATACATAAAAATGAAAAAAAAATATAAGTAATTTTTAGGTATTTGTAAAATATGATTTTAAGCCTTTCAGCCCCCATATGATTTATAACCCTCACGATAACCATTCAATATAGCCCTCACGACTACCTTATAATATAACAATCATTTTTACTCTAGGATTTACAATTATAGTCAACCTATAAAATAAACATACCAACTGAATTGTAGGTAGATACATGTCCCAAAAATCAATATAAATAAATCCCTTCAACTAGAACATTGTTTGAAAACAACAAAACTATAAAATTATTCATTTTTTATTTTTCAAAAATAGAAATTAATAGATAATTTTTAAGGAAACGTCCCATACCCATTGTATATTTTATCATCAAGGATGTTCAAAACTCGTGCATAATTATTTAATGACTTTTATGAATATATTATAAAACCATATTAATATTTAAAATTCCGTGTTTGAGATTCTAGAAAATCATTCATCTTTTTAGTAATAAAAAAATATGTGTTCATTTTTCTTTTGAGTTTAATTCATGGTTTCGCTAGTTGGTTCATTAAATATTTTTTTGTTGAATTGTAGAAAAATATCTACAAGTGGAATAAAATGGAAGAAAATTTCTTATATAAATTTAAATTTCAAAATATATCATTTTTTCTTGATGTAATTATGATTAATTACATTAATAATTAATGAAAATTATTTATCATATTTTAGTGGGTTTTACAACAATAATTACCATGTATTATTTTATTTTCCATAATGTCTATATATTTGCTCTGAAACATTATATAGCTTATAATATGTACTTTAATATCATATTAATCCATAATAATGATTTTTGACCATCCTAGGACATAGTAATAGAAAAATAATTTTTATCATCCACGATGGCGGTAAATTACACAACATAGAAAATGTCATTATTTTTACAATAAAATGGAGAAGAGATGGATTTTGTTGAAAAAAATTTCCATCAACATGATAAAATTTTAGTATATATTACATTCTGGACTTTTCATGCATCTTTTAAAATGATTTTTGTGGGGAGAACCAGAATAGAATATATATTGAAATTAAAATAAAAGAAAATGAAATAAGATTCTACCTTAAAAATTTTCCTCACTAGGAAACTCGTTTAAAAATGTTGGATTGGACATTATGTGATAATAGTCAGTTTTGGATGTGTTGAAGAGGCTTGGTAAGGAAATTTGAATGAAATTATTCCAGATACAAGGATTTTAAGTGGGAGGGAAATTGGATGTCATAGTTGGGATTTATAGTGGATGAGAGGGGTGTTTTGTGGTTATAATATTCATTACATTATTATTTTGGATTAATAAAATGAATAGTTTGATAATTGTTAATAAATATATTAAAATAATTATTAAGGTATTTATATTATTAGGTAAGATTTTTCATCCTTCAAACATGACTCAACAATTAATGTATTGGGACTATTATATGTTATCACATTTCCTTACAAAAAATCCTCTATTTTAGATAAATTTAAAAATATCACCCAAACAATTTTTAAATGTTTATATTTCAAAAATGGACTTTATTTTTTAAAAATAACATTCCAAATATTTTGAATTTAATTTTTAATTAAAATCATCATGTATTTCATAAAAATACAATTATAACTGATTTTATAACACTTTGTAAATGTAATTAAGTTCTCATAATATTATCTCAAAATCATAAGATAAATAATATTAAATATGGTTTCTATTTCATGAAGATAATATTTCTTTTGAATAGTTATATTAATTATTAAATGTCAAATAAAAATTTATATGTCACAAAAATACCAACACTTCGATATTCATTATCAAAACATTTATCTTCATAATCCATGATATAAATATATCATGTTTGCACATATTGGATACGTAAAATTTATTTTTAAATTTATATTTGATATTTCTATTAATTTTCTAAAGATTCATTCATTTATGAAAATACAACTAATATCATTATAAATTTAGAATAATATTTAATATTTAATTTTAGAATGAAGTTATTTTTTAATAGGCACCTTGATTGTGAAATAACTAATCTTTTTTTAATAATGAGATCTATTGTGAATATATAACATACTATTTTAATCATATATATCATGGATATCATCTTCTTACTATGATTAAATCATATACATTATGATAATGATTAAAATACATTGATATAATGAATTCGATCTTGATTTTGATATGTTGATAATCAGAATGATCCATGTATGAATCTTAACCTTTTAAATAAATAGGTTTGAATGATTTTTTTAGGTTAAAGTCTATTGAACTAATGTTTTTAAAAATAAAATTCACCCCCATATTTTAATGAAGACATATAGGATACATTCAACTGATTGTAAAATCAAATATCTTGTATTGTTATCGAAATATTAGTGGCATAGTGGGATAATACTATTTAATTAATTGATAATCATTTATATGTTATACTTTTTTATGTTTGATTGAATTTTTTTAATAAAACCATGGATTAAAATTACTTTTTCGACTAATGTGTATTTTAAAATGGAATATATTCCCTCAATGATGAATAAATAATTATATACATAAGGATACTCTAGATCCTAGTGTTTTCCAAATTTTTGTGGAAGACGATTTTCAATTTGGAATGAATCCCAAATGATGTACTTCTTTGAAGGCCTTACGAAAATAGAGAAAATGCATGAGTTTTGTGAAAATTTTGTTTTTGAAGGGTGGTTCACCACATTGTGATGATTCTAATGGTGAACCCCGTGAGTATGATGAGAATTGTGACTATTGAAGCATACTTGAATCACGAGTGGAGAATCATGGATGCATAAATAAATTGATTGTGATCTCTAGGAATATTAATATAATCATAGATGTGAGATTTCCATGGAGCTTCTTGAAAATTGGAGCATCATGTTAAAAAATTGCAAGCATTATGGAATGGTGATAATTTGGAAGGATGGTTATGTAATTAGTTGAAATGCTTATATATAGGGCTATAATCACTTCATATATGTATTAATACTTAATGAAATCATAATTCTATATAATTGAGAAGGTTCTTTAGGAAGTTAGTTAATTCTAAGTTGATTGAAGGGATATAAAAGCCATCCAATGGTGTTTAGCATCACAAATGTAAGGAAATTCATGAGGTCTTTGAGAGTTTCATGAATGGAAGGAGATTTTCGAAGGCTAGTTGAGATTTGGGAAATAAGTGTACTTCACCAAGGATAACTGCACTTTATAAATGGATGGATCTTCCTAAATTCTATCTATGTTTCATAGAAGAGGATTTTCTTGATGCAAGAAAGCATCACAAATGATGATCATAAGGCATTTTTTATTAAATCTATGGTAAATGGGGTATTCATCATTTAGATGAATGCAATTCATCAACAAAGCATCCATATACAACTAAGGATATATTCATTAGAAATAATAATGGGACCAATACTTCCATAAACTATGAGATAATCCCTATAATGTGAAGTTAGTGAAGGAAGGGGAATAAAGAGATCATTTCCACCAGTAGTGTGATAGAGAAAGAGACGAATCTGTAACCCTTAAGAAAGTAGTGATCATACCCTTATCCATGAAAAGAAATTTATCACGGATACATATGAGATCTAGACCGAATCATCCTTTTTGGTTGTGATCCTCACTAAATTTGGAACAAACATCTCATCAGAGTTGAATGATCAGTGTATGTAACCAAGTAAATGTGAACTAGGTAAAAATAATGGTCTCATTAACCATTCTTTCTAAATTTAGTTTCACATCATCATCATTAGACAAGGAAATAATGAATAAGATCAACCTAAACACTTATGTGAAAAAATGTTCTTTATAATAAATAATTCATGATATATTGGGTAGGAAAAATTTAGGGATGAATATTCATACCTGGATTAACCCCCCCCCCCCCCCCCCCCCCGCACTGGGTAATTAGACCCATTTTGGTCCTAATATTTGGTTTCATAGTTTAGGGATATTTTTTAAGATTTGATTTCTATGACATCAATTAGTCGATAGCTAATGTTAATGATTCAGGTTTATCTTATATTGCTGTGATGTGGAAATTTGTTGAACTTCAATAAAGAAGATGATGTCTAGTGAAAGTCTTATCTATGAATGTTTATATGTATAGATCATGATTTATTTGATGGAAACAAAAAATCTACTAATGAAAAACATATAAGAATCAAAAAGTTATACTCTTCACTTATTTGACGATGCTGAGGGAATTAGAATGAACCTAATATTTCAGGTGTTATTGGTAGTACTGAGGATGATGAAATTGAATTAAGAGAAAAATTGGATGATGACCACAAAAAAGGGAATTGGATTAGAAAAAAAATGAAGAAAATAAATAAACTAATATCCTTATCCATGTTAAGTGTATATAAGTATAAAATATTAAAGGTTTAAATAATTGACTAATACAATTTCCTAATGATTAGGGTGAGTATAATGATTACCAAGACAAAGAACTCCAAAATATGTCTACTAAGAAATAAAAATTTGAAGTTTATGACAAGGTGAATAATATAAACATACACGAATTATATAATCTTAATGCATTGAATGTTGATCATGGTACCCATCTATCTGAAATAATTTAGGATAATATAATGATACAAAAAGATACTTCTTGTTTTTTCTAATTCTATTTGTAAGAAAAAAAATTAAAATAATGGATAAATGTGATATAGGGGATCACCTCACCTGGGAATTGGAAGATGATATGAGTAGTGGGAAGAAACTAAATAAAAATCATAATGCTCAACATAAACCAAAGGATATGAAGACTCAACAACATTAATAAAAGATAGAATAAGTGAATAAATATGCTGAGAAATCTAATTCCAATATTAATACTACATTGAATGATAATTTTCATTTATTATTTGATTATCTTTCAGATGTTGGTGAATAAATGAAATGATGACATGATACATATGAAGAGAAACAAGAACATATTTTCTCACCTCAACATTTATACAGTATGGGGAGGGCTATTATATTATATGATGAACCCACTCTAAACCATAATAAAATGAGAGTTGTGAACAACTTTAAAAATATTAAAACTCTTATAGTTATGGTAAAATGACCTAAAAATGTTTTAATACGATAAAATGATAATGTTTTTTTATTTATATGGGATTTATAGTCATACATAATGTTATTTTTCAATAGTTTGAATATATTTCATGCTCTTATTATAGAAATATTTATAAATCTATGAATAAGAAGAAGAATCTTATGAAATCTTAAAGAAGAGTCTATCAGAAGGAAAAATCTGAGAAATGCTATAATTTGGGAATAATTCCACAGAACATTATTCAGATTTGAGAATCCGGAATGCTCATTATATGAATACAAATTCATGTATTGTCAACATCTCTACTGAGAGATTATGACACATGATTTGTATTAATTGTATATATATTATGTGTTCAAATCATTGAAATTCATCATGATATTTTATTTGGTATAATGTTGGGAAGAAATAGGACCATGAACGGACATCCCAAACATTATTTCAATATAACCAAGAATCCAACACCAGATGAAATAGTGATAAGTTAAAAATAATTTCAACGTCTTGGAGGAAGCAAAAGGTTCTCAAAAAAATTTGTATCAAGAACAACATTTGTTACACACACAAATTCAATATTTCAATGACTGTGAATGAACCTAGACAAAGAAGAAGGCATCATCTCTATTTTTTAGTTACAATAATGTTTGTTCAGTGAAGGACCAACAAGAAGCACAAAATATAGTGGTGACCAAAATTAGTGATAAAAATTAAATATACAATGTGCGGAAACATTCTCATGTCCTCCCCCATGAAAATTTTTGAAGGAAAGTGGATGATACCGTTAATGGTGGGAGTATAATGGGAATATAACAAGTAGAAATATAATTGTTCAGTGAAATGATCATGAAAAATGTAATACTGGTGTAGCATTAATGAAATAAATTTATAAAAATGTGTCTAAATCACAAATTTTAAAAAATTTGATACCTAAAAAAATAAATATTATAAGATGAATAAACATTTGGGTAAATTATTCTTAGTTATATGAAAATTAAAGATGATGTATGATGTCTAGCTTGATCAAGAGCAGAAACATTACAATGTTTTTAAAGAATGTATCAAGGCATTGATCCAGCAGGGTTAACCACAATCCTAATCGTATGGATTTTGGATTTCCCATATCCATATGTCTATAAGTTCTATTAACTTATTATTCATGCGTTGTAAGATTAAGGGAGATAAAATCCAATTGTATGTGGAATCAAAAGATAAAAAGTTATCATGTGATGTGATCCATTATTTCATCTAATTCAAATATGTCACATGACATGAGGAATTAATCTTGAAAAATTCATTGAATATAGTAAATGTTTTATGGATATTTGAAATATATGAATGTAACTGATTGTTATAGATAGTGATTTTATTATTAACAATATCTCATGTTTCCTACATATCGTTTTGTATTGGTTGGCATAGATGATTGGTTGATGGCACAATTCAATGTTTCACAAGAGAATAAATGATATAAGAGAAGAAGAATGTTTGTGGGTATAAATATTCAACCCAAACATAGATATTTTTTCACATCATATGGGGAATATTATATCCAATAATTAAATGAAATATAGCAATTGAAAAAATAATATGGATGATTATGTTATTTGACATCAATAAGGCCAATTGGTGGAGAAAAAGCTAAAAATTTGTATTTCCTGATTATTTATTTTTTTTAAATATTATATTAGTTGAATATTTTCCTGATAAATAGACTCTACAAGAGAATAACGGAAATGGTTCGAAAAAGATGTTAAGAATGTGTTTAATGATTTGATATCCCTATAGTAGAGAATGATAAGAATCATTAAGGACATTATGAACCATTTTCTAATGATTGTGAAATTAAGGTAAGGAACTCTGGGGGTGTTAATGTGGAAAATGATGATTCATTAGAATATAATAATGAAGAGTAGGACAATGATACTCTAAATGAGAATCAAGTTTACTCTATGAATGATTATCTTGACCAAATTAAGAAGAATAAAACATAGGATATTGTTTTGAAGACAATAGATATGAATTTCATCATAAATTAATATGAATTTCTCAAAAAAATTATTTAATATTTTGTGGCATTAAAAATAAATCTAAACTATTGTAAAAAGGATACACTATTACATAGGGTATCAATTTCCACGAAACAGTTTCACATGTTTCTTGTCTATAGAAAATCATTTAATCTTGGACATCGTAGTGAAAAGAAAGTTCATGGATTTCTCGATGAATATAATGTCATCATTGATAAATTTGGTTACTAGATGAATATGTTTATAATGAGAAACCAAATGGTTTTCTCAATAATTATTCTAATAACGGTGTTTGTGGATAAGAAATGCACTTTATGCTATGGAGAAGGCACTAATTGAATGGTATTCAAAACTAGAACAATTTATGAAGCAACTCGATTTTTAGTGTGGTGGAGTTTATTACGATCTATATATAATCCATTCTATTAATAAAAGAATTATGGTGATCTTATATGTTGATGAAAGAATCATTGGACGAGCAGATGAAGCACAATGCATACAATTTTTTAATATTAGGAAATGTTAGTTTGAAATTTTATTGATTGGTAAAATCAAGTTTCTTCAGTTTATATGTAACATAAGGAAAGAATGTAACATTAATTTATCAATATAATAATGCCAATTGGTTTTTGTGACAATCTTCATTGGATGACTCCATGGACATTATGTATATGGTGCCTACCCAGATGAAACTGTCAAGGGATAGTGAAGGAAATGTAGTTAATGTAATCGAATGCAGGAATATAATTTGAAGTCTATTGTACTTACCTGCAAAATGACCTAATATTAGTTTTTCCAAATTCCAATAAAAATAGTATTAAAATATACCTATATAATTCCATATAAATATAGTGAAAATAATACTTTGTTATATAAAGAGAACGGATGATATTAGTTTGATGAATGATGAAAAGAATCATCCAACGTTATTTGAATATAAAGATGCACATTGGGATGGATTAGTAAATGATATAAAATAAATGATAGGATTTTATTTTTATCTTCGTGGATTAAAAATTTCATAGCTAAGAAAGAAATATTATTTCATTTCACTGAACACTGCAGAAGCTAAATTTATTAAAGATACTCTAGCTTGCACAATATTATTGTGGATAAAGTAGTATCTAGATGACATGATATTTGACGTGATGTTTCCAATTGGAATCCCTTTCAATAATTCAATTTCCATAAATTATAGAATAAATAATAGTCAATCAGTCAATGAAAATTCACATTGAAATCATGTATCACTATATTATGGATAAATTGGAGAAAGGGATTATGTTGCTGGATTGTGTGCCTATAGAACAATAGTATGCATGAATGTTTACGATGTACATACCCATATAAGAATTTGAATGACATTGACCAGCTCAAGGAGTTCATTTGACTCCTCGCAATTGAAAATTCATGGATGTGGGACCCCTATCAATGAGGTATGGTGTATTTTTTATCATACGACAGTAATATGTGATATTTACCCTATTTCATCAAACAATGAAGTATCCTTAAAGATCCTAGATAAAGGGGGAGAAAAGTTTTTATGTCAAAAGGGAGAAAATGTTTGAATCAACACAAGGGAGATGATGATATGCAGATTCACGGGATAGGGGAAGCAATGAGATTGGGGGTTTTAAAAATATTATAATGTTATAAGTGACCGAACAAAGGATATATATCATTATATATGGAGTTCATGATGAGTGAAGTTGAATGGTTTCAAGAATGAATTTTGTCATTGTTGAAATTTTCATTATACTCGTGTTTCTCACACAGATAATTTCTCATTCTGGCTTAGAGTACGTGTTGAGTAAATCATTTAACACTATTTGAATCAGTTTATGTGATTGGTGGTAGATTTTGGATGATTCATTCATGAGGTATCTAAATGCGAAGGGTTATCAACAAACCCTAAGGGGGAAATTTATCATTAAAATCCCACATGGTTACAGTGAGTCATTTTATAGGTTTATTGTGTTTCCTGAAAAAGATGGTTTCTATTGAATAAAACGAGGTCTGATAGGGTTTTTGAAATTTTATTTTCAAAATGATCCAATAGAAAACAAATCTATTCCCAAGAAGTGTTGAATAGTAATACCTATGGAAAAGGAATGAGTTTCAGTATGATTGGGTTCATTAAGGGTTATTCATGAAGTAATGGTGATTAGGACTGTGAGCGCTGATTATATGATAAAAATGTGAATAAAAAAGATGAGTAGAATCATTACTATAGAATCAAAACATTTCTCAGTGATTGATGATGATCTCCACGATTGTGATCAGTAGCACATGTGTGAAATTTCAATGGATCTTCATGAAAAAGGTACCATCATAGATGAAAAAAGGGAGATCACAAAATGGTGATGATGTGGCTGGGTGGTTCTGTAATTTGTTAAAATGACAATATATAAGCTACTACACCCTTTAGAAATGTAGAGATATATAAAAAAGATCATACGTATCAGGAATCAAGAAGGTGATTCACAAAGTAATTTCATGTGATGATGTTTTTGAAAGCTATAATGGCCAACTAAATATTATGAACCTTGTGATATTATGAAAAATTGTGAAGGCTATGTATTCTACATTAATGGAAGGATCATTGGAATGGCTATTTTTCAATGGAAATATAGTGGTGCACCACAATGTATAAGTAAGCATGGGTAAAGGAAAAAAGATTCTTTAAGGCTAATTTATCTTCAAAAAAAAAGGATCATCGTCAAGGAAGGGAGAGTCTTGAATGGTTTGTAGAAGAAGTTTCCTCGTATAACTATTGTAACATGTTATTTATAAATTTTATGAACATGGAACCAAAATAGATCATCTATCTAGAATTGATTTTTTATTCATTACACATAATTAAGTAACCTACAAGTCTATGATCCCTTTGAAAATCCCATATAATGGAAGTTGGAGAATGATGAGGAAGAAGAAAATAATTTCCACATGTAGTGACCTAGATAAAGAGAAATAGGGATTGACCCCTAGATATATTTTGAGAAGACCATAATCCTTGTAGAGTATATTATCACAGGTGTTGATAAAATCTATCAGGAATCCTCCTTACTGAAATTGTGCCTTAGGTATTTTAGTACAATTGAAACATCTTCATTGAATGATCCATGGATGTATCCTAGTGAGGGCACACAAAGTATAAAATTTTAGTTCCCTTATGACATCAATCCAAAATTACATTCAAAACATCATCATCAGTTAATGATGTAATGAATAAGATCAACATTATAACTTATGTTAAAACAATTTGATCCTAATAAAAAATGTGTCATGATCTATTGGGGAATGAATAACATTTTAATGAATATACATACTCTGATTCACTCCACCACATAGGGTAGTTGGTACCCTTTTGTTCCCAAAACATTCGCTACAAATATAATTCATTCAAAAATTTAGAAATGAGAAAAAACTGGTTAATTTTTCTTATATGTAAATGGTTTTAATACAATCTAAATATAGTATTTTTTTGAGCAATTCTGAAATGAACTATTTAATCATGCTTATTGGATGATAATGATAGCTCATAAGAGATATTTTCAGTATCAATATAAGAAAATTAATAACGATTATAATGAAAAGTAATATTCTGAAGTTACTTTTGAATAGTGTAGGAATATAGGATATATCTTACTCAAATGTCTATATGAAAAATAAAATATAGAAAAGAGGTAAATCCTTATAGTAATGAAAAAGTGTGTTACAAGTAATAATTTAATGAACTTTAATAAATTATATTTTTCATGATTTTAAGTGGAATTGATTATGAAGATAATACTTTTGATAGATAATGATTTGGGAATTTGAAGATTGGTATTCCTACAAAATTAGCTTGTGAAAATCATTGTTTATGGCTTAGGTATGCACTACTGAGAACCATAAAACCATAACTGTAATGTTACTATTCTTGTTGATAAGGATTATACATCCTTGTATGAAGTATATTCGTCAATTTTTGATAATATCAAACCATAATATGATGATAATCTCTCCTAAAAAATGAAAATTTCAATGTTAGTATGAATCAAGACAACAATAATTCAAGGATAAGTGATTTTACAATAAAAAAATTAGATATTTCTGATGATATGGATAAGTTATTTTAATAAAATGAAACTAATTCAAAATACATTGAAAGTATCTCACTAAAAAAGATTATTTACAAATTAGTTTTCATAAATTTTAATTTCTAATCCATTTATAGTAAGAATAATGATTTGGTTATTAAACTATAGTATTAATGTTATTTGTTCAATAATATATTATTTAAATATTATAATGGTAAGTCATATTTTCATAATATTTATAACTAAATAAAATTATATATATAGTAGTGGAATTGGTTTAAATAATAAAAACCATCTTTTCAATTACAATTACATTGTTTGGATGATTTCATCCTTTCAACAAAAAATCCAATGTATTGGTGAAAATAATGTAAATTTTTATTTAAATAAATTTAAATTACTTGTTTTCTATAAAAAATACTTTCTAAAATAATTGGGATTCCAAATATTATGTTTTCTATTTTTTTGGGCCATATGAATTCTTGGATTCATAATGTGTAATGTTTTAACATTCATTAAAACAAGTGTTGTACCAACCCAAAGACTAATAGGTACATGGATAGTGTTTTATCCTAGAATTATAAATGAATGAAAGGATTTTAAAAAAATCATCAAGTTGAATTCATTAATGGTGTCATTAAAATATAATTCTAAAGGAGTTATAATCATTGTTGGTAATATAGTTCTTTATAGTATTTCTTTAATATTAAATGATTATATTGTTAATCGTCTTATGGGATACCATACAATCATATGTAAATTACGTGATTAAGGAATCCATGTTAATTTTAGAAATTATAGATGTGTTATAAAAAAATCCAATGGTGGATACATTCATTACTCGAATCAGAATGAGAATGTTTGCACACATAAAATAGAGGACCTTAGGATAAAATAATTTACATCCCCTACTGAATTGAAACATCAACCTTGGTTACAGAATTGGATCATAAAACATGATATTATTATAAAAATAAATAAGATTACTATTATAAATGAAGTTAAGGATCTACTGATAGTTATATTTGATTCTTCAAATGTCAGGGACCCATGTCAATATGGTATGAAAAACGTTCTTGTTTTAAATATATTATTGAAGTCTCAGCAATAAATTATTTATTGGTAGTTCATTTGGTATTTTAGGGTCCTACACAGTCTAGGAGTACTAGAGTAAAATACAATGAATATTTCTAGTTTGATTATTACACTAGATACAGATGGGATTATTTTATCCCAATGGAATTTATTGATTTTCATTATTCAAAAAAAAATTAGCCATACCTAAAAAAGATAAAACCCTTCCTATGAATATTGTCAGTATTGATAATAGTTGAAAATTTATATATTATGTTTTTTAAAATTTTCATAGTAATAAATTCATTACAAATGTATTTTCACCTTCCAGAAAACCTGAGAAAAACTGTGTTATTGAATGAATAAGTATTATTTTATGTGAAATTGTGAGGACTCGGACCCTCACAGTCCATCCCTTTACCGAATTCCGGATCCTAGGGGTGACATCCTGGTGGTAGGACATCATTTCGGCAAGCGACCGATCACCGATCGGCGTGCAACAAATTGGGGCGACTGATCGGTGCGACTAATCGGTGTCACCCAACCTTGTCAGGTTTCTCTTCTACAGTTTTTCATGTAACGCCACTTTTGGGATTTTTAACATTTTTTTCAAGTGGTTCAATGCCATTTAAAATCCCATAATTAATACCATAGAAATCTCCTGGAACCTCCTCAATGGAGAATTAAATTTAAATTAATCTCGTCGTGTGTAACCACCAAACTGTGTGGGGAACCACAATATGAATTTAATGTCGTTCAAATCCTCATATCCCCTAACAAAAGGTTGTAATATATACATCGAAAGTGAATTTTGTCTTCCTTCTTCTTCCTCTTGGATGGCTTCCTTTTCTTCTTAGTGCATTTGGACTTCATGATTTCCATCCCCTTCGAGTCGTGCTTTTACCTTATTATTGGTGCGTGGATAAGAACTTTGATCTTTGATCAATCAAGTAGGGATCATTTCCTTCACCTCTCCTTTTTGTGTATCATGCGGGGTGGGTATGATTTTTTTTCTTTGGGGATTGATGAAATCTATCATAATGAAGATAATGCAAGGACTTTTAAATAATTAAGGGGGGTGTGATCAATGTTTCTTCTGTACTACTTTTATGTTTTATGTGTTGTGAACTGTGTGGGCCTATTCTCACTGAAATTATGGTCGTTGGTGGTCTTTCCATGCGCACAAATAAACCCTTGCCTTTTGTGATGAAAAAATAACTATAACGTGGAATTTGTTTAGTCACCTAAACTCGGCTTGTTTAAATGGATGTTCAGTAAAACAATAATCCATGTGTGATCACCCAGGGTAACAAACAGAAAGAAGAACCTAATGATTGATGTGCTTGTACCTGGATGTTTTCCACTCGATTTAGTGGTGTTTGTGTTTATTTGTTGGGTGCTTATGGGATGATGTGAACAGGGATGTGATCTTCAATTCTTGCACAGTTGTCAGTTGTGAATCCAGAGTTGTGTGGTTGCTCTACTATGACACGAACTCGGGTGGGATCCTCTATTGTTGAGAAATTGTTGGTTCTTCGTTTTAGGGACATGAGGCTTTGTCTCGGGGGTTTCTTTGTTTCCAGTACTTCGGTGGATCTCACTTATCACTTTTTTGCTGTGACTTTACAAGAGAACCGGGTGTGAATGCATAAATTGACATTTGGTTGTTTCTCATTACGTTTTTTGTCATTATGCCTATTAGATGTTGTAAGTGCATAATTCACCTAAATGGGATCACTTGAACAAGAAAACATGAATGGTTGAATGGGGTAATTAGTTTAGGGATGATTTGTGACTTGGTCGTGAGTGTCGTGGCTTCATTTATGAATGAATAGTAACAATGGTGTTGTGATTAGGTTTTGGAACCTCTAGGTTGGGATGAGTGTTTGTTACCTATACATATATCTATAGATTTTATGTTTCTTATTCGCTCCCACCCAAGTTGAGCACTTTAGTTCCGAACACCCCCATTTCATGGTGGAGGGTGTTTATCCCAACACTCTTATGAGTGGTTGGTAATTAGCTCATTTTCTATTCCGTTTCCCGAAAAGCCAAGGACTCTTCGGGCAGGCTGTGATGGATTGAAGTCCATTATTAGCCCAAGAATCATCAGGAAGGTTAGTTTTTGTGGTTGGCCTAGGTGTTTGCGAGTAGGTTTTTACCCAAGTGTCTTCAGGATGAGGCCCAGGTGTCTCCAGGTGTGGCAGTAGTTGTTCTGACCCATGTGTTTGTGGGTGAGGTTATGCATGGTTGTTATTGCCCAAGTGTCTGTGGGCAGGGTTTGACAGTGGGACTACGGTGAGGATATGGCCCATGTGTGTGCAGGCGGGGTTTGGCAGTGGGACAATGATGAGAATGGAGGGATTGGTTTGATGCATACAATGTCATCAATAACCAGTGAGAAAGTGGAATGAGGTACCCAAATATTGATGTGCTATTATTATACTTTAGTTCAATTACGTTATTTGGGGAGTGTGCCTTGGAGAGACTTGGTTGGATAGATTCCCTTGCTTGGTGTTTGTTTTTTTTCTTATCCCACAAGGCATTAGAATTCCTCTCCACTTGTGAACTTTAGTCTTTTGTTTCCCTGCTGAGTGTACTTGTATCCTCACCCAACATATATAAAAATGCTTTCAGGTTTCCTAGAGGACTTCATGGATCATGCGGAGCCATACTAGCTCAGTCCTCAGGTTTGTTTCTCTTGTCATTTTCCTTTTTCATGGTACTTTACGATTGGAGTTTTGTGTCAGGTAACATTTAATGTTGAACATGCATATGAGAATGGGTAATTTTTGGATTTACTTTTACTCTCAACTTTGGAATTTTTGTGATTGCAATCATATCTCTCGATCCTATAAAAAAAAGGGAAATCCCTTCCATTCTGTGTTAGATTCTATACCCTTGGTGCTGGTTGCCACTCATGGACCTATTGAAGGAGGGTTTCTGGGGTCATTATCTCTCCTTCAACTTAAAGAAGAAAGGGCCTAGAAAACTGTTGTCCCTTCCCCCCTTTTGGTGAAGGCGGGTCATGATAGAATGGTATCAAAGGCAGCAAGGCTGAGAGGTAGGGTGATGTTTGGAGTTAGGCACAGTGAGGATTGCACGGGGTGGTAGGGAAACAGTGTTGGGTGACCATGGTGTGTGAAATAGGCTAGGGAAGACCAGCTGGTAAATGGGATTTTAGGGCCCCCCGTGATCCGATGCATGGACTTTGGACCTACCGAACGACCCAGTGAGGCTATGCTGATTGCAGGTTAGAGACCCTAGGAAAGGTACATGCTTAATAATGACATGTGTTCTTATGTTTCATGGGTGTCATGGGGATTCAAAATAATTAAATAAGTCTAAGAAGATTTAAGAACAATATTCAACAATACATGGGCATAGGCACATCTTCTTTACCTTGCAGCTTTGGCACCTGGGAGGCGACCAGGAGTAGTGTGGGTGATCAAGGCCTAGGAGGTTGACTTGGCCGATTAGAAGAGGACTGAACTAGAGGAGTATGATGATCAGTGGGATAAGACACTTTGAGCCTTTCAAAGATAGACCCTAAGAAAGTACGAGGGAAGAACCTCAGATATGGAGACAGAGAGCTGGGTCGAGGAACTAGTGATAGCTTTCAGTTTAATTCAGGCTCTGATAGAGTATTGGGTTCCTCTGGCCGTCATCTAGATGTGTGGAGAAGTTTTTGAATTGTGGACGCTTTATCATGGAGAGAAGAGGGAAGCTTATGTTTCATGGGCCGACTTCGAGAAGGAGTTCCGGGTGGAATTCCTCTCTTCCACGATGAAGGCTGAGAATATGCTGGAGGTACTCTCCCTCCAAAATGGGAGTATTTTAGTGAGATAGTTGGGGATCAAGTGATAGGATCTCCTTCACTTAGCTCCAGACCACTTTCCAGATGAGGAGTCTTGGGCATGATGTTTAGAGGAGGCACTCTGACCTTCTCTTCAGTACTATGTTACTCCGTTCACCCTACCGACATACATAGTGCTTCAGAAGAAGGATGATGTGGGGGAGAGGATGCACATGATGGGAGGTGTTTCATGATAGGGAATATAGTAGGGCCCGTCCAATGGTAAGTATGTCAGCAGCAGACCTCCAGCGCCAGGGCGATCTAGGTTCCGACCAGCAGGGTGGAGGATGTAGTAGTTCCAGTTCCGATCTCCTGGTCCTTACCCTTTCCCTTCGGGCCTAGGACCGTGTTTCTTCTTATGTGGCATCCATGGGAACATTCGGAACTAGTTCCTGGACTGTGTACAGTATGGTGGGGTATGGCAGGTCTATCTCCCACATCAGCATCAGTAGTTCCCAGCTAGGCCCTTTCAGCAGCAACAGCAGGGGCAACGGGCTCCCGCTTCACCGAGGGCAGACGTTTCAGGAGGAAGCCGACCTCAGGGCGCTCCATAGGGAACTTCAGCCAGGTAGGGTTAGGGAGTTGGCCGACAGCTGGGAGGTATAGAAACTAGGCATGGGCAGTTGCACGCCACATAGGCAGTAGTTCCAGCAGGTCCAGAGGTCGTTCGACGTACGATCACCTTGTTTAGTACCCTTGCATATGCCTTGTTCAATACAAAATCATCACACTCCTTTGTTACACCCATTCTGGCCCATTCACTTTGTTTAGATGCTGAGAGGCTTCCAGTGCCCATGGTTCTGAGCACACAAGTCAGAGGTCATACTGAAATGTTGTATATTTGTCGAGGATGCAGACTGATGACAAGACCACATCAGTCAGTACGGGATATTCTACTATTGCAGATACAACCATACGATGACATCATAATAATTGACTAGATTATCTCTATATGTGCCAGCATTGACTGCATCCGAGGAAGGGTTGTGTTTTCAGATGTGGGTGGTCGACGAGTGACTTTGATCAGCTAGCAGAGTTTCCAGGTGAGCATCAAGCGAGGGGAACCCCTATTCTCCTTGTTACGTGAGCTATCAGTGGAGTCAGTAGATGTAGAGATGGTGGAAGTTCCAGGGGTCCTCACTGAGTTTATGGATTTCTTCTCTGATGAGGTGTCAACTCTGCCCCTCGATATGATGTTGAGTTCGGGTTAGACTTGCAACCTGGTCCCCATCTGATTTTGATGGCTCCCTATCGGATGGCCCCTTCTGAGTTGCGGGAGTTGCGGATCCAGATTGACAATCTGATGAAGAAGGTTTTTTTTCATGTACGTCACCATGGGTTTCTCCAGTCTTATTCACTAAGATGGAAGATGGTGGTATTAGGTTCTACATAGACAACCAGAGACTAAACCAGGCGACGGTCAAGAACCATTACCCCCTCCCAAGGATAGATGGTCTCTTTAACTCGCTGAAAGGAGCAGGTTGGTTCTCTCAGATTGGCATGCAGTTAGGATACCACCAGCTAATGATGAGGGAGGGTGACATCTCGAAGACAACCTTCAGGTGTAGATATGGACACTTTGAGTTTGTAGAAATGTCGTTCTGTGTCACGAATTCTCTAGCTGTGTTCATGGGGCTCATGAACTCCGTCTTCTGGGAATATCTGTATCGGTTCATAGTCGTATTTATTGACGACGTCTTGATCTAATCAATATTAGAGGAGGATCATGTCGAGAACTTGAGAATGGTTATATAGGTCATCCGATAGCACTGGCTCTATGGGATTTTGTCCAAGTGCATGTTCTGGACATGAGAAGTGCATTTCCTTGGGCATGTGGTTTCCGAGTAGGGGGTAGAAGTGGACCCATCAAAGGGTGAGGCAGTTGTTTATTGGGTATTACCCAAGAACGTGGTTGAGGTTCGTAGTTCCTTGGTCTGGTGGGTTACTACCTGAGATTCGTTCCCTACTTCTCCCAAGATACGGAACCCTTGTCTCCCCTGAACAAGAAGGACCAGGCTTTCGTGTGGGACGAGCAGTGTGAGGCAGCCTTCTGCTATCTCACGGAGAAGTTGGTTAGTGCCACAGTGCTGAGGTTTCCAGCGGAAGGGGCAGCATATGAGTTGTTCTGTGATGCTTCTGGGCATGGCCTCATATGTGTGTTGATGCAGCAGCAAGGGGTGATCTCAAATGGGTCTAGGAAGTTATGTACCCATTAGCGTAACCATGACACCCTTGATCTATAGCACGCGGTGGTCATGTTCGCACTAAATTTGTGGCGGAACAACCTCATTGGTGATAGATTTGTGGTCTTCAAAGATTACAACAGCTTGAAGTACATCTTCTCCCAGAGGGACCTGAACTTATGGTAGTGAAGGTGGATGGAATTCCTTCAAGACTACGACTTAAATATTTCCTACACCTCAAGAAAAGTGGAATGTGGTGGCTGGTTCCTTGAGCAGGAATCCGCAGAAGGATGTGGTTCGAGAGTTGGTAAATGCTTGGAATGCAATGGTGGTGTTGGCAACCCTACATCTGGATGCATGAATGGATCGTGGTAGATGTTTCCTGTATCAGATGACAGGATATTCATCTTTGTTACGGCAGGTAGAGGAGTCTTAGTGGGGAGGATCAGAAAGTGAAGTGGTGTGTGACTAGGTTGACCACAGTGATGCTCCAGTAGGGCGGACGTAGGACGATCAGAACCATATTCATTTTCCAGGAATGCTGTTTATCCCAGAGTCGATTTGCGAGAGATTTCTTGGTGAGTTCCACAACTCATCCCTAGCGGTGCACCCGTGCGTTTCCAAAATTTACCATGGACTGAGGAGACAATTTTGGTGGCCCGGGGTAAAACGGGTAGTAGCAGAGTTCGTAGAAAACTGCCTAGTGTGTTAGTAGGAGAAGGTTGAAGACCATGTCCTAGGAGGATTGTTGCAACCCTTGGATGTTCCCAAGTGGAAGTGGGATGACATATCGATGGATTTAATTATGGTTCTTCCTAAGGACCAAGGAGGTTGCGACGCTGTCTGGGTAGTGGTGGATTAGTTGGAGAAATCGACCCACTTTCTGGTGATCAAGGAGTCGGACACAGTGGATGCCTTAGCACGAAGTTATGTGGATGAGGTGGTGTGGTTGTATGGAGTTACAAGGTCCATAGTCTTAGATAAGGATGTGTAGTTTACCTCACGATTCTGGAGGGGATTGCAGCATGCTTTTGGAACCAAGAGACGACTTAGCACTACCTTCCACCCCAGACAGATGGACAGAAAGAGCGCACCATCCAGATATTAGAGGACATGCTCCGAGCAGGTGTACTTGATTTTGGGGGATCATGGGTGCGACACATGCCTCTGGTTGAGATCACCTACAATAGAATATACCACTCTACTATTGGTATGGCTTCATTCGAAGCTTTGTATGGGAGGCCATGTCGCTCAGCCGTATGATGGATTGTGGTTGGGGAAGCATGTGTTATTGGCCCAGAAGAAGTGCATAGCACAATAGAGAAGGTTTAGCTTATATGAAAGAGGATGGAGTCAGCTCAGGACCAGATGAAATCGTATGCCGATGATAGAATTAGACCCTTGGAGTTTTAGGTCGGGGACAACATGTTCTTGAAGGTCTCCCCTCAGCGTGGGCAGAAGATGTTTGGTAGGGGATATAAGATTTCCCCCAGGTTCATCTGACCCATTGAAGTGTTGCGGCGTGTCAGAGAAGTGGATTATCAGCTAGCGTTAGCACCATCACTACTGAGGATAAATGATGTCTTTCATCTGTCCCACCTTCGTCGATATCTCCACAACAACTCACATGCCCTTGACCGTGGAGAGCCAGACATCAAAGATGATGCAATGTACTTAGAGCGACCTGTGATGATCGAGGATCGTAAGGAGAAGGTTCTCCGTGGACAAATCATTCTTGTGGTTCGTGTGTTGTGGATGCATGGTGGGATTGAGGAATGTACCTGGGAACAGGAGACACAGATGTGAGCTCAGTACCCAAAGCTATTTTTAGTAGTTCTATTATTGTATTTGTTTGTGAGGGAACACTTTACCTTATTAACTATGGAATGTGTGGTTTTCCTTTTTATGTCGATGTGTGTGAAGTATCCTAAGATGTGGGGAGGGGAGGACCTAATCCCTAGTTAAGAAGCATTAGATTAGATTCGCCTAAACCCTGTTAGGGATAGTTAGAGCCACCTAAAGTGGATATTATATTAACATGGAGAAGGGAAACCCCTCACCACGGGACTAGGTAGTTTAATATTTTTTTATGGTGATTGTAATTGTTTGGGTTCACTCTTGAGAGGTATCTTTTGGGGTGGTTATTGGACCCCCCCCCCCTCCTTTCTTCAGGTCTGGTTTTAAATTCTCTAGGGCGAGAATGCTTTGACAGGTATCTGATGTGATGACTCGGACCCTCACGGTCCACCGCTTTTCCAAATTCTGGATCCTAAGGGTGACGTCGCGGTGGTAGGACATCATTTCGGCATGCGACCGATCGACACCACCGATCGGCACGACCAATCAAGGTGACCAATCGAGGCGACCAATCGGTACGACCGATCACGGAGACTGATTGGTGTCACCCAGCCTTGTCGGGTTTCTCTTCTATAGTTTTTCCAGTAATGCCTCCTTTGGGATTTTGAAACATTTTTTCAAGTTGTTCAACACCATTTAAAATCACATAATTAATACGAAATAAATCCTGAGGAACCTCCCCAATGGAGAATTAAATAAAAATTAATCCTATCGTGTGTAACCACCCAACCGCGTCGAGAACCACGATCCAATTTAAAGCCGTTCAAATCCCCATATCCCGTAACAACGAGGTCATTACTATATATCGCACAATAATTTCTTCTTCCTTCTTCTTCTTCTTGGATAGCTTCCATTTCTTCATAGTGTGTTTGGATTTCCCTATGTCCCTACCCTGCGAGTCGTGCTTTTCACAGATTCTCAGCATGTGGAGAAGAACATAGATCCTTGATCAGTCTTGTAGGGATCTTTTCCATCACCTCTCTTTTCTGTGTATCATGCGGGGTGGGTACGCTTTTGTTTCTACGGGGATTGATGAAACCAAACTTAATTAAGATAATGAACGGACTTTTAATGAATGAAGGGGGGGTGTGATTGATGTTTCTTTTGTACTACTTTTATATTGTATGTGTTGTGAACTGTGCAGGAATATGCTCACTAAAAATTATTGTCGTTGGTAGTCATTCCTTGTGCATTAATAAACCCTTTCCTTTTTTGATTACTAAATAACTGTAATGTGGAAATTGGATAGTCACCTAAACTCAACATATTTAAATTGATGTTCGGTAAATCTAGAATACCTGTGTGATCACCCTGGTTAACAAACAGAATGAAGAACCTAATGAATGTGGTTCTTGAACCTAGAGGTTTTCCACTCTGTTTGGTGGTTGGTGTGTTGTTCTTCCTGGTGGTTATGGGAATATGTGAACTGGTATGGGATCCTCTATTGTGGCATGGTTTATGGTTGTGAATATGGGGCTTTCTGGTTGCTCTACTGTGACATGAACTTGGGTGGTGTCCTCTATTATTGAGAAATGGTTGGTTCCTGGTTTTGGGAACATGGGGTTGTGTCTTGGGGTTTTCATTGTTTCCAGTACTTTGCGGGTTCTCACTTATCCCTTTGTTGATGTGACATTACCAGAGAACCGGGTGTGAATGTTTATATTGATTTTTGGTTGTTTCTCTTTTCCAGTTTTGAGTTTATGCCTGTTAGTTGCCCGGTAGTTCATAATTGACCTAAATGGGATCACTTGAACAAGAAATCATGAATGGTTGAATGGGGGAATTAGTTTCTGGATGATTTGTGATTTGGTCATCAGTGTTGTGGCTTCAATTATGAATGAATAGTAACAAGGGTGTTGTGCTTAGGTATTGGAACCCCTAGGTTGGGATGAGTTCTTGTTACCTATACATATATCTGTAGATTTTATGTTTCTTATTTGTGCCCCACCCAAGTTGAGCAGTTTAGTTCCAAACACCCCCATTTAATTGGGGAGGGTGTTTTTTCCAACACTCCTATGAGTGTCTGGATATTACATCCTTTTCTACTCACTTTCACGAATAGCCCAAGACTCTTGGGAAAGGATTTGATGGCATGAAGTCCATTATTAGCCCAAGAATATTTATAGATGGTAGTTTTGGTGGTTGGACCAGGTGTTTGTGGGCAGGTTGTTTCCCAAGTGTCGTTGGGACGAGCCTTATGTCTCTCAGTGCATGGCAGTAGTTCTTCTAAACCCAGGTGTTTGTGGGTGTGGTTATACATGGTAGTTGTGGCCTAGGACTCTGCGGGCGGGGTTTCGCAGTGGGACTGCGGTGAGATTATGGAGCAAGTGTGGGCGGGTGGGGTTTGACAATGGGATTTTGATGAGAATGGAGGGATTGGTTTGATGCATAAGATTTCTTCAATAACTAGTGGGAATGTGGCGTGGGGTACCCAAATATCGATGTGCTATTACTTTACTTTGCATTCCTAATGTTATTTGGGGATAGTTACTTGGTGAGGTGTAGGTGGATAGTTTCACTTTCTCAGTGTTTTTTTTCTTTTCCCACATGGCATTATAATGCCACTCCACTTGTGCATGAGAGTCTTTGGTTTTCCCTACTGAGTATACTTTTATGCTCACCCTACGCATATTAAACAACATTTAGGTTTCTAGGATTACTTTAGGGATCGTTCGTAGCCATACTAGCTTGGACCTCGGGGTAGTTTTTGTTGCCATTTTCCTTTTTCTTGGTACTTTACCATTGGAGTTTTGTGGCTTGTATCATTTACTGTTGAACATGCATATTAGAAGGGGTTGTTTTTTCGTTACATTTACATTCAACTTTGGTATTGTTGGGGTTTCTATCTTATCTCTCAATCATATAAAAAAATAAAATGGGTAATGCCTTCCATTTTGTTTGATATCCTATACCATTGGTGCTGGTCACCACTCTAGGACCTATTGAAGGCTGGTTTTGGGGGTCATTATCTCTCCTTCAACTTAAATAAGGAACGGCCTAGAAATCTTCTGTCCCTTCCCCTCGTTTGATGAAGGCGGGTCATGACAGAAGTAACATGAACCATGATGATTTTATACACAATTTATGAAGATTAATTGGTTGATACAGTTATTTTTTCTTTAAATATTATAAATCCAGTTTTGATTCGATAATTAATTAATAAAACACTAAATAAACTGTGAATACGTGAAACCAAATATTTTATTACTTTGGATTTTTGGGATGAAAAGTATTAAACCTTATAAGAAATATTCATTATATAATTTGTACGAAAATCCTATAGAATTATATTTTTAGGTTATTACACTTCTTCTAAGGCATAAAATGATATTTATAAAAATTTGTATTTAGTTGAGAAAATAGTACATGTTAAATTTAATGAATCCAAACGTTTTACTCAAACAACCCAAACCTACACCCTCATTAGATGTGTCTTCAAATATAAATATTCAACCATGACTATAAAATTATTCTAATAAGTGAAAATATCATGAAATAGTTTTTGATTTACTTATATGTGAAGTTTTTGATTTACTTATAATGATGATTTTCTTTTTGTTTTTTTTAATTAATCATCATAGTTATATTATCATTTGTAATTTTTATATTGTAAGTAGGAATATAAGTTCCTTATAGAAAGAAATAGAACATCATTAATTTATTTACCAATTAAAACATAATAATCTTAATGAGGCATTTGGTGATGATGATTGGATAAAGGCTATGTAATATGGTATAAATGAATTTTTGGGGAACAATGTAGGGAATTTAGTAGCAGGAATAAATGAATCATTTATAATTGAAGTAAAATGAGTGTCAAGAAAAAAATTGTGGTGAAAATGGAATAATTATTATAAATAAAGCAAGACCTATTGGAAAAGGGTATAATAACCCAAAAGGAATAGTCTATTAAGAATCCTATTTGAATGTACCTAGACAGGATGCTATTTATATTTTATTATAATTTACAATATTCTTTAATTTCAAACTTTTTCAAAGGGATGTGAGTGTCTTTTCAGAATGGATATGTTCCTAAAAAAGTTTATATTGAAAAACCAACAATTTTAAAAAATATATAACATTTTAAATAAATTTTTAAACATTTTGAAATATAAAAAGTAATTAATAAATAACATATAACATGGTATGATATATATGAAGGAGTTTCTTCAGAAACTAATTTTGAAATGGGAGATTTGGATCAAATTTTTTTTTTATAAAATAAATCAACAACGAAATTATTAATGTTCAGATATATTCTGATGAAATTATATTGTGTTCAATACAAATATCATTTATAGATTTCTTAGTTGATATAATTACATATTAATTTTAAAAGAGTATAATGGGTGAGTTAACATACTATTAGGATTTCAAATTTACCAAAAACTAGAAGGAACATATATATATATATATATATATCAAAATGAGTATTTAATGTACAATAGAAAAAATTTTAGATAATAAAATTTTAAATGATTTATAACACCCATTGGCACAATACATACACATGATAATAATGATGCTTGGACAATAGTTGAGTAAACAACTTTTCAATGTTTGATAAGAAGTAGACTATACAAAACCAATAGTCATCTAGACATAGCATTTCGTTTGTGACTACGAAGATAATCGGACATTAGTTCCTTAATTTTTAATTTTAATAAAACAATTAATGATTTCTCCAATCCCATATTACATGTAAATTAAGGAAATAATGTCTGATTAACTTCGAAGTCACAAATGAAATACTATATTAAATTATTTTAATCATATACAATAATATTTCATAATGTGAAGCATTAAATCGAATTTTTTTTTGAATTTGTTGACTTTGGGGCATAATTTTTAATTTATCTATTATAGATATTCTCAGAGTTGAAAATCATGATTTTTAATTTTTTTTACGAAGAATCACCTTTCAAAACTGATCATACATTAATGAATAATACCAACAGTTTAGAATCACTTGAAGAGAATGGTTTTGAGGATGAATTTTTTTTGGATAATATTATAGACATCATGCATAATTAATTGGAATCTAATATAATTGTTCATGATGTTAAATGGAATTTGAAAATTAATACTCTTGATGATTGAAATTGTACTCTAATGTAGAATGTGGTTATACTAAAGAGTGATGTTGTAAAATATATGCTAACAAATAGATGTGTTTTGTTCTGTAGGGAAAAAATCCTACATGGCTATAATGATGAATTTTATTGGGTTGATTTTTTTAAAATTAGGGGTTTCATTGTATTTTTTGAATTATTGAGGTATTTTTGACAGGTTAGGTTGGCAATGATCTAATAAAATTGAATAGAATCCCTCGAAGAGGAAAATAAAATAATGTACAGAAGGATACTCTATTTCCTAGTGTTTGACAAATTTTTGGTGAAATCAATTTTGAATATGGACATCATCACGAATGATGTACTTCAATAAAGTCCTTACGAAAATATAGAAACGGAATGAGTTTCGTTAATATTGTGATTCTAAAGGGTGATTCACAAAGTTGTGATGATTCAAACAATGAACCCCACAAGTATGATGAGAATTGTGACTATTGAAGAAAACTTGAAACACGAGTGTAGAATCATGGAGGCATAAATAATTTGATAGTGATCTCTATGAATATGAAAATAATCACATATGGGAAATTTCATTGGATCTTCTTGAATAATGGAGCATCATGTTGGAAAATTGAAAGCATTACGAAATGGTGATATTGTAGATGGAATGTTATGGAATTAGTTGAAATGCCTATAAATAGGCCTCTACCACCTTCATTATTTTAGTGATACTGAATGAAAATCGTAAGGCTCTATAATGGAGAAGGCTGTTCATGAAGGTGTTTAATTATAAGAAGATTAAAATGGCTATAAAATATATCAAAATGTAAATAAATTCATGAGTTCTATTCAGGTTTCATGAATGGAAAAAGAATTGCGAAGGAAAGTTGAGATTTTGGAAATATGTGTACATCACGAAGGATAAGTGCACTTTCAAAAGGTAAGGATCTTCATGAATGTTATCCAAGATTCATAGAAGATTCTCTTCGTAAATGATGTAATCATCAAAACATATGATCATAAGGAATTTCCTATTAAATCTATTGTAAAGTGGTATTCATCATTTGGATGAATGTAATTCATCAACAGAGCATCCATATACAACTAAGGATGTATTCATTAGATATAGTGATGAGATCAACAAGTCCATAAAATATGGGTGAATACCTTTAATGATAAGTGAGTGAAGGAACAGGAATAACAAGATCCTTTCCACCAGTATTGAGATAGAGAAAGATTCATATCAGTGATCCTTAAAAATGTAGTGATCATATTCTTAACCTTGAAAAGGAATTTATCACGGATACAAATGTGATCTAGACTGAATCACCATTTTTTTGCAATCCTTAGTGAATTTGGTAAAATCATCTCATCAGAGTTGAATGATCAGTGGTTGAAACCTAGTAAATATAAACTAGGTAAAAATATTTGTGTATGTATGCCTTCTTCCTAAAATTAGTTTCAAATAATCATCATTAGATAAGGAAGGAAATAATAAGATCAACATTAACACTTCTGTGAAAAATTTCCCTTATAATAAAAAGGTCGTGATCTATTGGGGAGGAAGAATCTAAAGAAGAATATAGATACCCTGATTCACACCCCCACCCCTCAATAGGTTAGTAGGCCCCTTTTGGTCTTAAAATTTGGTATCACGGTTTGGGGATCTTTTATCAGATTTGATTTCGAAGTCATCATTTAGTCGATTGTTAAAGCCAATGATTCAGTTTTCTTTTATATTGGTGTGATGTGGAAAAGTTTTGAACTAAAATAAAATAGATGAAATCAAAAGGTAAAATATTTTGATGTGATGTTCTCCATAATTTCATCTAATTCAAATAAGTCACATGACCTGAGGAAATAATATAAGGCCCCAGCCTTAAACCTTACTTAATATTGAGTTATTACAAGATTACACATTGAGGATCGTTTCGGGTTTAGAGTTTTAGATAATTAGATCATAAAACTTGAATTACATTCCACATATAAACAAAGTGGTTACATAAAGATAGTATTCTTATTTCCCATCAATGCAAACATATATAAAATAAAATATGGATTCTTTATTGACACATCCTTGACACTATCATCATATCATGTACCTCTCCCTTTACCTATGAAGAACATTTCAAAAAAACTAGGGATGAGCATAAAAAACTCAGTAAGGGATATAAAAATATGGAAAAGAAACAATGGTACATATATACATAAGAATGAAATCATAATTTACGCATAAAACATAAGCACTTTAACATACCTCATCAAATCATGAATAAATCATAGATATCATAAGACATAAAGGTAACTTGAGGCATTTATAACATTCTAACGTAGGGAGTAATCCTCTTGGTTATGTTTGGAATACCCATCACAATATATTCCCTAAATCTCTTCGGAGGAACCTTAACGTTTCACTCCTTCGCGTTACCCAATGCATTGGAGAGCTATATCGGGCTTACCCGCCCTTAGTCTATCACGGAACCACCCGTCTTCATAATAATGCCCAAGAACCTCAACATAATCGTATCACATAAAACATGCATAAAGGAAACATAACATTTCCACCTTTCAATCACAAGATATCAATACAAAACATTGATATAAAAAAATTATGAAAAAAAATTTCAATACCAAAATAAAAGAAAAGTAAAACATGGTATTTATTTTTTCTTTTTAAAAAAATGTATGGCTTGTAGAGGAAGCCGAAACTCAAATAATGGTCACGGAAGTCGAGAAGTCGGTGTCGCCGCATACGTACGACAAAAACATTCCCTTTTTTCATTTAGTAAACTCTTCGTATAAAAAAGATTCCTTTTTAATAAACGTTAAAGTCAAAGGGGTTTATACACCATATAAAAGAAGGTTGTGTATAAAACAAAATATGCCTCAATGAAAGGAGAATGAGACGAAGTACCATACCTCGGGTCTGACATGACTCGATCATTCTTTAATGTCCTGGATAATATACTTGAGTTAATTTCTATTTGATTAAGAACCTTTTTCAAGTTCATTATTCCTTTTTATATCACTTATTTCCATGTTATGAACACTAAGTAATTATTTAAGTTAATAACGGTCATTTTAACGATCATTGGTACTTGATTCATTAATAAACCCTTTATAATTACAATTTGTTCATGTATCCATTATATCCAAAATTATAATCATGATGTATATATCATATACATCCAGTATATACATGCATTTATAATACTACATAATCATTTAGAGGTAAGAAATGAAATGCACCGTTCATGGAGACGGTAAGCCGTACGTACGCATGAACGCTACTTTCATTTCTATTTCATATTTTATAGAATGCAACCATAATGATATAAAGGAATATTATAATTCCATTATAATATCATATATAATATCATAGTTCCATCCTTTATAAGTCCCACATATGGTATTTAACGAATCAAATCACTTTGAGGGGGTGGTAGTCCGCACTTCCTTAAATGAAGATATCGCGTTTACCCATAATGGGAACCATAAAGGTATGCCCAAAATGAAAAATACAGAAGATTAAGGAAAACATAAAAATATTATATATCATATATAAATATAGTGACATCTTAATGGCTACCTTTGAAGGTGTTAAAAGAATGTT
Source organism: Viscum album (assembly GCA_963277665.1). Lineage (NCBI taxonomy): Eukaryota > Viridiplantae > Streptophyta > Magnoliopsida > Santalales > Viscaceae > Viscum > Viscum album. The sequence continues at coordinate 915,456,652 of OY728157.1, forward strand.
GAAAAATCATCGTTTCGGGAGGCATAAATTCGTCATCCACGGAAACAGTATGTTCATTAACCATTATATGTAGGTGTGTGTAAGTGTAGATCGAATCCTTATTATAACAACATCCTAATATATTGAAGATACTGGATTTGTTACAAATGAAATGAATAAAAAGATTTTAGGGGGTTGGAGAAGCAAAATAAAACAAAAGGACTCAAGTGAAGACATTATCTTAAAATCGGGTAACTCCCTTTGGTTTGAGCTCAAAGGCTTCCTTGGGAAGACTTATGCCCAAATTGATGCTTCAAGGAGTAATAGAGGGATGTGGAGGGAGAAATTGGGCAGAGGTTGGCTGAGCCAAAGGCTTTGGGAGTGTGGGTAAGGTGGTAGAGGTGGGGGGCTTTTATAAGAGGAGAGGAGGGGAAATCTTAGAAAGTAAAGAAATGTTACTTTATTTGAAAATGATTTTCGGATTCAAAAGGTCCCACATTGATATAATTCGAGGGTATGGTGATAAGGGTTAAAAATACACCAATACAATAGGATTTAGACATGTGTAGGTCATTGATTTTACATTATCATTTTATTTTATTTAAATCCTTTATTAATGAGGTAATTGGTGCATCATCATGATGTCATAAATAATTTAATTTATTTAAAGTCTAAAAATTATAAAAAATATATCCTGATGTAGGAAATATTTTTATCTTTCCAATTACTATTTATTATCAAAAATCTGACTTGTATAACCCCATGTAAAAAATTGTTTTAGTTCTTGTTTGTGTCATTTTTTACTTTACCATTAAATAAAATGTTATTTATGTCATTTCACAACCAAAGTGGCTCCATGGGGTCCCAATGTTGACCCATGGATTGTCTTGGTCGTCCATGACACATCAAATGAGGGTAGGACATGTGTCAAGCTCATTTCATATTATTAAAACATTATTTTTACCTTAAACTACACTAATTACAACTAATCGCGATTAAGAACTTAAAAGTTACTATTCACCAAAAAAATTATTTTAATCTCATTGAACCAAATTTTAATTCATAATGACAACCATGTATATTGGATTTTTTAAAATAAAAGCACAGAAGTGGAAAAAATTCATTTAAACGAAAAAACAGTTTCTTTAACTACCACTTAGTGGTTTCACTATTCATCAAAAATTGAAGTTTTTCAGAAAGATACCAAAACATCACCCAAAGATATATTTGATATTCATAGTTGCAAAGGATTTCACCACCCCTTTCTGCTTGTAGTCTAACTGCTTCCCATCACTCAAGCTCTTTGTCGGACATTCATTTTCATAGTGACCCATCTCATTGCACTTATAACATTTCACTAACTGTAAATCAAATTTGGTCTTACCATCACCCTGATATTTTTCAGTGCAATAACGAGCCTTATGTCCCATCTTACCACATCAGCAGCACTTTCCAGAATTCAGAATACATTCCCCAGCATGCCTTTTTCCACATTTATCACAAACTGGAAACTTAGTTTTCTTATCATCAGACCTTTTGGAAGAATTCTTACATTTCTCATGCCACCTCGGTCTCTTCTTCTGTTGGTTGTCATAGAACACTTGGATCATCGACAAACTCCATTTCCACCTTCTCAGCACATCGAACAAGCTTTTCATAACATTTAAACTCACGAGAAGCTAATGCCCTTCGATATTTTGGCTTTAATCCTAAGTAAAAATGATTGATTTTACTATCAAGGTCTCGGATAAAATTTGGAGCATACCTTGCCAAACGAGTGAAACATTATTCATAGGTAGCCACTGAGTCTTCCTCTTTCCTCAATTCCAAGAATTGCTTTTCCATTCTAATTCGAACAGCCTTAGGAAAGTACATCTCAAGAAACATACCTCTGAATTCATCTCAGTCGAGAGCATCAATCTAATCAGCGTCCCTGATATTTTTAACCATCGACCACCACTGATCTGCTTCACCCTCCAAACGGTAAATAGCAAGACTAACCTTTTGATTTTCTGAACACCCCATGACATCAGAAATCTTCTCCATTGCTTTAATCCACCCTTCAGCTAGCACATGGTCAGATGATCCTCTGAATGATGGGGGATGTTGCCTCATGAAATGTTCCACCACTGACATGTTCCTCTGTGGTTGATCTATATGGTCTCGTGCATGGATACCACCACCATTTATCGCTTGAGTCAACTGTGACATTACTGCAACAAACTGTTCAGTTCCAATTCCGACCATCTCATGATGCTGATTCAGAAGGTTATTTCCTTCTGTATGCCTTCCTAGCACTGCTTCCTATTTCCTCTGCGGAAAACTATTCTTAACAAACATGTCTTAGATTAAGCAACATGGTAATCTTCAAATACTATATCACTTCAATTTGACTATAAAAAAATATATTTTTGGAGAATCATTTAATAGAATTATAATGCCTAAAGTTATCTAAACCGACCTTTGATACCAACTATAAGGCCCCAGCCTTAAACCTTACTTAATCTTGAGTTATTACAAGATTACACATTGAGGATCTTTTTGGGATTAGAGTTTTAGAGAATTAGATCATAATACTTGAATTACATTCCACATATAAACAATGTTGTTAGATAAAGATAGTATTATTCTTTCCCATCAATGGGAACATATCTAAAATAAAACATGGATTCTTTCTTGACACTTCCTTGACACTATAATCATATCATGTACCTTTCCCTTGACCTGTGAAAAACATTTCAAAAAAACATGGGATGAGTAGAAAAAGCTTAGTAAGGGATATAAAAATATGGAAAGGAAACAACGGTACATATATACATAATAATGAAATCATACTTTACCCATAAAACATAAGCACTTTAACATACCTCATCAAATCATGAATAAATCATAGAAATCATAAGAAATAAAGGTAACTTGAGGCATTCATAACTTTCTTACGTAGGGAGTAACCCTCTTGGTTACGTTTGGAATACCCATCACAGTATACTCCCTAAATCTCTTCAGAGAATCCTTAACGTTTCACTCCTTCGTGTTACCCAATGCATTGGAGATCTATATCGGGCTCATCCGCCCTTAGTCTATCACAGAACTACCAGTCTTCATAATAATTCCCAAGACCCTCAACATAATCGTATCACATAAAACATGCATAAAGGAAAGATAACATTTCCACCTTTTAATCACAAGATATCAATACAACACATTGATATAAAAACATTATGAAAAAAAATTTCAATACCAAAATAAAAGAAAAGTAAAACATGGTATTTATTTTTCTTTTTTTTTAAAAAGGTATGGCTTGCAGAGGAAGCCAAAACTCAAATAATGGTCACAGCGGCGGAGAAGTCGTTGTCACCGCATACGTACGAAAAAAACATTCCCTATTTTTGTTTAGTAAAAGCTTCATATAAAAAAGATTCCTTTTGAATAAACGTAAAAGTCAAAGGGGTTAATACACCGTATAAAAGAAGGTTGTGTAAAAAACAAAATATGCCTCAATGAAAGGAGATTGAGACGAAGCCCCATACCTCGGGTCTGACTTGACTCGATCATTCTTTAATGTCCTGAATAATAAACTTGAGTTAATTTCTACTTGCTTAAGAACCTTTTTCATGATCATTATTCCTTTTATATCACTTATTTCCATGTTATGAACACTATGTAATTATTTATGTTAATAACGGTCGTTTTAACGATCATTGGTACTTGAGTCAAAAATTAACCCTTTATAGTTAAAAGTTGTTCATGTATCCATTATATCCAGAATTATAATCATGATGTATATATCATATAAATATAGTATATACATGCATTTATAATATTACATAATCATTTTGAGTTAAGAAATGAAATTCACCGTTCATGGAGACGGTAAGCCGTACGTACGCATGAACGCTACTTTCATTTCTCTTTCATATTTTATAGAATGGAATCATAATAAAATAAAGGAATATTATAATTCCAGTATAATATCATATATAATATCATAGTTCCATCCTTTATACGTCCCACATATAGTATTTAAAGAATCAAATCACTTTGAGGGGGCGGTAGTCCGCGCTTCCTTAAATGAAGATATCGCGTTTACCCCTAATGGAAACCATAAAGGTATGCCAAAAATGAAAAATACAGAACCTTAAGGAAAAAATAAACATATCATATATCATATATAAATATAGTGACATCTTAATGGCCACCTTTTAAGGTGTTCAAAGAATGTAGAACAATCATCGTTTCGGGAGGCATAAATTCGCCATCCACGGAAACAGTATGTTCTTTAACCATTAGATGTAGGTGTGTGTAAGTGTAGTTCAAATAAATCTTATAAAAGCATCCTAGTATATTAAAGATACTGTATTTGTTACAAAAGAAATGAATAAAAAGAGTTTATGGGGTTGGAGAATAAAAATAAAACAAAAGGACTCAAGTGAAGACATTACCTTAAAATCGGGTAACTCCCTTTGGTTTGAGCTCAACGGATTCCTTGGGAAGCCTTATTCCCAAATTGAGGCTTCAAGGAGTAATAGAGGGATGTTTAGAGACAAAATGAGCAGAGGTTGGCCGAGCCAAAGGCTTTGGGAGTGTGGGTAAGTTGGTCGAGTTGGGGGGCCTTTTATAATAGGAGAGGAGGGGCACTCTTGGAATGTAAAGAAATGTTACTTTATTTGAAAATGATTTTCGGATTCAAAAGTTCCCACATTGATATAATTCTAGGTTAAGGTGATAAGGATTCTAAATCCTCCCATACAATAGGTTTTGGACATGTTTAGGTCATAGATTTTACATTATCATGTTTTTTTAAATCCTTTATTAATGAGGTAATTGCTGCATCATTATGATGTCATAAATAATTTAATTTATTTAAAGTATAAAAAATATAAAAAATATATATTGATGTAGGAAATCTTTTTATCTTTCCAATTACTATTTATAATAAAAATTCTTACTTGTATAACCCCATTTAAAAAATTGTTTTAGTAAAACATGTCTTGTTTGTGTCATTTTTACTTTAACATTAAATAAAAAGTTATTTATGTCATTTCCCAACAAAAGTGGATCCATGGGGTCCCCAAGTTGACCTATGGATTTTCTTGGTCTTCCATGAAACATCCAATGAGGGTAAGACATGTGTCAAGCTCATATCATATTATTAAAACATTATTTTTACCTTAAACTACACTAATTACAACTAATCACGATTAAGAACTTAAAAGTTACTATTCACCAAAAATTTATTTTAATCTCATTGAACCAAATTTTAATTCTTAATGACAACAATATATGTCATATTTTTTAAAATAAAATCACAGAATTGGCAAAGTTTCATTTAAAAGAAAAACAGTTTCTTTAACTACCACTTAGTGGTTTCACTATTCATAAAAAATTGAAGTTTTTCAGAAAGATTCCAAAACATCACCCAAAGATATAGTTGATATTCCGAATTCAAAAATGATTTATATTTTACAAAATTAAAAACATGAAAGTTTCATTAAATAATTTAAAAACTAATTCCCACTGTCATGACAAATAGCATGTTTTTATGAAACAATAAGTATCAAAAATTGACACTAGTTTAAGTCCAATTTCAAAGTGATATTGATTCCAATGACCACCATTGGATAAAATTGTAAAAATATATTCTAATTTTACTTCAAAACCAATTCAAAATACAATCCAATCATATAAATAAATTAGATTAAAAAGTGGTTTTGAATTAAAATACATCATTTTTCACTATTCATTAAAAAAATGAACTTTATCGGAAAAATACCAAAAATTCACACAAAGTAAATTTTGATGTCCCAATAATAAATAATAAGTTTATTTTGACAGAAATAGATTATAAAATTGTCAAAAGATATATTTAAAAAGGGTTTTCCATCAAAAGGCAGTAAAACAATCTTTTAAGAATATTAGTGTATTCCATGCATAAGATTGTATTTATTTTAATTTTAAGCCTCTAAAACACTATCTTAATCAATAATAGACATCGATAAAAATATCTATTATTCATTACTTACATGGGATGTTACAATTAATCTTGAATAATTACATGAATATAATAAATGTTTTATTGGTATTTGAAAAATATGGATGTAACTAACCATTATAGATAGTTATTATATTATTTACATTATCACATGTTTCATGCATTGTGTTTTGAATTGGTACGTAGAGAAGATTTTTTATGGCTCAATGCAATGTTCCACATGAGAATAAATGATATAGGAGAAGAATAATGTTTGTGGGTCTAAATATTCTACCCAATGATAGTTATTGTTTCACATCATATGTGGAGTCTTTTATCCCGTTATTAAATGAAATATCTCAATAAGATAAAAAAATATGGATGATTATGTTTTTTACATCAAGAAGACCGATTGGTGGAGAAGAAGAAAAAAATATGTATTACCAGAATATATATTTTATCTAAAAATATTATATTATCTGACTATTTTCGAGATAACAATATTCTACAAGAGAATATTGGAAATGGTTCAAAAAATAGGTTATTAATGTGTTTAAAGCTATGATATGCCTATAGTAGAGAAGGATTAGAGTCTTCAATGACATTATGAACCATTTTCATATGATAGTGACAAGGAGTTCAGAAACTTAAGGGGTGTTGAAGTAAAAAATGACGATTCATTATAATATATTAATGACGAGTAGGGGGATGATACTGTAGATGAGAATTGAGTATATTTTATGGATGATATTCTTGACCAAATTGAGAAGAATTAAACATGTGAGATTGTTTCGAGGACAATAGATAAGAATTTCATCATTAATCAATATGAGATTCTCAAAAACATAATTTATATTTTGTGTAATTAGAAATAAATCTAAACTATTTTAAAAAGGGCTCTCCAAGACATAAGGAATCAACATCCATGAAATAGTTTCACATGTGTCAAGTCTGTATAAAATAATTTTATTCATGGACAGAGTAGTGAAAAGAAATTTCATAGTTTTCTAGATGAATATAATGACTTAATTTATAAATTTTGTTACTAGATGAAGAAGTGTATATTGAGAAACCAAATGGTTTTCTCAATTATCATTCTAATGACGATGTGTTTTGGATTAGAAATTCACATTATGGTTTGATGTAGGCACTAATTGAATGTTATTCAAAACTAGAAAAATTTATGAAGCAACCTGATTTTTAGGGTGGTTGTGTTTATTTTGAACTATATGTAATCCATTCTAGTAATAATAGAATGATGGTGATGGTATATTCTGAATAAATAATCATTGGACGATCAGATTAAGCATGATGTAGAAAATTTTCCAAGATAAGGAAATGTGACTTTGAAATGTCAATGATTTTTAATATAATGTTTCCTTGGATTATATGGAACATAACGAAAGAATGTAATATTAATTTATCAATATAATTATGCCATTGAGTTTTTTTGTTGATCTATATTGGATGACTCTATGGACATGATGTCTATGGTGCCTAACCAGATAAAACAATAAAGGAATGATGGTGGAAAAGCATTTAATGTTATAGAATATATGAAAATAATTTGTAGTCTATTATAATTTACTACAAAATGACCTAATTTTATTTTTTCCAAATTATAATAATATTGGTATTCCATAAATCCTGTATAATTCCATAATAATTCAGTGAAAATAATACTTCGGTATATGAAGGGATCGAAGGATATCAGTTTGATGTATGATGACAAATCTCATCCAATATTATTAGAGTATACTAATGAATATTGGGATGGATAAATAGATGATAGGAAATAAATGTTAAGAGTTTCTATATATCTTTGTTGATTGTTAATTTTTTAGATATGAATGAAACATGATTTCATTTCGTTGAGAAATATATAAGAAAATTATATTTTTGCGACTGTAGCTTCCCCAAAATTATTTTGGATTATGTAGTAGCTTGATGAAATTGGATTTTAACTGATGTAGCTGATTAGAATCGATTTCAGCAATTCAATTTCTAGAAATCTGAGAAAAAAATATAGTCAGTCATGCAATGAAAACGCACATTGAAATCATGTATTGCTATTTTAAGGTTAAAGTGGAGAAAGGTATTATGTTGTTGGATTACGTGCATATAGACCAATAGGATGAATGGATTTTGAGGAAGTACATTCCCAAATAAGAATTTGACTGAAATTGACCAGCTCAAGGAGTTCAGTCGACTCTCCACACTTGAAAAACTGTGGATGTGGGTCCCCTATCCCTGAGGTATGGTGTATTTTTCCTACAGTACTGATATGTGATATTTACCATGTCGTACACCACAATTAAGTATCCTACAAGTTCCTTGACAAAGGGAGATAGATTTTTTGATGCCTAAAGGGAGAAAATGTTTGAGTCAACACAATGGATAAGCTAATATTTGGAGTCACGAGATAGGAGAAGCAATATGATTGGGGGTTTGAAAAATCTAACGATTTTATAAGTGATCGACCAAGTGTTATATATCATGAAAGATAGAGTGAAAAATGAGATAAATTGAATGGTTTTGAGAATGAATTTTTTCATTGAGTAAATTTTCATTATACTCTTGTTTCTCACACTGATAATTTCTCATTCTAGCTTAGAGTACGTGTTGAGTAAATCATTTATAACTATTTGAATCACTAGAAGTGGTTGGTGGTAGAAGTAAGATGACTCTTTAATGAGGTATCATAATGTGAAGATTTGTCATCAAACCCAAAGGGGGATATTTTTTCAAAAAAATCTCACATAGTTACATTGAATCATTTTTAGGTTTATTGTGTTTTATAAAAAATAGGGTTTCTATGGAATAAAATGATTTCTGAAGGGTTTTCTGACATTGAATTTTGAAAAGGATCCAATTGAAAAAAATAGATTCCCTGGAAGAATTTTATAGAAATAAATATGTAAAAGGGATGGGTTTCAGTAAGATTGGGTTCGTTATGGGTTATTCATGATGTTGTGGTGATTATCACTATGAGTAATGTTTGTATGATGATAAATGTGAATAAAAAAATAGTAGAATCGTTACATGCGAATCAATACATTTCTCAGTGTTTGATGGAGACCTCCACGATTGTGACCTACATCACAAGTGGGAAATTTCAATGGATCTTTATGAAAAAGGGGGCATCACAGAAGAAAATAAGGGGGATCACCAAATGGTGATGATGTGGATGGGAGGTTTTGTAATTTGTTAAAACATCTATAAATATGCCTCTACCACCATTATAAATATAGAGATATATAAAAAAGGTCATAATTCTAAAGAATCAAGAAAGTGGTTCACAAATGTGTTTCATGTGAAAATGTTACTGAAGGCTATAAAGGTTACCTGATAATATGAACCTTGTGATATTAATGAAATTTGTGAAGGTTATATATGCTATTTAAATGGAAGGATCATTAGAAAGGATAGTCTTGAATGGAAAAATAGTGGTGCACTTTCAAATATAACTATTATTTGATAATGTAAGAAGCTTCTTGAAGGCTAATTGAGCTTCACAAAAGTGGTTCCTTGTCAAGGAATTGAGAATATCGAATGTTGTTTAGAAGGAATTGCCTCATATATCTATGGTAATATGGTATTTATAAATTGTATGAAAGTGGAAACTAAATGGATAATCATTATACAACTAATTATGTATTAATTTTACATAATTAAGTAACTTTGAAGTCCATATTCTTTTTGTAAATACCTTACCAATGTATGAAGAGGAAGAATCAAATCATTTCCACTAGCAGTGACCCCGATAAAGAGACATAGAGAGTGACCACTAGAAATACAGTGAGCAGACATTAAACCTTGTAGAGGCTATGGAAATTGGTGTAGATATGATCTATTAGAAATCATCTTTATTGGAATTGTGCCTTTCGGAATTTGGTGCAATTGAATCATCTCTGTTGTATGATCCATGGATGTTTCCTAGTGAGAGTGAACCGAGTAGAAAATTTTGGTTCCATTATGCCTTTATTCCAAAATTTAATTTTAAATCATCATCATCAGTTATTGAAGTAAGGAATATGATCAAAATTAACACATTAGTTAAAACAATTTTAACATTATAAAAAAGGGGTCACAATCTATTGGGGAATGAAGATCATTTTAATGAATATCCATACCATAAGTCACCCAATCACATAGGGTATCTGGGTCCCATTGGGACCTAAAACTTTCTATACTAATATAATTCCTTATAATATTTAGAAATGAGAAAAAGTAGTTATTTTTTCATAAATGTAAAAGGTTGTAATACAATCTAAATCTAGTGTTTTATGATCAATTCGAAAATGAACTACCTAATAGTGCTTATAAGATAAAGATGATAGCTTGTAAGAAATATTTTTAGTATCAATATATGAAAAATAAAAATTAATATAATAAAATGAAATATTATGAAGTTACTTTTTATTAGTTTAAGATTGTAGGACATATCAGACCAGAATTTCCAAAGGAAAAAAGGAAATATCGAAAAGAGTTAAATTGATATAGTAATCAAAAAGTGTATTACAAGTAAATATTTAATGAATGTTTATTATGTAAATTATACATGATTTCAAGTTGAATAGATTAAGAATATAATACTTTTTATTGAAAATGTTTTGGGAATATGAACATTCATCTTCCTACAAAATTACATAGTGAAAATCATTGTCCATGGCTCAGGTATGAACAACTGAGAACCATAACAACATAAAATTAAAGGTAATAATCCTATTGAGAAGGATGTTACAACCTTAGATTATGAATATTACTCAATTTACTATAATATATAACCATCATACGATGATATATCTCTCTAAAAAAATTCAATGTTAGTATGAATCTAGACAAAGGCAAATCAAGGATAGGCGTTTTTACAAATGAAATATCATACATTTCTATTTATATTGATAAATAATCTTATTAAAATGAAACTAATTCCAAAAACAATAAATGTCTCCCTCTAATAAGGATTATTTAAAAATTAGTATTCATAAATTTTAATTTCATAATTCATTTATAGTTATAATAATGATTTATTTATTAAACTACAATATTAATGTTATTCTTTCTAGAATATTTTATATAAATATTACAATGGTAAATATTTTTTTCATGAAATTTATTACAAATCATCATTATATAGATAACACTAGAATTAGTTTAGCTAATAAATATAATCTTTTCAACAATAACATTATCGTATAGAAAATTTCACTATTTCATCAAAAATTCCAATATATTGGTGACAAGAATGGTAATTTTTCTTTAAATAAATTTAACTCACATGTTTTCCAGAATACATTCATTCTAAACTAATTTGGATTCCAAAATTATGTTTTTTTGGGACCATTGAATTCATGGATTCAGAATGTGTAATGTTTTAACATTTATTAAAACAAATGTAATTCCTAAACAATGAATAATATGTACATTGATATTGTTTTTTCCCAGAATATTACTGGAAACAATGGATTTTAAAAAAATCATCATGTAAAATTAATTAACGGTTTCATTCTAATATAACCCTCAAGGTGATATAATCGGTTTATGTAACATAATTCTTCATAGTAATTCTAAAAATATAAAATGTTTAGATTGTTAATCGTCTTATGGGAATCCATACAAGCATTAGAATATTACGTGACTAATGTATCCATATTAATTTTAGAAATTATATATGTATAGTACACAACTCTATTAGTGGATACATTTGTTACTCAAATCAGTATGAGAATGTATACACACATAACATAGACGACCTTAGGAGAAATGAATTTCCTTTCCCTAATGAAATGAAACAATAACCTTCATTACATAATTGGAAGGTAAAACATGACATCATTTGGAAAATAAATAAGTTGTCTATTAAAATTCATGTTATGGATCTACTGATAGTTATAATGGATTCTTCAAATGTCAGTGAATCATGTTAATATGGTAAGAAACACATTATTTTTTTTAAATATTTTAGTGAAGTCTAAACAATAGATTCTTTATTGGTACTTCATGGGGAATTTTATGGTCCTACACAATCTTGGAGTATTGGAGTAAAATACAATATATATTTCTAGGTTGATGATTACAATAGATACTCTTTGGTTTATTTTCTCCCAATGGAATCTAATGATTTTCATTATTTTAAAAAAAGTTTCCTAACCTATAAAAGATAAAAACCTTCTTGTGATTACTGTTAGTGGTGATAATTGAGGATTATTTTTATATTTTGATTTTGAAAATTCTCTTTGTAATTAATTCATTAAAAATATATTTTCACAACGTAGAACACCTTAGAAAAATGGTGTTATTGAAGGAAGAAATCGAATTTTTATTGAAATAACATGAACTGTGATGATTGAATACACAATTTTTGAACATGAATATGTTGAAACATTTATTTTCTCATTCAATATTATATATCCAGTTTTGATTTGAAAATTAATTTATAAAACACTTTATAAAATTTGAATAGACGCAAACCAAAATTTTCTAACTTTAGAATTTTGCGATGAAATGTATTCATCATTATAAGAAAGTTAAATTATATAATTCTATACCGAAATCATATAAAAGAATATTTTTTGGTTTTTACACTTATTCTGAGGCATATAATTATATTTTTAAAAATTAGTATGTACTTGAGAAAATAGTACATGTTAAATTTAAGGAATCCAAACGAATTTTTCAAGAAACCCCAACCTAAATCCTTTTTAGATGTGTCTTCAAATAAAAATATTCAACCATGAATATAAAATTATTCTAATAAGCTAAATAATAATGAAATATTTCTTTATTTACTTATTTGTGATGATTTTATTTCATATGATGATGAACAATGTTTTCAAAAATCACAAAATGAATTGTTTCATAGAAATAGTCATAGTTATATTATAACGGGTGATGTTGATAGACAACATATGAATAGAAGTTACTTATATAATAAAATATTACATCAAGCTTTTATTTACCAATTAAAACATAAAAAACATAATTATGCATTTGGTGATGAATATTGGACAATGGCTATGTAATATGGGATAAATGAATTTGTGGGGAACAATGTTTGGAATTTAGTTGGAGGATCAAATGAATCATCTATAAATTAAGTAAAATGAGTGTTATAAAAAAAATTATGGTGAAAATGGAATAATTATTATAAATAAATCACGACCTGTTGGGAAATGTTATAAAAAACAAGAATGAATAGCCTATTAAAAAATGTATTCAAATGTAGCTAGACAGGATGCTATTTATATTTTAATATAATTTTCAACATTATTTAATTTCAAACTTTTTCAAATAGATGTGAAGTGTCTTTTTAGAATTTATATATTCCTAAAGAATTATAAATTGAAAAACCGAAAATTTTTAAAGATAAAAAACATTATAAATATATATTTATACATTTAGAAGTATAATAAGTAATTAAAAAATTACCTATAGCATGGTATGATTTATTTGACAGAGTTTTTTTTACAATTCAATTTTGTAATGAGATATGTGGATCAAAATATTTTTATAAAATAAGTAGAAAAAATAGCAATGTTCATATTCATTCTAATGGAATTATACTATGGTCAATTCAGAAAAGGCTGATATATTTATTTGACGATATAATGACATATGACTTTGAAAACTGTATAATTGGTGAGTTAACATAATTTTTAGGTTTTCAAATTTACCAAAATCTAGAAGGAATGTATATATATCAAAATAAGTATATAAAATATATTAATAAAATGGTTAAATATGAATATTGTAATAGAATTATAACTCCCATTGGCACCATACATACACATGATTTTAATGAATATGGGAAAACAATATAGTAAACAACTTTTTGATGTATAATAAAGAGTAACATGTAAATAAAATATAATAAACTAGACTTAATTTCTTCTATATTATTATGTTCAATACATCAAGATAATCCAATTGAATCCCATCGAAAATATGTAAAATGTATTTTTCATAATCTTATGTAATCCAAATATTTATTACTCTTATATTCTTATGAATATTACATTGCAATAATAATTTTTGAATAGCGACAATGGTATTTGTAGAATTGATATGAAATTTATATCTAAAATATGGTATTTCATACGATAAAAATTAATTTTTGTAAGAAAAAAATTTATAGAACATTCCACTGCTGATTCCAATTATATCGCGTCTTACAGTTATATTACACATGTATTTTCGATGCAACACACATACTAACTTTGAAATGATATTTTCTGAATATTAAATTCCATGTGATAGTACTATAGACATTACCTTAAGTTAGAACACTTTTAATCACTCCCACAAAAAAATATATATTAAGAATCAAATTTTGATGAATCACACAATGAAATGAGGTATCATATTAAAATTAATTGGAACATAAGAACAATCTGATGTTATTTTTACAAAATAATTACATTCTATTATATTTGAATATATTAACAGAATATTGGATTATCAATGTAATGAAATAATTCATATCTACTTTGTACCCATATCCTTTCATTAAGTAACCCCTTATCAAAGGGTTAGTACGTATCATTATGTTTATCATAATTTCTAATTTTCATAAAAAAATTAATGAGTTATCTAATCTCATATTCCTTTACAAAATCTAATCTGTATATATTCATAAAAAGATCATTAGACTCAAAAAATTTTAATAATGTTACAAAATCATTATCTATAAAAATTATCGAAATAACAAAAAACATTTTAATATATTTTTTATATTAAACTATTATATACATTTTTATGTCTCAAAAAATTATATTTTCTTTCAGTACATCAATTTTTTTTGTATTGAAAACTTTCTTATTTAATATTTTAAAACTATTATAATTATATTAGTTTTAAAAATTCACGAAGAAAATTATTCTCATACTAATGAATCTTTCATACAGTGAATGATATTATTCTTGTCATTTAATATTTGTGTTATTTAATTACAAATAATTTTCATTTTTTGATACATTTCATTTTATATTTCTCAAAAACATTGATTTTAAATAATTTTTCTTTTATTATATTATCACTTATAATGATAAAATATTGTAATGCATCAATAGTTCAAAAATTTTATAAAAAAATCTTCATAGTTTTATTAACAATCAGATCTGATGTCTCTTATTATCAAGAATTGTACTTTCCTCAAATTTGGACTGACACTCTCATCACTAATATAAAAGTGGAGACCCCTTTCCCCACATGTGAATTTTTAATATACCTATGTCAAACTATTCCACATTTATATGTATTTTATCAAAAAAATATTTCCTAAAATTAGAATCCCTTATTATTCCTGAAATATGATTCATGCATATAAGTAATTTTATGAGTAGTTTGTAATGAGATAAATTTTATTTCAGAATAATATTTATGATAAGTATGATTCTTTCAGAAATAAAGTTATGTAATATAAAATATAGGAATATGAATTGGTTGAATATATTATGAGGGATATGATTTATTATATCGTGATATTGTATAATAATATTATAGTTCAATTATGTTAAAATTTTATAATGGAAATAAAAATATTTCATTCCCAATTTATGGATAATGATATCTTTCCAATTATAGAAAAATATAATTTTTATTTAAATTACTTTTAATTGAGAAGCCTTCTGATATTATTAAATTTTTCTTAGAAGCCTTTATTTATTTCATAATATGGATCCATAGTATTTATTATATAATCCCAACGAAAATTTATGGAATGTTACACATATCACTCAAAAAATAGTGTATTTTTATAGAAGATACAAGGTTTATTGATATCAAGAAAATGATATTTTCATACCATAAATGTGACTGATGTATTCACTTATTATTTTTTTATGAATATGATAAAGACAGATCTTATGGGATACATGTTTCATACAATAAGAAAAATAGAGTAATGTTTTATTAAGTCTAATATTAATATGTTTTCAATGTGTAAACAAAATTAATTCTTTTATTCATGGTGTTCTTCAACATTGAAAATATGTCAAATCCAAAATAATTGAAAATTAAATTTATCATTGATAATACTGTTAGTATATTAACGTTTTGATTTGATGATGACAATATTTTCTTGTTGAAAAATCTTTTGTAAATCCTATTAACTATAAAACATTTAATGAATATGGTAAATGTGTTTAAAAGATGAATAATGATAACTAGTGTAATTTGATAAATAATAAAAGAAATGCTGATACTTATTCACCTTTAATGATACATTGATATAGATATATATACCATATTATGTAATTTATGAACTAATGAAAAGCAAAGAATAATGGGATAAATGAGATACTCAATTTTTATTTTATTCAATAAAGGCATTGGCCTTAAAAATTGTCGGTGCTGATTTTTTAGAAAAATAAGAAAAGGAAAATAAACATATTAAGAAACTTAACGAAGCAGGATTTGTAGAATATTTGATGAAAGGTGTAGAGGAACTGAATATTTCACCTTACCGCCATTGCCATCATAATAATTCATTACAGATTCTGAATTATCATTTCTAGAGACTAATGTTGTTAAAGATGATGTTCCCTCTATCACAGAAAATGTAAAACTTAGTGTTGTTGAAGAATCATTACCTCTTAAAACCCATGAAAAATAATTAGAATCAGTACAAGATGATACAATTGATTCATTGATATAATATCCAAGACAATATATGTTCATTAAATCAATGTTATATGGCGCCACATGAATTGATGTTTTAGACAAATCTAATGAATGTAGTTCAAGAAGAAAGTGAATATGAATATGATATTATTGAAAAAGTTCATGATAATAAAGATGTAAAATGAAAGATAAAGAATAAAAATATTAAGTGGATGGATATTATTGAAAATAAATTAATGAGAAATATTTTGATCCTCAATTCAATAATATTTCATTAAGAACATCATAGGCTTCATCATCAGATATACGGTCGAGAATTGCAAAAAATAGAAATTAGTATGTTTAAGGAAGAAAAATTCATATAAGAAAAAAAATGAATCATCATATCAGAAGGCATAGAATGATTCGAAAATAAATAATATATGTTTAAAAATTTGAAAATGATTATTGGGAAATTGCAAAAATATATTTAGGAGTTAAATTACATGAAAATGTTGAAAATCCAATATCAATGAATGATAAATTGGACAAAAAAAGTATAAATAAATACCACCCATCCTTATTTCCCTAATATTTAAGTATTTGATTCAATGAAATATGATTATAATATAAGGATTAGATTACGTAGTTTATGATATATGTATAATTGAAGGATTTATCATTAAATTTTTTGTTTATAATCCATTTCAGAATTGATTCTTGATAATCAAACTGAAAAACCAGATTCAATCAATGTTTTGATAGATAGAGTGATTCAGAATGATGATGATATTAAATTACCTCAATATAATACTCGTCATTATAACAATACATGAAATGAATTTTTGAAATTTCCTTGAAATTTTTATACCACTTTTCAAATTCATGATCTATATATTTAAGTTTTGAATAAAATTTTGACTTAATACAAAGAATCATTCAACAATTAATTTAAATTACTTCCGAATGGAGTGAAATTTTTGTATAATTTCAACAATACATCTGAAATATTGACCAAATAAGTGAAAGTTAAAACGGGGAAGAATAAATACATTAATATATTGATTTCATGACACAATTTTTAATAGTATGGAAACATAACTATGAAGAATCAAAATACAAACTATTGAAAATTTAGTGCATGAATGATTTTCTATAGCATTTAAGGAAGTAATTAAAGAGTTTAAAATATTTTCACCATTATAAAATCCTTAAAAATGAAATAATATAATTTAATCGATTGAAAAATTATTTTTTAGATAATTTTTAAAATTGTTTATCATTAAATAATTTATTTATCTAATTACTCATTTTTTTAATGTTTTCCAATTCCTAATTGGTTTCACGATCATTAATTTTTTATGGATGATCATGAAGTTCATTATTTTGGTTTTGTATTTTTTTTTCTAACCCCTTCTAGGTATCATAATAATTTCCCCCATTATTTTTGAATATCATAATGGGTTGAATAATCTAATTTTTTTGAGAAATAATAATATTTACTAAGACAATTTATTACGATCTTACAATATTGGATAAATTCTACTAACAAGAATAATGTGATCCTTAGGGGTAGATATTATAATAATGGGGGGGGGGGGTTAGTAGTATTTATAATCATATTCAAATGGTTTAAAAACTCAAGGGGAGATAATATTTGTATTTAAACTTCTAATAAGAAGTACCTAATAGAAAATGCACTATATGTTTTCGAAATATTTTTTTGTTTACATTTTTTTGTTTTTTATATCCAATGTTGTATCATTATTGAGTAAAAAGTTAATCTTATGAATTTTCTATGACATCTATTTTTCTAGTCACATTCTACTAAATAAACGAGTACTAATGTTTCTTGTTTAAATAGTTTATAAATGTTTCTGAAGAAAATATAAACTTTTACCATACACCATATTAGTTCATATATATTCAGGAATATAAAAAAAATTATCCATTTGGATTATCATAATTAGTATGGATTTGATAAACATTATATTCAGATTCATTGGGATATATATATATGTCTTTCTGTCTCTTATTTCATACTGATGATGAAACTAATAAACAAAAGAATCATTCCCATAAGGACTAAAATAATGACATTTGTTTGGGATGTCATCATATAGATCAAGTTAAAATTTTGAATACAGAAAACAATCTTTTATCAAAATGGAACATATCTAGCACAATAATAGTTGAAAAATATTTACAACATCAGACATTCCATTATGAAATATTCATTCAAGTTCTATTTATCCAGTCATTACAAAATACCTAGACAAATGTGATGGTTAGAAAAAATATGACATTTTGGTAGGTAACATATAAATATCAGATCAATCGAAGAGTCTATTTTTTATTCAATATTTTTTATTCCCCACTTCGAAGAGATATATGAGGATTATAATTTGGGATCATCCAATTCATATTATTTTAAAAAATTATATTTTATTTCATATTTAGGTAACCTTGTTCGAATGTACCCTTAATAATTATATTGCATTATAAATCCTATATCTGATATATGATAATGATATATGGATTGTAGTAATAGAAATACATTGAATTTGATCTTCTTAATTGAGGGCTTGTAATGTTAGGGTATAGAGTTGATTCATTAGGTAAAGGACTATTGAGTATAAGAATACATATCAAATATGATACTTATATTTATGGATTTCAATAGTATGGAAATAAAAACATGATTGTAAGTATAAAAAATGTAAAATCTTTTAAAATATTTGTTTCTATAATATTTTTCAGGATAAAAGAGATCCATTTTTTTAATGTCTAGAATTCATTCATAATTTTTGTTATTCTTTTAATGTTTTAATACATGAACATTATTTAAACTATTATAGAATGTTTTATTTTTATTGTAACAACAATGAATATGATAAAAATATATATTTTAAAAATCTGATCTAATATTAATCGTTCACATACTACATTAATCATATATATCTTGAATAAGATATTTTTTCCTTTATTTAATCATATAAAAAATGAATACAATTATACTAATCTAATTTATGGAAATCAATCTTTATTACAATATATTGTTTATCAGAATGATCCAAGTCTAAAACATATCCATTTACATTAATAGGTTTTATAATTTTTTATATTTTAAATATATTTGAACTCGAGTATTTAAAACTAAAAATATCCCCTACACATATTGAAAATAATCCATCCACAATACATTATTTCGATCATAATTTCAATATATCAAATATTGATATCAAACATGTTGATGAGTTTCGATTATTGGTATCAAACATGTGATGACATAAGTACATGTAAAATGTGGATCTTCATTCATGATTTCATGAACTGAAGTTGAACATAAAATATTTTTAGGACAATATTTTCCATAAATTTTATGGGATCTTTGAGTTCATATTGTTTACCATATAACATAATAATGACCATGAAATCATCATGTACATCATGAATACTTTATAGTCTACCACAATAATTTTATTGTAGTTTTTATCTTATATAGTATTTTTATCTCAATGATCAATGAGAAAAATGAATAGCATCTCAGGATTTTTTTAGATATGTTAAGGAATGAAATTAATGTATGACAGGTTTAGTAAGTGTGAATTCTGGATTTTGTATCATGCATTATTGGAAAACATGATCCCTAGTTTGAAAATTTCAACAGTCCATTAAATCAAAACAACTTTTAAGGAATGGACTAGATCCACTAGTGTCATAGAAGTACATAGTTTTCTTATCTTAACAGGGTACTACAAACATTTGGTTGGACCATAATCTTGATTGTATATCCCACTAAAAATGATGACATGGAATGGGGTGATATATATTTATATAATGAATGTGAGGAAATATTTATCAAGCTCATTCAGTGGTGAACCATTAAACTAATACTCCCACTATAAATATTAGAGATGGTTGTGTGATATATATTGATGCTTCAATGTAATGATTTTATTGCTTATTCATGATGAATTATAAAATCATAGAATATTCATCAATATTGATTATGATCTAAGATTTGAACTCCTATACACATGTTATAAAGTTATATTATCTGATCATTTCACAAAAAATTCCGCGTCACTACATATAATGGGAAATTTTTTATATATATATATTAACAAAAAAAATCTAAATTGTATACTCCCTCAAAATTAGCTCAAAATGTTTCAAGGAATATAGTTTTATTGAATCATTTTCAATTATTTTTCCATTCAAACCCATTTGAGAAAGGAATAAAATGAATTTAATTGTATTTGATTAAAACAACAAGATACTCTACAGATAATGTGTATTTAGAATGAACCAATCACCATGGTTATGAAATTGATTGATAATGAAACCATAATTATTGTGAAAAAATCCTACCTTTTTGAAATGAGTCCCCAACCATTAAGACAAAATTAGACTAAGGTGAAACAAGGTTAATATCAAGTGATATTAATGATTCAGACAATGGTTAAGGATGATAAGCTATATGAGTTCCATACCGATGTTGATGGTGTGACTTGTTTTGAAAAGAGGCTTTATATGCGTTCATAACCTAAGATAACAAATTGTATATTTGATAAAAAACATTGACCATCATTTTTAATCCATCCCATATGTATGAATATGTATTGTGATCTTTGGGAACAATTTTTTTGGACAACAAGAAGAAGAAGATTTAAAATTATTTCTCACAGTGATTTGAATAACAGAATGTTAAATTAGAGTGATGGGTGTATAATGGGATGATGAAACCATTTCCAATAACATCATAAAAATAGGATAATGTCACCATGTAATTTCTCAGTGGTCTACCAAATGCATCCTAATGAAACAATATGATATTGGCTGTATGGAATGACTCAACATGACTACTCAAGTTATCTCTATTCAGATGATTTATATCTCTAGAATATTCACATGATTTATATGAAGGAAGTGGTGAGGATACATGTAGTTCCAAAGTCTATCATATATAACTGTTATCCAATCTTCCCATATATATTCATTAGAATTATTCAACATTGTTTATGTTTTTAATCGAATTTAATCAAAACTAATCTACCAAAAACTAATGTCCAATCATCAATGAATGTTTAGATTTATGAGGAAATTAAAAATTAATGATCAATTAAATTAAAACGCGGATGATATCAATATATCCAATTGGTTGAGTTCTTAAATAACTTATGTTTACACTCATGTATTCAAAGGGAACCATATGATGCTCTCTATGGGAAGTGATGCAGAACACAATCATGTTGGGATGATCATGTAGAATGGATGATAAATGGACACGACGTTGTCAATGATATGAAAAAAGATGTTTTAATAAATCAATGAATATAAAAATGTTTATTTGAGCGGGTAAAAATGTTATACTAAAAAAGATCATGGTGAATTTAATTTTGATGTTTGGGACAATGTTTTCAATAAAATATCACCATAGAAGAGATTCATTCTATTTGGAATTAATCGGAACCCTAGACAATGTTAAATTTTCACCTATTATATACTAGATTTTAAAGGAATAGTTTCTTATCGACTTACACTTCTACCATGTATGGATCATGTTCTAGACATGTTCCATGTATTACTCTGGATGACGTACACCATCATTCCTTCAGATTTACTAATTCCATATGTGGCATAATTGGAGAATGACCACTCATATGAAGGGGAGAAAGTTATGATTTTCAATAGTTGAAAGAATGTTTTAGGAATAATTGATACACACCTTGTTTTTATGTTGTGGAGGAACTGTAAGTATGAAGATGAATCTATGGATTTAGAATAAATAATTATATAAATATAGCTTCAATTACTTACAATAGTGAATACGAGTTAGAATTTTGGAAACCAAATATCCATATGGGTTATAATTTCTCAACATATATTTTATAAATAATGTGTTACACTTGAAATAAATGTCAATTTTAATATACTTAAATTTAGTATTCATATCAATAAAACCAATACAACTTATTTCATTAATAAATATAGTTATATAAATTAGAAAAAAACAAACTAAAAATATTAAAATTTAAATTTGAATAGAAATATAAAATACAAATTCCAAAATGGAAAAAGGATTTCCTTAATGTATTAGAATAATTTCCCCCACTACCAACACTACATAAATGAAAAAATATATTAGTTAAATAATAACCATATTATAAAATAGAAATATTGATATTGGAGTTGAATTGAAATGAATAGTGAGTGAAATAATTTGGTGGAATTTATAGAAGATAATGTAATTATTGGAATTGTAATTTGTCTATCCAAATAGTACAATTACTCTTGGGAATTGTAACATTAATATTTTGAATAGTAACACTGTGATTGGAAGAGTAATTAAAATTAAAATTAATAAAATATAATATAAATAAAATTAATCATGATTAATATTACTAATTATAAATATTATAATACCTTTAAAAATAAGATGATTAAAAATACCAAAAAATTATTTCTATATTTTTTAATAAACTATTTTAAATTATTATGTAAATATAATAATATCAATAGTATATATTAAAATTTCACATATTTTAAATTTAAAATGATAAAATTAATATCATTTTTCAAAATCATCACATTGAATTATTAAATTTGGTGATTATTCTCGACATTTTTTAAAATATATATATTTTTTGTGAATAGTAAAAAAATTGTTTTCCACATAACTGATGTTTCAAATATTTTATCATTCATGATTTAATAATGAAAGTATCTATTCTAGAACAAGGAGAATGGCCATTATGTATTTTATTTCCTGAATAAATCTTCAATGTAAAATAAACGTTATGTAAAACTAATAAAAATTACAAATCATAAAGACAAAAGTGGTTCCTAAAAATAAAAAATTCCATTCTTTTCAACATTCCACATTATGATTCTATTGAATTCCAATTATGAATGGGGTTTTAAATCATAAAACTATTATATTATATTCATATATTTCTTATACTTTCAAAAACAAACTATTTCATTTTCAACATTTGATATATTATGTTTTTAAATATTCCATACAAACAATACCCCACTCGTCATTTTTAAATAACCCATCTACCTCCCCTTGGAAAACAACTCATTATCTGCATAAGAAAGACTTTATAGTGCTAGAATCCTACCCATTATACCCCTCATATTATCCCATGCGGTTTTTTAGTAATGTAACTACAAACATTAAGGGAGTTGTAGTTGTGTACATGGGAAGCTAAAATATGATTAATTATGTTTCGATCAATTATATTATATATCTTCTTATACTTATTTTTTTCACCACATGATTCAAAAAAACATATATGAATAATATGGTATTATCATAAAATTGGGTTATTTTTGTAACCAATGTTATCTATTATATGTAATATTAATATACATCTCAAACATACATTTCCCTCTTTCCCGACAATATTCTGTTAATGGTCAGTTAAACACCTATAGAGACATTTTCATGTCAACAAATATTATAATAATAGTGGATGTATATTATAAATTATATGTAATAAATAATATTTTAATAATATTTATTTAATAATTTTGGTATTAGTCGTACTAATCTATTAATTACCTAGAACAATGTAGTGAAATCAATAAAATACCTAAAATGATTTAAATTAAACATGATATCCGAATGACTAACCTAGAACCAAGTAAATTATGAAATATAATCAGAATACTAGATTTTAAAATATTGTAAAATTGAAGAAAAATTTAGTTTTTTATCAATATTATTATAAATATATGTTTTTTAATTTAGGAGTTGCCAATGTGAATAAATAATGTGGGAAGACAGGTAAGGGGATACATGAAGCTAACTCCCATTCCTTTTGTCTTCCCTCTTTATGTTTATATTCTATATTGGAATTCCATTAATGATAATTATATGTCATTTCATTATTCTTAAAATTTACATCGGTGATATATATGTTTCTACCATGATTTTTAAACCAGGTAGAATGATTTACAAAAATGAAATTCATTGCAAAACAAATCATCAACCCCTCATGAGTTATTACTAATCCATGGAAAAATTACCTCTTACTCAAATGTATGCTCTTTTATTTTCATTTTGGAACCTAATGATTTTCCACGAATCTTATATTGATGATATACCTAAGAAACAAATTTTAAGTCTACTGTATATTTCAATATTGTGATTGGTATACATTCTATAAGATTGAATGATTATGAAAACATTCTGATGTAACAGGTGGGACCAGAATTATTTTTCACATAAATTCATTGGTTCATTATATTATTATCAAGAGATAATGTGTATTATGGGTAAAAAAGACTCTATTATTGTTCACAATGATTATTTAATGATTATGAAATTATTTTTTGTTTGATCATTATACTGTATTTGCTCAAAACTATGGGAAGTAATTCACCACTAGGACTAGATGTGTCATTTTTTTCCATTACAACATTCTATTCATTTATCACGTGTTCACATCCCAATTATTATGATGACCTTATGTTTGTGAGATAATAATGATAATTATTATGTTCATCCATGTGGTATTGATTCTTTTCCATTATTCATAATCTTTCTAGGCCTTTTGATTTCACATTTTTTGGATGTATAACCTCATGTAATTACATGTAATTATATTTACATGATTTTTCAAATGGTTATAGAAGATGTAATTTAACAAATTCATATGTTTTATTTTCTAAATTTTTTGAATGAGCCTAATTCTACCAATACAAAAAATCATTTTATCATATATCTGTATCTAATTTTTTTCCATATCATAAAAATGATTTAATAGTTATTTAACGTGTTGTAGGGTAACTAAAAATAACATATATTTCCATATATCAATATATTTGCAGTAGGATTTTTATTTATGTTCATATCTTCAAATCCCACCTACTTTTCCTAGCATGTAAACCCATATATTTTATTATTATAGAAGATATATGTGCATCCCTATTTTTCTTATGAAGAGGAATTTTTTATTAAAACTTCCCATAATAAAAAAATTTAGGATGTGACTTTTTAAATGTAAAAGAAACGATTATTAAGATAGAGATTAAATTTATCAGAAGTAAAATTTTTATGGTGAATAATTTTAAACACTGAGATTTTATTATATATATTTAGTTTTTAATAAATTCAATCACATCAATAACATTAAATTTATACAACACTGTAGTTGATCAATAAGTGATACACATTTCAAATTCTATTACTTAATCATAAATATGATAGGTATGAATTGAAATAAATAAATTGTAAATATTATATTGTTTTCACATATTTAAAATAAAATAAATTTAAATATTTTGATTATAAATACAATAAAAACAATTCGATGGTTAAATTAACAAAAATTCAAAAACAATTTTTTTCTAAAGGGGGGATTATTAATGATTCGCACACATATTTAAAATTAGATTTTCAAATTTTAGAGAATTTCGTAGAAAAAATATAATTTATTTTTTCTTTTCAATATGACAAAATTAACTTTAGGTATTTATCTTGATTATTCCACAAATATAAAATTTTTTTAACAATGAAACAGACATATTTTTAATGAAAATTTCAGTTTTGATTACGATTTTAATATAGATGAATTAAATATATATTTTTATTTATATATAATATAGTAGAAATATATAAAAACTTATCTAATTTACTTCATTAGAATAAATTTTATATAGATTTTGGATATCCAATCATTCAATACTTACAATGATTTTCACTTTGGAAAATGGGTCATTCATCACATCTAATGCTAATATTTTTAATTGATTTCATCAATGAATATGAATTTATTTTGAAAAAACTGATCCCAAATTTTTAATCATAATAATTTATGTTCTTAATACTTTTGAAATTTATTTTGCACAATAATAAAATATGAGTTAAAAAAAACTATTACACAAGTCAATGTAAAAATCAGTTTACAGGGTGTGGGGATCTAACTAAGAATATATTTGTTACAAATGTCCCAAAACATGTCGAAAACCTATTTAATGATCTTATTTATTCATTATAATGTTAATTTGTTATGTAATTACCCATTTTAATGAATCTTACATGATAAAAACGTTTTTACCACGTTATATTTTCATTAAAATCATTGTGTGTCCTCTACCAAACTTATAAAGGACCACCTCCTCTCCTCCACTCATAAAACTTCCAATAACATTTTTAATCTAATTCACTGATAAATATGTTCTAAAATCTATAAACATGTTTTATAATGTATAATTTTTATATGGAATCCCTTTTATGAAGTTAATCTGTATAAAAAAAAGAAGGATCTCTAATGAGGCAATAATATTTTTAAACATGTATATTTTCATTATTTAAACATCCAATTTATAATAACAATTTTCACATATAATAAATTTACAGCACAAGATTCTATATTATTATAATATTTTATTCTATAATTTCATATTCTATATAAATATCCACTTAAATCAAATGGAAAACTATATCATTGATTGTGTGTATGGAGGGATGTCCTCAATCAAACCAATGTAATTCATTTACCACCACTTCCATTAAATCACTGATATAAGGATGGATTTAACATATGTATGTTATATTTAGGACATTATTATACTTATATAACAGTGAGAACATATTCCAACATATATTCCATTCTGTGGGGTATACGATAATGTCACTCATGGGTACAAAATGATACCCCCTCACAAAGTGATGAGATTATTTTGGATCCTACACATTAAATGAATACTAGTCTATACAAATTTAAGGAATATATGTCATATAAAAGATATATATATAATTAAGGTAATATATTATCTCATATATCTTATTACCTTCAAATGTGTGGTAAAATAATAGCATCGCTCATGTGTGTGGGTAAACCACCACCACCATATAGCGATGTGAAATGTTTTTAATTTTATTTTTACAGGGATGGAAATACAAATTTATTTTAATAATATATATTCTATATATAAAATAACTATGATGGTAGAAAGGTATGTTAATATTTATTTTCATTTTTCTCAAATCCTATATAGAAATGGATAAAATAATTATTAGTACATACGGACTAACATCTATATGAACAGTGTAATACATTTTTTATATCAAAATTTAATTGATTAATATAAATAAAAATATAATGAATTTATATGGTATTTATATAATAGTTTTAATTCATGATATAATTTAATCAGGATATATTTAAAATTTCCAACAATTACTTGACTAATATATACAATAAAAATGATGCAATTATCAATAGAAAAAGTGGTTTCAAAATTGATTGTTTAATATACATGTTACAAAGGTCTGTAAGTAAATCATATATTTTCTGGGATATATATGTATTCATCTATAAAAATATTCATAATAATAATATATTTACTATACATGAATTTAGAAAACATATGAAGGATGTCATCCTTGATGTAAGGGTTTATCGTTAATATTTTTCGTTTGTGAGACATATACCATATTCACTACTTATTATATTTTTTGGAATATATATATATATATATCTTTGTGTGTTATTTGATTTGATATATCATTACAAAATTTATCTTCATGGTATTTAATATTTCATTTTATTTCATTAATTTAAGGGGGATTGAAATTCCATTCTAACCAATGATGTACTGTTTTATTTCACAATCACATTATTATCCACAATTGTTTATATATATGTATCCCCAAGGGGTATTATTTTATATATAAATCAAATAATATATATTTTCATATCCCCTAATTATTTATGATATTTTCCAATTAATATATATATTTCCATTATATTATACTTTAAAGTTGTGAAGAAAATTATTATTATAAAATATTACTTTATTTATCTATTTGAATGAAAATAAATTTTCATCGTAAATACTTTCCTAAAAAATTAATTGAAAAATGTTATTAAAATTATCTGAATTTTTACCCATGTTAAACACTATTTGAATTTTTTACAAGAGTCTTTATTTCATTTTCTAAACAATGCCTATTTGATTTTTTAAAATATGATATTAGAATCATTATATTGTCTTGTATGAGATGAAAAAAATTAAAAAGAAAAATAACCACTAAATAGTTTCTTGCATATTTAACAAGGTTTATAATTTTATTTTCATTTTAATATATTTTGATTTTTTTGTACATTTCTATTTATAAAGTTGATTTTGAATGTGTAGAGATTAATTTTATCTTGAATATTTTTAATGACATATTTGTTATGTTAAAATTCATAGATTACATCAACCCCTTATTATAATTATTTTCCACTTTTGATATGTTATATATATATCACCCTCTAAAATTATTTGTATGGATTACAATGAGTTTGAAAAAGGATATGAAATTATATTACATTCCACTATATTACTCTAGAGTGTATATGATTATATTTAATTTATTGGGGTATGCATTAAATTTCAGATTGTAATTATTTTAATAAGAGTGATTATGATGATTCTATTTCACCTATTTCATTTAATTAATTCATTATATTGCTACGGTGATCAGTGCAGACCAATGATAACATGTTAGTAAATTAAATAAAGGAAATAATATGGGAATTGGTTTTTTATTTGATTCATATTTAAAAAATTATCTACTTCCACTAATATCAAGAGATCCAAAATGATGGAGTGGATCAAATTAAATGAAAGAAAACTTAACATTTACGATGATAAAATATATTGAGAGTTTTATGGATTTTATGAAGTATATATGGAGGAATATCAATTAATCATAAATATTCACTTTTTTATACACAATGAAATTTCTCTTGATTTTTTTCGTATGGCTGGACTATGATTCACCATCAATGATATGCATCTCTATAGAAAAATATTCTTAGGAATTTACTATATTTATGGGGATATTTTTTTCCTCCAACATCCTTTATTTTTATCAGCATGGAAACTTAATTAATCAGTCTTAGGGATCTAGGATGCCTTCTGTTTCTACTGTGAAATTGTGAATTGGCCATGATTTATCTTCATTGTAAAAATTGATTCCATTATCCATAATTATATTATAATAAGGAAAAAAAATAAATCCAACAATGTAAATGTGATAATATATATTGAGGAGGATACACTTAATAATATGTAACAAATTTAATCTCAATGTGTTTTTATTAATTTTATAATTATAAATTGATGTCTATTTCATGTATCAGATTATTTGATTCTATTAATATTGAATTTTTTTTAACCAAATAAATGTTATGTTCTACCTTATGATGGGGATGATTATACGATAAAAAATCATTAATATATAAAAATATAATTTATAGAATTAAATGCAAATTAATATTTAATTTTGAAGACAAATAACATTATTAAGTAATATGGGTGTTACTTCCTTAAATTAGTGTTTTTGATAAATTTAAAAATATTGAATTTTTATTTAATAAATTTCTGATATAATAATGTATTATAATTTATTTTATTTTCCGAATAAAGTAGGAAATAAGTAGTTTATATTTTTTTAATAAATATACTTTCTCTAGAAATCATCACCACGGGTAAATAATTTATAGCATTATAATGTGTCAAAAGTATTAACTAGTTTTTTAGAATTTTTTTTTAATTATGGGTAATAGAGAATATGAAAGGGATTATTATCAAAACATATAATTTAATTAAATTCTTAGAAGATTAAGTATTATCAAATTTTTTAAATTATACTCATCATGCCTAATATAATTTGAATGTGTGATAAATTGTTTTTGATATATATATATATATATTCCATTTAGATTTATTATATTTTTTTCTATATATTATTACTATTTTCAATAGTAGATGATATTATTGGATATTATATAAAAACATATGATTTATAATTCATTCCATATAAAAAGTGGCATATTGAAACAATTATAATTATGATTTTATATAATTAAAAATTTAATACATTAGGGTGGAATTAAAATTTTAGAAATAATATTTATGGTTATAAGTAAATTAAAAAAGAAGCTAGGAGAAAAATTTTTATTTAATGTTTTTAATGGGTGTTATGAAAAATAAATTATTTAGTAAATAATTTATTTATTAATGAGAAATCTCATTATTATTTGATTAAGACATGAAGACATGATTATATTGGTAATAGATACCTTTGAAATGTTATCTGTAATGATACAATTAATTTTTATTTATGATCAGTATATTTAGAGCCCTGATGTGGTTGAATTTGACATAGTTCTATTGAAAAAATAGTATGTTCTTTCTAATGATGTTAGAATAGAATAACGTTACAGTTTTTCTTTCAATACGTTGATGGAATTCCTGGGAATGTGATTGTGGAATGTGGTTAAAATATTGTGATGATATTTTATTTGTATGTGGATGTGATATTCTTTATGTATTTTAAATTGGGGAACTGATAATTATATAACTATTTGAATCCTCTTTTTCACATTTTTTCTGATGAATATTATGATGGATTCTTAATAATAAAGATTCTTATTTTATAAATGATAGATGGTATTCATTAATACAATTAGTTTCTGAATTCCATTAACAGTTTGATAACATGATCAATGACAAGTTATTTTTTTGTGTGTAGTGGAATAAGTGCATGAGTACCCGAATCATAATGAAATGAAATATTTATTAATGAATGGACAGGATTGGTTATTAAATCATTCATAAAAATTATGGAATATAGGTTAATACATGTAGAGAATTGAATACGAAATTTGTATTCATCTTTTAATATTAGAATGATATCATTTGGAATTATAATTTAAATAAATTTGTGTTCGTAAATTTATTGATTATTTAAAAGTAATACTGATCCATATATGAGTTCTTACTTATTACTTAGTGTTGACATTAATGAGTCTCTTGAAATAATAACCAAATATGAGTCTAGGAGTATCTATTTTAAAATTATGTGGTTAATATAATTATATATATATATATTTCATTTAATACAATACCCCACCCATTTCAGTAGGATGACTGAGACATAGTGAACTCCAGGAAGGAGATTTCCCCAACATCGTGTTTGGGGAGAGATAAATACCTAACTACCCCCTCTAACCCTACTCTCATCTATTGGTAGTATTATATATTGGTATGCATGATTGTTATCATTGAACATAAATTTTTTTAGAGCAATATATTTGATTTGGGTATTTTTACAAATATATATCATGGAATATATTATCTTAATGGTCATTATAGGTATACTATATGTTGATTGAGATGGATTGAGGAATAATACATGGTATATGATTAGTGGCATTTATCCATAATATATCAATTAAAATATGGATATGTTTTTGTGATGGTTCAATTTGTTGACACATATTATGACTTTTTTATCGATGGTTCAATAGAGATAGACAACATTAGAGTAGTTTTCTTTAAGGTGACTAGATTTTAAATATGCAATGATCAAGAAATGTTATAATTGGATAGTATGGAAAACATGTGAAGAAATATTATGATGGTCAATTAATATGATATTATATTATATATAATTTGATTAATGGTATTTTAAACATCATTAGTAATCCATATTGAGTATGGGAGGAAAATATTAAACCTATTTAGGTTAATAGTTTGATTTACATGATAAATCGCTATGATTTAGTATGCTTCCATAACATTTTGTAGAGGATTATATTTGGATGTTTCTATCAAGAATACATTTTATTCTCACACTATATATAAATAATCTTTTAATACTTAAATAAAAAATAGTTTTATATTTAGTCGAACAATTTTTGTTTGAGTAGTTATTTAGGATCTACTATTGCTTCATGTTTATTACTAGGGATTTGTTATCGTTTTTTCTGAAATGTAAAACCATGTTCATACAATGTATTAGAATTTACACTTATTATGAAATAATTATGAGTTTGATTTTTGTTTCTATGATACATCTCTATTTTCTCATGGAGTGGAGGTTAATAAGTAAAATATGGAGTTATGTTATACATTTTGTACTTTCTTGAACCCATTTCCTATTAGAGACATACATCTGGGGTCATTATTTAACTTATCTCATTTCCATACCATGAGGGTACCTTTTTTAGAGGGGTCATGACCAGGAGGATGGGTCATATTTGTTGATGTTAGGAGAAAAGTTATTGACATTTTCAATATAAATTTATAATCCTGATTTTTAAAACTAAATTTATAGCATGAACTTTTTATTGCTCCATAAATCAAAATCCATGAATATTTTTTTCAATAGTATCTATTATTATGTTTTACAAGTAATTCCACTAATTTTACTATTTAATTCTAAATTAAATTAATGGGATACATGAATTTAGATAAGATATTATCTCGTCCTTGTGTTCATAATTAATTCATCTCAATGTTAGAATATATATATAATTTTCTAAATGTATATATATATTTCACTTCTAAAATAATCTAAATTTCAATTATTTTTTATTATGACTGTAATCACTAAATACATCTTTAAAATATTCTATAGTGTCACACTCACTAATATTCATCATTGGTGTTAGACATGAATCTTCAATGATATTTCATTACAAATAATTTTTCAAATTTATAGTTTTACTCAAATTATTTTTTATCAAACTATCTTTTAATGTATTTGAAATTTAAAAAAATTGTCGCACTTATAAATTAATTTTTCATCCATGTCAATATCCATTTACTATTAACTTTATTTTTTGGGGGATATGGTTTAATGAAATCATACAAATTCCATAACAATATTATTTATTTAATAGCAATCTAAATTTTCATGATAGAAATTATTATAAAAAAAATTATATTATATGGTCGATTTGAGATTTTGATCATATAAAGGATTCAATAATATGTATGAATTATCATTATTTGATGGGTGGGATCTGTAATATATAGATATCGAATTCAATTGGTTGGCAATTATATCTTATTATATGAAATTTAATGGACTAGGATGCAAAATTGTGCATATTATTTATTGTAATGGAATATAAGACCAAATCCACTAGTTTAGAGTCTCTTACTAATTGTTGATAATTGTAATATGAGAGATCCTCGATATTATAAATCATTTTTTATTTTTATATAGAGAACAAATTCATGTAACATATTCTCCGTCACCCTATTTTTATATTTTATATTTTTATTGATCATTATTATTGTTTCATGTTCCCACAACCAATTGAAACATTTCTTATGTTATAAAAAGACAAAAAAAATTCATGATTTACGATACATTTTTGTTGGGTATGATTTCATTATCTTCTATTAATGCACATATATAATTGTTTTATACCCAAATGTTCATCATATATTGACATATTGTATTTTATTTCTATGTCTCACCATTACAATTTTATTAAATTTGTTTTACCCTAATCTTATCCTTCCATTACCAGGCTAATGAAGTGGTGTATTATGCGCCCTTCAGATATAGTAATATTTTATTTGAATAATACATGTTAGAAATGTGCTAGAATATTTTTGAAATAATAATGGTTACATATATAATATCTAATTAGACAGGTCATATTGGTTTAATGAAATTATATGTTGTTAAATATAATATATATTCAGGTATAATGATGTAATGTGTATTCAAGTTACTGTTTGTATTACTAACTACATCAAAAAATTATTATTTATATTTATGTTTAATTGAGGTTAATTGATTATTGAAAGGATTTTATAATATTTCTAATAAATATTTATAAAAAACATGATGTGTTATAATAAATCTATATTTTTAAAGTGTAGTAATATTAAATAGTTATTGTCTCTATATAAATAATTGTGTAGAGCTAGACTTATAGACGTGACATCAGTAAATAACTATAAAAAAAATTAAAGTTATATAAAAATATGATTTTTAACATTTCTTTGTAATATTATTTTTATCACATTTTTATTTAAATGAAAAATCACTTTTCTAATTTTCCTCATGATTATAATCAAATTAAATTTGAAGATATAAAAAATACATTTCCGTAAAAAAAATATTTTAATTGAATAATTATGCACGTAAAAAACAATATATATGTATATCATGATGAGATAAAATATATGAAGATATTTAATGATGATGTGATACATTAAATATTAAATATGTATAAATTATATTCCCGGTCTCGGAATAAATTATTTATATGTTTTATTTAATTTGTTTGTGGTGATTGTGATCACCCATTGGGATTTCTTCCAATACATTATTTCTATATGAAAATATTAGATGACGTTGGTTGAATTTTAACTTGCTTAAAATATCATTAAATGAATAACTAGTTTTTATGCATTTCATTATGATTTAAATGAGGTATGAATTATTGTTAACATATAAATTAGACTTTTGTATCATGTTTCATTATGTGAGTGGTATTTGGGAGTAGTTGTATGTGTACATATTTGAATAAGCATGTTAACTTTTTAATAACATATCACTGTAGAATATGATGTTGAGAATAACAGATATAACGAATTATTGGATAATAAATTAAAAATGGTATTGGTTAATGTGAAAATAAAATATTGTAAATAACCATTTCTATAAGAGATATTTCTAATTCTTATTTTCAAATGAGATTAACATATAATTCAACTTATTTAAATTATGTTTTCCGGATGTATAGTTTTTCAATAATTTAGATATTATTTGTAAATGTTTATTTAATAAAAAATTAATATTTTATTATTATTAAAACATTGGAAATAATTATAAATTCATTAGTGAACTGTAGATGAATACTTAAACAACCATTTTTTTAAATAATTCCAATATTCATTTGTCATTAATTTTTATAATAATATTTTATATTATATTTTTTTTGTTTTAAAAAAATTATTTTCTTTTTATTAAATTATGATTTGTTATATTTTGGGATATTGGTTCCTCAAATATACGTCCTTGAACTTATATTAATTTATTACTTTAAAAAACAGATAGTATAAATTGTAAATTTTATGAAATATATTCATTTTTAATTAGTCATGGGAAGTATATGAGACACTATTAATAGGAATTATTACATTAGTAATTGATCTGAAAAATATCCACCATTAAAAAACATTTGTTTAGTATCAGAATAATGCATCAAATAATTACAATGTGATAGTACTAGTCACACACATCCCTTTAAGTATGCACATTATCATGGTTGAATTTGGATTATATACTTTCCTAATAACCATTTTCATCCATCCACGGTAATGTGGTAATTACTACATCATGAATTTGATAAACAAAATATTATAATTTCATAATCCAATATACATATGAATTCAATTAGATGTCAACTATAAATTAATAATAATAAAATACTATAATTTGAATCTATAAAAATATTCATATATTATGATGATTATGAATATACAATTTCGTAATAAATAATTTTTTTGAAAAAGTGTTCATACAAATTTATGGGTAAGAGTTATAAAATAGTTTTAGTATTCGATCCATTTATTATAATATATATTCTGAAATGTTAATATTTTATTTCATAAATACTGAATAAAAACTAACAAGGATGTCTAAAAATAATCTTTATTAATAATTATACATAATCGAATATCATTATTATAAATATTTATTGACAATAAATGATTATAATAACAATAATGAAACATAATTATATATTACAATGTAATTTTTAATATATGGAATCATATCCCATCATTCCATTTTCATGTTTTTTAGTTATACACAACTCAGTTATAATTATATTTATCACCTATGATACACTCACAAAATAACTACATTTTTTATAATATTACATTATTAACACAATGAATCTACTAAAATCTATCAATGATAGATCCCCTATTTAGGTAGTCATTGTTCTAATTTTGATTCTCAAAACTAATGCAAAATAGGTGAATGTTGATGAAAATATACATGTGTTTAAAATAAAGAAAATATGGATATATTACCATTATAAATCATGGTAATAAATAAATAATTTCTAGAAAACTATAACTAAAATTTAAAATGATGGTTATAATCCAATAATAATCGATATAATGTCATTCAAAAAATTTCTCTCACATAAATACCTATAAAAACTATAAAAATAAAAACTCCAAGTACATCATACTAGGCATCAATAGACTTTATTTTATAATATGATAACTAATTATATTCACCAAACAAATAATAATATCTTCTATAAGACATGTTTGGGAATAAACATATAAGTTATAGTCCCCCTAAAAATATATTTGATGAAATAGAGAACAAATAGTGACACAAACTCATTATCAGTCCCAATTCCAAAATCAACTCATCCATATACAGGATCTCTCATAAAATCCTAAAAAAATATATTAATATGAATATCCATAATATAATATCTTGATTTTTTGATTCACATTCTTATGAACACACCTAGTATCCTACATATTACAATTACTTATGTAATGGTACTACATTGAATTATATATCTGCATACATTGTCTTTATAAACTGATTAATAAAAAAACAAAATATCAAATTCCATGTATCATTTTAGATAACAAAATCTACATAACATGATCCATATAACAAATAATTGAAATCACATGCCACATATTATAACCACAACATCATACTATGAACACATTCCTACAAAACACTATCAAACTTTTTATAGATGAGTGAAAAATACAGGAAAATTCATAAAATTCCATATAATACACATTAAAAATATCATTGGGCCACCTTAGGATATGAAATCTATAGGAATCAGATATCCCAAATCCAATAGTATTGTATAAGAAATAAATAGAAAATCACATTGATTTTTTAAACTGAAAAATATAAGATAAACCTATGTTCCATTCCATATACTGGATCATTTATAACTACAACCTCTCACTACATCCTCAACACTATACATCGTGAAATAATGTATCCATTAAATATAATAGAAGACAACAATACAACCACATGACTACACAATCCTGAATTCTTTAAAAAACATATCCACACATATCATCTTTCAATTCACCAGTTATTTTAAAATGCTAATTTAATATATTTTAAATAAAATATTTTTATTTATTTATTCCATACCAGATTCACCATATCCATTAATAAAAAACATTCACTAATTAGCTTCATGAAATAAAATAGTTATCAATGTTTATATAAAATTTATGAAAATATTATTATTATATCAATTCATCCCCAATTAAAATTCACAGTATTAAAAGACTCATTTATTTATCATGTAATGTTAAGAGTGTAATTTTTTAATCAATTTAATATAATTAAATTTTACCAGTAATATGTGATACATGAATCCTAATTTATTCACATCAAAAATATAACATCCAATAATATTAAATATCAAATTTTTCTATCGATTAATAAAATTTCACAATAATGGAAAAAATATATACAAAACACATGACAAACATAATATTTTATTTGATTATATAATTTTTTTAGAATAAATATATACCAACAAATTTAATATATGACAATTTTTAAATAATGAAAACATTAAAATAATATTAAAATTAAAATTATCTTGATACCATATTATTATAGAAATGATGAACAACACAATAATAAAGCTACATAACATTAGTAATCTAATCAATATTGTAGATATGAATAATTTAGAAACATCATTGGAATTTAGAGAAATTAATTAATAGTAATATACATGAGGTAATACGACTTTGGGAATAATAAATGATTATGGAAATATTAATATTACCATTACAAATAATTAACCAAGTTTTATTAATATTAACATGAATGATTGAATATCAAATTGAATCCAATATATTATATTTTATAAAATTAATATTTCTCATTTTTAAAATATAAAAATCTTAAGAATTTACATCCATTAAAAATAAATAATGACTAAAAACTCAATTGAACTATATGCACAATCGTAGGAAATTGTAATTTAATTTATTTCATAAAAATAATAAATTACATATTAAAAATTAAAATTTGCAATATTATAAAATATTTTTAATATATAAATTTCATTTAATAAATCTGAATTTGTATATTATATCTCCTCATCCCAAGAAGCTAAAACCTACCACATTACATTATCACATTGGAAAACTTTTGAGATATCAACTGCTAAATGACTTATTAGATTATCACCCTCAGATTCCGGATTGCTTAAATGAACATTAAATTTAAATTTAAATCATACAAGAAAAATTTAAAAATCCTTCAGAACACTATTATTCTCAAACATTAACCCTCTATAGCAGTAATAATTTTATTTAAATCCTGGGAAAAAATAAAACATAAAAAAGTGGTGAGCACAGTTTCTCAAGAAGGTTATGATTATTATGGAAGAAGTTATAAATGAATAAGATGAAACATAATGTTGAGGTGCGTAACTGATACACAAAACATTCAAAAAATTTCATGAGTATAATATGAAAATAATAAGACAAATAATTCCATATAAAAAATCATATGAAATGATAATTCAACATGATTATTCTACTAGTCCAAAATCCCCTTGAAAATCTATACATAACTAATAAGGATGGATTACAGAAAATAGAACTCTAAAGATACTATCATGTATTCAAACCAGAAATCATAAATAAATGGGTAAAAAATTGTTGAAAACACAAGCTAGATTCTCCCATAAGAAATACTTATCATTATGGGGTGAGAGTGGGACTCACTTATCAATTACTAAGTTGAATTCATTCCTCTTATTAAGGAATAAAAAATAACTATCATACAAATTTGGCTTAAAACTAACATATGAAATATTAATACCTTTATAATAATAAATTAATTTTGTCAAAAATACACACATATAGTGAAACTAAATTATTAATCATTTAATAAAATATTTGTAGTGATATCATAAGAGATCATCCTCAAATATTCATAATATTGTAAAATAATGATGATAAAGATGAAATTACTTCAATAATTCATTCAAAATGTCTTTATGGAAATATCAATTTTCCATTAAATTCATATATTCATAATCATGGCCTTTATAAATTAAAATCATTTTAGAAAATAGATTTATGAATAAAAGGGTCCCATTACACATAGAAATATTTCAGAAAAATAAGAATATTAAAAATCTATAATATTCATACCTTAAAATTAAATTCCAAATATCCATTTCAAATGCATGAACATGAATTATGACGATTCATAATAATAAATCATTATGACATTTAATATCATGTTTTAGTTAAAATGAATCTTAAATAAGACTATAAAAATAAGTTGTCCAGTGTTTCAATTTTTAAATGATTCATATCATTTAATAATATATTATTTATTTATAAATATCGATAATGTAATTTTTTATTGTTTTCACTATTTTTTTAATATAAAAAACCAATTTATAAGATAAATTAGAAACATGACTTCTATAAAATTATGATCATTTCAAAGTAGAAAATAAATTTTTTGGACAACACTAATCCTCTAAATTATATTTATTTTAATATTTTTAATTTCATTTATTTGATATTTCAATTAAATTACATTTTAATTCACTATAAATATTAAAGCCATTAAATAAATAATGTATTTTCGAAAAAAAAATATAATTATTAAGACAAATTTAATAGATTTCAAATGAATATTTATAATTTAATTTATCTTTTATGTAACCACATATTATAAATGATTTATTTATTAAATATATGAGTATCTAATTTTAATATATATTTAAATAAAATATAATAAATGTTATATTATTACCCAAGAAGAATTAAATTTTATAATTTCCTCTTATGATATATTTTGGTCAGAAAAACACATCAAATTAAATTATGACAATTTTTTGTGTAACTTTATTATATTACCGTATTATTCTAACATTTATTTACCTAATTTATCTTTAATTATGGTAAATACAAATTTACTAATATTACTATTTCTAATATCCCAAAAATAAATTTATCCAATTAGAATCTATATTAATTATTAATTAAAAATGTGGAGTTCAATTTCTCAAAGTTCAATTCACATATGTCGGTGAATTATTTATAACCATACTCCATTAGATGTGGAGAAGAAGTGGTTAACAAAACATGTTGAAAATGTGAATACATTTTTATATACAATTTAAATATGAAAATATTTAAAATAAACTACATTGGATAAATATATGTTTAATCAAACTATTTTCAATTTAAAAATATAAATAATATTTATAAATTATTCAAAAAAAATGAAATTTTAAACTACAATGCATTGATTTTCTTTATTAATAAAAAAATTAGTCTTGAAAAAAAAATACAAAAAACTCACCCTAAGAAAATATCGATATTATATATTAAAAAGATATGTTTATTTTAAAAATTAATATTAAAAAATTTGAAGAAAATATTTTTATAATAGTTTTTCTATTAAAATGAAGTAAAATTTCTTTTTTAAAAAATATAGTTTTTATTCACAAATGTGGATTTCATTTTATGTGATTTTCTAGAAAGAAAATATGGTGAATGTTGAGACATCTTATATTATTCCAAAATATCATATTTTTCTATATAATATTCATAAACTATATTTGAAAGGATTATTATTTATTATTTTAATAAATAATAAATTCTTAATATTATACACTTTTCTAATAAAACATAGTTTAGCATAATTTATCTATGAAAGTCACTCTTGTGTCTGACAAAAGTTTATTCTGTGTTTTGTGAATTTAAATCTATATATAAAAATTAATTAAAAAAGAAAAATATTGTAAATTTTTTCGGTGTTAAATTCTCCCCACATTAATTTAATTGAGCCCACACAATTTTAAGACGATCTTAGAAATGATGACTTTGACCTTTGAAAATAATATTACTAATGAACAGACATTGTAAATAGATTAAATAAACCATATTTTTTATTTTTAGTAATGTTATATTTGAAGGTCAGCACAAAACTAGAAATTTAAAAATATTAACATTTTTGTAATTTATATATTCTGATACGAAAAAAAGAATAAATATGTATATTGACAGATTAATTTCACAAACATGTAAATAATATATAGAAATGTAAGGGCCTTAGAGAAATAAATCCTTGATGATTTAAAATACCATTAGTTTACACAAAATATTAACAATTTTCATTCTTATATCTACTTTACCTATATGAGTAATTCATTCAATTTATATTAATGTAACGAAATATAATTACTTGATATGTTTCTACAAAAAAATATTATATTTCGTTTGTCCCTTGAAATATTTCATCATTATTTCATAGAAAATGATTCATCATATAGTGATGTAATACATTATACTCTAAAAATATTTATAAAAAAACATAAATCATTTTTTAAATGATAATCTTTTTGAAAATGAACATATCATTAATCATTTTTGAATAGGAAAAAATATTATATTTTCCATTCCACACATGTGAATACCCTAATCATGTATTCTCTTGAAATTTTTAAATATCATTAACACTATTTATGGACTCCATTCAACCCATAAAAAATCCTCCAATAATGCTCATGACCCTCACAAGAGTTTTATCAAAATCTTATATCACATAAGATAAATCTGAATTAAAGTAATGGACAAAAATACTCTATCAAAGAATACACTCGAAAAAATACTTCAACAATTTCCTAAAAACACCAAACTAGTTAATCCTATAGACTTACATTATTTATATCAATGACTCAATTGCACAAAAAAATACAAAAAATGTTGATAATGTTTTACTGCAATTAATGTACACAAATACCTCCTTCTGGCCATGTACCTTAACATGTCCAGACACACATGGAGTCAATTCTTGTATTACTACACAATTATGGAATATATAGAGTCAGGTCGTGCACATATACATGATTGAACCCCCATACATGAAGAGGTATCACATGTACTACTTCTAATGTCTGTGTCCCAATATATAACATTTAATTTATAGAAAATATTTTAACATCTACATACTCTTTCATTCCAAATAGTCAGACACATGGTTATATGAAACAATAATGAGTGTATTCCTAGTCAACTGCATGTACAAAAAAAATTACCTCTTATATAAATGTGATGAATAACATTTAGTATTAATATGAAACAATCCCATGTTATCATTGTTTCTAAATAGGTAACATGTGATAACCTCCTAAAGCCCATGTTATTCCACAATAAAGCATAGATAGACCCACAAGGGGTCTTTAATAGATTTATTAAGGCTATAAAAACTAAAATTTAATGCACAAAAACAAGTAAATAATAACAATTTATTTTATATATTTTGTGACAAGAAATTCCCATATTCAATATTCCATGAATTATATAATGATAAATTTAATATCTTCTATAGCACATAGACCATTCAACCATTTTTCTAATTTTATCGTCGTATAATATACAGTTAATATATAGCTGTTAAATAGTTGGTTATGAATAGAAAAATAAAAATTAAGTATATAACATGGTTAAATATTTAAATCAAAAGATATTGGTTATCTATTAATAAATAATGAAGTAAGATGCATTTGAATGAAATATGTATGTTTTCTTGATGACAATAATTTTTATAAATGGATCTATAGTTGCGCTTTGTGAAAAAAAGTAATATTAATATTTAACACTTTCATAAAATTTATTTTAATTCATAAAAATAATAAGTGATATAAGAATATCAAAATTATCATATGTAGAATTACTGGATTTTCCAGAAATGTTTAATTTTATTGGGGAACAGTGAAACATACCGTTTTTGAAAAGTAAAATCCCATTAAATTTAATATTTCTATAATGATAAAATATGTTTTGATTATTATTTGATGAAAAATTATCCATTATTTAAATTTAGGTCAATAGAATGATTAGAATATTATATTTTTATAAATAAATGTATAAAAGTTGAAAATTTTCTCTTTGAAAATATGCTTTCTCATCACATTCACTTGATAAATATTACAATAGAATTTTCCAATTATGTGAGAGGAATAACGAACAATTGGATCGGTGTTCAGAATCAGAAAAATTATATTATCTCACATGATTAATGTAGTTCTTCACAATAAATAATATTAATAACACAATATTTAATTAACACTCTTAACGTAAAAAATGAATTATAGAGGGGTTAATCTAAAAATAAGGGATAAATTTAGATTAAAATATTTTTAAAATAAATTTTATGGGCATATTAATCCCTATAATGTTTTAGTCTCATTAATACTCTCTTTTTTTCCATTTTGATATTTTAAAATTATAGGTACAACATTTTCTTTTCTAACTATTACAAATGTGAAACTCACCTCCCTTATAAACGACCACCATGTATTATATCTTCCTCCAAATGTCAACATTTTTTGTATCAGACATGATCTACAAAAATCACATCCCATCGTCTAGCCTCTAATCTTAGTATCCTTATTTTGGTATAAATCATTCCTTATAAGGCTTCTGTGAAACCAAATGATGATACCCGAATATGAGGTTATGATCATCCATGGAAATTTTAATATTATATCTAATTACACCGAAATAAATTTTAAATAAAAAAAATTATCAAGAATAATATAATCAATATAATGATATTTTATAATTTAGTCATAATGTCCAACAAAAATTTACACATCCCTCAGATGGTTTACAATATCATCATTTCTTTATACAAGACACTACAACCTCAAAAACCAATGTCATTCATTTTTTTTATTATCACTTAAGACCACTTGGGATGATTATGGATTTAAAAATATATATGATATTTATAACATTTATTTAATTTTTTATACATAATATCATATACCTTTTTCACAATCCATTCTTTGGGGGATATGTGGGTACAATTGACTACGGCCTCGTGATGCGATATGATTCTTTTTTATCTTACTCATTACATGGTAGATTAAAAGGTAAAACTATTTATTATATGTGATATACATAATATAATTAGGATTTCAACTAAATACTAATTATTATTAAATGATAACATATCATTTAATTTCCTACATTTTATATATGATAATAAGGATAGCATTGTTCTTAAAGGAATGAATTAATGCATTAATGAAATTATGTTACTCTTCATTCATCACCAAACAACATACATGATATG
This sequence comes from Viscum album, assembly GCA_963277665.1. Lineage (NCBI taxonomy): Eukaryota > Viridiplantae > Streptophyta > Magnoliopsida > Santalales > Viscaceae > Viscum > Viscum album. The sequence continues at coordinate 915,501,171 of OY728157.1, forward strand.
TATAATTATAACCCTGAGATAATATTATAATATTATAATTTTTTAATCATATAATATTAATAACTACTATTCAATAACTGTAATGAAAATTTTAAATGAAACTCATTTTATATGTAAAACCTTACTCCTCCTTGATCATAATGTACATAATTTTTCCAAAACATTCAACCATGGTTTTTACAAAAAGTATAAACAATTTATTTTTTTGTATACTTTCACAATAATTATTATTGATATTATGTAAATATATAATATTTAAAATGATCCCAGACATTCTTTAAAAATATTAACTTATAATACAAAGCAATTAACACATTAAAATTTTGAATAATTGATAATAAATACTTAATTGGTGATATGATATTATAAATTTTTTTATTATATTATAAAAATATTTAAAAAATGAGAATATTTAAAAAAAAAATTTACAACCATTATATATGAGTTTAATGAATGCTAAAAAATGATGCTTTAGTAAAGTTATTTCTTAACTCAATTTCAATTCATTGGATTAAACTTATACATCATTGAATATATCTAGCTAAATTTATGTGTTTAATGATGTTTTATTATTTTTTTGTTGCATTTACCCTTTTTCTTATGTATTTGTAGATGATACATATAACTTATTCATATGTTAATTATCACTTAATTGATATGAAATTTTTATGGTAAATCATCTAAATTTCACATCATTGGGAAATATTGTAATGATTTTCACATATTCAGTTATATATGGTGTTTATAATTTCCCTACTATATATAATATAATGATTCCACAATAATTCATGTAATTTTAATTTTCAATTTGAAATATTTCATTTATTTATATTTTATTGATAAAAATATCACGTGAAGAAAAATTATAACTCAATTTATTTTTATTGGGTTATATTAAATCTTCACCATCTTTGATATTAAAGATTATGTGTGTAGTGATGTCTAATTATATTATGTAATATTTAAATTTTACAATTATATATTTCAACTTTGTACACATAATTGATTCATTTATTAATTCTAATATCTTTGTTAGGATCATTTCAAGGTTTTATTTCATAGTCCCATTTTAATGGGTAATGTTTATAAATGTATTTCCATTGACAGATATTATTTGATAAAATTTTAAAAAAACACTATATCCTTATTCTAATTTGGATATAACATTTGTTTTCATGTATTTGTTTCAATTTTTCACACATTGATACATTATATAATTGGTATGAATGTTTTTAATTAAAATATATTTTATTTATATCTTCTATTTGAAATCTATTTTCTTCTAGAAACACATAATCTGAAAATATATTTTAAATTTTCTTATACTTTTAAAAATGATTTATAAATTATATTTTCTATATAATTATTTATTTCATATATTTTTACAGAAATAATAATTTCATTTTCAAAATAATAACCATTATAATTTCATTAAAAAAGTAAAGGAATCATTATTTTAGCATTTATGGTTTGAATGAATTTTCAAGCCATCATGACAGAAAAAAATTACATAATTTCTCATTTATTATTTTCAATTATTATTTTCATAGGATATTATCATCAAATTATATTTTGAATTGTTAGTTTTAAATTGTAATTTTCAAAATAAAATTATATTTCCCCCAAAAACGTTTTTAATGATATTTTTCTGGTATTTATTTTTGTCAATAACAACAACCATTTATTCTCATTGTAATGGGATTAAACTTTATTAATATCATTATTAGTTTTCCTATAGATTCATAATGATTATTTTTAATACAAAATGAGTTGAAATTTACTTTCATCATTCATTATATCATTCATAATCATTCCCTTGCATTATTAATAATCTCACTAATTTTATATTTCCTTTATATATCCATATTATTTATCATGTATGTTTTTGATTGTTAAACAATAAATCATTTCTATATATGCTGTTCTATTTTGAAATTTATTTTATTTCAAGGATAAATATTGATAAGTTTTTATTCTTCTATGAATACAGATATTTGATAACAAAGAACATTTTTAATGAAGCAAATATGTTATTTTATATTTGGGGAATATAACGGTCATGTAGAGATATATGGGGATAAATTATAAATATCCATTATATGGATCCTAAATTATCATAAGATAAATGATTTATATGGATTTAGTAATATGGGTATTGACTAATCAGTTTTAAAATGAGTTGTGTATAAATATTGATGGTATAGGTTTTCATGATGCATAAGATCATGAAATCCTATAATTATATATTTTAATCATTGAAAATTAATATTTAATATTATGCATGGCATTTTTTATATGATATTATCTTTGTATAAATTTCATTTATATATTATTGTTTAAAGAAAAGTGACATCAAATATTTACCTTCCCATATTGGCTATTACTTATCATGTTATGAGAGTAATATTATTGATTAAATAGAATGTGTTTCGATAATTTAGATTTCCATATTGTTCTGCACTTATTTTTTATTTTTCATTTGTTCAAGAGAAATTCAGCCATAATTTTTCCTTTACCGGTAACATAATCTATCCAATAATTTTTTTCTTTTTCCCTTGATACTTTTAAGTATCCTATGATTTTTTAGAAATAATTTTACATATGGAGTATTGATATTTAAAAAAAAAATTTACGTTCTTTTAATTGTAATGAAAGACTGTAGTATGTATCTAGTTTTCTAATACAACATAACTATTTGGTCCTTCGGGAATCAATTCCTTATATCATATGATAATATAAATATATACACATAAACATTGGAAATCATGGGTTATGGGTATTACTGTTAGGATTAGGGGAAGAATAATAGAATCCCTCGGAACTTGATTTAATAAAAAATAGATTATGGATTATAACAATTTGACAGATCCTCATAATATTTATAGGAGAAAATTCTATAGTCTTCATAAAGTATCAATTATATATGTTTTCCTAGAAATACATCATTCATTACATATCAAAAAGTGTATGTTGTTTTAGAACTGATGTAGCATGAGGTAATATATCTGGAAAGGGTGCATTATGCTAGACATAGTCTTCACCTGGTGCAGGATAACGAGCCTTAATGAAAATCTTTTTTGACCATACTGGGGGATAATTTTTGGAAAATAAATTTATTATTTACAAATAACTATGAATTGTTTGAATTGATGATCACAATGAATGACCTTGGTTAAATATATGGTTTATTATGTAAAACAATTATCAGGAATTAAACATCTAATAATATTTTCAATGGTTATACAACTAAGATTATATTTACTCAAACATTGTCTTTTTGAATCATTCAATGTTTAGATCCTGATGGAATCTTTTTTACACTGAATATGAATGGAAATTATGTTTTTACTATGAATGAAAATTCAAATATGATATGTGTGAAGGATATATTAATTATTCCTTTTCAATTTTCTCAAAATATTTTTAACATCATATGCATTATTTAACACCTAGACTCACTATAGAAGATAATTATGGAGTTCTCTAAGATATCATGTGGTAGAGACTATGAGGAAATGGAGGCTACATTTAAAATAAATAAAAATTGAGTATTTATACACCAAATAATGTTTAAATAAGGAACAAAATAATTCATTACCACAGTATAAGAAGATAATAGGGAAAATAATTGATAATAAAAAATAATAGATTTATAAAACCAAACAATAATCATAATAAAGATCCATTTAAAGTTAGTTGTATTAAAAAATGGAAACGTAGGAATTATCAATGTTAATAAACACATCAATAGGATATAAAATAATCCATGGAAGGACTTCTGTTGAAATAAATTATTTATATAATGGTGTAATTTTAAAAAAATTGAGTAGAATATTTAATAAGAAATGCTATTTTTTGATAGTAATTATGATACCTTATAGATTATTTTATATCATAATTGAAAATTTGTTATAATTATTGTAGTAGTTATAAATAATATCAAGGGTTTATTGTTTTAATGTTAATTATAAGATCAAAATTCAAGACACCTCTTTTAAAAAAAATCGATGGGAATATAACTTGATGTATCGTATTTCGGTAGAATTGTTTAGCTATACAATCCATTCATATGATATTTTATTTTGATGAAATTTCATTTTATGAATAATTAATTTATATTTTATAGATGAAATATTAATGGTACTAATATCCATTAATGTTGATATGATATTTAATTAAATATTAATAATTTTCATATACCATTATTATAAATTTTATGGAAAAGTAGTTGTATTAACATCCATAGAAAAAAGTACTTTAATTTTTTTTTAAATAATTCTAATATTATATATATACAAACCTTTGATTATTTTAATGCTTCCTATACACTTGATTCATTTTGATTATTAGTTTACATAGAAAACCAATTAATTTTGACTTTCTCACTTCAATGATGTGATATTCATATAAAGAATTTCTCTCAATATACATTCAGTTGGTGACATTATATGGTTAGTCCCGCAAATATCATTTATATATTTTAAATACCCTCCTATTAACCTATAATAACACGATTCATTCTAAATTAATTTTAAATTTTGTTTCAATATTTATTATTTTATCCATGAGGATTTGTATTAAATGTTACAATTCGGTAAATTTTTTCATAACTCAATTTCATTTCATTGGATTATATTACTTATTCATTTTCAAGGATATTATAGGATTATGTATGTAATGTATTCTGGTTATATTATGTTTGATTAATATTATGTTTCATATGGATTTAAATTTTATAAACATGTTTAATTTTTTGATAAATTACCTATTCAATGCGATGAACATTGAAGTGTTTATTTATCATACTAATTTTAATAGGGATTGTTTACAGATGAATAAAAAATAAGGAAAATTAGTATATAATATTTTAATAAACTATTTAATATTTTATATCACTGTTTATTAATTGACATTACATTAAATAGTATTTCATTTCACTCAATTCTACATAACATGATTGAAAAAAATCAAATGAAATTTCTTTTCTATCTTCCATTGGTGAACAATATTCTGGAAAAAACAATGTTGTTTAATAAATGTTTTCAAAAATGTATTAAACATTTAAAAATTATTATTAAAATACATTCTTATACATTTTTAAAATTTTAAAGATTATTTTAATTTAATCTTCATGTATTTTTAACTAGGATTACCATTTGGATTTTACTAAAAATTTAAAAGAAATATTTATTTCAATGGGTATGATTTATACATTATTTCAACAATTCATGACTAGTGAAGTGTTTTAATGATATCCATATGATTAAAATAGTATATTAAATGAATAAAATTTGTAAACTGTTTTATGGAAAATAAATTTGAAAATAGATTTTCCTAAAAATTATATTTTCCAAAATAAATTCATACATCTATTTTATGGTATTTCTACTTGTCAATAACAAAAACCATTTGTTATGACTAAGATATGGATATTTTTAGTAACTCCAAAATTATTTTTTATATGGATTTTTATGATGATTTTTACAAAGGATTGTATTGAAATCCACTCCCATTATCTATATTTATAGTCAAGAAATTTTCCATGAATTATACAAACTTGGGGGGAAAGTAAATATCCGCGAAATACCCATATTAGTTTTATTGTATATGTTTATTTATTAAACACTATATCATGAATACATATGGTGTTATAAAAATATTTATTTGTTATTTTCATCGGTATGTATTGATAAATTGATATGTTTTAATCAATATAAAAATTTTATGATAGGCCACAATTTTAATGAATTCAATTGTAAAGACACAAAATTTCAATGTAATTTTTTTAAATAAATGGGAATTTTACGAGTCCGGGAAAATTGACAGCCCATTATTTTGAGGCCCAGTGTGCCCGGAATAAATTTCTAGAAATATTGCTTGGGTACGTTCAGTAAATGTACGAGTCGATATTTATAACTTTTGAACAGGTGGTCAGAATTAAAATCTGAGGGCACCATTGAACTTGCAACATTGATATTCTTATAAGGATACTTTCACCTCGATGATGGTGGGTCATGGGTAAAAGATTGTTTTAGGGTTTTTCATGGAAAATAATAAAACAATATGAACTACACTCTATATTAATTGTTTGAGCCACCATGTTGATGCTGGAGGTGGGGTCCACCAGAACGAATTCTCCTTGTGGTACATAATGTGTGGGGAAAACCCGACCATAACCTCCCATGAGATGTTATGGTGGTGGGACCCACTCGAACCTATACTTCTGCGAGACGTTACAGTTGTGGGGACCACCTGGGACTAAAACCTAATTTTAATTTTGGAAACCCTCTTAACTCCCTTCATTAATGAGAGGGATCCTCTTGAACTCCTCTATATAATTAATTCTGTCAATGCACTTTCCATTAATATGCCAAATACTCCACAATAATTAATTGAGCACATCAATAAATTTTTTAAAACCTTTTTAAATTTTGTTCTAGCAATTAAATAAAACATAAAATTAATCTATTGTTTTATATTTTCATTTTTATCTTGGTGGAACTTGGGATAGGAGGACATAAAGAGAATGCTCTCCAACGAATGAACCAACCCCTAGCCTGCATGCATTGTGTGTGCCCTGTTTCTCCATTGTGTGCACGCCCTATGGGCCCCTCGCTCCTCGCACACCCTGCGCTTCCACGTGCCCTACGCCGTCGTTGGCCGAACCAGCCCCAGCCTCCCAGGTCATGCCGCCTGAGTCGCGCCCCCTGTGTGCCTGATGAAGCTTACTTTCCACACCCCTCCCGATGCCCCAGCATAGTCGGCCTATCACACCCCTCATGGCGCCACGTCCGAACTGGCCTGTCGCTTGGTGCGCCTCTGAGCCATACTTCCCTCGCGACGACCCGCAGCCTGTATGTGCCCTCGTTGCCGGTCAACGCCCAATCTGTGTTCAACATCACCTCGCGGTCGGCTGTGCTGGGCCCCGTGGGCTGGGCCGAAACCAATATGATGGCCCACATAATGGGAAGGGATAGACCTAATGGGTATAGCTCAATCGACCATATCTGGGTCGACCGAGACTGGGTCGGGACAGGTCGGACTGGACCGGGGCCTATTACGACGCGTTCAAATTCAGTTGGCAATAACTTTGGCAGTAGACATCCATTTGACGAACAATCAGGGATGTTAGTAAACATGGTGCATAGCTATACCATTGAGTATATTCTACCAGAGTTTGGGATATAGTTGAGATATAGTCAGGTTAGATTGTGCACGAATCCAACTGGGCGCTCAGGACCAAAAGGAAAATTACTCATAGATCGGGTGTCGGATTGACAAGACGTCAGTTGCGTTGATACCCATATGAAGGGACATAACATTAGGATAATTCTTTATGGGGATTCATGACAGTTGGAGCATTGACCAGAAGCTTATGTAGCATATCGTCCAAAGACGAGCTACCATTTTTTAGGGAAACCAGTAGTTGGAAGAGACTTGAAAACTACTGACCGATCAACTCAGAGTGAATCATATGGCCTAGTGGGGAGCTCCATGTTGTGGTAGTAGACCCATGGTAGAGGAGCACCTAGTTGCGGTGGTAGAACTATGGTACTGGACATGAGGATTAACTCTACAGGCTTTGAGGGGGAATCAATTGTTGTGGTGGTAGACCTGTGGTGGGGAGTGCCTCTGTGTGATGCAGTAAACCCACATTACTCGACATGAGGAGTAACTCAGCAGTTCAAGGTTAGTGGGAAGCTCCTGGTTGTGGCAGAAGGCCCACTATACTCGATATAAGATGTGTCCTCCAGCAGGTGAGGATTTGAAATGTTTTACCCCTAGAATAATTCCAGGTTCGAGCTGAGTCATTAACTTTTGTGTTTTACTAATGATTAAAATTGATAACTATATAAAATTGGTATATGTAGGGGCATATACCTAATTTGGTTATCTGTTGATTTTATTCTTTGTGGTTTATCCTTGTTGGTTTTTGTGAGACATTGAGGGTCTCAGGGTCCATACTGAGTATCGTTATACTCACCCCTGCATGGGCTATGCCCGCATCTCGTTGTTCTGGATGCAGATGACAGAAAATGCTGACTGAGGATGACAGTACATAGACCAGATGTTACCCAAAGGTGGACCATATTTCGGGATGTTACACGGAGGATACAGACTAAACATGAGTGCTAAGGAGGCATTCTGTACCTACCATTCAGGTATGAACATTGGAGGATGACCCAATGAAAATTTTTATTTTCTTCAGTTGTACTTTCAGTTTCTTGTACATTACAGTTGGGCATGTATTTCTTGCACCATTTAATTTTAGCACATTATTTTTATATCGTTTTACATAGTGTATTGTTTATATCATGTGCTCTATTGTGTGTGTTTACAGGTTATAAAGGAAATGAATTCCCAGTTTAGGGTTTTATGCTTTTGGTGCAAGTCGCCAGCCCCAGCCTATGGATGGAGGTTTAGGGTAATAACGACACAGGACCAAGGGGATGGGTCATGGAAAATTGGTATTAGTGGAGTCATTTCTACCAAAGAACATAGTACTTTTATATTTTCTATGATGCAAGAGCGTTAAAGGTACTAAGTGTGGTTTTTAGTTCAGGGCGTCTTGTGTTGGTGTGGTGGCTGACTTATACATAAACCAGGACCATGACATCTAATTTCAGACACAGTACAAAAAAACACTAATTTCATGTGTGTTTTCAAAAAATTTCATTATGTCATCTCAACCAGGTCAGCTGACCAGGTATTCCCTTTTGACCATGTCACGTCTGTTTCTTTCAGGATGCCTCCATACAGATGACCAGCTAGAGTCCTGAAATTTTTATGCATAGAAAGACCACCGAGCGACGAGGCCTCGGTGCAAGGCCCTTTTCCAGTGGAGGCACAAGCATTACCTTTACCCTTTGGGCCACCAATTCCACCGGAACCAGCAGCAGACAGTGAATGTCACTTGAGCACGTTGGACGAGTTCCAACTCTAGAGGCCACCTAGGTTCTAGGGAGTGATGGACCCACATGTGTCTGATGATTTTATGGAGGCTGTGGTGAGAGTTTTAGTACTGTTTGGAAGACGAGCAGACCTCATGGTGATTTGTGTTGCAAGCCCTCTATCGGCAACAATAAGAAGATGATGGTGCATGACGCTCCAGGTCGACGATGAGAAGACGATTCTCTGAGAATACTTTGAGAGCCTATTTTGGGTGGTGTTTGTTCCAGCAACTCTCAGTGTAGTGCGCATACATGAACTAATTCATTTGTAGTAAGGCATCATGACTGTAGCTCAGTACTCAGCGAGGTTCCCTAACCTCTCATGATACTCCACTGATATGATGCAGGACCAATTAATCAGGGCTTGGAACATCAATCAGTGACTCAAATGGGAGATCAGAGCTCTGATGATCTCACTCAGCATCCTGAAAAAGGTGGGGGTGCGAAAGAGATCCCTCCTGGTTGGGAGTTTCCTTGCTGAGCATTCTCCAACAGTGAGATCCATCACCAGTCGACATGTAGCAGAGACTTTTGTATATGGAAGCAGACAGTTGGCACAGAGGTCCATGAGGAACATACCTACATGTGGACAACTGGTTGAATTAGAAACAGTATTGCGGAGGACCTAAGGCAGAGACAAACATTCCAGGAGAAGGCAGTGTTACTCATGCGGTGGGCAAGGTCAAATGGATTGTGACTGTCTGACCCGTTGTTCGGATGATCAGAAGACGGTCGAAGGACCACCCATGTAGAGACAAAGATTCAATTTAGGTGTTCTTCTAGGGGATTCCGAATCTGACAAAAGATATGGCCTTGTAGTTGGCGGTGTATGTTATTTTGAGGTGTTACCACCACCACCATTAAGTGGTCCACCAAGACAATAGGGAGAAGGTGGATAAGGGAGAGCTCAACTCCAGGAAGCTTTGGTATACAATCATGGCTCTCCAGAGATATTTCAAGGTACTATCTATGTCTACTCCACCATAAATGCAGTATTTATAGACACAGCTTATAGTAACTCTTTCAATTTCACTTCCCTCTTTCGGAGCTTGTAGATTCCCACGGACCCATTGGCTCAATCCTCCAAGTTAGAGACTCCTATGGGAGAAGATTCGATGATTATGAACTGGTGCCGGTAGTGTGAACATACTCTAGGGGGCGAGAGATTCATCTTGGATCTCCAAGTAGCAGCATCGAGGACTTATGATATAATATTGGGTATGGATAGGTTATCTGCAGTCTATTATCAGATATACTATGTTAGGTGAAGAGTGGGGTGTGTCTGCACAGATGGAACTAGGTTTACCAACACCAGTGAGAAGGGAGCCTTTGCAGTACATGATGGAATTTCCTAGAGTAGAATACAACTGAACAATCATCAGTTGGATTCCCTTAACCTTAGAGTAGTTGATGGGAAGAGTCTGAGCTCTCCTAAAGTGGTGGACTAGTACACTGTTGTTTTACCTGATGATGTCCCAAGTCTACATCCTCGAGGATAGGTGGACTTTTACATTTGATTATACCCCGAGACGACACCGATATCTACACTAGAGTATCAGATGGAACCTGTAGAGCTTCACAAGCTATTTGTATAGTTAGAGGGATTATAGGGGAAGGGATTCATCTGCCCCTGTGTTTCTCCATATGCATCCCCGATTCATTTTTCCAAGAAGGTGGATGGGATCATGATAAATTTTGTTGACTATCGACACCTGAACCAGGTGACCACGTAGAAAAATTACCCACTCCTAAGGATTGATGAACTCTTTGATAATTTGAATGGAGCACGGTGGATCTCGAAGATAGACCTCAGATCCGACTATCACCAGCTCGGAGTTTGACACGAGGATGTACCAAAGACTAACTTCAGATGTATGTACAGCCACTGTGAGTTCATGTATGGCCTTTCGGAATAACCAACACTCCAGTAGTGTTTATGGGACTCATTAAATGATTTTCCAGCCATACATCGATCACATTGTCATAGTCACCATCGACGACATTATGATCTACTCGAATACTGAGGTGGAGAATGACTATCATTTGATGGAATTACTAGACACACTCTGAGTGCACCAATTCTAGATCTGAGAGGTTCACTTTCTGGGTCATGTCATCTTGAAGGCAAGAGTTGCAGTATATCTTGTGATGATTGAGGCAGAACTTGCTTGGGAGCCACCCAGCATTGTGACAGAGGTACGGAGTTTCCTGGGTTTGGCTGGATACAACCGGAGATTTGTGATAGACTTCTCTAGAATATCAGAACCACTATCAGCATTGAAGAAGAAGGGACAACCCTTCATTTGGTCGTAGAAATTCCATCAGAACTTTCAGGAGTTGAGGCAGAGGTTGACCAGTGCCTCCATCTTGAGGCTTCCAGAGGAAGGTGTAGGGTATGTAGTATTCTATGAAGCATCAGGGACCAGACATGGATGTGTCCTAATGCAGGAGTGACCAGTGATTGTATAAAGTTCTCGAAAGTAGAGATAACATGAGCAAGACTACACTAAACATGACCTGGAGTTAGTAGTAGTGGTCTTCGCCTTGAATATGTGGTGACATTATCTGATGGGAGATCTCTTTATAGTGTAGTCTGATCAGGTATATCTTTTCCTAGAAGGACATGAACTTGAGACAGTGATGTTGTCTTTTGTTCCTCCAGGACTATGTCTTCAAGATAATCTATACTCCTTGGAAGGGGAACGTTGTTTCTGATTCACATAGTAAGAGATATGGTATACATCTGCTATGTGAGGTGACAGAGCTGTAACCCTCGATGGAGATATCCTTTGTGGATATTGATGTAGATGATCTCCCTCAGTATCTAATAGTAACAACCCCACTCCTTCTTTGAGACACGGAGGCGCAACAGGGAGACGCTGACTGCAAGGCACAACATGCTCAGATACCCACAGGACAAGCACATGATGGATTTTTTGATGGTGGGGAGAATGTCATCCTATCTAGAGGACATACAATAGTACCAATGTCACATCATGAGGATGTTTTGAGGAAGTTTATACGTCCTCTCTAGAGGTACATCTAGGAGTGGCGAAGATGAATTAGAATCTCTGAAGACTGCACTAGTGGCTGGGAATAAAGAAATAATTTTCTGAGTTTTTCTCTCAGTTCCTCACTTGTCAGCAAGTGATGGTGGAGCATGAGGTTCCCCCACAGGCTTGGTCTAGCCTTTCGAGGTCCCAGATTGGAAGTAGGACGGGATAACCATGGACATCGTGACAGGTCTTCCACATACATCCATGTGACACAACTTGATTTGGGTGATCATCGACCATCTCACCAAGTCAGGCCACATTCTACCGATTAGAGAGCATGGTTCATTAGAGTGATTGGGATACATCATGTATAGAAGAATGTGAGGATACATGGTGTACCTTCGACAATTATCTTCGATCGTGACACATGATTTACATCCTGGATATGGAAAGGGTTGTAGGAGGATTTCAGAATGCAGCTTCGTTTAAGCACTACCTTCCATCCTCAGACGGTGGGCTAGATAGAGTGGACCATTCAGACCCATGAGGACATGTTGTGTGCTTGTTTCATCATGTCCGATTGTATCTGGGAGGATCACTTACATTTGGTGGAGTTTTCATACAACAACATTTATCACTCCACCATTGGGATGGAACCATGAGAAGCATTGTACGAGAAACATTACTGATCAGCTTTGTGCTAGAATGACCAAAGGGAGTAAAAACATGTGGGATCAAATACGTTACGGGCTACCACAGGGAATGTGCAGATCATCCAGGACCAGATGAAGACAGCACAGAACAAGAAGAAGTCATATGTCAATAGGAGACTGAGACCTCTAGAGTTCGAGGATGGTGACCACATCTTTCTATGGGTCTCACCCGACGATGTCTACAGATATTTTTTCAAGGCTGGAAGATAACATCAAGATTCATCGGACCTTTTCATGTCCTCTGTAGATTTGACGAGGTGGAATTCCTCTTAGCTCTTCCACCTCAGTTGCACGAGGTACATGACATCTTCTATGTATCACAGCTGAGAAGATACACACACGACCCTTATAACATCTTCGATCATGGAGACATGGAGGTCGAAGATGGGGAGACTTTTACAAAGGTTCCAGTTGTGATTGATGAACGACAGATGTGGGATCTTCATGGACGAATGATACCTCTAGTAAACAATCGCTAGCAGCACATGAACTTCCAGGAGATCATATTAAAGTGGGATGCTCAGATGCGTGCTCATTACCCCCACTTATTTCCTTAGTTATGAGTTTTCCCAAATGGTTACGTTGATCCCTATGGTGGGAAGAATGTAATGACCCGAAATTTCCATTTAATTTTTTTAAAATAAATTGGAATTTTACATGTCTGCGAAAACTGACGGTGGGTGATTTCGTGTGCTAGTGTGCTCAGAATCAATTTATGATGTTTTGTTCAGGTACGTTCAGTAAACGTACAAGCGTGTTTTTATACCTTTTTAACTGGTGCTCTATATTGAAATCTGAGGGCATATTTGAACACGTAATGTCAGTATTCACTTATGATGACATTCACCTCGACAACAGTTGGTCGAGAATAAAAGTTTGTTTTTGAGTTTTTCGTGGAAAATAACTATATAAAATGAACTACACTTTATTTTATTTTTTTGAGCCTCCATGTGAATGTTGGAGGTGGGGTCCAACAGAACTAAACAACCTTATGTGATTTGAAGTGTGGGAACCACCCAACCATAACCTCCCATTAGAGGTTATGGTGTTGGGGCCCACAGGAACCAAACCTCCGATGAGAGGTTACGGTGGTGGGGACAACACATGAATAAAACCCTATTTTAATTGTGGAAAACCACTAAATACCTTCATTAATTAGGGGAGACCACTTATCCTCCTCTACCAAATTAATTCTGCCAACGCACTTGCCATTAATGTGCCAAATCCTCCCCATTTTTAATTGGCCACATAAATTATGTTTTTTTAAATACTTTTGATTTTTTTCTAATTGTTAAATAATATAAAAACATAATATATTTTTTGTCATGGCATATTCATCTCTGTGGAACATTGGAGATGAGGATAGAGGTAGAAATCTCTCCAACAATGAACTTCCTCAACGAATAATTCCTATGAGGAGTGACTTCGACTTCTTCCTAGGAAGCACCTTGTGGGGGCAATCGATGTGGGACATCGTCGATGACCGAACTGCCATCCTCATCATCATCAATGAACTAACACACTAGTTTGGATTGGAATTGTGTCGAAGACGCGACAAACGAGGACAACTCCATCTTCTTCTCCATGACTCCATCGACGAACAACGAACAATGAAGATGTTTTATTTGAATATGATATTATTTATTTATTTATTCCTATCTAAAACAAAGAATCATTTTGGATGATATTTCCTAGCGGGATTGGATTTATTTTTTTACCGGAAGATGTGGGGTGTTTTTTTATTTTTGTTTCATGTTCATTTATTGTTAAATAATTGAAATAATTGAATGAATTGAACTGCTTTATACCGCCCTAAACGTGGAGGGTGCGAGCTAAATCATCATGACTCGACTCCTACGATGTTCTTTTTCGGGATGTTCATCGGAATGGTGATGAGGAGATGAGAAGATGAAGGTAGAGGAGGAAACGGCCGCGCTCCCCGCGGCCTCCACAACCTGGGCCACCCTCGCGATGCTCCGGCGCCCTGTGAGAAATCGCGATGCCCGCTGGCATCCCTGCTGCCCCGGCAGAGCCTGTCGTTTGCAGCTCCCCCCACACCGAACAAGCGGAGCCGCGCCACGCCCCAAATAAACTGGACCCCGGCCTCAGCATGCCATGTGCATGCTGCCCACCCTCTACTCCATGTACTCCACCCTGCCACTGGCTAAATCGGCACTGACCTCCCAGGTCGAGCTACCTTAGTCGGGCCCCTAGCGGCACCCTGCCAAGCCATCCTCCCACGCCCAACACGGCACCCTGGCCGAACTGACCTCCTGCGGACCTTGTGTCACCCTTGCTGAATGGGCCCAACCCTCACAACACCTTTGGACAGAACCTCCCTCACGCCGACCCATGGCTTGTCCATGCTCTCACGGCTGGTCTGCACCCAGTAATCCCTTCACAGCCCCTCGAGGCCGGCTGGGCTGGGTCGAAACCAACGGGCTTGCCCACCCAACGGGCTACGCCAGACCCAACATGTCTAGTTGGGTTAACCCGAACTAGGACAACCAAAACAGGTTTGGGCCGATTGGACCCGAACTGGGTCCGGCCCGGTCGGTCTGACCGGGTCAGACTGTACCCGGGTGAAATACGAACCGTCCACTTTCTTTTGGCCATATCATTGGCAGCAGACATCTGTTTGAGGAACCATTAGTGGAACTAGTAATCTAAGAGCATGGCAGTCCATTTGAGTATATTCCATATGTATTTTGGGATATAGTTGTGATATAGTTAGGTTTGTTCATGCACGAATCCATCCAGGTCTCGAGACTAAAATGCAAATAAATCACAGACCGAGCATCTGATTGACACACCGTCAGTTTCGTTGAGACCCATTTGATGTGACAGACCTTCAGGATACTTTTTCATGGTACTTAGTGGTATTTGGACCATTTAATAGTATCTAATGGTGCAGATCTTTTGGAGGTGAGTGGGAATTTTTTTAGGAACCTATTCGCTAGCTGAGACTTGCTGAATGCTGATCGATCGACTTAGAGTGACTCATATGGCCTAGTAGGGAGCGCTAGGTTGGGGAGGAAAACCGACGATGGAGGATCTCCTGGTTGTTGTGGTAGACCCGTGGTACACGATAGAAGAAGTACATCTCCAGGATATGAGGGAGAGCGCCTGGTTGTGGTGGCAGACCTATGGTGGGGAGCACCTCTATGTGACATTGCAGACCCACGAAACATGACAGGAGGAGTACCTCAGATGTCCAAGGTTAGTGGGAAGTACCTAGTTTTGGTGGCAGGCCCACTTTACATGATAGAGGAGGTGTCCCCCAGTAGCCGAGGGTTCGAAATGTTTTACCCCTATAATAAATCTTTGTTTGATCTAAGTCAGCAACATTTGTGTTTTCCTAATGATTAAGAAGGATTACATGATAACATAGGTATATGTATAGGCATATACCTAAGTAGGGTAAGCTATAGATTTCATACTTTGTGGTTTAACCTTTATGGTTTTTGTGAGACCATGAGGGTCTCAACGTCCCTACTGAGTATCGTTATACTCACCCATGTACGGGCTATGCCTACACAAAGTTGTTTTGGATGAAGATAATGGACATCACTTACTGAGGTTGAGTGTACCAGGACTGGATGGTACGCAGAGGAGGACCATACATCGTGAAGGTACATGGAAGAGACGGATGTACCTGGAGTACTGAGGTAGAGATCATTACTTGCCCTTATGGAAGGAAACTCGGAGGATGACCTAGAGTCTTTTTTTTCTTCAATTTTACTTTCAGTTTTTTGTACATTACAGTTGGACTTGTATTTCCAACCCCATTTACATTCTTCACACTTTGGTTATACAATTTTACATATCGTTTTGTTTCCACCATGAGCATTGTTGTGTGTTTTTACAGATTATATAGGTAATGCCTTTCCTGTTTTAGAGTATCACACCTTTGGTGCTAGTCGGCAGCCCCTGGCCTATGGAAGGCGGTTTTGGGGTAGTCATGGAATAGGCCTTATGGGATGAGTCATGGCATTAATCGATTATTTGATAAATGAAGAATTATTGGGAAAAACATGTGTGGGACCCTGTTATTGATAGAACCTTGATGCCCCAACATGTATTACAGAGAAAAAAAGTTTTATAAACATTATTAAATGGGGTTATCCTTATTAAGTTTAAAAAAATGATGATATATATTTATTTTGTTGGATTACAAAATTTTTTTGATAATTAAATAATATCATTACGTATTTCTTTCCTTGAGAATTCAGTTTTCTGGTTAAAAATTATATTTTCATCAAGATAATATATATGGATTCAATTAGTTTACATTTTATAAATTAAATAGAAATTTTTTCGCAGTTGTTTACCATACTATATTGAATATTCATTACCAAGTTATGATATTATGGTTATTGATTAAATGTAATGTGTTTTCATGTATTTACATTTATATATTGTTAATTACTTTTCTAAGTTGATTCATTTATTAGTGATAGCTTCCCCTAAAATTATCCCTGATAGATAAATTTTTTAACCCCTATTTTTTTACATTCCCTATGATTCCATGAAGAATACATTGATTGATTTTCAAGGATATTATAGATGTAATAATTTAATTCTGAAATATTTATTTTTTTTATTTGAGATTACAAATGATAATAATGACCTATTTATGTATAAAATATATGATGTCTCGTATAATAATAAGTCTTTCGAGATGTGTTTCCAATTATCATATAACAATTTAATAAATTAGAAAAATTATATGTAATTCAATAGTTATTTTTTTATTTAAAATACCATAATCATTTTGGATTAGTCAATGAAACTCAAAAACTTTCCAACTTATTAGCAATTTCGTGGAATCCCTTCATCGAAATATTCAATTAAAATAATTTTTCCCTCCATCCGGTCACAATCGGTAAAATGGATGTGGATTGGTGTGTCACATACCTCATACCCTACTATTTTAGTCATCTTAAGAGGGATACTTTATATACCCCATCCTACCATGGTTTGAATGCCAAAATAGGGGGATTATAATTATTTCATTATTTATTTGATTAATTAAATGTCCATTTAAAAACACAAATCGTGACACTCAGAACCTGTACCTAGTTTAAACCTCACATATAAAAACCCTACATTTCAGACTAAAAAATTAATTCAAAATCACAATATGATTTTATGTCAAGAATATAACACTAACCAAACCTAATAAATTAATTTAATATTTACTAAATTAGATGTTAAATGATTATCTAAAAGATGAATGCCTTAAAATTAAATATAAAACCCAATCATTTGACATAGAACTTATTTTTGGTCTATATAAGTTGTTGTAAATAATATTTTATATTATAGTTTATTATAAAATGGAAAATTTACCCTTCACGAGGCTCAAATACAAAAAATTGTAAATTCTTCTTAAATCCAAAACTGGAAAAAAAATGTGTATCTATAGTCAATGTAAATCCAAATCTATGTAAGGGTTTATTTAAAACTATGTATAAGTAAGGAATTATATTATTTTGTTTCCATAGGGGATGGTTAATTTTCTGAATCATTCTTATGCATAATTCTTATCTTGGATGAGTGTATCCCAATATTTTTCATACCCATGTAATGGTAGACCTTCCCATATTAATGGTAGCCTCATATTTCAACTTCATTAATAGGGGTTGATAAATGAATATAAATCCCACTAGAGAATTATGACATATTTTTCAATAAATTCCACATCATTGTTTTCATCAAATGAGCACAACAACAGTTTTGAATAAAACATGATACTATATTAAAATTTTATTATTTGATCATGGAAATTATAACCTATCTATTAGAGTTTATGGTATACATGGTAATAAGGAAATTAAGATAATTATATGTTTTACATATTTAGAAAATAATTAAAGTTGTTATTAATGAAAATAAATCAAATAAGAACCATCTAGAAGAATAAAAAATAGTTGTTGATCAACTCTATATGTTTGAAATACAAAATTATCATTCTTTTCACAGATAATTTTAAATTTAATATACCAATTACTTAATATTTATTTGTAAATAAAATAAATAATTTTTTAAATATACACATTAAAATTATTTCGTTGTGTTTTTTGGGATTTTTTATGAAAATAAATTTTTTTGATGAATAATTAAAAAAATTGATTTTTATTGAAATATATTTTTTAAAATATATTCAAAAAGATAAACAGTATTTAAATTTTTTTCAATATAAATTCCATAAATTTTATTATTATTAATGTATCGTATTTCATTAGAATCAATTATAGGTTAAATATTTATATTAAATCATTATATATATATATATATATGAAAAATATCACTTTGGAAAACATCACATTCATCAAATTGGTCATTTAATTTTAAATCTAATTCATCAATTTAAATGAAATAAACATTGAAAATTAGATCTATTATTTTGATTAAAAATTATTTATAGTATCTAATAATTTCAGCCTATTTTAATACCAAATTAAAAAGTAAAAATAGAAATATTTATTTACCATAATTATAAAAAATATAAGTTTACTGTTGGAGTTAATCGAAGACGATATGGGATAAAACTTTCTTAAAAGATTTAAATAAACCCTTTTATATCCTTATATTGATATCATATTACCTAATCATACATTATTAACAATATTTTTTCTTTTTTAATGTGAAAATATTGTGGGATCACAATCCCTATTCAACTATTTCATGTGTGTATTATCACCAACTGATAAAAATTAGAACACACTCACCCTTTTAAAAAATATAAACAACATTTGGTTAACATGATAATTACCCTAATAACATATCTAATTCCATCCACATATTCAAGTATCCATTTTTTGATTTAAAATCCCTCCAATGAAGGCTTTAGTTATAATCCAAAAGAGGCTCACTATAGATTAGGTGAAATTCCTAAACATTTGTATTGGTCTTATGTCATATTACACCACATTAAAATAATCATAAAATATGACATTATAACAATGGTAGAATATCATATATTCTAGTATTTTATTATATTAAATACATAACCTGGACTAGCCTCTACATCTATCAAATTTATAATGAAAATACATATCAATTGTATGGTGGATTTCCACCTCACGAACAGATGTAATCCAATTTTGGTAAGCCTAATTGAAAGATGTATATAATGATGGATTGAATATAATATTATTATATAAATTGAATTATAATTCCTATTTAATTATTATAAAACGTATTCCTTCTAACATTCAATTCTGTGGTGGATATAATAATGCCACTCGTGTGTGTGGTGGACGATTGCCTCATTAAGCAATCTGATTCATTTTTGTACTATGACTTAAAAGAATTTTAGTATGGTTGTTGTTAATGAATATATGTGATATTATTTATATAAAAATTATTTAATATATATGATATAAAATATAACTTCTTATCTTTAAATCTATTGAAAATTATTAATGTGGCTCGTGTGTACTATAGAAAACCCCATCCACATAGAGATGCACATATTTTTTCATTTTATTTTTAAATATATGTGTATATGGATGGATTTAATTAACATAAATGATATATATTGCGAAATAATGATAATTTAATGGTAATTTAGTATGTATTTTTATGTTGATCTATCCACCTAGAAAAATGGAAACAATTTTCAATTGTATGTATGGGCTACTCTGTCCCTGAATACTGTAATACATTTTCTATCTCTAAATGTAATATATTACTAAATATTAATATTAATTTAATAGATATTATATTAAAATTATGTATAAATTTTTATGTATAATTTAACCATGAAAAATGAAAACAAGCAAATTTATACATATAAAATATACATAAAAATGAAGAAATTATCACTCAATATAGTTTATTAATAATGAATTGTTGATAAATGAGTTTTCAAAGACTATATATAAATCATTTATAGAATTATTGAATTGATAATAGTTTTTAGATAATATTTATAATAAATATAACTTTATTATAATGGATTTTTGGATTCAAATGAAGGATTTTCTACCAATGTTAAGGAATTTTCATCCTAAATTTACTCATATGAGACATATGACATATTCACATATTATTCCTTTTTGTGGTGAATATATAAAACCAATTTATTATTTTATATCATCAAATATATTTGAATTCATGTTTCCTCGTGTTTCAATTAATTTTATTTATTTTATGGAGATTGAGATTCAAAAGATACCAATGTGGTATGGTTTTGTCTCATAATTTTTACATTACACCGGATTTTATATATATATTTTTCTCCTGGGGTAATTACATGATATTTTTGTCACTAATAAAATATATTATCATCTAATATATTTTTTCTATATTTATCTTGAATTTCCACCTTTTTATACTCTTCAATTCATAGAATTATTTGCAATTTTTTATTTATAAAATGACTATGCATCCAAAATCGATCTTAAATTCCATTTCAAAATAATCCTTTTTTAATATTATTTTAATTTAAATTAAAATTGATTTATTTATGATATTCTTAACCAATTTCATCAGTATTATGTTATTTTCTATATGGTTTCTTCATGTAATTGTCTATGCAATCTGAACCGACCTTAATATAGAAGCCCGAATCTAGTTCATTATATTATTATATTTTCATGATCAATTCCGAAAGTATCTATTTTTGTAGAAGTTTTATATGACAATATTAAATATATGAAACTCATATTAAACTGGAAATTTACAAAATACAACAAAATTAAATATAATTCAATCTTGAAAGCTTATTTATTGTATTCTTTTTCATGACATGGGGAAATGAAACACAATAAGGGTGAGATGAAATGATTAGAAATATTTATATAAAATACTAATTAGATTAAAAAAATTTATGTGGATTAGGAATTATGTAGTGGTAAATAATCTAAGAAGCAGAATTCATTAATAAATTTGGAATGAAAATGTATACATATACTTTGTCACATTGAAAATTCCATGGAATGTATTCAATGAATACTGAATGAAGTAAATTTTTATTTATTAGACATAATGTATCAAACAAGTAAACCATTATTCCTTAATGTTGGGTTTTTTATGTGGGTATAAACCAATCTGAGTGTTTACAAACAAACATGAAGGGATTTTCGTCACTCATTTGTCTTATGAGACATGTCGATGTATTAAGGGGTTGTTGCAGACCCCTCTTAATGCTAGAATTCTAAGACATGCATCATTCAGAATTTTATTTCACCAAAAATATGTCTCATAAAGATTAGTATTTATTTGATTATATGGATTCATAAATATTTATCTAGCTTAAAAAATTATAAAAAATAATAACCATATTTAAATTAATATATGCCTAAAAATTAGTGACTTCTATTAATCAATAAAATAGTTATTTAATATAAATATTATTTTAAATGAAATAATGATCTCAAGGTCGAAGTATACACATAACATGACAGGGTTAGGTGAATAGTACTAATTAATTCTTAATGAAATAGTAATTTAGATGAAATCCCTTACCTTAATTCCCGCTTAAATTTGTGTTGTTCGCGCATCCTAAAGAAGAAACATACATTTAGTAAATGATTCATATATAATTTAATTATAGTAATTTATATAGATTATTATCAATAATAATAAATCTATAATATTATATAATATATAATGATCTAAATTTAACTATTTATATAATGTTTTCCTAAAAAATAGTTCAGTTTGGCAATACATTTTCTACTTTTCAAAATGTTATTTTCAAATTAATATAATTGACTTCATAAGAATATAATAAATATATTTATATGTCTATGTGTTTTATATACTAAATAATATCCACCATATAGGATGGTTTTATGTGTTGACGTGGAAATTTCTCCATTGGTGGTTGACCGACTCTTGATGACACATTAACATGAGAGTAAAAGTAAAATATTTTAAAATTTTAAATCTAATAGTATCATACATAAAATAGGTAAAAATAATAAATATATAGTTAAAATACTTGTTAAATTATTATTTTAATGATTTTCTATGGAATGGTGTGTGTAAAATTTAAAAGGAAACATAACCCGATGGATAAAAGGGGATTCAAGCAAGGTCATTTACATGGATTTAATGATCATTTTGCATATTTATAAGTAATGAATTTCACAAAAAAATTGTATAATTATATATAATTGGAAGTATATGTTATTAGTGAACATAAATAATTATTATTTTTTAAATATATAATTTTTTATAAATTGAATAAGGATGAATCATTAGAATGAATTATTGTGATAATGCCATATATTACTTATTACATTTTTCCATAATAACAGTATAGTTTTTTAGATAATAAATTATATTTTTTTACAAGATCAAGAAAATTAAATAGGATATAATTCATATTTTTTAATACATCTAAACCATAACATTGGTTTCATGACTAGCCTTTAAATATGAATTTAAGAACACTAATTCATCACCCACAAAGGTTGTAAGTCGTCACCTCCACAATGATGATTTAGTTTAGAAAAAAAGATAATGCGAGAGAGATAAAAGCGTTGTATGAATTATATTCTATATACATAATAAAATTATGTTATATAGTCTATACTGGATTTATATCAATAACTTTGTCATTATATGAGAGGATAGGATAATAAATGAAAAAGAAATATCATTTACCATTTGAATTATCCTTTTTGAGAAACACCATAATAGACATTGGTTTTGGCCAATTACGAGACAAAGAGCTTCTATACACGGGGAAGAGACTTGGGGAGATTAGTATAATGAAGTTGGGAAAGTCTCAATGATTGGAATTTGGGAGGAGAAGCCATGGTGAGAGGTGGTTTTTATAGTGGACAAGAGATGTGTTTTGTAAATATTTTATTAATTATTTAATTATTTTTACTCAAGAAAGGAAATAATGATGATTAATGTCAATAAAAATAGTAGATGGTTAATAAAAATGGTTTATATATAATCCATGAATCAATGAATACATAATTTAATATATAATTTATATATACCGTAAATTACCGTATTTTTGTATTCAAAAAAAATTCCCATATTTCCAAAACAATTCCAAACATTCACAAAAAAAACATTTTTCATTATGTAGAATAAAAATTTTTACAAGAGTTGGTGAAATAATCTTTATAAATAAGAGTAATTTAATTTACAAAAAGAATCATCCTTTACTCAAAATATTATAGATTTTAAATTTATAAATCATTTTATAACACTCTGAAACATTAACTGAGGTCTCATATTATTATCTTTAAACAATTTGAAAAGAAAATATAAATTTTAAAATATATTTTATAGAAATAAATTTTCATTTCAATTATTTTCATAATTATAAAATTTTAAATAAATATTTATGTATTACCAAAATAACAACACTTTATTAGTAATTGATTTTAAAATTTTAATTTACTTATACTATGATATAATTATAGCATACATTCATTTATAAGATGCTTAAATTTTATGTATTCACTCATCGATTAAGTTGTTATTAAATTGTTTGAATTAGTATTCAAATGGGTCATATTACTATTTATAAGGGTTACATTACTATACAATGGTTTCAGGTTACTATTCACAACAAATTGATGTTAATCCTTTCAGACTCTGAATATGTTTTTCATAGAAACTATGGATGTTTTTTTTTTGAAATTTAAAAGATATATGAAAAAAATTAAGTTTAATGGATAGGTTATAAATTCATTTTTTAAATAAATTAGTGTTTTCCAACAAAGACTCGGTTTTTAGGGATTGAAATCAATCAAATAGATCTATGTTCTTTGAAATGAAAAATATCAAAATATCATAGGGTGTTATATTCTTCCCTCCTAATGAAATTTTATCTTATAAAATTATCATTAAAATTTGCTTCTATATTGATGTATGTGTTTCTTCTTCACAACAACCTCAGGTTCCCGTGTTTATAACTCAATATTATGGTTTCTCCAATGATCTTTTACCAATCGAGTCATACAATTTATGAACCCATTCTCTCACATGCCATGAATCATGATAGGATATTGATATTATGAAATGTTAGGTTCTAGTTCTATTTCATAATACGTTGGTAGAAGTGTGGGTTCCAGAATGTTATTATTTAACAATTAATAGTGGAACACATCATTAAATTTGGAGAGACATAGTGGAATATCTAAACAGTAATCCTTGACTCTTATTCATTGTAAAAATTTATATGTCATGAGGTGCCTCAGAATCATTTTCTCTTTCAAAATTTACCTCAAGACACCATTCCATGTATATACATTCCAAAATACATGATCACACTTTTGATATTGCAAATATTTTCTCCTATTAAATTCGTAAGTCTTTTTCATACTTTATCCTTCTTTAATATGGTCTTGAATTTCATTTAAATAATTAATTTTCACTTCATTAATTTTTAGGCCTCTATGATTCCTCTCACGATCTTCATCTCAACATGTGGGAGTTTGACATATCTTTTCATATAACTATTCATATGGATCCATCTGAATACTATAATGGTAACTATTATTGTAGGTATATTCTACTGAAGGTAATTACTAATCCCAAATACCTTGAATGTCATTTGAGCATGATATCAAAATGTCTTAAATGTTTTAATAGTAATTTTAGACTATATGTTGGTTTGAGGGGTATTGGATGTACACATATAAAGCTTATTATCTATAGGGTTTCGAAGTATTTTTAGTAATTTTTAAGTAATTAAGGTTATCAATTAGAATCATTCAATAAATATTCTCTATAATGTCTTACAACATAATTAATATATAGTCTTGTTATGATCTATAGTGCCCAATCATTCCTTATAGTATTGAATGTGTTATATTTAGTAATTCAGCAGAAAATATCCCTTATTGCATCATAAATTCTTAAAGTACTTGGTAGTATTGTTACAATTTCCATCGTAATATCATCGAATTTTTACAACATTATATTAATAGGTTTCATAATTATTTTTTGGTTTTTACTTCTAACCATAACCTATTGGAAAAAATAGGAATCCTGAAATGTAGTAAGAAATTCCGTGCTTCATATTATCCCACCAATAATGTTCCTTCATATCTCTAACCCTCTTGGTACTACTAGAATTAATGGTGATATTTGAGACATGAGAATCATCTAATAGATCTATTTATTCATCCAGTATTTATGTAACACATATCCTCTTTCAAAATATCATAATTCCATCCTTATATATAACGTATTGCAATATCCCATCATTAATAGTTTAATTTATTTTTGAAAACTCTCATCATCAGATTGAGAGATTTTCATCTTCTCCAAGAATTATGGTTTAGAAATCACTTCAAAAAGAGATGATGTCTTCTATTCGATCAAAATTTACCTCTCCATAGTTACTATAACCATGAACATTGGATCACTCGCACTCATCATATGGATCAGAAGTTAGTTATCTTTTCCGCATAATGCATATGATACCTAATTTTTATTTCTTTGGTGGTAGTGTATTGAACAATCATAATATTGTAGAAACTGGAGCTATATCCCTTTCATCTAATTTCATTTTAATTATGTACAATTATATTTTAGACTCTTATGACTCTTATATATCTCACATATTTCACCGTAGATATATTGTCTCCAAGTTTTCAAAAGTAATGATTTCAGATTCTAAATAATTATAATGAGATGGATAAATTTTTTCATTTGCCTTCAACAATGTTAATGCATAAGAAATGAAATAACTATTTTTCATAATGACACAACACAGTTATTTCATTGAAATAACACTGTATATCAAAAACATATCATTTCTATATGGAAGAGTTAATGTTGGGTCATTGAACAATATTCTCTTCAATTTATTAAAAAATTCTAAACATTCTTTTGACTATATGAATTTAACCCATTTATGTGGGATCATGATTATTATATTATCAAATCAGGAAAACATTTGTACGAAATGGAATTTGCAACCTACTATGATAATAAAAATATGTACCTCTATTAATTTTGTTGGTGTTGTCCTTTATTGGATAGCCTTTTTTATTGTATGCTCAAATGAGATTCCATCCATAGGGAGAATATGAACATGGTAAGAAAATTTTGGATTACAAAATTGGCATGTGCAAGACATCCCATATAACTATATTCATTTAAGAGTCACCAGAACATTATGAATTTGGTTCTTATGGTCCTCAATTTTTTTGAATATATCAAGATACTATCAATAAATTTAACAATAAAATCATCAATATATTTATTTAAAACATTGTTGATTAGATCCATGAAAATATATGGTGCATTAGTCAGTCCAAATAAAATTAATATAAAATCATAATGTCCATACCTAGTTCGAAATGTAGTCATTGGAATATCATCATTCCTCATACGCACTTGATGATATCTAGATTGAAGGTCGATCGTTGAAAAATATTGAGTATGGTGAATTCGATCAAATAAATCATCAATGTGTGGTAGATGATAAATGTAATATATTATAATAGAATTGATTTAACTATAGTTAGTGCAAAGCCTAATGGTGAATCATTTTTCCTAACAAATACACAGGCTTCTGCCCATGGATTAAAAATAAGATGAATTAATCATGTGTCACTAATGATCCCTAGTTGTTCTTTGTTTCCAACCATTCTAAAGTTTCCTTTATCTTGGGAGAATTTAATATAGGCCTAGAACAAGTAATTACATCAATGGAGAACTCGACATCCCACTTTAATGGAAATCTAGGTAAATCCTATAGAAATATTTCCATATATTATTGCACAATTTGTACATCCTCTATTTAAATATTGCATTCCATATCCCTACATATTTTTTTCTATTCAACATGAATAACATATTTTAGTAGTGCTACTACTTTTTGATCAATATTAGAATAATATTAAGTGATTTATTCAATAATGATAATGGATTTTACACCATTCTAAAAATTATATCATCCTTATTTGTACAATAAATTTTTGAATCATAGATAGAAATATATTTAATTCTGGGGATTATATCAAAATCAATCATAAGTAGAATGATATGGTTTGGGAATTATGCCTTTGGTGCTAGTCGCTTGCTCATGGCCTATGGAAGGTGAGATTTGGGTAGTCACAACATGGGCCCTGGGGGACGGGTAATGACCTAAATTGATAATTTGATAAATGAAGAATTATTTGGAAATCAAAACATGTGTGGGACCCTGCTAAAGATATCCCCTTGATGAATCAATATGTATCATGTAGAAAAAAAGTTTTATAAACGTCGTTAAATGGGGTTATACTTATTAGTTTTAAACATGTTTGTTGGGAGATATTTATAAGGTAGTTTTTCAAAATGTTTTTGGTAATTAAGTACTATAATTATGTATTTCCTTCTTTCAGAATTCATTTATATTGTTATAATTTATATTTTCATCAATATAATATCTATGGATTCAATTATTTCTCATTTTATAGATTAAATAGAATTTTATCCATGATATTTACCATTCTATATTGATTAATCTTTATCGAGGTATGATATTCTAGTTATGGATTAAATGTAATTTTTTTTCAAGTATTTAATTTTCTATATTGTTCATTAATTTTTTTAATATGATTCATTTATTAGTGATAGATTCCGCTAAAATTATCCCTGACTGATAATTTTTTGTCAGCCATATTATTTTTTACATTCTCTATGAATCCATGATTTATACACTGATTTTTTTTCAAGGATATTCTAGTTGTAATAGTTTAATTCTGAAATAAATATTTTTCAATTTGAGATTACAAATAGAAATAATGACTGGTTTATTAGTAAAATTTATGATGAATGGTAGAATAATAAGTATTTCAAGATGTGTTTCCATTTAACTTATAAAAATTTAATAAATAATAGAAATTCTATGTGATACAATGGTTATTTTTTATTTAAAATAACATAATCTTTGTGGTTAAGTCTAAGATAATCAAAAACCAACTAACTTATTAGAAATTCCGAGAAATCATTTCATCGAAATCTTCAACCGAAAGCCTTTTCCCTCGTTCCAGTCACATTCTCTTCAATGGATGTGAATTGGTGTATCACATACCTCATACCCAGTTATTTTAGTAATCTTTTTAGGGATAATTTATATACACCTTCCCAGCATGGTTTGGATGACCAAATAGGGGGATTATAATTAATACATTATTTACTTGATTAATTAAATGAATATTTAAAAACAAACATCATGACACTCAGAACCTATACATAGTTTAAACCTAAAATATAAAAATCCAACATGTCAGACTCAAACATTTATTCAAAATCTCAATATGATATTCTGTTCATAATATAACACTAACCAAACCCAATGAGTTAATTTATTATTTAATAAATTAGATGTTAAATGTTCTTCTAAAAGTTTAATGTCTTAAAATTCAATAAAAAACCAAATCATTTGTCATTAAGCATATTTTATGTCTACATATGTTGTTTTAAATTATATTTTATAACACTGTTTATGTTAAAATGGAAAATTTTACCTTCGCAAGGCTATAATACTGAATATTTAAAATTCTTCTAAAATCCAAAACCGGGAAAAGAATGGGTATCTATAGTAAATGAAAAACCATATCTATGTAAGGGTTGATTTAATATAATTTATAAGTAAGGAATTATATTATTGAGTTTACAAAGGGTAAGGTAGTTTTTCTAAATCATTCTAATGCATAATTCATGTCTTGGATGAGTGTATCTCAATCTTTCCATACCCATGTAATTATTTTCCTTCCCATATTAATGGTTGAATAATATTTCAAATTCATTAATTGGGGTTGATAAATGCATACGAATCACACTAGAAAAATACGACATGTTTTTCCAATAAATTCCACATCCTGGATATCATCAAATGAGAGCAACACCAAGTTTGAACTAAACATGATACTCTGTTAAACTATTATTATTTGAACATGGAAATTATTATCTATCCATTATAGTTGATTATATACATAGTAATAAGGAAATTAATATAATTTTATGTTTTAATTATTTAAAAAATATTTAACTATTTATTAATTAAAATAAATTAAATAAGAACCATCTGAATGAAAAACTGTATATGTTGAACAACTATAATTTTTTTTCAAATACAGAATTATCATTCTTTTCACAAAAAATTATAAATTTGTCTATAACCCTTTTTAAGGTTTATTTTTAAAAATATAAATAGTTTTATAAATATACAAATTGAAATTATGTTAATGAGTGTTTTGGGATTTTTTTAATGAAAATAATAATTTTTGATGAACAATGTTAATTATTGAATTTTATTGAAATATTATATATTTTTTAAATTTATTCACAAAAGTAAAATGTATTTACATTTTTTTAATGAATATAAAATCCAAAAATTGTATTATTATTTATCTATCATATGTCATCAGAATCAATTCTAGGTTAAATATTTATATTAAATAATTATATACATATGATAAATATCACATTGGAAAACATCACATTTATCACATTGGAGTTTTAATTTTAAATATAATTCATCAATTTATATTATCTAAACATTGAAAATTTTAGCTATTATTTTGAATAAAATTATTTAAAAAATATTATAGTTTAATATTTATTTTTTTACAAAATAAAAAGTAAAAATAGTAATAATTATTTACCATAGTTATAGAAAATTTGAGTTTATAGTAGGAGGTATTAAAAGAATATATGGGGTTAAAAATAACATTAATTATTTATAGAAACCATTTTATATCGATATATTAATATTATATTACCTAAGGATCCTTTATTTACATTATTTTTTATTTTTTAATTTTAAAATCATTGGGAACATAGTCTCTTTTCAACTATTTCTAGTGTGTCTTATCAACAACATATAAAAATTGTAACACACTCCCATTTATAAAAAATATAATTTTTTTTGTTAACTTGATAATAAAAATAATAACATATCTAATTCCTTCCACAAATCCTTGTATCCATCTTTTGATTACAAATCCCACCTGTGAAGGCTTTATGTATAATCCAAAAGAGGCTCACTATAGATGAGGTAAAATTAATAAACATGTGTATTTGTCTTATTTAATATTCCTCCACATTAAAATAATCATCAAACATGAAATTATAACAATTATAGAATATCAGATATACAAGTATTTTACTATATTAATTACATAACCCGAACCAACCTCTATATCTATAAAATTTATAGTGAAAATACATATCAATTATATGGTAGATTTCCACCTCATGAACTGATGTAATTAAATTTAGGTAAGCATAATTAGAATATCTATATAATTAAGTATTTAATATATTTTTAATATATATATTGAATTATTATAATTATTTATTTATTATATAACATATTCCTTATATCTTTCCATTCTGTGGGCGATATAATAATGTAACTCACGTGTGTGGTGGACTATTGCCACACGAAGTGATGCGATTCAATTTTCTCATATGATTTGAATGAATGTTAGTACGTTTATTATTAATGAATATATGTGATACTATTTATATAAAAATTATTGTATGTATATGATATCAAATATAAGTTATGACATTTAAATGTACTGCTAATTATTAATGTCGCTCATGAATACTGTAGAATACCGCATCCACATAGTTATGTGCTTATTTTTTCATTTTATTTTTAAATATATGTGTATATGGATGGATTTAATTAATATAAATTATATATTTAGTGAAATATTGATAATTTTATGTTGAATTAGTATTTATTTATCTTTTGATCCATTCCCCGGGAAAAATCAAATCAATTTTCAAATGTATGTATGGGCTACCGTTTCCCTGAATACTGTAATACATTTTATGTCTATAAATACAATAGATTACTAATAATTAATATATATATTATTGATATTCTATTAATATTATCTAAATGATTTTATGTAGGACATAACCATGAAAAATTAAAATGATTAAATTTATAAATTTAAAAGATACATAAAAACTATGAAATTATCACACATAATAGTGTATTAGAATTAAATTAAGGATAAATGAGTTATCAAATACTATATATAAATAATTTATACAATTATATAAATGAAAATAGTTTTTTGGTAATATTTATAATAAATATATATTTATATTATAGGTTTTTTGAAAACAAATGAAGTATTTCATACCAAAGGTAAAGAAATTATCATATCAATTTTAATCATATTAGACATATTCCATATTCATATCTTATTCCTTTTTGAGGTGAATACATAAAACCCTGGTCTTATTTTATATCATCAACATCATTGACATAATGTTACTTAAGGATTCAATTGATGTTATTTATTTGATGGAGATTGAGATTCAAAAGATACCAATGTGGTAAGGTTTTGTATAAGAATTTCATAATTACACCAGAATGTTTATATTTATTTTTATCTTGGGGGAATTACTTGGTATTTATTTCACTAATAAAATATATTATCAACTAATATTTTTCCTATTTATTTCTAGAAATTGTAGCATTTCTATACTCTTTAGTTCTTATAATTATTTGTAATTTTTTATTTAAAAAATGAATATTCACCAAAAAGTCAATTGTAAATTCCTTTTCTTAATAATCCATGTTTTTCTAAATATTATTTAAATAGAATTTAAAATTTATTTATTTATGATATTTTTACCCATTTTCATCACTATTGTGTAATTTTTTTTGAATGGTTTGTTCATGTAATTCTCCAAAAAATCTAAAACACCCATATTATAGAAGCTCTGACCTCATTCATTATATTATTACATTTTCATTATCAAATCCTAAAGTAGCTATTATTTTAGAAGTTTTAGAAGACCATATAAAATATATGAAACTAATATTAAACTGGAAAAGATATAAAATACAACAAAATTAAATATAATGAAACGTTGAAAGCTTATTTAATATAGTATTCTTCATGACATGGGGAAAAGAAAACATAATAAGGTTGAGACGAAATAAATAGAAATATTTATATAAAAGAATTATATGATCCAAAAATTCTATGGGGATTAGGAATTATGTAATGATAAGTAATCTAACAAGAATAAGTCATTAAAAAATTTGAAAGGAAAATGTATCCATATATTTTTTCACAGTGCAAATGTCTTGAAAAATAATCATTCAATACTAAATGAAGTAAATTATTTTTTATTAAACATAATGTATCTGAAAAGTTAACTATTATTTATTAAGGTTTTTCTATTAATGTGGGTATAAAACAATACGATTTTGTTTGAAAAAAAAACCATAAAGGGATTTTCATCAATTCATTTGTCTCATGATACATGTCGATGCGTTAAGGTATTGTTGTAGACCCCTCATATTGCTACAATTCTAAGACATAAATGATTCATATATTTATTTCACCAAATATATGTCTCATAAATATCACTATTTATTTGATTATATGGATTCATCAATATTTCCACAGTTAAAACAAATATAAAAAAATAAAAACCATTTTTAAAATGATATATCTATAAAAATAATCATATCCATGATACAATAATATAGTTATTTAATTAAAATATACTTTTAAATGAAACAATGATCTCAATGTGGAAGTATATACATGATATAAAAGGGAAAAGAGAATAGTAATATGTAAATCTTAATGAAATAGTAATTTAGAGGAAATAGCTTAACTTAATTCCCGCTTAAATTTGTTGTGTTAGTGCCACCTGAAAAATAAATAAATATTTATTAAAAGATTCATCTATTAGTTAATTATAGTCATTTATATTTAAATTTATAAATTATAATAAATCTGAAATATTATAAAATTTATAATGATTTAAATTTATGTATTTATATAATGTTTTACTAAAAAATAGTTATGTTTTGCAAAACTTTTTCTAAATTATCTAAATGTTCATTAGTAATTAATATAATTTACTATATAATAATATAATAAATTTATTATAAGTTTATATATTTTATATACTATATAATATACACCTTTTAGGATGGTTTTATTTATTGACGTAGAAATGTCGCCATTGGTGGTTGATCGACTCTTGATGGGACATTATCACGAGAGTAAAAGTAAAATATTTAAAAATGTTTAATATAATAGTGTGATACTTAAAATATGTAAAAATAATAAATATAAAGTTAAAATACTCCTTATATCAATATTTCAATCATTTTTTGTTGAATGGTGTGTGGAAAATTATATAGGAAACCTAATCCAATGGATAAACGGGGATTCAAAAGAGTTCATTTCCATGGTTTTAACGAACATTTTGGTTATTTATAAGTGTTGAATTTCATGAAAAATGTGTATAATTAACTATAATTGGATATATATTTTATTATTGAACATAAATAGGTATTATTGTTTATATATATAATTTTTATAATTTTAATAAGGATGAATCATTAGAAAAAATCACAGTGATAAATCCAAAGATTATTTTTTCCTTTTTTGATCATCACACTGTAGTTTTTTAAAATAATAAATAATATGTATTTGTACTAGATCAAGAACATTATATAGGATTTAATTCATATTTTTTAATCCGGTTAAAAAATAAAAATGGTTTCATGACCAGCCTTAAAGTATAAATTGAAGAACTATGATTCATCACCCCAAAGGTTGTAAGTCGTCACCTCAACGATGACGATTTAGTTTAAACAAAAAGATAGATATTGTGAGAGACAGAAAGGAGTTGTATGAATTATATTTATAAACATAATAAAATTATATTATATAGATGATACTGGATTTATAAAGATAATCTGGTCGTTGTACGTGAGTAGAGGATAAGAAATGAAAAAGAAATATCATTTACCTCTTGAATTATTCTTTTATTGAGAACCTCCATAATGGACATTGGTTTTAGCCAATAATGAGACGAAGATATCCTAGACCTGGGGAAGATACATGGATATATTACTTGACTGAATTTGGAAAATAATCAATGATTGGAAGGTGGGTGGAGAAGGCATGGAGAGAGGTGTTTTTTAAATATTTTATTCAGTATTTAATTTTTTTTCTCAATTTAGGAAATAGTGATGATTCATGTGAATTAATATAATACATGGTTCATACAAATGGATTTTACATCATCTATTAATCAATGAATACATTATTTAAAATATAATTTATATATACCGTAACTTACAGTATTTTTGTATGAACAAATAATTCCTGTAGTTCCCATAAAAATCCATAAAATTCACAAACAAAATTCACTGTATAGAATCAAAAAATGAACAAGAATTTTTGAAAATTATTTTATAAATATGAGAAATTTAATTCGTAAATAAAATCATCCTTTACTCAAAAAATTAATGGTTTTAAATTTATAAATCATTTTATAACTCTCTGAAAAAATAACAAAGGTATCATAAAATTATCCTTAAACCATTTGAAAACAAAATAAAAAATTTTCAATAAATTTTATTTAAATAAAATATCTTTTAAATCATTTTCATAATTACAAAATTTTAATTACAAATTTATGAATTTAAAAATAAAAAAACATTATTCGTAATTATTTATAAAAAATCTTAATTAACATATACTAGGATATAATTATATCATAAATTCATTTATTAGATGTCTAAATTTTATGTATTCACTCTTCAATTATGCTATTATTCATTTGGTTGAATTATTTTTCATATGGGTTATATTACTATTCATAAGGGTAACATTACTATTCAAATTTGTCAGGTTACTATTCACAATAATATAAAGCTGATCCATTCAGACTTTGAATATCTTTTTCATTGTAACTATGTATGTTAGTTATTTGAAATTCAATAGATATATGAATAAAAATTATGTTTAATGGATATGTTATAAATTCCTTGTTTATATGAAATAGTGTTGTTCCACAAAGACTTGGTTTTTAGGGATTTCAATCAATCTAATGAATCAAAATTATTTAAAAATACATAACAAAATATTTTCGGGGTGTTATATTATTCCCTCCTAAAGTAATTTAATCATAGAAATTGATCATGAACATTTCTTTCTAAAGATATGTAGGTGGTTCTTCTTCACAACAACCTCGGGTTCCCATGTAGATAACTCCATCTTATGGTTTCTCCAAATAACATTTTCCAGTCGAGTCATCCAATTTCTCCACACATTCTCCCACATGTCGAGAATCATGATAGGATCTTAATGTTACGAAATGTTCAGTTTCAGTTCTATTTCATCTTATGTGGATAGAAGTGTGGGTTCTAGGATGTACTTATTTAACAATAAATAGTGGAACACATCATGAAATTTAGAGAGGCATAGTGGAATATCTAAACGGTAATCCAACACTATGATTCATTCAAAATTTTCAAATGTCCTGAGGTCCCTAGTGATCTTTTTATCTTTCAAACCTAACCTCAAGACACCCTTCCAGGTAAATACATTCCAAAATACATGATCACCCTTTTGAAATTCAAAATATTTTCTCATATTATATTCATAACGCTTCTTCATACTTTGGTCTTCTTTAATACAGTCTTCAATTTCATTTACCTTTTTCATTTTATCTTGAATAACTTTTGGGCCTATATGATTCCACTCATGATCTTCATCTCAACATGTGGATGTTTGACATATCTTTTCATATAACAATTCATGTGGGTCCATATGAATACTATAATGGAATCTAATATTGTACGTATAGTTTACCAAAGGTTAGTACTAATCCCACATACCATGAATTTCAAGCGATCATGATATCAAAATGTCTTCAAATGATATAATTTTTATTTCAGACATTCTAATAGTTTGTGGGTGACAATAAGTACATATATAATGCTCAGTATCTATAGGCTTTTGATGTATTTTATTGAATTTTGATGTAATTAAGGATCTTAATCAGAATCCATCAATAGTGTTTCAACAGAAAGTCTTACAACATCATTAATATAGAGTAATGTTAGGTTTTATAGTTCCAAATCATCCCTTGTAGTAATGGCTGTGCAATATTTAGTAATTGACCAAAAAATATCTCATATTGCATCATTCCTTCTTACTGTACCTGGTAGTATTGTGACAGTTTCCATCGTAATATCATCCAAATTTTAAAATGTTACAGGAATAGGGTTCATAAATATTTTTCGGTGTTTACTTATAGTCTTAACCTATTTAAAAAATAGGAATCTTGAAACGTAGTAAGAAATTTCATGGTTCATATTATCCCACCAATAATGTACTTTCATATCTCTAACCCTCTTGGTACTACTATGATTAATGGAGAAATTTGAGCTATGAGAAACATCTAATAGATCAATTTATTCCTTCTGTATTTATGTAACTCCTATGCTCTTTTCAAATTTCATAATTTCATTCTTATATATAATGTATTACAATATCCCTTCGTTAATAGGATACTTTTTTTAAAAAAACTCTCTTCATTAGATTGAGTGCTTTTCATCTTCTAAAATAATTATGGTTTATAAATCATTTTAAAATGAAAGGATGTATTATATTCCATAAAAATTCACATATCCATCATTAATATATCAATGAACATAGGATATATCACAATCCTCATATGGATCAAAATTCAGTTATCCTTCATGCTAAATGCATATGCGACCTTATTTTCCTTTCAAGGGTGGTAGTGTATTGAACAGTCTTAATATTTTTGAAACTAGAACCATATCCTTTTATTCTAATTGAGTTTGATTTAGGTTAAATTAT
The DNA here is from genome assembly GCA_963277665.1 of Viscum album. Taxonomy (NCBI): domain Eukaryota; kingdom Viridiplantae; phylum Streptophyta; class Magnoliopsida; order Santalales; family Viscaceae; genus Viscum; species Viscum album. Next base: position 915,538,433 of record OY728157.1, read on the forward strand.
ATTTTAGACCCTTATGATCTGTATATATCTCACATATTTCACCAAAGCTATAATGTCTCCCAATTTTTGGAAGTAAGGATTTCAGATTCTAAATAAATATAATGATTTGGATAATTTTTTTCATTTGACATCAACTATGTTAATGTATACAAAATGATATTACTATATTTCAAAAGAACACAACATAATCATTTATTTGAATTATCAATGTATATCAAACAAACATAATTCCAATATAGATGAGTCAAATTTGTGTAATTGAACAATCATAAGTTCAATTTATTAAATAATTCTGCATATTCTTTTGACCCTATAAATTTAACCCATTTACGTGGGTTATCGATTAGAAGATTATCCAATCTGAATGAAATTTGTACAAAGTTCGTAATGTAACCTACTAAGATAATAAAACAACATACCTCAGATAATTTATTTGGTGTTGGCCATTATTGTATTTCCTTTTTCTTTTCAAGATCCATTGAGATTCCATCCATAGCGAGAATACAGACAGGGGAAGAAATTTTTGGATTCATTAATCGACATGTGCAAGATTTCACATATAACTATATTTATTTAAGAGTCCCCAGAACAACATGAAATTTGTAATTATGGAGCTCATTTATTGTGGAATATATCAATATATCATCAATAAATTTAACAATAGAATCCTAAATATATTCATTGAAAACAATGTTCATTAGATCCATAAAAAACATGGTTCATTAGTTAGTCCAAAAAAAATAATACAAATTCATAATGTCCATATATTGTTCAAAATGTAGTCTTTGGAATATCTTCCTTCCTCATACGCACATAATGATATCTAGATGATTGGATAATCTTTGAAAAATACTAAGCCCGATGAATTTGACCAAATAAATCATTAATATGAGGTATGTGATAAATTTATTATATTATAATAGCATTGATTTAACTATACTCAGGGCAATGACTCATGATCAATCATTTTTCTTGACAAATAGACAAGTGACCCCCTATTGAGTAAAACTAAAGGGAATTAATCTCCTGTCACTAAACATCCCTAGTTGTTCTTTTTTCCAACAATTCATAAGTGGGATTTATCTTGGGAAACTCTCATATAGGTCTCGAACAAGGAATTACATCAATAGAGAACTCAATTTCCACATTATTGGATTTCTAGGTTAATCCACTAGAAATAAATCAATATATTATTTCAAAATTGGTATATTATCATTTTTAATATTACATTCCTTATCCCTACATATTTATTTCTATTCCACACTAAGAAAATAATTTAGTAGTTCTAATAGTTGATGATAAATATTTGAATTATTAGAAGTTCTTTCTTCAATAATGATATAGGATTCTACACCTTTGTAAAAATTCTATCATCCTTCTTTGTAGAATAACTTTTTGAATCATAGTTAGAAATATATTTCATTCTAAGGATTATATAAATGTAAATCATAGGTAAAATGATATGGTTAGAAAAAAATGTATGTTTAAGTTTTATAAAGGGGAATGACCAACACATAATTTTTTCAATGAAACGTCCATTAGGAGATTATAGTGACACCTCGTTTTTTAAATTAAAAGGTAAATATCTACTTTTCATGGAAAACTGGGAAGATATTAAATAATGTGATGATATGGAATCAAATAATGCATTGTATATTTTTGAGTAATGAAAAAGTACCATCCACCACATCATTAAAAACATAATCCATAGTATTTGCGATCAAATAAGGTCAAACATTATAACATTAGCTTTAATAATGCATGTTTTCTTTGACTATTAGGAAAATCATTTCCATAGTGTCCCATCTCCATAAAATTGTATCCCTAAACTGGATTATTATGCCTTTTCCACTTACATTCATTAACATAATGACCCATTTGTTTACAAATATAACAAACTCTGACACCTTTCATGAATTTTCCTGGAAGATTCTTTCCATAGATATCACATAATAAGAATTTCATGACTTCATTTTTCTGATTTGGTGATTCACTTATACAATGGTGATCGAAATGCATATTCTTATAATAATTTACGTTTAGAAAATAGAATCTTCAATTTTCATTCTATTTTTTGATGTCATTTAATAATATTTCATCACATGAAAAAAATGTTTAAAAATCCAGTACCCTTTGCAGAATTTTCTTAAGACCTTCAAATGATGATAAATATTTACTTTTGAATCTTCTACATAATATATATCATATATTCATAGTCTTTCATAGGTATTATAATCCACTACACTGCTATGTTCTTCCATTTTAATAATGTTATGGAAGTTTGCATTCATTTATGTTCATTACTCATGAGCGAAGTTTTTGTCGGTGAATGTTTCATTTAATGATCTCTAATAAATGTCCACTATTTACTCGTCCTCTAATTTATTTTATATTAATGACAACCATTGGTCAGTATGTCACTTTACCTAATATCCCCCTTCTAAAACCATTCCATTTTCACTGCAAGACATTGATAGATATATTCATTCAATGGACATGATCCACTACACATCTTCCACTAGATACGTAGTCCCACATAAATATGGGATATTCTTTCACATGAATCTATCCTGTATAAGTGTATTATGGTTATTCATTAGTTCATGAGTGTGTTTTTCTAATATGGTAATGATCTACTCAACTCCCACACTTAATATGTTGACATTCTCATTTGGGAAATTTCTACATAGACCATAGTTATTAATTCCAATTAATTAATTAGACACCATCATTAGAAAATTGAGTATACTAAATTAGGTTATGAAACAATATTCAATATTTTTGAACTAACAAGTCACATAATGTAAATTGATACTTTATGCATAGATAATCACATAATCTTAAAAATGGTTTCATTGAGATCATATTTAAATATAAACCCTCCATACATGTTTTGTAAAGAAAATTATAATTGACCTATGAATATCCCATAGTACTGGGAAACTGGGTCCATAGTAAGGCTTGTTTTTGTATTCCAGGTTACACTAAGTCAGACTAGGAAGACATTGTTTGAGTTGTTACTCTTTCATACATTTGTGCCATAATCACATCCACATGTAGTATCCAATCAGGTACGTATTAATAGGAAGAAAAAAATAATCTCAAAATTAATATAATTATTTTATTTTCTTGTATTAATATCATCAAAGTCACTTTTAGAATTTATCCCACAAATAATGTTCTCTAAATCTATTTTCCAAAATACCTATTAAAAATCCTTTGATAAAAAATGTAAAGGCTCAACCCTAAAAGACTAGAGCTGATGGATTATTTTATTATATAGGCATGATAAAATTCATATGGACCAATTAGTTTAGTGTTTTAAAGACCATATAACATATATGAAACACATTGTACATTGTGAATGATATAGAATACAACAAATAGAAATAAATTTCATCTTCAAAGCATATTGAATGAAATTTTTATCATAACCTAAGAATCAAAATAATTTTAAGGAATGATTCTCAATAAGAGAAATATAGAATAATAATAAGATAAGTAAAATAAATAAGTCATAGGAATTATGGAATGCTAAATAACCTGGCTAGCACAAGACATCAATTAACTAGGAATGTTAATATATCCATAGATTTTGTCATAATGAAAATATCAGGAAAATTAGTAACAAAATACCGAATGAAGAAAATTGTTATTTACCAGAATTCATGTATCTATTACATTAGCCATTATACTATCAAGACTGTTTGATTCAGTTGGATGAAGATCGTCTGATTTTTTTAAAACAAATAATGGGTTTGTTGCCAAATATATTTTCTCATGAGACATGCCGATATATCCAGAGAATATAGTGGGCCTTGTACATCACTTAAATTCCAAAAAATAATTCACAAAAATATTTAATTCCTGATAAATATATCACATAATTATCAATATTGATCAGAGGATACTAATTACTGAATATTTCCTCAATCAAAACTACATTCAAAATGATAACAATTTGTAAAAAGGTATACAACTAAGACAATAACCATATCCATGAAAAAATAATATTGTTATTTTAAATAAATGTAAATTCAAATGAAATATTATCTCAAATATGTAGTATATAAACCATATAAAAATATTAGGTGAACAATACAATGTATGTCTCAATGAAATTGAAATTGAGATGAAATCCCTTACAATATTTCCGGCTTTAATTTTCCATTTCTTCACCAACTGAACAAAAAATATATTTTCAAAATATTTCTGAAGTTATAGTTATAGTAATTTATATAAATATTTATCAATTATAATCAATGTATAATGTTTCATAATTTTTTAGATGATTATTTAACTGTATGATATCATGTTGTACCTTAAAATGACTGGTTTTTCAACAACACCTATATTTTATATAAAAGTAAACAATGCATAAATATAATTAATTTTAGAATTATATAATGAAATTAATTATATTTTAATATATTTTATTATTTTTATAACACCACCCCATGAGAATTTTATTGTGTTCTGAAATGGAAATTTCTCCACTGGTGGTTGACCGGCCTTTGACGATAGAGTTGAATGAAAATGTTTTACTATTATATATATATTATAATAGAGCACATAATAAGATAAAATACTTAATATATGGTTGACATAATTACTAATTAAATACTTTAATTTTTTGTTGTGGAATGGTTTTAAGAAAATGAAATAACTAGTATTTACTGTAGGGAAAAATGAAGGTTTGGGAGCATTCGTTTGTATGGGTTTACTACTTTTTTTTGCTTATTTATATGTAATGAAGTTCAATTAAAATTTTAATAAATCTCATGAAATGAAAATATATTGTATTAATGAACAAGACTATTTTTAAATAATTATATATATAATTTAGTTAAATACTATGATGATAAATCATTATATAAAATTTTAGTGATAATTGATTTGATTATTTTGGTGTCCCTTTCGATCAACATAGAGTAGTTCTATTTAATTTATTAATAATATGTACTTATAATGCTTATAAAATTGTAAATAGGATGTAAGAAACCTTTTCTTTAAACAATTAAAATATTTTTATGACAATTCTTGAAGTAGACAGTTGAAGAACAGAAATCGGTAGCCCACAAGGGTTGTAAATTAACATCTCACAAACGATTATTTCATTTTTAAAATAAGTGAGAGACTCCATGAGGGAAATGATTTTGATTAATAATATTCCATTTAAATGATATATTTATATTTTATATATGATAATTTAGTAATCATGATCATTTTACTAGAGGTGGTTCAGAGAGGATAAGAAATGAAGAAAATATTAAAATAATATAAATAAAGATATACCACTTGAACTTTCATCTTTGAGAACTACCTTATTAAACATTGGTTATGATCATTTTAAGAGACTATGTCATCAAAAATATGGGGAAGATACTTTGGAATAGTATTGGGATGAAATTTTACAAGGAAAAAATATTTTATTGTTTTAGTAGAATGGTTTATGAGTTGTATTTTTTAAATTTTCTTAGAGGGGTGTGTATTGAATATTTTATTCTTTATTTTATAATTTTGGCAAAATAAATGATATATTGATGGTTGTTATGAATATATATATTAATTATTTCATGTGATTTCAATCCAATGATTCATGAATCGTCCATGACTCAATGAATATTGTATTTAAATTATAATGTATATATACCATAAAATACAATATTTTAATATTCCCAAAAAAATTATGTATTTCATAAAAAATATAGAAATTTCACCATAACAATTTTATGAATTATAAAACAAAAAAATGTTCTCAATTTTTGGAAAATAATTTTCTTAATATGTGAGATTTATTATTTATTTAAAATTATCAATTACTTAGAAAATATATATATTAAATTTATAACTCATTTTATAACACACTAAAAAATTAACTAAGGTCTCGTAAAATTATGTTAAAATAAAAATACAACAAAATATTATTTCATGAATGATTTTTCACTAAAATATATTATCTTTTAAATAATTTTATTAATTATAAAACTATTACTATATATTTATTAAAGAGAAATATACCAACACCTCGTTAATTATTTTTTTAAAATATTAATTTTCTAATACTATGATATAATTATATTGTACATTCAATTATAGGAAGCCAAAAATAATATTTATAGACTAATGGGTGAAGTAACTATTCATTTGGATATTTTACTATTCAATGGTGTCATAATAATCTTCATAAGGGAATCATTAATATTCCAAATGGTAGTGTCACTATTCATAGAAAAAAAATACATAATCCTATTAGACTCTAAATATCATACAAATCGCAACTGTATATATATCTGTTCTTTGAAATTCAATACCTAGAAACAATAAAAATATATTCCAAGGATAAGTTATACTTATCAATTTAGATAACAATGTGTTTTTTCATAGAGATTAAATGTAGTATGCATTTATGCTATTTATTTAATAAATTAATTTAAGAAGAATAATAACACACTGTCTTTGGGTGATATATTCACCCCTCCTTCAGAAATGTCTTCCATGAAATTTTTCTGGAAAATTTACTTCTAAAATGTTGTGTGTAGTTCTTCTTCCAATATTACAAAGGTTCCCACCTTAAATCATCCCCCATATGGGTTTTCAAATTTTATTTTACCTATTGAGTCATTAATATCCCAATACATTCTCTCCAATATCAGGATTCATGTTAGGCACATCACCTTAAGAGAATTAATGTTCCAGTTCTATTTCTTCATCAGTGAGTACATGTTTGGGGTTTGCCAAGAAATTATTTAAAAATAAATAGTGGAACACATAATGAATATTCGAGAGACTTGGTCATATTGATAAACTGTAATCCACGACTCAATTTATTCCAATAATATCAAATGATCTGATGTACCCAAGTCCTAATTACCCCTTCTAACCCTACCATAAGACACATTTTCCATGGAGATACATTAAGAAAGACAACATCTACCTATGAAATTCCAAATAATTCCTCCAGTTTTAAGTGTAACACTTTTTCTTATTTATAGATTTTATAATAAGGTACTGAATTTTCTTTAAGATTTCCTTGAATATTCAATAACTTTTGGACCTATAAGTTTCTTCTCACAAACTTAGTCTCTACAAGTTTGATTTAAACATCTATTTTCATAAAATTATTCATATGTAGCCATATAAATAATATAATATAAACCATTACTGTAGAAAATTCCATCAATTGATTGTACTGGTCAATAATGCCCAGAAAGCCTAGTGAGAAAGATTTCAACATGTCCTACAATGGTCAGATAGTCCATTCAGATGTCCATTTGGTTGAAGGAGTGTAGTAGTAATCATATAAATATCATTATGCAAATATATATGATCGATTTTCCATTATACTGATGTAAATTACGGATCTTGATCAGATCTAATCGATATAGGTTCACCATGAAGTATTACAATATCATTAATATAGAGACTTCATAGGTTCTCCACTGTAAAATCTATGATTATTGTGGAGAAATGAGATGATTTGGTAAGTAAATATACAATAACCAATATTGCATCCTTCCATTACGGAGTCCTTGGTATTATTATGACAATTTCCATCAAAAAAATAATCCCATTTCCACAATGTTATAGGAAGAGGGTGTATGAATCCATTAGGGTGTTTTATTTTAGCCTTCACATATTTAAATATTATAAATCATGACACATAGTCTTTTATTTGTAACATCATATTATCCAACCAATAATGTTAATTTATGTCTATATATATCTTTGTACTACTAGGTTTTATAATGAAATTCGAGTTATCATCATCATGTAATCATTTTCTCTTTAGCTATGGTCTTGAAGGAAGGAATACCCTCATGAAAAATCCTATAAATCCATCCTTATAAAAAATTATTCCAGTATCACATCCTTAATGGATTTAATTTTCTTTTTAATATTATTATCATTATACTGAGATCTTTTTATCTTATCTAGTAAAAATGGATTACTAAATCACTGAAAACAGAATGATATTTCATTTTCCATAATAATTCATTAATATATCGTTAATAGGTCAAAGAAAAATGGATCTCTCTCATTTCATACTTGGGTCAGATGTCTATTTTCATTCCTACATAAGTCATATGTTGCATTATTTACCATTCCAAGAAGGTAGTGTATTGTAAAATAATAATCATTGTGTATCTCAAGCGGTCTCCTTTGCATCATCTTCAGTTATATTTGGGTGAAAATGTATTTCATTCTATTTTAATCTCTATATATCTTACATCATTAATAAAAAAATAATGTCTCTATATTTTCTGAGAAAAATTTATGGATCCTAGTTCAAAATAATGATGTGGATATTTTTGTTCATTTGTCTTCAAATGCCATGATTCAATCCAATAACATTACAATATTTCTTAAGGGAAATCCCAATCCATTTATTGATACATCACAATATATCCAAAACCCATCATTTCTAGATGGTTAGAGTCGAAATTGTAGCATTGAACACTCATTTCATCATTTCTTGAATACATTTTATAAATTATTTGGTACATGAGAATTTTAACCCTGTTTGTTTGAGTATAGTTAGAGACTTATCCAGAAGGAGAATTTTTGTAAAATAACATCAATTTTTACCATATATTCTAATAAAACTACATGCATTGGTTATGTTTATTGGAGTAGGATATTCTTTTATTATTGTTATCATTGTCTGATAAACTATGATTCCATCCAGAGTAACAATATATCCTAGATATGATTATATTTGAATCTATAATTCAAACATGCTAAACATAACATATTACACATTTCTTCTAAGAGCCTTCCAAATAACCCACTTTTTGTTTTCATGGTTCTCATATCATTTGGAATATATTAATAAATAATAAATAATACAAAAAATCCAAAAGATATTACCTGTAAACTATTCTCATGACATCCCTAAAAATATAGGAGGAATTAGTCAGTAAAATGGAATAACTATAAATAGGTAATTACCAAACAAAGTGTTAAATGTTTTCTTCATAATATCTTACTTCCTAACATGTAATTTATTATATCCCGATAAAATGTCAACCATGAAAAAATGTTATCATTAGTGAAGTTGATCTAATAAATCGTCAATTTCAGTAATATTGTATGTTTTCTTTATTGTAATAGTAATATTTATCTATATCAATGCACAACCTCAAGGATCCATCATTCGTCATGAAAAATAGAATAGATCATCCACATATAGAAAAACAATAGTGAATAAATCCCTTATCACTCAATTCATCTAGTTTATAAATATGTTCCACCAATCAACATAGTCATTCTATATGGAAACTTTGATGAATGTCTTATAACAATAATTAAAACAATAGAGAAATAATCATCATTCCCAATTGGATGTCCTGAAAAATAATCTTGAAATATATCAATATATTAATGTATAATTTTTACATCTTCAATTAGATAATTACATTCCTAATCCATATATGATCTTTTAACATCCCCCTAATGTAAATTTTTTAGGATAGCTACTTGAGTTGGATCAAGATAATAATTAGATGAAGAGGTATATACTCTAAACATAAGGGATTCTACAACATTATAAAAAATTGTATCTATCTTTTTCTTGAAGTAAATATTTGCATCATTTTTTGAAAGCCAATCCATATTGAGGATTCTTTCAGAGTAATGCATATATATAATGATAATGTTGTAAAATTAATTTTTTTATGTGTTAGAAAAGTGATGTACTGGCACATCTTTGTTTCAATGATACATACCTTTTGATATTTGACTAACAAGTCCATTATTATAGAAAAGGGAAATATATAATATTCTTATAAAATTTGGAAAATATATAAAGAGATAGATGGTATAGTATAAATATCTCATTTTATATGTTTGAGGAAATGATGAATGTACATTCTACCACATCATTTAGAACTTCAACCTCAGCAGTACTTATACAAAATGTTGGGCCTTTCTACCAAGACCTTTTATAAGTCATGTTTCAAAGAGAGTTAGGAAAATAAATTTCGTAGAGTCCCATCTACATAAATTTTTTGATTTTTACGTCATTTATTTTTCTCCTCCCCTATACTTCATTAGCATGATGACCCTTTTCTCCATTCTTTTAAAAAATCACATATATTTCTATTATTTTTTAGGATGATTATTTTGATAGTTTTAACATAATAATAATTACTTCATTCCCTTATTCTTCTTTAGTGTTTCACCTTCTATTTGGTTATCAAATTACTTATTAATATCATTGATTACATTTAAAAACCTTGATCTAGTAAATTTCTTCACTATTTGGTGGCACCTAAAACTATCTATCATATGATGAAATATTTTGAGAAGCTAGTTTCATTCGGATACGTGGCCTAATACCATCAAATAAATGATCAATATTTTCTTCCAAATCACCTATGTAATCTATAGCACAGTTGGAGAGTCTCGTGAAGGCTGGATCATATTCTGCAACAATATCTTCTTACTATTTATTGAAGTTGATGAATTTTGTCATCATTAAAAATTTGTGACCCATGGGCGAAGTATTTCTCAAATAATGTTTCTTTAGAATTTATCCAATACAAGTTATCTATTTGTTATTCCACTTTAGTATATTGGATAAATTACAATAATTGGTTAGCATATACCTTGAAACAATATATTGTTAGTACTATATTTTTATTTTCATTTTATACAAAGGATAGAATAATCTTTTTAGGGGTCCTGATCCACTGTATATCTAATAATAGATATGTAGTTTGTCTAAAATATGGGTTATTATGATGAATAAAATGATACATCATAGGTTTTTATGGTTATTCATCCAAACATGAGTATGTTGTCTAAATATGGTCATCATCTTTTTCACTCGAACACTAACTTTGTTGACATTCATAGTGTGGAAATCCCTAATTTTTTGTAGGAATTATTTCCCTTTTTTAAATTAGAAAACATCACTAAAAAATATAATACACTTAATATAACTTATGATTCATAATGCATAATTTTAAATAAAAAAAATATTTAAATAAATTGAAAAGTTAAGAATAGATACTCTCATAATAATAAACATGGTATCTTTGTGGAAATATTTATATTTATACCCATTATACTTTTTTTGAGAGAAAATGTGAATAATATTATGAATATAACATGGGAGGCTTAAACTAGGTGTACAGAAATGGAAATGTCCATGTAACAGTTTACCATGAGTCAGGCCTAGAACACATTTTTGAAATTGACATTCCTAGACATAACTGTACAAGAACCACATCCACTCATAAAATCCTAACACTCATATTGTTATAAGAAGAACAAAATAATCTATATTTTTCAATTATTTTAGAATTTTATTATATGATTATCATCAATTCCTATAATAGGGTTATGTTCCCCAAGCTATGTTTCTTAAATATATTTTCCATAGTTGATATTATACTTCCTTTAATACAAAATGTATTCCCCAATCCGAGTGTCCTAGAGCTAGGATATTATTTCAGTAAATTAGCATGATAAAATCCAAAATTAAATATTATTTGAGTTGATTCAGAATACCATATTACATATATGATATGGTTATTACATTGAGAATGATTGATATTATATAAAAATAAAATAAACTACATCCCTAAAAGATTATTTAATATATTCATATTCATTAGCTATGAAAATGAAACATAATAAAGTTGAGATAAGTTCAATGAATGAGTTATATACATTAATAATAACATATATAAGTTAAATAAGGAATATGTATGATGGAATGTTAAATAATCTAACAAATAGAAGCTATTTATAAATTACGAATGAATATATATCCATAGATTTTGTTTCATATTTAAAATCTCATGGAAGGTAATAACTTAGTAGTCAATGAAGTAAATTTTTATTTATTAAATTTCTTGTATCTAGAAAATTAACCACTATACCAAAAAAATGGGGTTTTCAAGGTGTAGAAACTTATCTGATTTTTTTGTAGTAAATCACGATGGGTATGTCGCCAACTATTTTTCAATAGTAGACTTATCCATGAATCGAGGAGATATTGTAGGACTCTCAAATCTCTTCTTATCCAAATAATACAACATAAATAGATTTAATACAATATAAATATGTCCAAAAAATATCAATATTGGCAATATGATAAATATTATTCAATATTTCTCCAGTTAAAACAACATTCAAAATAAACACCAATTGTAAAATGATAGGTGTATATGAGAATAATAATACCCATGACAAAAGAAAATGGTTATTTTATAAAAATACTATTTCAAAATAAATTTTTTCTCAATGGGTTAGTATATAAACCAAATTATAATTATTATATTTAAAATACCATGTACTTCTCAATGAAATTTAAATTGAATCAAAATCACATACCCTAATTACCACTAAAATTTGTCACATTTTCCTCATGAACAAATAACTTATATTTATTAAAAGAGAGATCTAGATGTGTATTACATTCATTTATATTACTATTTTTCAATTATAATATTTTTATTATATTTTTTAAATTTATTTTCTTCAATATTGAGGCATTAGATATAATGTTCTTCTAAAAAATTTCTAATTTTGTAACACTATTTCTCTTTTACCAAAATTTATATTATACAATAATATAATAAACTAATGAAGTATATAATGAATATAATTATATGATTATACACAACATATATTTTATATAATCCAACCTTGATGGAGGCTTTATGTGTTGACCTAGAAATGTATCCATTGGCGGTGGATGACCGTGGTTGGGACGTTGAAAGGATAGTGAAATGATGATGGTTTAAATTTTTGTATTTTGTATTATGAGACATAATGTTGGTTAACATAATTAATATATAGTTAAATTACAAGATAATTAGTTCCTTTTATTATTTTTAAGAGAATTTATAGTGGAAAATGAATGAGGAAATGTATCTCAAAGGAAAAATGTGGGTTTGGAAGCCTTTGATTCCATTGTTTTTATGATTGGTTAACGTATTTATAAGTAATGAAGTTCCATTAAAATGGGTATAAATCAACCGAATTGGAATTATATGTTATTATTTAACATAAATAATTGTAAATATTTATATGAATAATTGTGTAAAATTTTATTTGGTTAAACCATTAGATAAAATTTGACTGATAATTGCAGAAATTGTTTTGGCATTTTTTCAATTATCCCACACTACTTCTTTTTACTTAATTAATAATATTTATATATAATGGTTATAGAATAATAAATTGGATCTAGTACATATTTTATAACATTTTTCAAAAAAAGGATAAAAGCCTTTATTTAAAGAATAAATTGATGAATTAACATCCGCTACTTGCGAGGGAAGTAAATCATCACCACATTGATAATGATTTTGTTTTTAAAAATAAAAGATATAGAGAGAGAAAAAATCATGATTATGTATATTCTAATAATATTATGTAATTAAATTTTTTATATATGATTCAGAAGTTATCAAGATCATATGTACATAGTAGGTGAAGAGATGATATGAAATGGAAAAAAATTAAAAATAGAAACATGATGTACCTCTTGAATTCTCTTCTTTGAGAACCTCCATCAGGGTTTGGAATTTTTATGAGACCAATTTTTCCTCGTAATGGGAAATAATCTTTGGAGGGTATATGGATTAATTTGGGAAATTATCAAATCTTGGAATGTTTTTCGGAAAAGGGTTGATTATTGGTGGGTTTTATAGTGGATGAGAAGGGGTTTTGTTAATATTGAAATCATTAATTTATTATTTTGGAACATAAAAATAAATTGACATGGTTGTTGATGTTAAATAAATTAACTGGTGATTTTTAGTTCTTATCAATGGTTATTACATCATACATGAGTCTATTATTATTCTATTTAACTTATAATGTATTTATATCGTAAATTAATGTATTTTACTATTCACATTGAATTCATGTTATTTGGAAAAATATAAAATATTTAACCTAACAATTTCTATATGTACACAATACAAAAATTTATTTAATTTTATTAAAATATATTTAAAAATATAAGAAATATTATTTTTAGTTAAAATAATCATTAACAAAAAATGATGATAATAAATTTATAACTCAATTTACAACACCCTGAAAAGTGTAACAACAATCTCATAAAATTTTCTTAAAATCATAAGAAAACAAAAAATTATTTTATAAATAAATTTTATGAAAATAAAATTTCATAACATAATTTTAGCAATTAGAAAATTTAAATTAAATATTTATTATTTATATAAATACAAAAATTTAATTACATTTTTTAATAATAATTTTTATATAATATCACATTAATATATCACTGTATCATTTATAATATGGCTAAATATTATTTATAAAAAAAATGGTGAAGTTAATATTCATTTACCTAATTTACTATTTATAAGGGTCTTGTTACTTTTCTAATTTGTAACATGACTATTCAAAAGGGTTCGGTAACTATTGACCAAAACTTAAGATGATCATATGAGATTCTAAATATCATATTAATTACAATTATGTCTGTATATTTTCAAATTTCAATTCGTTTAAGTGGAAAAATTAGGTTTAATGGGTTGGTTATAACTATATTATTTAAATAACTAAGATTCGATTTGTATATATTCAAATTATTATAAATTGTATGGTATCTAATGGATAAATATTATTTAAAAAAACACCCTAATTTGGATTTTTAAAAAAATGTGGATCGAATTATTGTTTTAAATTCCACTAAATGAGTTTAAATTAACACCATCATGAGAACCCAAAATTATAAATAATATTTTACATGGGTTCAATTTTCACATTGACTTGAAATTATTTTATAAAATGTGTTGGTAATTTTCATTTAAATTTTATTTCCAAAAGAGAGAGGCCATCTTCCCCATGAATATTTTTTTTACATTTGTTTATTATTTATATTCATTGAAAACATCAACCATTTGATGAAATTGTTATTCATTGGGAATATGTTGTACTCATTTCATCATTATTCATATTTTGTGTGGTTTATGATCATTTTTTCTATGATTATACAATTTTATTAGGATTTTTTATGTTAGTAATTTTTCATAAATTAATTGGTTGATAATGTTTCACACATTTCGTATGATAGTTTTATTAGACTATGTTTGTGATGAGTGGGGCCCAAATCAATAGAGCCCCTCGATTCATCGACATGTCTTATTAGAGAAATCAGTTATGTGGATTATTTGGAATTCCACCAACTGATTTAAAATATATATTTAATCGTCTTGAAATTAATTTTCATATGAAATTCTTTTGGAATTACCTCATTATGAGATCAATTATTTCCCTGTGATTTTTATTATTATTTATAATACACATAGACAATTATCAATCTTATGTGATTATTTGTATGTATTTTTCTATCATCTTGTATTCCTTCCAGATTCTGCTCAGTTTATTTATTTAATATAATGTGAGAAAGTTATATAGAATTCTATATTGATTATGTTTTTTTATTCATGATAGATTCTTCTGTATTCATAACCATACAAATATTATGTTCCCAATACATTTTTAGGTTTTATTTTCCCATGGATACAAGATTGATAAATATGGATACACTATAAGGAATAATGGTTTTCTCAACGAACACAATTTGTGTTTGTTTCTATATGAATATTAACTTCATGTAATATTTATTCTACCAACACTATTAAAGAATTAAGCCCTCTGGCTGGATAACATGTTTTATGTTATGATAATGATGTAAATTAAACAATAACCCAGGTCCACAAGTTTCAAGGTCATTACAGATGGTACTACAGAATTTTTAGGACTATCATTGGGAACAAGGACTCATAAAACCTAAATTTTTGAATAAAATTGTATAGATTATATGGTTCTATCTAGAAACTCATCTCTAACTCGATAGTATAAGTTGACATGGTTATATGCCAAATGTACCTAGGGGTAATATGTCTTCAATAAAGGTGCATCATCATTGACTTGAACATTACCTAATATACAAAAATAGGCCATATTGGCTCCTGGTTTGGAAATCCGGGGGTATTTTCTATTTTTGAGGAATATTTATTTTATAGTCTTTCGTAATGATTTTATCATATTTTTGCTATATGAAAATATTCCATATGTAAGCATGTTTAAATTTATTAGATTATTCATGATTAAATTTTTCAGTTTTTGTTAGGTTCTTCATTTTTTTAATTATAAGTTATATTTAATAGTGTTATGTTCTAATAGTGATAATTAATTTTTTTGAAACGTTACCCTGTGGAAGAAATCATATCATTTCAAATTCACACACACTGTATATAGATTTCCCTCTTGGGAAATATGTAAAAACTTAATCAAGTGTTTTCCCTATAGTTAGTCATGTTATAATCGTAAGGATGAAACTGATTATGGTTATTAGTACTAATCATTCCCAGATGTTTATTCATTCTAATCAAACAACATGGTGTAAAAATGTGAGACCACATTGTGCCTAAATAATAACCACCATTCAATGATGGATTAATTAAATTTGTTCTTGAGAAATGGATATTTTCTATATAAATGATATTTCTCTATTTAAGATGTAATGAGAAGAAGATGTATTTGAAGGATGTTTATCATCTATTAAAATATATGGTTAAATTTTTGTTATTGTATCAAAAAACTATGGACTATGAAACTGTATTAAACATATAATATAATGGGTTCAATATAGTTTTCATTGAAATTTAATTTTTATAAAAATAATTAGTAGACATGTAGAGATGAGCACAATGTATAAGAAAAAAATTTACGGATATGTAGTTATTTTAGCAGAAAATTATACATAGTTTTGAAATAAATTTATAGAAAATGTTTATATTTCAAACAATAATATATGAAGTTTATTGTATGTATTTAGTGTAATGTATATAGGGAATTTCTCTCCAAAAAATTCCCATTATATGAATATATAGTAATATATTCCATCCTGATTCTGAAAAATTGTCTATGTACTTTGGCTTCAGAGAAAGAATGATAATGTGATGATGTTAGATTAAATTATGAATAAATGGAAGAATTGAAATAATGATTTTCCTACATTATATATATATTCAAATAAGAACCCTGGTAATTATTTCAAGGGAATAATACTTGTTATTGGGTTCATAAAGAAAATAAAATATGTTTTCATAAAAAATAATTGAATGAATGAAATTATGTTCTATGGAAGGTAATATACCACAAAATGATGCAATAATTGAAATGACAATTGTTTGCAATTACTATAGGATTAGTTGATATAATTAACGGTATTGTGTTTGGAATAAATAATTATCTTATAAGAATATTTTCTCATTTGTATTCTTAGTATGTGAATTATTAAAAGTAAACAGATTTTATGATATTAAATTTTAAATGATTATGTTTGAGAATATGTTGAATAATACCTATTACCAATAAAATTGATTTCGTTGATAGTTTATCTTAAAAATAGATATTTATGGATGAAAATCCATAATATACTATCTACGTTTAGAAAATAATTATTAATAATTTTTTTATATAGTATTTGTATCCTTCAAATTGGTTACTTATATAATGTTTTCTATTAACAATGATGGAATTTATGGTATGTTTGGATTTCAGAATTATATTTGAAAACTATATATTAATTTTTGGATTGAGGAATGTTTCCATTATTGTTATTTTTTGATCATGTAAATAAAATATATGGAATATGACATTATGATTTACAATACATTATATAAGGAATATAATTTTTATTTAGTGAGAATCCATATATTTATTTAGATGTTAAATTTAGATAGATATATTTTGGATGAGTCTTGTGGTTAAAA
The DNA here is from genome assembly GCA_963277665.1 of Viscum album. Classification (NCBI taxonomy): domain Eukaryota; kingdom Viridiplantae; phylum Streptophyta; class Magnoliopsida; order Santalales; family Viscaceae; genus Viscum; species Viscum album. Next base: position 915,556,210 of record OY728157.1, read on the forward strand.
ATTTATTTAGTGGATTATGTTTCATATTTTTATTTAATGTTTTGGTTTTAGAGATAAATTTTTTATATTTTATAAATGTACAATACATTTTGTTGGGGAAATATCGTGATAAAATAGAAAATAATTTACTTTTTTCTATAATGGTATATTAAATTTTAATTGCAGCCCATCATGTATGAAAATGTAAATAGTATATTAGTTAGTTATTGTTAGATTTGATGTTAAAATCGACTGAATCACATCAAAGAGGTGGAATTGTTCAATTAAAATTTAATGATATCATCTTCGTATATTATCATATAATCAGAGTCTAGATTTTAGTTTGATTCCTCATCGAGGAAAAACATATTAATAAAAATTTTATCAAAATAAATTCATATAAAATGAATTAATGATCACTTGACTCGTCATCGATGTATGGTTTGGACTTTTTTTAATTTTTATTCATCATTAACTTTCTTTTAATCAATAATGTATCAAAATATATCTTATAAATGATTTTTATTTCGGAAAATAAATGTGTGTTATAAAAAAAATATATATTATATTTCCTATAAAGAAACTGAAAAAAAATTAATTTCATTAATAATCTATTTTCATTAATCGACATTGAAATAAATTAGAATACCAACCACTAAAATGGAAAATAATTAAATATGAGAAAAACAATTGTAATATATGGTTCTCCAAAATCTATGAGAATCATCGCACCTACTTCTAACTCTATAGAAGCTAAACAATATATATTTAGAAACTAATCAGTATACTCAATAAATTAAAAATGGAACCATGAGATGAATTGTCTTAAATTTTTATTTGCAAAATTAATTTTTAATCATAGTTGTTAATTTGAACCATGGAAAAGTAATGTGACATTTGGAATAGTTAACTAAATGATTAAAATATTTAGTTTACTACTGGGAATAGTAATATTAAAATTGGAATAGTAATTTATCTTCAACATAATAAAATAATATATATATATATATATTTATTTATATATGTACATATTTTTCCCTGATCAATATATGAAAATATAAATATTATATTAGTGAAAAATTAATAACATTATTATATAAACTAAATGAAAATATTGCCACATTTTTAATAAACTGTATTTTAAAATATTTTTTTAAAATAATAACATTTTCATATATATTATAAATATAAATTTTAAAATAATTTATAATATAAATTATGTAAGTTTGAAAATATTGACATTTAAATATTCCAAAGTTATATTTTGTTAATTTTCTAAAATACAACAATTTTCAGATGAATATAAGCTATATTTTTTTACATATCCGATGTAACATTAATTATATCATCAATACTATAATAACAACATAATATGTTCAAAAACATTTGGATTAAAATTGATATATTTTATTTAAATATGTCATCCTTAAAATTGAATAAAATTTATTTTTAAAAAATCACTTTCCAAATTCTGATGTCAAAATTTATTCCCTAAATTAAAATTTTATCTTTTTTCAATTTCTATTTTAATATTTTAACGATGAAAAATTATAAAGTTTTATAAATACATAAAACCAATATATTATATTCACATTTTATTTTACTTTTAAAAGATTCATTTTCCAATGTTTTAAAATTCATATAAAATTTTATTCTAAAAATACCCCTCTCATCATGTATGAATAACCCATATCCCTCCCCTAGAAAAAAAACTCATTATAAACATTCCAATTCCAAACCTCTACTAGGATCCTTACTCTAATGAAACATAGAATAAATAAGTACTTTCTGGATTATGAAAATTCCATACAACAAGGGAGATGCTGTATCATACACAAGAAGTTACACCATGGGCTAAGAGTGTTTCAACCAACTCTTTTTTAATTTATTCTTATTATTATCTTTTTATTCACAACTAAAATCAAGTGAAAACCTAATAAGATTAATTAGATAGCAATTTAACTTATATTATCTATGTCAAAAGACTATATGTATCTAATTGATTATATATATAAATTCCATACATCATTTTCTCACTCTTCCGATAATGTTACATCAAAGGTCAGTGGCCTAGTTACAAAGATATTCCCATATGGAAACACATAACCCACAAAACGTATTGAAATTTTTAATTATATTTCATATGAAAAAATTGATTTATATTCATTTTTAACTCTATAATTATGTTCAATAAATTCTAAATTACATTTAATAGTTTTGAGAAATTGAGCTAAAAGAGAAATCTATTTTGTTAAATCATCATATTAAAATGAATATACTATAACAATGGAAATTATGAAATATAATAAAATCACAATAATTAATAAATATATTTTAAAAAATAAAATATATATACTCTACAACAATTTTATAATTAATCTATGTTTTTTATTCAAGAAGCACAAAATTGATGAAACACAACATGAATAAAGGTAAGGGAATTCTCAAACCCGACTTCCATTCGTTTAGTCATACATATTTCCCCTGAATTTTTTTATTAGGATTATATAATATTTCAATAAGTATAATTTCATTATTCCCTTATTTTTTGGGGGATACACATTTTTTTCTTGATTTTTGGAACACGCATAATGATTAAAGGAAATTTTATTTCATTAAAAAACAAATAATCGACCCTTTTATGTTTTTATTCTTATAAAATGAAAAAAAAATCATACAATAATATAGGTAATCAAATTTTTTATTTTGCGACCCCATGTTCTTTAAATAAATTATTCATCATTAAATCCTTAGGAAAATAATTAAATTTCTTTGTTTATTTAATGATTATTTTTTTCATATGTTCTTTTGGTCATGAGTTATTATGTTAACATTATGACCTGGATAGTGTGTCTTTAATTTTATAGATCTGAAATTAATTGTCTAATGTGATGTATATCTGGATAAAATTTTTATTATGTTTTAATATAATTATTTATTTCATCAAAATATTGATGTTATGATTATAGACATATTTAATGTGTGAAGAACATTAAATATTTGTTCAAAACTAGGAATTAGATTTCAAAACAATGACATCATTTTCAATTTTAATAAATTGACACATTCTATATTAATTTTAATATTATTGTAAATATATTATGTTTTTTATTATTCTGCCTTGCGACATATTGATTTATGACCCTTATTCATCCTCTTATAATAATTTTATCTCACCCCATTCTTTGATTTTATCATTAGGTGATTACATCTAATATTTATAATTTTATATTTTATATGGACCAATAATATGTATTTAAAATATTCCAATTTTTTATTATGTCAATGTTATTTTTGATACTAATGTTCTTAGGACACAAAAAAATTTATTCCTGTATTGTTATCTCTATTATTTTTTTTCTCAAAAATAATGTAATTTTTATTTAATGAAAATGTATGTTCACTATAGTTGGCATTGGAGAAAAAGTGAGTTAATTTGGAATAATAATCTAAAACATGAACGATAATAATATTTATAATCGTACTTTTCTATAAAATCCAAGAATAATTTTTTTTGGAAATGGATAAATGATGGGATCCTATAAAAATTAATTTATTGTTTAGTGAATAAAAACAAAAATTAATATTTCATTGTCAAATTAAATAATCTCAATCGATTTGTATTTTAGAGGATTTTAGGAGACAAGTGAAAGAATGAATAAACCATGTGAGGGATAGTGAAATGTATATTTGAATGTCATCCCCAATTCCATGAAGGTGTGGTTAAAATAATTAATATTATGCTTAACTAGCTTTCTCACACTAGAAACTCTATCATGATCCATGAGAAATATTCTTCATCACCCAAGAAGGATAAAATTTCCATTGGTTCACCTTTTAAATATTTATAATAGTGTTTAATGGATCTTTTGATCCACTTGTCATGGACTAGTGAGTTAACACAATAGATATAATATTTTATAAGATCCTTTTTTCCCTAGGAATGAGAATGAAAATTTTCTCATTTATAATTTATATTGATAGTTTGATCAATGGTGGTAATTGTTTAATAATAACTAGATTAAATATAAAATAGATGAGTTGGTGTTTGATGAATTTAAAAAAAATATTTTCCAACAAGTATTTCCCTCAAAGGATTTGAAAAATGATATAGAGATAATTCATAAAACTAAATCAAAATTAGGGTAAATTCATCATGGATAATGGGGGAAATATTAAAAGTCTACTTGGATATGAGTCATATTTGTTTCAATAATTATTGACAAATATATATAGATTATTCATTTTTTTAATTCAACAAATTCACAAATCATTAGGTATCTAATACGTCAGTTTTTTTAATAAGTGGATCAATGTATTTTTAATGTAGAGTTGGAGATTGGAGACTAGTCCCACTATTATAGGGATAAGAACAAAAGAATGATTTTTCATTATTGTTGTTCAGTTGAAAATTTAGGAATGATGGTCAAAAAAACAACATGTAAAAAATTTGGGAATAAATATCCTCATAATTATGTAAGAGACATTAAATATATCACCATGTTTTGGATAGAAGGACCCCAATCACATGAATGTTGATCATGCATGATGAAGAAGGTAAAAATTATTGATTAAATTAAGTATTCTCATTATTCAACCCCCAATGTTCAATAATTCAATTATAGAGGTAATTTATACTATGCATGTTGGTTTACTAAAACATTGGTTCTAAATGGTTTTCACCAACATAAACCAAAAATTCTAAATGTTTAATGGAAATATTATTCAATCAATACATATGTAGTTGATAAAGAAAATGAATTCAAGGTAGGTATTCATCATATTTACTAAATAATGGGAAAATATTAATATTATTCTTGATCTAATAATTCCTTTATATCATTCATTTTTTCATAAATTGATAAATTGATGCCCTGATAGGTATATGAAAAAACAATTATTGATTCTTTAATTGAATCCCAATTATCGTAATATTTTCTTGTATGTCTCTATGAGAATATTCTTCTAGTGAATATCAGAATAAATGAACTTGTGAGTCATGATGATATATTATTCATAAAATTTGATTTCATTATATGGAGCACACGTATATTGTTGAAAAAACGAGACATCGTTCTATGTCCTGAACCATTCAATAGATGCTTCCAAATGTAAAATTGATCATGCATATTAGTTCTAGAAGACATCAATGGTGTTGGTTTTGATACACTATGAATAATCATTCCTTTTTCCATATAGTTGTATAAAATAATGGTATCCACCTAGAGGATCTTACAATTATTAATAATAAAAATATATATTTCCTAATAAGTTGCATGAACTACCCCATGTTCACAAGGTAGTGTTAAAAATACAAATTATACAATGTTTAACAAAAAACTAAAAAATACTTTGCAGGTTATCCTGAATCAAACATTAAGATATAAAAATTATTTTTCGTGATCATTTGGAAAATGTGTTCACACTCCATAGTATATTACCTTTGGGTTCCCCAATGTTCATTCACAAGAGGAATGATGGATCAATGTAGTGTTGAATTCAATGTTAAAATAATGAAATTTCTATTCCATTTGATTTCATAATAAAACCCTATATTAAATAAATTATTAACAAATATTTGTTTTTAAGTTATTTTTTTATAGTTTTATAGAAAACATATAGTTTTACGTTAAATTTTATTAGATCTTTTGATATAATGAAGAAATTAATATCTCTTCATTAGAATTATAATAATAAGTATGTATGAAATCATCATCTGATATAAATTTAGTATGTTAGATATAGTACCTTCTTTAATTTATTTTATATCGATGACGAAACTGAAATACCAAAAAAAATCATACACATAAAGGCCGTCTTAATTACACGAGTAATTGAGTTTATCTAGCCAATATTGTATATATTCTATATACAAAAAATGAATTTCTATCATAATGGAACCACACATACAATGTAATTATATAAAAAAATACAAAGTCATACATTCTGTAATAAAATGTCCATTGAATTTCCAGCTCTCCATGCCATTACCAGAAGCTCAGAAAACCATATTATAGATGGATAAAATATAACCCTTTAGATCATTACATATTAATTACGGGCCATTCTATGAGTTTTATACTCATTAAAATTTTCCAAAATCTCTCTAATGTGAGTTTTATAAATATTAAAATGCATGAATATCTGTATCCTATTATATTTTGTAACACCTCAAGCTTCCACAGTATGCTTTTTTTGAATAATATAGTAGCGTGTAGTGAACAAAACTTCAAGTTCTAACACACACTAAAACCAATAAAACTTTCTATTAGTAATAGTAATACCCATATTTTGAATATTTATAAATTTTATCATTAAAAATAGACTTCATGTTTGGATTCAGAATATCAAAATTAGCTTAGGGTGAATTTTTGGTATTTTTCTGAAAACATTCAATTTTTTTATAAATAGTGAAAAACACTGAGTTATAGTTTAAAACTGAATTTTTTTTAAATAATATTTCTTTTTAAATTTATATTAGGTCAAAATAGATACATAATACCTATATAAGTTAAATTTATTTCATTGGATTCAGTTTATAATAATTGTAGATATATAAAAATTGTATTGAACTTTTCATCGTCTTTTACCCACCTACTAGGAGAATTTGGAAATTCACACAAAACTTATTTTTACCGCTTCTATGAGTGGAATTTAAAAACTCCAAGAGAGGTGGTCCATATCAAGGAGTAAAATGTGGTTCAATAAGATACAAATAATTTATGGTGAATAGTAACTTTTTTCTTTTATTTACCACGGTTAAAAGTAAATAGGGTAATAATGGGTAAAAATGATTTTATTATTACCATAACACATTTCCTAATTCTATTGGCTAAGTATTATTCGACCAAAAAGAACCTTAGTAATAAAATATCAACCTATTTGGTCCAATTTTATTAGATTAGGACATTTATTATTATTTAATTCAAAGATGAGTTAAAAGAGATAAAATCCCAGTTTAATAACTAAAACATTTTTAATATAAGGTTACAAAAAAGTCAAATTAGATTATAAATAGTCATTTTAAATATACAAATATCTCCTACATAATGATATTTTATTTTTAATTTTTATAAATTAAATAATTTAATTTATTTATGAAATAATGGAGATGGAGTAAATACCTAATTAATGAAATATTAAAATAATTGATATTATAAATAACCAAATAAATGTAATTTGAGACTTTTTATGAATTACACTAATTTTCTAGGTTAATATGACATGTTATGAATGATAAAATTAAATTATTTATAATAAATAAAGTTGTTAGAACTTTATCAAAAATTAATTTGTTAAATAGTGTCAAAATTGACATAAAGGATTATTTAAAAAAACTATTATAATATTAATTGATATTACACTCCTACAAAACTATGGTTTGGAAAAAGGACTTATGTAATGATATATGTATCATTAATGAACCACTTAGTGGTCTCTTGGATGTATATAGTATGTTTATTAACCATATAATATAAAAATACAAATACACATGGTAAATGTAAAACTATTTAACTAAGAGTTAAATATAAATTATAAGGATAATACAGTAACACAAACCTGTCTAAAATATGTTGGTTGAAAGGATTTCGACCAATACCCACCTTATCCTCTAAATAAGTAACTTATGAGCCTTTATAAATGGAATATTAATTTATTATAAATTAATATTTTATGTTTTTCCTATGCTGCTTGTCACCCCTATTATAAAAGGGAACTCCCCATTCTCTCTAATTCACACCTTCAAAGCCATTTGGCTCTGCCAAACTCTACCCAAATATCCACTAAACATCCCTAAATACATCCTACATGCCATACTTTAGTCATAAATACAACTTAATGAGACCTTTTGATCAAATCAAATGGAAGAACCTGGAGAAGAGGGAATTATTTCACAACCCACATTAATGTTCCTTTCATCTTCCACATCTTCATTCTTTGTTATTTACATTATAAAATAATAAATCTCGTATCTTTTATATACTTTAATGTTATTATAAATATTTTATATCCATATTCACCATTCTATCCATTCTTTTAATGACATATCACCATACATGCGTACATACGGATTACCGTCTCCACGTCGTGGTGTAATTGTTATTCAATTCATTATTATTTGGATGGGTATAATAATGATGTGCAATTCAAGTAAATTATAAAATTAACATTATAATGATTATGGATATATGATATACCATCCAATTATATGTTATTTTAATATAAAAAGAATGATATTATTGCTCGTGCGTACGTACGGATTATCGTCTCCACGAATGTTATGAGATTCATTCCTCATTGTATCTATTCAAAACTAATATTAATATGATGATTAAAAATAATGTCTAAAGACTCTATATCATTCTAGATATGAATATGATACATCCCATTCATAAAAAATATGGCTCAAATAACAATGAATATAAATGAAAATGAATCTGTTAACACCCGAAACAACAACAATACTAAGATATTATTAACCAATCAATGTTAAAAGATCATATATGATATCATATTAATGGATATGATTCATGTATAAATTAATAACAGTTATTTCAACATTATACAAGAGGTTAAATTACCCTCGACCAAGGAAAAGTACAAGATATGGGTTAATTTAATAGTCACTTTATTATCCGAGGTTGTTTTTACGTAAGTATCTACTAGGAACTCTTTATTATCCACATCCATGTTTCTTAAAAATGTGTTTCAAAAAATTCTTACTATATTATAGACTATGGGTTAATGTAATTTTCCCCCTTTTTACTTTTTATAATATGTTCATAAAGGAATCATTCGATCATTTTCCAATCAATGTCCTTTTTAACCTTTTTGACAAATTTAAGGTAAGAATGTATTTTTAACATATACAGCGGGTATGGATATTTTCTGCCATTATAACATCATCAAGGAATCCCTTAATAGCTTATATATTATTTTCAAAATAAATTTTTTCATTAAAAATATGTGACTCTAAAATTACTTCAACATATAAAGGGATATTTCTCTAAAAAGGGTTTTGATTTCATCTATGTCAACATCCATTGATGGGGTTTAAGTTTATATGAAGGTGATTTATTATGATACAAAAAATCCATATTGTATTGAAGGTATTGTGATATGTCTGACTGAGGATGTTCTATTTTTCTACCATTCGTGGTTTATAGGTAATGTATTGACATTTTGTATACTAGTTTTTATTAAGGATGTTTTGGATATGTTTAATCCTTTTCATATGAGAAATGTATTGGACTTAGTATGTGATGGGTGGAGCCTGCAATAGCTCTTAGATGCATCGGTAGGTCTCATGAGACAACTAGACATGAACTTGGACAAAGCCCTTTCCATATTTTGAAATATGGTTTTGGTCGAGAACATATTCATTTTAAGATGTCTTGGCCGAGGTCATGAAAAAATGTTTCAGAATGTCCAGCATTATACATTCACATTTTATGAAAATAATAATGATGATTCTTGTGGCCATTCTTCTAGTAGAATACCCATTATTATTTTATATTATAGAATTATTTACTCAGCTCATATTACTGCCATAAAAGTATTCAGGTTTATTATTGGTAAAGGTATGTCGTTTCAATTATTCACCATACATAATATTATTTTATATTCCGCTGTATTTCTTACCCTTACTGAGCGTTTGAGCTCACCTCTTTCTGATTTTTCATTTTCGCAGGATATGAAAAAGTTAGTTATGAGTGACTTGTAGGCATTATTTAGGATGCTTGAATGTTTCCAATAGAATAAATTCATGTTGTTTTTCATTTCAAGTTGTAATGTTGAACATATGTATGAATCTTTTTTCGAATAATACTAAACTGATCAGTCATTAGAGACATGATTTCCTTATGATGATGCCAATGTTATGTAATAATGCATTGACTCTCGGTAACTGGGGTTAGGGTGTTACAGTTGGTATCAGAGGAAGTTTAGTACAGACATTGTAAACTATATTTTGATTAACTCGGATTATAGCACATAACCCTAAGAAAGAGGTTGAGGATTAGTATAGAATAACATCATATAATATTAGTATTGTAGTGATTTTGTGAGTTTTCTATGAAATGAATCCCTATCTGGATACAAGCTGGTAGAGGAGGCTCTGGCACAAATGTACCTAGAGGTAAATCTTGAAAACACCGCTTTGAGCTAGACTCAAATGGGAATGGGTGCACGACAATGGGTATTTTTTCACTCTTTGTTACGACACTCCTGGAGGATATGCTTAGGATAATTCTCTTTCTATTTACGAACCGTTATGAAGGTTTTATAATTATATACCTCCCCAATTTTTTTTACGATTATGGATTATATCCATAAACTGATCATTTTATCTTTAGTGTTTTACAGGTTTGGATTTATGTATTGTGATTCATAAACTAATCATGTTTATGCCATTGTTTAGAAATGGAACGTAGTGGAAGTAATGGAAACTGTTTCAACGCACGCACTCCATGGAGGGATTTCCCTCCTACTCAAGATAATTATAGTGGAGATGGTGATGAAACTGGTGCTGATCAGCTAATCATCATACTGGGACAACTCACATAGGTTATGAATAATATCATTACCTGTATGGAGCACCCTGATCTGCAGCGTGGAGGATCAATGTTAGATAGCTTCATGAGGCAACAACCACCAACATTCAATTGGATTACAAATCCATCAGTGGCAGAGTAATGGAAAAATTACATAGAGGAAATATTCCACTCTTTGTGGGGTAGCGACAGGGAAAAAATTTTCATGGAAGTTTACCACCATTAATGGAGTTGCAGATCAATGGTGGTAATTGATTCAAAACAAAAAGGATGATGATGAATTATCAAATATTAATGGAAGTAGTTTAAAGAAATTTTCATAGAAAAATACTTTCCTCATGACCAGTGAGCGGATATGGAAAGACAATTTCTGAATCTGAGGAAAATGGAGTATGAGAACGTCGCAAAGTATGAATCTAACATTACAAGGTTAGTGAGGCATGAAACATATTATATACGTAACCCGTGAAGTAAGATTGATCATTTCTTTTATGGGTTAAAACCATTTCTCCGTTGAGCATTTGTATCACAATCCTAATCATCATATGAAGATATTGTCTCGTGTGCTATCAAGATAGAAAAATAATTCTCTAAGTATTATGACTTTAAATGAAAGAAAGAGAATGAGAGATCTCTTGAACACTCATGGAAAGGAAATTAGGAAACAAGGAAGAAGGGGAGAATTGAATTTCCTCTCGGTGATAATTATTGATTGAAGCACCCTGTTGCCTGTCTAAAAGGAAAGGAGTATGCTACAAATGTGGACAAAAAGGTTATCTAGCTGGTGATTATAATGGAAAGAAAGACGCTACCAATGTTCCATGATAAAATTGCATGGATATAGGACATTATGAAAATGAATATCCTAAACGTCAGAAAAAGTTACCTCATAAAATTCCATGGGATCAAGGCCAATCTTATGCGATCACTACTGCTGATGTTGAACCCCAGAAGGATGTGGTGGTAGGTAATTTAATGGTTTCCTCAAGTTTAGAAAATGATTTATTTAATTCTGGATCATCACATTGTTCAATATCTTCCCAGTTTTCTAAGAAAATTAGATATTTCCAATTTGATTTATAAAGGGAGTTGTCAGTAAAAATCCCTAGGAAGTATCATCGCAACATTTTTTTGTGAAACAGCCCCCATTCGAGCATATAATTGTTCTTTATATGCTGATCTCCTCATCATACCCATGATTGAATTTTTTATAATCCTCGGTATGGATTGGATTTCAGAAGATGATGAAAACAATAATTGTATGAAGAAGGAGGTTACTATTTTTGATGACTATGATAAATAACAACTTATCTTTAGAGCAGAATCACCACCACCTAATTCGTATCTAGAACCACCCCCAGTAGCTCAACTAAATTCAATTATTGGGGAGGAAGATAATGAAATAACTATAGGCGAGGAACATAATGTTCAAATAGAGGATGTAACTATTGTAAAAGAATATGTTGATTAATTTCCAAAATATTTAACTGGACATCCTCCAGAATGTGAAATAGAGTTTTCCAATGATTTAATTCCTGGTTTGAGGCCCATATCGAAGACCACTTATGGAATGGACACTGTGGAATTAGTGGAATTAAAGGAAAAAATAGAGAAATTTAGAAATAAGGGATTTATTTTCCCTAGTGTTTCTACATGGGGATCCCCTATACATTTTTTTATGAAGAGAGATGGATCTATGGGGTTGTGCATTTACTATAGGGAGATCAATGCTATTACGATAAATAAAAAGTATCCCCTACCTCATATTGATGATTTATTTGACCAACTTCATAGAGATGAATACTTTTCAATGATTGACTTTCGATCTGGATACCAGTAGTTGTGCATGAAGAAGGAAGACATTCCGAAGATAGAATTTCGAACCAGCTACAAAAATTACGAGTTTATAGTAATGCCTTTTGGGCTGAGTAATGCACCCTCTATTTTTCAGGGATCTAATGAACAAAGTTTTCAAGGAATATCTTCATGAATTTTTAGTGTTATTAGTTGATGATATCTTGGTATACTCAAAAATATATGACGATCATGAAAATCACTTGTGCATTATCTTGAAGACTCTGAGAAGATATTAATTATATGGGAATTCTAGCATGTGTGAATTCTGGATTCAGGAGATTTCTTTTCTTGGACATATTGTCTATAAGGATGGAATCTCTACTGATCCATCTAAGACAAGAGCAATCCAATAATGGACAACACCAATGAGTATAACCGAGGTACGCATTTTTATTGGTATAGTAGGTCATTATCAATGTTTCGTCCAGAATTTTGCCTGGTTGGCTATCCATTAACCAAGATTACACGTAAAGTGGATAAATTTGTTTGGAAAAAAGTGTGAAGAATGTTATGAAGAACTGAAGAAAAGATTAGTCGATGAACCTATATTGACTCTACTAGTGGGGAAATATGGGTTTTTTTATTAATATTGATGCTTCAAATAAAGGACGTGGTTGTGTACTTATGCAGAATGATAGGTTATTGCATGTGCATCACGTTAGCAGAAAATTCATGATCAAAACTATCCTACTCACCATCTTTATTTTGCAGCTGTAATCATTGCTTTGAATATTTAGAGACACTATCTCTATGGTGAAAAATGTGAGATTTATAATGATCACAAGAGTTTGAAGTATATTATCTCACAGAAAGTACTAAACATGAGACAAAGGAGATGGCTTGAACTACTCAAGGATTATGATTACACGATACACAACCACTCGGGGAAGGCATATAAGGTGGCATATGCTTTGATCAGAAAAGATCATGGAGTTTTGAATTATATGAGAATTGGAAGGGATCCTATTTTAATGGATCTTTTGATGATGTACATGGGAATAACCATGGAAGGTGAAACTTCAATTCTTTTTCAAATGGTTTCCAACTCATATTTACTATAAACGAATAAGATTTCGTAGACTGATGATGAAGAGTTTGAATAGAAGATTAATGTTGTGAATGATGTGAGTTAGAGTGAATTTGTGTATGAAGATGGAATATTGAAATTTGGGATGAGACTTTGTGTTCCCAATATACCTGATCTAAAAAGAGAGTTGTTGGATGAGGCTCATAGTTCCAATTTCACTATACACCATGGGAGCACCAAAATGTATAGATATTTGACGGATCATTTTTGGTGGGATAATATGAAGAGGGAGATTACAGATTTTGTGTCAAAATGTATGGTTTGCAAACAAGTGAAAGTTGGAAGACAATGGCCTGGAGGTGTATTGCAACCTCATCCCTTATCTGAGTGGAAATGAGATAATATTACGGTGGACATTTTCATGGGACTACCATAGACTCATAGATATAACAATGCAGTATGATTCATTCTTGATAGTTTTACCAAGTCAGCACATTTTCATGTTATAAGGGATGATTTACCACTTGAACATCTAGAAAAACTATATATTAATGAATTTGTGAGACTACATGGAGTACCCCTATTGATTGTTTTTTATCTTGATCCACGTTTTAAATCATGATTCTAGAAAAGTATTCAAAAATCTATGTATACTGAGCTTTGTTTGAGCACTGCCTACCACTCCCAAACTGATGGACAATTATTAGAAACTATTCAAACCTTAGAAGACATGTAGAGATCCTGATCACATGACTTTCTGGGTATGTGGGATCAATATTTACCTCTGGTAGAATTTTCCTACAACAATAGCTTCCATTCATGTATTCATATGGCAACATATTAAGCATTATACATAAAGAGATGTTGCCCACCAACCTGTTGGGATGATGTTGGTGGACGAATACTCGTAGGTTCAGAACTGGTGGAGGAAATGATGGAAAAGGTGAAGGTACTTCAAACCCACATCAAAGCAGCTCAGAGTAAGTAAAAGAGCTATGCCGATAACTGAAGGAAGGATTTGGAAATTCATGTAGGAGAGCATGTTTTAGTGAAGGTATATCCATGGAAGGGAGTTATACATTTCAGTTAGAAAGGTAAATTGTGTCCAAGGTACATCGGACCTTCCGAAATTCTAGAATGAATTCGGGATGTATCTTATCGTTTGGCAATGCTGCCAAATATCTCCAATGTTAACGATGTATTCCACGTATCACTTTCGATAAAATCCGTTCCTGACCCAATGTATGTAATTACCAACGAAGAACTAGTACTGGAACCCGATTTGTCTTATTGTGAAAATCCTATCAAGATTCTTGATATAAGAGAACAAGTGCTGAAAAACCGGACGACTCGTCAGGAAAAAGTTCTATGAAGAAACCATTAGATGGAAGAGTCAATGTGGGAACCAGAGGAACTTATGATGAAGAACCACCTGAGTCTTTTCATGCAGATGTAATCAATAATTTGTGGGGACAAAAATATCTGATGGAGGGGATAATTTAACACCCCAAGCATCCACACACCACAACCAATCAAACATGCTGTTATGAATATTATTACCCACTTTTTGAAATTTTATAAATTTTATCATTCAAATATAAATTTTATTTTTCGATTCGGAATATCAAAATTAGAATTGGGTGAATTTTTGTTATTTTTCTGAAAACATTCAATTTTTGATTTATAGTGTAAAACATTGAGTTATAGTTTAAAACCGGATTTTTATTTTAATAATTTTTTATTTTATTTCAATTTTAATTATCTCAAAATAGATACATAATATATATATAAGTTCAATTTAATTCATTGGGGTCAGTTTATAATAATTTTAGATATAATTTTTTTAAACTTTTCACCATCTTTTACCCACCACCTAGGAGAATTTGAAAATTCACATAAAACATTATTCTACTACTTCTGTGAGTGGAATTTCAAAAATCCGAGAGACACAGTTAATATCACGAATTAAAATGTGGTTCAATAAGATAAAAATAATTTGTGTTGAATTGTATCTTTTTACTTTTATTTACCATGGTTAAAAGTAAATAGGGTAATTATGGATAAAATGATATTATTATTACCCTAACACATGTCCTAATTCTATTGGATAAGTATAATTCGGCACAAAACAACCTTTGGAATAAAATATCAACCTCTTTGGTCAACATGGATTAGATTAGGACATTTATTACTATTTAACTCAAAGAAGAGTTAAAAGAGATAAAATCGAAGTTTAATAACTAAAAAATTTTTTATATAGGGTTATACATAAGATAAATTTGATTATAAATATTCATTAGAAATATAAAAATATTTCCTATATAATGGTATTTTATTTATTATTTTTAGACATTATATAGTTTAATTTAATTATGACACAATAGTTCCCCTCAGCCAAATAAATGAATATTTATATAGTTAAATTTTTTTTACAATAATTACATAATTAATAAAATATTAAAATAATTGATATTATAAATATCCATGTAAATGTAATTTGAGATTTTTTATGAATAGAACTAAATTTATCGGTTAATATGACTTTTTTTATTGATTAAATGAATTTATTTCGAATTAATAATGTTGTTAGAACATTAAAAAAATCAATTATTAAATTGTGTCAAAAAATACATAAAGGAGTATTTACAAAAAATATTATATTATTAATTGATATTCAATTCCAAAAAATATAAGGATTGGCCAATGGACTTCTGTAATGATAGGTGAATCATTAATGATACACTTAGGGTTATATTGGATCTATATAGTATGTTTATTAACCATGTAATATAATAATAATAAAAAGAGACACGGTAAATGTCAAACTATTTAACTAAGAGTTAAATATAAATGATAAGGTTAATATAGTGACCCAAACCAGTATAAAATCTATTTTTTGAAATTATTTCGACCCATCCTCACCATAGATTCTATATAAGTCACTTTTCCTCCATTATAAAACGAATATGAATTTTTTATAAGATAATATTATATGTTTTTTCTAAGGTGCCCCTCACCCCTCTTATAAAAGGGAACTCCCCCTTCTCTCTAATTCACACATTCAAAGCCATTTGGATCGACCAACCTCTTCCAAAATATCCTCTCAACAACCCTTAATACATCTTAGAGTCCTTCCATTAGTTAGACATCCATCTTAAAGAGCCCTTTTCATCAAATCAAAAAGAAGAACCCGAAGGAGAGGTAATAATTTCACCACCCTCTTTCTAGTTCTTTTCTTCTTCCACTTCTTATTTATTTGTTATCTCCATTATAAAATAATAACTCTAGAATATTCTATATACTATGATGTTATTATAAATATGGTATATCCATATTCATTATTCTATCCATCCTTTGAATGTCATATCACCAAACGTGTGTACGTATGAAATACCATCTCCACGTTGTGGTGTAATTGTTATTCAATACATTATTATTTGGATAGGTATAATAATGATGTGTAATTCATTTAAATAATAAATATAACATGATAATTATTCTGTATATATGATATACCATCCAATTATATATTATTTTAATATCAAAAGAATGATACTGTCGCTCGTGTGTACGTACGAATTATCATCTCCACCAATGCGGTGAGATTTATTCTCTATAGCATCCTTCCAAGAATAATATTCATTTGATGATAAAAAATAATTTTTTAAGACTTTATATAATTATATATATGAATATGATACATCCCATCCATATCAAAAATGAATCCCATAACAAATAATATAAAGGTAAACGAATCTGTTAACACCCTAAACAACAACAATTCTAAGATATTGTTAACAAAGAAATGTTAAAATATCATATATGATATCATATTAATGTATATGATTCTTGTATAATTTAATAACAAATATTTCACCAGTATACAAGAGTTTAACTTACACTTTACCATGTAAAATTATAAGTTAAGTGTTAATTTCGCAATCTCTTTATTATCCGAGGTTGTTTTTACGTATGTATCTACAGGGACCTCTTTATCATCCACTTCCATGATTCCTAAAAATGTATTTAAAACCATTCTTACAATATTATAGACTATGGGTTAATGTAATTTACACATTTTTTTACTTTTTATAAGTTTTTTATAAAGGAATTTTTCCGTCGTTTTCCAAACAAGGTCCCTTTTAACCATTTCAGTAAATTTGAGGTAAGAATGTTTTTTAACGTATACAGTGGGTACAACTATTTTACTCCATTATAACATCATCAAAGCTTCCCTTATAAGATTATAATAATATTTTCAAAAAAATTTCATTATAATTTTGTGACTCTTAAATGATTTCAAAATAGAAGCGATATTTCTCTAAAAAAGGTGTTGACTTCATCTTTTTCAACATCCATTGATGGATTTTACGTTTATTTGAGGTTGATTTATTATGATACAAAACTTCTATATTATATTGAAGGTTTTTTTATATGTTTTACTGTGGATTTTCTATTTTTATTCGGATATTTTTAATACGAAACTTCCATTTCGTATGCTAGTTTTTTATACGGATTTTTATGATATAATTAAACCTTTTCATATGAGGAATGTATTGGACTTAGTAAGTGAAGGGTAGAGCCCGATATAGCTCCTCGATGCATCAGTTGGTCTCATGATAAATCTATACATGTAATTGGGCGAGGCCCTTTCAAAATTCTGATATATGGTTTGGGCATTGGCCTTAATAATTTTTAGATGTCTTGGCCGAGTCCTTGAAATTTTTTTAGAATGTCCGATATTATACATTCCCTCATAATGAAAATAATATTGATTGTTTATGTGGTCATTCATCTAGTAGAATATCCATGATTATGTTTTATTATGTAATTGTTTACTTAGTTCATATTCCTTTAATAAAAGTATTAATTTGTATCATGTTTAAAAGCAAGTGGTGTCAATTATTCACCATGCTTAATATTTATGATTTCTTCTGCTGTATTGCATACCCTTACTGAGCATTTGATCACAACACTTTTATTATGTTTCTTTTTCATAGGATATGATGAAGTAAGTTGTGAGTGACTTGCAGGCATTATTTAGGATTCCTGGATGTTTCCAATGGAATAAGTTCATGTTCTATTTCTTTTCAAGTTATAAAGTTGAGCTTATATATGAATCTTATTTCCAATAATACTAAATTGGTCGGTCTTTCGAGACATGATTTCCTTATGATCATGCCAATGTTATGAAATAATGCACTGACTCTGGATAACTATGGTCGTGGCATTATATATTTAATTTTATTAGTGTTTTTTATTCATAAGGTATCATATTCAGGTCATACCCATAAGAATTATGTTACATTGTAAATATTACATCTAATCAATGATTATAATCAAAGGATTTCAATTATAATAAGATAAATAACATGATCTTCTTGATCAAGTAATTGTGGTGATAACATGACGGATATGATCAATCATATCGAGGGATACTAAGGATATGTAGGATTATGAAATGTGATATTTGTACTGAGATATTTCTTTACCAAGGATTTAAATACATTATTTTGAGTGTGACAAATGGTCATCCATTATCAATTGTTTTTTTCACCTTTATATAACGGTTAAAAAAGTTATATCCATTAATAAATAGTTATAATATATTTATATATTGTTTATATTATTTTACTTGTCACTTACAAGTCAATTAATTAGGATGTTCTTGTATGTTTCTGTGTTCCCTTATTGATACTAAATATGATAAAAATACTAAGGACTAGACCCTAAACATTACCTAAACTAGTAAATTGATTTATAATTCAATTTATTACATTCAAAAATATTATTATAGTATTGAGTTTTTTATAGATAGCTAAAAAATTCATACATATAAATCCAACTAACATAAAAGGTTGATATTACAATTTTAAAATACAATTATTCATAATATGAATCATTAAAAACATAACATGATATCTTTCTATCAAAAAACATCACAACATTATACATGCATCCTTCATTTTCTTTACCCATTAACAATCCCTTTTAAATTTTATAAATACATAGGATGATAAAAAAATCCCATTAATTGACATATAATGTGATCAAATTGATAGTCCATGTATAATTATAAACTTATGAAATCTGTTCCACAAATACATACATCACTCCAATAATGTATAATATTCAAAACATGTGAAAACATGATATATTCATAAAACGAAAAAAGCCTTATAGTTAATTTTTGGGTATTTATTAATTATAAATATAATCCCTTCATCCCCCCATATGATTTGTATCCATCACAATAACCTTTCTATATAACCCTTGCAACTACGTTATAATATTACCATCATTTTTAAACTGGGCTTAACAGTTGTAGTCAACTTAGAAAATAAACATACATAATGAATTTTATGTGGATACATGTCCCAAAAATCATTATAAACAATTCCAAGGAACTAGAAAATAAATTAAACACAAAAAAAATTATAAAAATATTCCATTTGAAATTTTAAAAAATTTAAATTAAAAGATAATTTTTAAGGAAACATCTATTACACTGTGTACATTTTACATCAATGATTTTCAAAGCGCATGTATAATGGTTTAAAGTGTTTTGTTAATATATTATAAAACCATATTATTATTTATAATTCCTTATTTGTGATTCAGGAAAAACATTTAACCTATTAGTAATAAAAATACGTTATCTTAAATTTTCAGGTTAGTTTTTTAAAGCATACATAAATCCTGAGTGGAGAATCATGGAGGAATAAATAAATTGATGGTCATCTCTACAAATATGAAAATAATCATATATGGAAAATTTCTGTGGGGATTCTTGAAAATAGGATCATCATGGCGGAAATGTGCATTCATTGCGCTATGGTGATAATGTGGATGGAAGGTTATGGACATAGTAGAAATATCAATTAATATCCCTCTCCCATCTTTTTAAATGTATTTATACATAATGAAAATCATTAGGCTCTATAATTGAGAAGGTAGTACATGATGGTTTTTAATTCGAAGAAGATTGAAAAGGCTTTAAAAGCCATCAAAATGTTTTTAGCATCACAAATGTAAGGAAATTCATGACTGCTATGCAAGTTTCGTGAATGAAAGGATATTTTAAAAGGCTAATTGAGATTTGGGAAATATGTTTACTTCACCAAGGATAAGTGCACTTCGAAAAATGAAGTATATTGATAAACGTTATCTAAGTTTCATAGAAGTGGATCTTCGTGATGGACATAAGAATCACAAATGATGATTATAAGGCATTACCAATTAAATCTATGGTAATGTGGTATTCATCATTTGGATGGATGTAAAGCATCAACAGAGAATCCATATAAAACTAATGAAATATTCAATAGAAATAATGAAGGGACCAACAAGTCAATAAACAATTGGAGAATACCTTCAAATATAAGTGAGTGAAGGAATTGGTATAAGAAGATCATTTCCACCATAAGAGAGACAGAGAAAGAGAAATATTTGTGATCCTTATGAATTTAATGATATTACCCTTAACATTGAAAAGGAATTTATCCTAGCTATAGAAGAGATCTAGAACGAATCATCATTGTTGGTCATGATCATTAGTGAATTTGGTACAATCAACTCATCAGATTATAATTATCAATGGTTGTAACCTAGTAAATGTGAGGTGGGTTAAAATATTGGTGTCCTTATGCCTTCTTTATAATATTTTATTCAAATCATCATCGTTAGATAATTATGGAATGATTAAAATCAACATTAACACTTAAGTGGACAAATGTCCCTTATAATAAATATGTCATGGTCTATTGGGGAGGATGAATTTAGAGTAGAATATATATACCCTAATTCACCATCACCCACTCACTAGGTAACTAGTCCCATTTTGGTTCTCAAATTTATTATTGTAATTTATGAATATTTTATAAGATTTTATTTCTATGAAAGAGTTCAGTCGATAGTTGATGTTAATGATTCAATTTTCTGTTATATTTTTATGCTGTGGAAAAATGTTGAACTACAATAAATAATATGATGCCTACTGAAATTTCTATCTATGAATTTTGATATGGATAGATCATGATTCATATGGAGTAAACAAGAAATTTACTAAATAAAAACATGTATGAATCCGAAATTATAATTATTCAATTGTATAATTATGCAGATGTAATTAGAAAGAACATAATATTCCAAGTGTTCTTGGTAGTACTGATGATGATGAAATTGAATTAAGAAAAAAATGGATGATGACGACAAAAAAAGAAATTGGATCATAAAAAAATGAAGAAAATAAATATAATGATATAATTATCCATGTGTTGTAAATATAAGTTTAAAAGATTAATTGCTAAAATTGTTGACTTCTAGAATTTCTTAATGATCAGATTGGGTATAATGTTTACCATGCCAAATAACTCCAAGATATGTCTACTAGGAAATAAAAACTCAATGTTGATGACAAGGTGGAGGATATAAGCTAAAAAATGATATAATCTTAATTCCTTGAATGTTTATCATGGTACCCAACTATCTGAACTATTTTAGGATAACATAATGCTACAACAAGATAATGCATGTTGTGATAATTATACGTGTTAGAATAACATTAAAATAATGGATAAATGTGATATAGGGGAAAACCTTACATGGGAATAGGAAGATGATATGAGTAGTGGGAAGTATCTCAAGAGAAAAAATAATGCCCAACTTGAACCAAGGGATATGATGATTCAACAACTAGAACAAAAGTTAGATTAAGTGAAGAAATAAGCTGAGAAATCTAATTCTAAATGTTATACTACATTGAATGATGGTATTCGTTTATTATTTGAGTATCTTTTATTAGGTGGTGGTGAAATAAAAATATAACATGATACTTATGAGGAGAAACCAGAACATTATTTATCATCTCTACTATCATACAGTATGGTGAAAACTAGTATATAATATAATGAACCCTCTTTCATCCATAATAAAATGAGAGTTTTGAAAAAATCAATAAATAGTAAAACTTATATAGATACCGTAAAAAGATGTAAAAATGTTTTAATAGTATATAACGATATGGTTTTCAATTTCTACGGGATTTACGATCATCCATATTGTTATTTTTCAATATTTGGAATGTATTTCATTCTCTAATGATAGAAATACTTTTAAATTATAGAATAAGAAGAAGAATCTTAAGAAATCATAAACAAGAGACTATCAAAAATAAATATCTATGAAATGCTATAATTTTTGAATAATGGCACAAAACATTACTATGATTATAGAAACCTAATTTCTCATTGTCTGACTAAAAATTCATATTTTGTCAACATATCAACTGAGAAATTATGACACCAGGTATGTATTAATTTGATATATATTATGTGTTCAAATCATGGAAATTAAAAATTCTATTTGAGTAGGAATAATGTATGGATGAAAAAGGAAAATGAACATACATCCAAAATTTTATTTCAATATAATCATAAATCCAACACTAGAGGACATAGCGATAGGTTAAAAATAATTTTAATGTCTTGGAGAATGAACAAGGGTCTCAAAACAATATATATCAAGAAAAACCTTTGTTACACCCACAAAATCATTATTTCAATGAATTTGAAGTATCCTTGAGGAAGATGATGGCATCTTCTCTATTTGTTAGTAACAATAATATTCATTCAGTGCATGACTAACCAGAAGCACAAAAAGTGTGGTGACTCAAATCAGTGATAAAAAATGAATAAATAATGTGTTGAAACATTTTCATGTCATCACCCATAGAATGATGTGAAGGAAAGTGGATGATCACACTAATGGAAGGAGTATGGAGGGAATAAAACATGTAGAAAGATCATTGTTCAATGAAATGGTCATGAAAAATGGAATATTGGGGTAGAATAAAATAAATATATATTTACTAATGTATGTAAACCACGAATTTTGAAATATTCCAAGCCTAAAACACTAAATATAAGATGATGACTCAACCTGTGGGTAAATTATGCATAGTTATATGACCGTAATAGATGAACTAGGATTGGTAGTTTGAAAAAGGTAAAAACAATCCAATTATTTGCAAGAAAGTATCAACGCATTGATCTAGTAGGGTCATCCACAATTCTCATCTTATGGATTTTTGATTTCCCCTCTCCATATGTCTATAAGTTCTATTAACATATTATTCATGTGTTGTATGTTTAAGGGAGACAAAATACAATGGTTATTGGAGTCAAAAGATAAAAAATTGTGATGTGATGTGCTCTGTAATTTCATCTAATTTAAAAAAGTCACATGACATGAAGAATTAATCATGAATAATTCCATGAATGCTGTAAATGTTATATGGATATTTGAAATATATTCGGATGTTACTACATATTATAGATAGTTATTGTATTATTAACAATATCTATTGTTCCTACATAGTTTTTTGAATTAGTAGACATAGAGGATTTGTTGATGGCTCAATGAAATGTTCAACATGAGCATAAATGATATAGGAGAAGAAGAATGTTTTCGGGTCAAAATATTCAACCCAAAATAGTTATTGTTCCACATCATATAGGGAGTAGTCAATCCCCTAATTAAATTAAATATCTCAATTGGATTAAAATTATGATTGATTATGTAGTTTGACATCAAGAAGACCGATTGGTGGGGAAAAAGAAAAAATATATTTATTTCCTGATTGACTATTTTTTCTAAAAATATAATATTATTTGACTATTTTAATTATAACCACATTCTACAAGATAATATTAGAAATGATTAAATAATATTTTAGGAATGTGTCTAAATCTATGATATCCTTATAGTAGAGAATGATTAGAATCATCAATAACATTATTAACCATTTTCTAAAGATAGTGACAGTGATGTAAGAAACTCTGGGGGAGTTGAAGTGGAAATTAATGAATCATAATAATATAATAATGATGACTAGAAGGATGAAACTCAAGATGAGAAGTGAGTGTATTATATTAATGTTGATCTTAACCAAATTGATAATGATATAACATTGGAGATTTTTTTTGAGGACAACAGTTATGAATTTCATCATGAATCAATAGGATTTTATCAAAAAACAAATTAATATTTCGTGGAATTAAAAATAAATCTGAACTATTTTAAAATGGGTACTCCAAGACACAGGGTATAAATTTCCATAAAATAGTTTCACATGTTTCATGTCTATTGAAAATAATTTTATTCTTGGACATAGTAGTGAAAATAATGTTCAATGTTTTCTAGATGAATATAAAGTGATCATTTATAAATTGGGGAACTAGATGAAGAAGTGTATTTTGAGAAACCAAATGGTTTTCTCAATGATGATTCTTATAATGATGTTTTTTTGATTATAAAGAAACATTGTTGTTTGAAATAGGCACAAATTGAATGGTATTCAAAACAAGAAGATTTTATGAAGCCACCTGATTTTCATGGTAGTGTTATTTCTTTAGATCTATATGTAATCCATGCTAGAAATAATAGAATGATGGCGATGTAATATGTTGATGAAATAATCATTGGAAGATCAGATGAATCACAATGCAGTCAATTTACCATGATTAGGAAATGTGAGTTCGATATGTTAATGATTGGTAATATAATGTTTCTTCAGTTTATAGGTAACATATTGAAAGAATGTAACATTAGTTTAATAATATAAAAATGCCAATGAGTATTTGTGACGATCTATATTAGATGACTCCCTAGACATGAAGTATATGGTACCTAACTAGATGAAACTGTCATGGGATGATGATGGAAATGTAGTTAATGTTTTTGAATGTAGGAAAATAATTTTTAATCAATTGTACATACTAGAAAAATAACCTAATATTATTAGGATAAATTCAAATAAGAATGGTATTGAAGAAATCCTTTAGAATTATACATGAATGAAGTGAAAATAATACATTGTTATATAAAGGGATCGAAGGATATCAGTTTAATGTATAATGACAAATCTCATACAAGGTTATTTGATTATATAGTGCATATTGGGCCAGATCAGCATATGATAGAAAATAAATGTTAGAAGGTTCTTTATATCTTGGTAGATTATGAATTTCTTATTTTAGTATGAAACATGATTTCATTTCATTGAGCAATTCATAAGAAAAATTTATTTGTGGCTACTACAGCTTGCCCAAAATTGTTACGGATGAAGTAGTATCTTGATGAAAACGGATTTGAAGTGATGTATCCAATCAGAATCCATTTCTATAATTCAATTTCTATAAAATCTCATAAAAAATTCTAGTCAATCACTTAATGAAAATGAACATTGAAATTATGTATAAATATATTAAGGATAATGTGGAGAAAGTGAATAAGTTGATGGATTGTGTGCCTATAGACCAATAGGATGGACGAATTTAGAAGAAGTAAATACCCGAATAAAAATTTGAGTGACATTGACTAGATCAAGGATTTCAGAAGACTCCCCGCACATGAAAACTATGGATACGGGACCACTTTCCTTGATGTATGGGGTATTTTTTCCTACGGTTATGAAATGTGATATTTATGTTGTGTCATTCAACAGTGAAGTATCCTTCAAGTTCCGTGACAATGGGGGAGAAATTTTTCGATGTCAAAAGGGAGAAAATGTTTTAAACAACACAAGGGAGAAGATGGTATTTGGAGTGACGGGATAGGGGAAACAACAAGATTGGGGGTTTTAAAAATCTTACGATGCAATAAGTGATTGACCAAAGGATATAATTCATGACAGATTGAGTAAATTATGAGTGATTTTTAATGGGTCCGTGCAAGAATTTTGTAATTGATGATGTTTTCATTATACACTTGTTTTTCGAACCGAGAATTTCCCATTCTGGCATAGGGTAAGTGATGAGTAAATAATTTATCACTATATAAATCACTAGATGTGATAAGTGGTAGAAGATAGTTTATTCTTTCAAGAGGTATCTAAATGTGAAGAGTTGTCAACATACCCAAAGGGGGTGATTTTTTAAATAATATCCCTCAAGATTACATTGAATCATTTTTTAGGTTTATTGTGTTTCCTGAAAAATAGGGTTTTTATTGAATAAAATGATTTATGAATAGATTTTTCACATTTTATTTTGAATAAGATCCAATATATAGGAATATATTCCTTGGAAGCTTTGTATAGAGATACCTATTGAAAGGGAATGGGTTTCAGTAAGATTGGGATCATTAAGGGTTATTCAGGATGTTGTGTTGACTATGATGATGAGTACTGCTTGTATGATGATAAATGTGAATAAAAAATATGAGTATAATCATAACTATATAATCAAAACATTTCACTGTGTTTGATGGGGATTTCCATGATTATGACTATCTTCACATGGGGGAAATTTCTAAAGATCATCTTGAAAACGGTATCACTATAGAGGAAAAGTGGGGGGACCATCAAGTGGTGATGATGTGGCTAGGAGGTCCTATAATTTTATAAAAAAACTATAAATAGGCCTCGAACTCCTTTGAAATGTAGAGATATATAACAAAGAAAAAAATTCTTAAGAATCAAGATGTTGGTTCGCAATGGTGTTTCAGGAAAATTAGTTTGTGAAGGCTATAATGGAAAATGAAATATTATGATCACTGTGATGTTAAATTTTATTTGAAGGGAATGAATGCAATGTTAAAGGAAGGATCATTGTAAAGGCTAGTTGTGAATTGAAATTATGGGTTCACCATAATGGATAAGTATGCTTTGATAAAGGATAAAGCATCTTGAAGGCTAGTTGAGCTTCACCAAAGAGGATCTTCGTCAAGGAAGTGAGAATCTAGAATGGTTTTTAGAAGGCATTACCTCGTATATCTATGGTAATGTTTTATTTATATATTTAATGAACATGGAACCTCAATAATCATCTATCTACAACTGATTATGTATTCAATAGAGATAAATATGTAACATACAAGTCCATAATCATTTGGTAAATCATTTCAAAATGTATTGAGAGAATGGAGAGGAAGAAGCTAATAATTTCCACTAGGACTGTCCTGGAGAAAGAGTCATAGGGAGTGACCCCTAGAAATTTAGTGAGTAGACCATAATCCTTATAGAGGCTATGATCATAGGTTTAGATAACCTCAATTAGGAATCCTTATTATTGGAATTGTGCCTTATGGAATTTGGTGCAACTGAAACATCTTTGGTGTATGATCCATAGATGTTTCCTAGTTAGGTTGAACAAAGTAGAATATTTTAGATCCCTTATTACTTAATTTCGAAATTACATTCAATGAATCATCATCATTTAATGAAGTAATGAATATGATAAACTTTAACAGTTATGTTAAAGCAATTTGAACCTTATAGTAAAAGGGTCATAATCTATTAAGGAATGGTGAACTTTTTAATGAATGTCCATACCCTGCTTTACTCCACTACATAGGGTATCTGGGTAAATTTTGGACCAAAAACATTCAGTAATAATATAATTCCGTCTAATATTTAAAAATGGAAAAAATAGTTATTTTTCCCTAAATTAAAAATGATGTTATTCAAACTAATTCTAGTGTTTTTGAACAATACAAAAATGAACTACATAATTATGCTCAAAGGATGATGATGATAGCTTGTAAGAAATATATTTAGTATCAATAAAATAAAATTAATAAGGAATATAATAAAAAAAAATTTAATGATGTTACATTTTATTAGTGTAAGACAATAGGACATATCATACCAGACTGTCCAAAGGAAAAATGAAAATATAGAACAGAGTTAAATTCTTATTGTAATCAAAATGGGTATTACAAATAAATATTTAAGGAATGTTTATAAAGTAAATTATTCATTATTTCAAGTGGAATAGATTATGAAGATAATAAATCTCATAGATAATGTTTTGGGAATATGAACATTGGACTTCCTACAAAATTACCTAGTGAAAATCATTGTTTATGGATTAGGTAAGCACTATTGAGAACCATAAAAACATTACATTAATGGTAATAATCCTACTGAGAAGGATTATATATACTTGAATGATTAATATTCTTCAATTTCTGATAATATGTTACCATCATATAATGATATATCTCTCTTCATAAAATGAAAATTTCAATGTTTGTATGAATCAAGACAATGAAAATTCAAGGATAAGAGTTTTTAAAAATGAAAAATCATATATTTATAATGATACTGGTATGAAATCATTATAAAAGTAATATATTTCAAAAATCATTTAAAGTATCTCTCTAAAAAAGAATGTTTATAAATTATTAGTCATATATTTTAATTTATAATCCATTTATAGTAAGAACAATGATTTTATTATTAAACTAATGTATTTATGTTATTATTTCTAGAATATTTTATATAAATATTACAATGGTAAATTATTTTTTCATAAAATTTGTAAGAGAACATCATTATATAGATACAACTCGAATTGGTTTATATAATAAAAAACTTCTTTTAAATGATAATTACCTTGATTGACAATTTCATCCTTTCATAAAAAACCAATGTATGGGTGAATAGAATATAAATATTTCTCCAAATACATTAAAATCCCTAGTTTTCTATAAAACATACATTCTAAACTAATTTGGACTCCAATATTTTTGTTTTCAATTTTTTCTAGACTTTTGAATGCTAGGATTCATAATGTGTAATGTTTTAACATTCATTAAAAAAATATAGTACCTACAATAAGATTAATATGTACATAGATAATCTTTTTCCACAGAATATTACTGGAAACAAAGGATTTTAAAAAAACCATCAAGATGAATTAATTTAATGTTTTATTCTAATATAATTTTCAATGGGATATAATCGGTATAGGTAACATAGTTTCTCATATTAATTCTTTAATATACAATGTTTGGATTTCTAATCATCTTATGGGATACCATAAAAGCATAAGTAAATTAAGCGATTAAGGTATCCTTATATATTTTAGAAATGATAGATGTATCATACAGAACTCCAATTGTGTAAATATTCTTTCATAAAATCATCATGACAATATTTACACACATAACATAGAGGTCCTTCAGAGCAACAAATTGACATGCCCTAGTGAAATGAAACATCAACATTGGTTATGGATTTTGATGGTAAAACATGATATCGTTATAAACCTAAATAAGATGACTATTAAATATCCTGTTATGGATCTACTGATAGTTATATATGATTCAACAAATGTAAGTGACCCATGTTAATATTTAAAAAAAAATGTTCTTGTTTTTAAATATATTTTTGAAGTCTCAACAATAGATTATTTATTTGTTTGTGGAATTTTACGATCTGACATAATATTGGAGTATTAGAGTAAAATACAATATATATTTCATGGTTGATGATTACACTAGATACATATGGGTTTATATTCTCCCAATGGAATATTAATATTTTCATTATTCAAAAAAAATTATCCCAACATAAAAAAGAGAAAACCATTCCTACGATTATTGTTAGTAGTGATAATAGAGGATAGTTTGAATATTTTGATTTTGAAAATTTTAATAGTAATTAATTCATTACAAATATATTTTCACCACCCATAACACCTCAAAAAATGATGTTATTGAAGGATGAGATTGTATTTTTAGTGAAATAACAAGAACCATGAGGATTGAATACTAAATTTCAGAGTAATAATAGATCGAAACCTTCATTTTTTCTTTCAATATTATATATCTGGTTTTGATTTGAAAATTATTTAATATGAATCATTATAAAATGTGAATTGGTCGAATACCAAAATTTTCCTACCTCATATTTTTTGGATGAAAAGTATTCATCCTTATAACAAAGATGCATTATATAAATTTGTACCGAAATCCTATAAAAGAATATTTTTATGTTATTACACTTCTTCCAAGTCATATAATGATATTTTTAAAAATCCATATGTAGTTGAGAAAATATTACGTGATAAATTTAATGAATCAAAACGGTTTTTTTCAATCAACCCCAACCAACATCCTCAACATATGTGTCCTCAACTTTCATCATTCAACCATGACTATAAAATTATTCTATTAATAAAAAACATTAAGAAATAGTTTTTTATTTACTTATATTTGATGATTTTCTATCTTATATTGATTAACAATGTTTTCAAAAACCATGAAATCATTTGTTTCGAAGGAATAATCATAGTTATATAATCATTAGTGATGTTGATAGAGTACATAGGAATAGAAGATCATTATATAATGAAATGGAACATCTAAATTTTATTTACCAATTAAAACATTATAATTATAATGAGGAATTTCGTGATTAAGTATAGATAAAGGCTTTGTAATATGGGATAAATGAATTTGTGGGTAACAACATATGGAATTTTGTAAGAGGACCAAATGAATCATCTATAATTAAAGTAAATTGAGTGTAAAAAAATGGTTCTCAAAATGGAATAATTATTATAAATAAATTAATAAGTGTTAGAAAAGGTTATAACAAATCTGATGGAATAAGCTATTACGAAACCTATTCAAAGGTATCTATACATGACGCTATTTCATTTTTACTATAATTTACAAAATTCTTTAATTTCAACCTTTTTAAATTGGAAGTGAAGTTATTTTTTTATAACGAATATGTTCATAAGAATGTTTACATTGAAAATTCCAAAAATTATTAAAAATAAAAATCTTGAAAAATACATTTTTAAAAATTTAGAAGTATAATAACTAATTAAACAATCACCTATAGCTTGGTATGATAAATTTTAAGGAGTTTCTTCACAAGACAATTTTGTAATGGGAGATGTAGATAAAAATATTTTTATAAAATTAGTCGACAAAGAAATAATGAATGTTCAAATTTATTATGATGAAGTTATGTTATGTTCAATACAAAAATCATTAACAGAAAATATTATTGATATAATGAGATATGACATTGAAAATAGTATAATGGGTGAGTTAACATACTTTTTAGGTTTTCATATTTCACAACAACTAGGAGGAAACTATATATAGATCAAAATAAATTATAATATATATTACTAAAATGATTAGATATGAAGATTATAAAAGATTTATAACTCCCATTGGTTTCATAAATACACATGATCTTAATAATGTTGGGACAACAGTTGAGTAAACATCTTTAGATGTATGATAAGAAGTAAACTATACATAACTGATAGTAAAATTGACCTAATATCATCTAAATTATTGTGTTCAATATATTAACATAATGAAATGGAATCCCATCAATAATATGTAAAATTTATTTTTCATTATCTTAAGGGGACCATATATTTATTACTACTCAATTCTTCTGAAAATTATTTTTCAATAATTGTTTTGAGTAGTGTCCTTGGGATTTGTGGAATTGATATGAAATTTATGTCTAAAAATTGTATTTCATATGATAAACACTACTTTCATGGTATTTTATGAAATAAATACTAGTAGATCATTCCACTAGTGATTCCAATTATGTTGCATCTTAATGTTTTACTACTCAAGTTTTATCTATGCAATACACATAATTACTATGAAATGATTTTTTATTAATATAAAATTCCATGTGATAGTACTATAGACATTACCTTTAGTTATAACCCTTTAAATTACTCCCACAAAAACACATATATATTAACAATCAAATTTTGATGAATCACTCAATTAAAGGAGCTTCCATTTTAATATTCATTGGAACATAATAACCATTTGATGATATTTTTACAAAACCATTACAATCTAAAATATTTGAATACATTTATAGAATATTGGAATTATCAATGTAATGAAATAAATCATAACTACTTTTTTACCCATATACATTCAATTAGTGAACCCTCAACAAAGGGGTAGTACATATATTTATGTTATCATAATTTATAGTTTTCAGAAAACAAATAATGAGTTCTCCAAACTCATATTCCTTTACAAAATATATTGTGTGTGTATTCTTATGAAGATAATTAGACTCAAAAAATAATATAACTATCATATTAAATATTTAAAAACTATCATAATTAAAATAGTGTAAAAAAATTCATGAGGAACATGCTTCTCACACTAAGGAAACTTTCCAACATTGAAAGAAATTATTTTTATCATTTAATATTTTTGTAATTTCAATACAACTCATTATCTGTTTTTGTTACTTTTCATTTTATATTTCATAAAAACCCTGATTATAAATTCTTTTTTTATCATATTATCTCTTATTATGATAAAATATTTTAATGCAACAAGAGTTCAAAAAATTTATAAAACAATCTTCAGAGGTTTTTCAACTATCAAATCAGACGTCTCTTTAAATCAAGAAATTTATTTTCCAGGAATTTGGATTAACACTCATAAAATATAAAAAGGAGGTGACCCCTTTCCCCACAACCGAATTTTTAATCTACCTATGTCAATATTATTCCTCATTTAAAAGTATTTAGTCTAAAAATATTTCCTAATATTAGAATCCCCATATAATTCATGAAATTTTATGCAAGCATCAATGGAATTTTATGAGTAGTTCGTAATGAGTTATATTTTATATTAGAATTATTTATATGATAAGTTTGATTATATAATAAATAATTCTATATAGTATAAAATATTTGAATCTTGATTAGTTGAAAATATGATGAGGGAAATGATTTATTATATCTTGGTAATGTATAATAATTTTATAGTTCAGTGATATTTTTCTATTATACCTGAAATTAAAATATTTCATTCCAAATTTATAGAAAATGATATCTTTTGAATTATAGAAAAGATTTAATTTTTATTTTAATTACATTGAATTGAGAAGCCTTCTAACATTATTATTTGTTTCTTGAAAGACTTTATTCAATTAATATAATGAAACTAGAGGATTTATTATTTGATCAAAATAAAAATTTGTGGAATATTACTCATATCACTCAATTAATATAGTATTTTTATAGCAGATACGAGGTTTATTGATATCATCAAAATGATATTTTCATAGCATTAAAGAGATAGATTTTTTTATTAATATGATAAAGACATATCTTATGGGATATATGTTTCATATAATAAGAAAAATAGTGTCATGTTTTATTATGTATAATATTATTATGTTTTCATTGTTCTAAACACAATTATTTCTCCTGTTCATGGACCTCTTCAACATTGAAAATACGTCAAATCCAAAATATTTGAAAATCAAATTCAATAGTGATAATATTGTTAATAGATTGATGTTTTTATTTGATGAAGAAAATATGTTCTTTTTGAAAAATATTTTGTTACTCCTTAAAACTATGAAAAATTTTGTACATAATAGAATAGTGTTTAGAAGATGAATAATGTTAACCTGGGTAATAAAAAAAGAATAACAGAAATGTTGATACATTTTCACCTCTAATGAAATCATTGAAATATATTTATATACCATATTACGTAATTTATGAATTTATGAAAAATAATGAATAGAGGGATGAATGAGATACTCAATTTGTGTTTGATTCAGTAATGTCTTATGCCATAAAAATTTGTGGTGGTGATTTTTTAGAAAAAAATTTAAAAAAATAAACAATATAAGAAACTTCACGGTGCATGATTTCTATAATATTTGAGTAATTGAGTAGAGGCACGGAGTATTTCACCTTAACTCCATCGCAGTCAGAAAA
The DNA here is from genome assembly GCA_963277665.1 of Viscum album. Lineage (NCBI taxonomy): Eukaryota > Viridiplantae > Streptophyta > Magnoliopsida > Santalales > Viscaceae > Viscum > Viscum album. The sequence goes on from OY728157.1 coordinate 915,590,163, forward strand.
ATTTAGTGCTGATGCCAAATTGTCATTTCAAGAGACTATTGTGGTTAATGTTGATGTTCCCTCTATCCCAGAAAATGTAAAAAGTAATGTGGTTGAAGAATTATTACATCATAAAACTGATGAAAAATAATTAGAATCAATAAATGATGATAATATTGATTCAAGGATAGAATATTCAAGACAATATGAATTCATTAAATCAATGTTTTTTGGCACCACATGATTTTATGATTTAGAAAAATCTACTAAAGGTGTTCAAGATGAATGTGAACATAAAGATGATATTATAGAATAAGGGCATGATAATAAATATGGTGAAACAAAAGATAAAGAATATAATGATTAATTGAATAGATATGAATGTAATGAAATTAATGAAAAATATTTTTATCCTCAATTCAATAATAATTCATTAAGAACATTAGATGCATTACCATCAGATTTATTGTCTATAATTGCACAAAACGAAAAATCAGATTGTTCCATAAAGAAAAGGTAAAATGAGAAAAAAAATGAATCATCATATCATAACACATAGAATGATAAAAAAAATCAATAGTATATGTTTAAAAAACTGAAAATGATGACGAGAACATTATGTAAATTTCTATTGGATTGAAATTAGATAAAAATGTTGAAAATACAGTAACAAATAATGATAAATTGAATAGAAAAAATTCTAAAAAAATACAACAGATCATTAACTTCCTAAAATTTATGTATTTGATTCCATGAAATATTATTAAAATATAAGGATTAGATTACGTAGTTCATTATTTTTGGATAATTGAAGGATTTATCATTACATTTCATGTTTATAATCCATTGCTGAATTGATTCATGATAATCAAATTGAAATACCAGATTCAAATACTATTTTGACAGATAGAGTTATTTAGAATTATAATGATCTTAAAGTACCTCAATATAATACTCATCATTATAAAAATACATGAAATGATTTTTTGAAATGGTGTTGAATTGTTGATACTAATTTCAAAATTCCTGAACTATATATTTAAGATTTGAATAAAATTATGAGTGAATACACATATTCATAAATAATTTATCTAAATTAATGTCGAATGGAGTGATTTTTTTGATAATTTCAACAAAACAACTGAAATATAGACCATATAAGTGAATGTAATAAATGGTAAGATGAAACATACTAAAAGAGTGATTTCATGTCACAGTTTTTAAAAGTATGAATGTATCACTACGAAGAACCAAAATGAAAAACAATTGAAAATTTGATTCCAATATGATGTTACTGCATCGTTTAGGAAAGAGATTAAGGAGTTAAAAATATTTTGACCATTATAAAATCCTTCACAAAGATAGAATCTAATATTTTTTATTCAAAACATCTTGTATAAATCTTTTTTAAAATTATTTATCATTGAATAAATTTTTCATCTTAATACTCATCATTTTAATGTTTTTCAATTCCAAAATGGTTGAATTTTCCCTAATTTTTTGGTGGATCATCCTGATGTTCGTTATTTTGGTTTTGTATAATTTTTTCTCTAACCCCTTCTAGGTATCATAATATTTTTCCCCATTAATTTTGAAAATCATATGGGGTGAAATAAACTATTTTTTGTGAGAAATAATAGTATTTAACGAGACATTTTATTATTAATATAAAATATGGGATAAATTCTATTAAATATAATAATGTGATCCTTAGGATTAGATTTTATAATAATGGTGGGGTTGTAGTATTTGAAATAATATACAAATGGTTTAAAAAGTAAATTAGAGATAATATTTGTATCTGAACTCTTAATATGACATACCTAAAATAAAATAGACTTTTTGTTTTCCAAAGATATTTTTATTTACTTTTATTTGTTTTTTATTTAAAAAATTGTATCATTATTGAGTAAGAAGTTACACTTATGAATATTATAATACATATATATTTTTAGTCACACTCTCTTAAATACATGGTTACTATGTTTTATTTTCCAATGAGTTTTTAACTATTTCTAAAGAAAAAATAAACTTTTACTATACATAGTAATAGTTCATATGTATTCAAGAATATAAAATTATATTATTCATTAGTATTATCATAAGGAGTATGGATTTGATAAAAATTAGATTCAAATTTATTGGGATACATATATGACATTATGTCTATTATTTTGTACTAATGATGAAACCGATAAACAAAAGAATCATACTCATAAGGACTAAAATATTGAAATTTTTATTGGAGGCCATCATATAGATGAAGATAAACTTTTGAAAACCGAAATAAAGTTATCAAAATAAATAATATCTTAAACTATCATAGATGAAAACTATTAGAATGTCCGACATTCCACAATGAAATTTCCATTTAAAGGCAATATTTGCAAGTCATTACAAAATACTTGGAAAAATTTGATGGTTAGAGAAAATATGACCGTTTGGAAGGTATGATATAAATATCAGATCAATCAAAGATTCTATTGCTGATTAAATATTATTTATTCCCCACATTGATGAGATATATGAGGATTATAATTTGCGATCATCCTATTAAAATTCATTTAAAAAATGATATTTTTTCATATTTATGTAACATTGTAAGGATGTAACCTTAAGAATTATATTTCATTGTAAATCCTATGTATGATCTATGATTCTGATATAGGGATTTTAGTAATAGTAATATAATGGATCTGTTCTTTTTAATCGAGGGCATGTAATCCAATGGAGATAGAGTTGATCAATTTGGTCAAGGGCTACTGAGTACTGGCATACATATCAAATATGATACTAATATGGATGGTTTTCCTTACTCTTGAAATAAAAAATGATTGTATGTATAAAAAATGTAAAACCTTATAAAATGTTTGTTTCTACAATATTATTGAAAATAATAGATTTATATTTTTTAAAATTACTATAATTCATTCATAATTTTTGTTATAGTTTTAATGTTTTCAAACATGAACATTAATTATACTATTATTTTATGTTTAATTTATATTGTAACAATAATGAATATGATGAATACAATATATTTTAATAAAAAGATCTACTATGAATCCTTAACACACTACTTTAATCATATCTATATTGAATAAGATATTTATTTCTTTTATTTAATCATATAATATACTATTACAATTATACAGGTATTATTTACAAAATCAATATTGATTATGATACATTGATTATAAGAATTATCCAAGTCTGAATCTTATCCATTTACATTAATAGGTTTTGTAAAAAAAAATTTAAAATCTATTTTCACTCGTTTATTTAATACTACAAATCTCCCCCATTCATATTGTAAATTATCCATATACAATTGATTATTTTGTTCGTATTATCAATATATCTAATATTGATATCCAATATGTGGATGAGTTTCGATTATTGGTATCTCCAAAAGATCACCCTAAGGAATGAGTATCCTTTTCCTAGGATTGATAATTTTTTTATCAACTATGATGAGATAAGTACCTGTAAAATGGGGATCTTTATTATTGATTTCTTCACCTAAATTAGAATAATGAATATATTTTGAAGACTATTTTCCATAAAAGTTATGGGATCTATGAGTACATATTGATTCCCTTTTAATATAATAACGACCTTGAAATCATCATGTACATCATGAATACAATCATTACAGTCTACCTCCACAATTTATATATAGTTTTTATCTACTATATTTTTTTAATCTAACTGATCAATCAAGAAAATTTAATAGCATCTTAGGATTTTTCTAGGGTTTTAAATGAATGAATAAAAAGAATAACAGGTTTAGTAACTGTGAAAGTTGATTATAGTATCATGAATTATAGGTGAAGATGATCCCATTTGAGGTAATTCCAATAGTCCCTTAAATGAAAACCACTTTTATGGAATGGACCAGAACCACTAGTGTCATAGAAATACATAGTTTTATTATCTTAGTTAGGTATTTCTAACATTTTGTAGGAAAATTCTCAGGACTGTATATCCCCCTACAAATGATGACATTAAATAGGGTATTTTATATTTATATAATGAATGTGAGGAAATATTTATCGAACTCATTCATTGTATTACCATTAAAACAATACTCCCACTGAAAATATTTGAGATGGTTGTGTGATATATAGTGACGGTTCAACAAAATGCTTTTATTTCTTACTCATGCTAAATTATAAAATCCTAAACAATTCATCAATATGGTTGAAGATCCAAGATTTGAACTACTAGACAAATGTTATATAGTTAGATGCGATGATAATTTAAAATAATATTTCACATCACATCCTATAAAAGGAAATGTTTGATATATATACGAACCATGATTTTCTAAAGTGTATAATCCCTCAAAGTAGCTCAATATGTTTCAAAGAATATAGTTTTACCTAAAAATTTACTATTATTTATCTATTAACATACATTTGGGAATGGAAAGAAAATTATATTATTACCTTTTATGAAAACAACATGATATTCTACCCATAAAATGTATTTAGAATGCATCTATCATCATTGTTATGAAATGGATTGATAATGAGACCATAATGGTTTTGAATAAATCCTACGTTTCTATAATGAATCCCCAACCATTGATCCAAATTAACACCATGGAGAATAATTATGATTATCTAGTGATATTAATTATTGTGACAATGGTTAAGGATGGGAATCAACATGAGTTACATAGCAATTATGATGGTGTGATTTGTTTTGAAAAGAGGATTTTTGTGCCATCATGACCTAAGACAAAAAATGATATATTTGATAAAACACCTGGAAATCCATTCTTAATCCATCCCATATGTACCAATATATTTTTTGATCTTCGAGAGAAATTTTTTTGGGACAAATAGAAGAAGGATATTGGTTATTATATCCCACAGAGATTGGAAAGTCAGAAAGTTAAATTAGAGTGATGGATGTATAATGAGATGGTGCAACCATTTCCAATACCTGTATAAAAATAAGAGAATTTCTCCATCACATTTCTCAGCGGTATACCAAATATGACCTAACGATAAAATGTTATATGGGTTGTATGGAATTACTCAGTAGGTCTACTCATGTTATCTCTATTCAGAAGATTTATCTCTCCAGAGTATTTTCATGATTTATATGAAGGAAGTGGTGAGGATACATATAGTTCAAATTTCAGTCATCTATAACCATGACACAATTTTCACATATATATTATTGGGAATTATTTAAAAAATTTTAAGTTTTTAATCGAATTTCATCAAAACTGCTAACCAAAAACAAATGGACAATCATCAAAGACTGTTTAAATTTATGGGGAAATTCTAAATAAAAGTTCAACTAAATTAAAAGGGGAATGAGATAAATATATCCCTTTGGTTGAGTTATTAAATAAATAATGTTTACACATGAGTATTAAAAGGGAACCGTATGATGCTTTATACGGGAAGGGATGCATAACTCCATCATTTTGGGATGATCTAGGAGAAGGAACGCTACATGGAGTTGACTTTGTAAAAGAGATGACATAGATGTTTTAATATATGAAAGAATATATAACTGTTTCTTTGATTCAGTAAAAATTATATACTGATAGTGATCAAGGTAAATTTGATATGATGTTGGGGACAATATTTTTTATAAAATATCACTATATAAGAGATTGATTCTATTTTGATTTAATTGGAACCCCCGACAATGTTATCTATTCCCCTATGAGATACTAGATTACATAGCAGAAGTTCCCTATAGATTTTCTCTTATAAAATCTATGGATCTTGTTCATGACATGTTGCATGTATTATTCTGGATGATATACATAGTCGGTCCACTGGATTTAGTAAGTCCATATGTGGTATAATTGTAGAGTGACCACTCATATGAAGGGAAGAATGTCATGATTTTCAACAGTTGAAACAATGTTTTAGGCATAAAGGATAAAAACCTTGTTAATATGTTTTGGAGAAACCATAAGCATGAAGATGAATCTTTGGATCCTGATGAAATAATTATATAGATGTACCTTCAATTACTCACAACATAGAATATGAGTTAATATTTTGCAATCCAAATTTCCAAATGGGGTATAATTTCTCAACAGATATTTTATAAATTATGTGTTCCACTAGAAATAAATGTGAATTATAATATACTTTATAGTATTATACATGTTAATAAAACCAATAAAACATATTTCATTAATAAATATAGTTATATTAATTAGAAAAAACCAACTAAAAATCATAAAATTTAATTTTTAATAAAAATATAAAATATAAATTCTAAAAGTGAAAAAGGATCTCCCTAATATTCTAGAATCATTTCCCCCACGACATACACTAAAAAATAGAAAATAATATTTGTTAAACAATAAAAATATTAGAAAATAGAAATATATATCTTGGGTTCGAATTGAAATGAATATTGAGTGAAATAATTTGGTGGAATTTATATGAGATAATGTAACTATTTGAATTGTAATGTGACAATCCGAATAGTTATATAACTCTTGGGAATTGTAACATTACTATTTTGAATAGTATCACGGTCATTGAAATAGTAATTTGATATAAAATTATATAATAGAATTTAAATATAATTAATATTGATTAATATAACTATATATAAATATTATTGTTCCATTAAAAAATACGATGTATAAAAAACACCATAAAATTATTACTATATTTTTTAAAAAATATATTAACCTATTATGTAAAAATAATAATTTCAATATTTTATATTAAAATATCATATATTTTAAATTACAAATGATAAAATTTATATCATTTTTCAAATCACCACATTGAAATATTAAATTGATGACTATTCTGGTCATTTTTAAAAATATATCTACATTTGGTGAGTAGTAAAAATTTTGTTTTCCACATAACTATTGTATCTAAAATTTTATCATTCATGATCTAATAATGACATATTCTACTAAACTATGGTTTCAATTACATGTTATTTATCAAAATTTTTTTACTAATCTATTATTTATTAATTATTTATAATACCTATTTCTTACCATGGTTTTATTCAATCAATAACACTTTTATGTGTTTTTTTTTCAATTTGGAATGCATGATTATATGCATTTCATAATTTTAGGGGTGGGACTAGAATTACATATACCTCTAATTTATATATTATTGTTTTATATCTCATTTTATTATGTGTACTACTTGTGAACATGATTTTAGATTTATTTATAGTTATAATTTATTATTTATACACAAATTATATGTATGAAAATATTGATATGTTAAAAACAATATTAAGAGTTTGACCATTCAATATGATTTATCTTTAATATAAATATACAAAATTTCATTAATTTTTTAAATGTTTAACAAGTTATTATTATGTTACTCCCCTTAATATGATTGGATTTTTATGTAGATAATCTTCGTCTATATACTATAGATTTATATTTATGATTTTATGCATGTTATGGCCCCCACTGGTATTTGTATCTCATCATTTTCATTGAAGTATATAAGTAAGTGAATATATATACAAAATGGATCAAAATATCATTAATGATAAATATGATTATGTATTTAAATATATTTTTTGTTTTATTTTGATCACAAGAGGTATGAAGCAAGTTTCCCAATGATTATGAAATATTCAATTATTGAGTGCAATATTATTCCATTATTTTTCATAAATATGATGTTATATCAATCTTATAAGAAGACGTGTTAATATAATTAATATCAAATAATACTTTATTTATTTTGGGAAATAAGAATAAATACAATTTTTTAAAATCTAAAAGGGAATGTCTATTAAATGGGAAAAATCATTAATTTGTTTTATGTAAAGAGTTTTTGGTCTCCAAGAAATAAAATATTAGTACAAATTATATAAATGGATTAGTTTATTGTGAATATATATATATATGGATAATATATCTAAATAGGTATTTCTTTATAAACCAAGACTTCTAATTGGTTTCATGTAGTGGTCGTTACTGCACAAATAGGATAATAGTGTCAAGGTAAATAATTTGGTAAATAACAATCACATTTCAATTCAATTAGAAATTTCTTTTAAAAACCTCTATATTCTGATTAAAATCTAGAATATTATTAAATGATATGATAAATGAAAATTATTTGGAAGTAGGCTAATAATTGGATTCACATAGGCTTGGAATGTCGAATTGATTTTCTTAGGAGAATATATTATTTATTCATTCACTACTAAGTTATATTTAGAGAAAAAATTTCTATTTCTATAAATTGAGGGATCATGGGTAATCTATTCATTTAGAACATGTTAGTTAAAATTCAATAGTTAATGGAATGAAATAATGAATTAAATGGGATATTTAGTAAGAATTTTCATCTTTGGAATTTTCATACTCCCACAAGATGTGAATAATTACTAGAACCAAATTTAAATCATACTTATCATACGAATGAGAATACATTCATATTTTACTTTATGTGGAATCAGCCATAGATATTTTTAACATTATTAGTATACATTATGTGGAATATAAGGTGACTCAATAGAAATTATCTTTAATTTTCCATATTATTTTGAGAAGTACAATGTTTATTTTCAGTTTTCCATTTCTTTGGAAAGTTGATCGATAATGCTCATTAACAATGAATATAAAGTACATTGGCGAAATGGTAGAAATATAGTGTGAATAAATTAATATTATATTTTAAATCATGTATTTACAACAAAATAATTAAAAATGATTAAGATAATATTTATCAAATTTTATAAAAAGGTGAGTGATTCTAATTTGATTTGTGAGAAAAAAATCATTGGTATTACAGGTATTCCTGGAATGTTTTTATCAAAAAATATAGATGAATAGTTATATTGTTTAGTGGTTTATAGGCATATCCAAATAGATATAGTTATATATATCAGTGGAATTTATAAGAAAGTAGTTTAATGTGATCTTTATGCAGAGATTATTTTTATGGTTAATGGCCCTATTGATATGGATATATGAGTAAAGGAATAGACATTTTGGATGAGAGATAAATTTAAATAGGATGTAAAAATATCATTCTACATACATTAAAAATCTATATTGACTGCAAAAATATAAATTCTCCCCAATGTATGAATAAATTATATCAGTGTTGAAAATAAGGTTGAAATTCTCATAAATATTATATAAGAATCCAACAAATATGATGAAGGGTCGAAATGGACCACAAATTTTCCACATATGGTTCAATAGTTAATCTAAAATATGTAAGGAAGAAATGAAATAATTTTCACTAAAAAGGTTAATTGATAATAATATATAGAAGTAACCACTAATATGATGAAATTAATGAATGTCTTCAGAAAAGACAACCACTGTGGTGGATCAGAAAAATGATGTAGCAAAGGCTATAGTTACTATTCACTCAATAATGGAAAACTATTTATTTTAATATCATTATATGAATTTGTTTATAACTTTAATGTTTTTATAATTGTATAATCATTTCCCAAATACCATATAGTTTGGATTTCTATTAAAACACATACTTGTATTATAATTAAAACCCTCATGTTATAATATTATCCTATAAGTATATATGTTAAGATTCATCTAGTGAATATGATAATCCATACATTGGGTGAATTTGATTTTATAATCCACATTAATTGACTCTAGTAACATAAAAATACCATCAAATACCAGAATGGAATATCTCTTACAATATTTTAAATCAAAACATTTTCCTATATACATTGAATGATATTTTCAAAATCTCAAAATGTTGTGGGTTTTGATACCCATTGTTGAATAATATCTATAAAAAATTTTGTGTTAATGGAAATATTCATCCTTGAAGATGTTCCCATTGTGAGTGAACATAATAATCTATTTTCTAATCTGTTTTCAAAACATCCACAATATTGTGAGGTAGAGTTAAAAATAAAACTCATACTCATTGGAACTATTAACTCCCAATTTCCATATAGGATATACCTAGTATAAGTAAACTAATATATGGTGATGCTATAATATAATTTTGAAAAATGGTTCATATATCATATTACACCACCTTATGGAGTGAAATTCTCTTTGTAAGTAATAAGAATGGCTAAATTCTTATGTCAATTGGTTTTCATCAGTAGAAAACAATCAAGGTGAAAAAAAATTATCCACATATAAGTATTTTTTTTCTTGATTAATCAAATTATATTATCTCAATAATTATCTAATGTATATCCTCATTCAGTATATCATCAAAAAAATTAATAAGTGGTGATATCCAAAATATAAATTTCAATATGAAATATATAGAAAATGATTTCATAGTTATTGTCTTTCAAAATAATAGTAGTTATAAAATATTCATAGATATGATGAATACATTCTTCATGGAACACCTCAAAAAATATTCTAGTTTTATTAATAATAACATTCCAATTTACTCCAAGGGTACATTTCAACATGAAGTGTGTCTATATATTTTCTGGGTTACATTGTAAATTGAGGTGATGAGAAGTAAGATTAGTATGTTTTACTATTTGAAAAATAAACTCATAATCTTGAAGCACACAATCATACATTGGAGGAATAATATAGACCAATCATTGAATATTAATATTGAATAATTACCTATACAATGATGTATCATGAAAATCTATAGTTTTTATGGGTTTTGGTTGTATTAAGGATTATTTGTAAAAACATATCCGAATTTTCTATCAAAAAAATTAATTTAACATAATATGGGGTAACATATATCTAGATATAATAATTTATCTTCACCATTAACGATATTAATAAGAGGATAATTAATAATCTATTACTCACACAACCCTCTATATACAAATGTTTGTGATATACAATGGTGATTTAGAAAAACTTGTATGATTTTTATTAATGTAGATTGATAATATGATATCTTATTCCACATGATAGTTGAATATCTGCAAGGATAACTGAATAAAAAATGTTTGGGTATAGATGAAATTATATATTCTTTAATGATATATACATAGTACCTTTATGGCTCGGATTGTGAAAAATGTAATTTTCAAAATATTTTAATGTAAATATTTTCATGATAAGATCTCAGAATGTATTTGTAAATATGATTAGAGCTGGTCAAGGAAAATTATTTCTCAATTCAATACCCTCAAATAATGTCAAATAATATAGCTAAATCACATAATAAATTAGAAACTACTACTTCAACACTAATTCATATTGATAAATATAGTACTATCATGTATATTCAGTGTACGGAACTCCAAATCACAATAAAAATTATGATTACATACATTTCCCAAATTATTTTACAATAACATCTCTCTAAGAAGATAAATAATTTAAAAAGGATAATTTTGGATCATTATAATGTTTTAGTATATCTGCTACTTAATTATCAAAAAAATAAATATTTATAAATATATTATCATTTGGGATGAAGAAATACATTGGCTTTATTACCAAAAATAAAAAAATAATTAATAGTCAATTAGCAGTTCTCAACCTTCACTATCTACCCTTGATGTGAAAATATTTAATATAATATTTGACACAAAAATCTATTTGTAAATTCTAATGAATATTATTGGTGATTAAATCAAAATATATTTTTTGTTCATCATATTAAAGTTGAGGGAGATGACTACCAAGAGATGATGCAACAATTAGTGAAAACCATATTGAAATAAGATAACATCGACATTTACTTGGTCATTAGAATCATAATGACATTCATAGGGAGCAATGTGATATTTTATATAGTGGATCAACTCAAAAAAACCGAGTAAATAAATACTCAGAATGTTTTATCCATTGACCATATTTTTATTATATACATAATAAAAGTAATTATGGTAAATGAAGGATAAATTTTTATAATACCATATCACGATCTATAGTTCACCTATAAATATTAACCATTATATATTAGGATATGAATTCTTAAATGAACATATATACATAATATCAACAAAAAGTGATGAAAAATTGGAAAAAATAAGTCATAAACATGATGAAAATTTTTGATCATTCATAATGGAATTTAAAAAAAATTTATTGGATCAATATCTCCCATCGATTGTGTTATCATATGAATATAACATTCCTTAAAGTATCCAAATGGCCCCACATGAAGCTCTATATAGGATGTTATATTCAATGCCAACATACAATGGGGATGTTGTTAAATGAATGAAACTGGTACCAGATATTATATTAGAAAAAAATACATAGTATGATCAATCCACTTAGCAAAACATTAATTCTACATGTATTTGACAAATTATCAATAAAAATTATTTATTGGTCCTGGATTATAAAATTAGAGACAATGATTTATTTTTAATATCATCATGAAGTGATTCATGTAATTTGGAATAATGACAATTTTTTTCCATCGGTTCCTAGACCCCTTGAGATCGATAATCCCATAGGAGTAATGACCCATAAGATTGAACTTACACCAAACATGGATAATGATCAAGATGTGTTACCCATATATCGTCAGTAAGAGTATGTACATGATCCCTCACATGTACCGAATAATTATATTGTATATCTAAAGTATGAAATATATAATGTGGAGTTGCAGATTAATATCACTAATTATAGAAATTATTTTATACTCAAGAAGTCATACCAACTCATTAATAAGAAGTTTGAAATTACATTTATGTATAAGTATCATGGGAGATATATTGGGAATTAAAATATCAGAAACCTTTTATATTCTCAATATTGAATATGTGTATAAAGTAATAGGGAGAAAATTGTAAATTGGGGAAGAATGATACATCCCAAATATTTTTATATATTCATTAGTCCATCTAAATAAGTAATTGTGGTCATAATTAAGTATATAATATAAATTAAACACATGAAACACTTAATTAGATATTTCAATAAATAAAATGGATTTCTTTACTTAATAAATATATCAATGATAAAAAAATATTGAAATGGATAAAGAAAAAAAGTTTAAAAAGTCTAAAAGGCGTGGATAATTATGATAATAGTTATCCTTTAAAATAATCAAAGTCATGAATAAAACATTAAAATATAAACAAAACAAAAAATTATTATCAAAATATATTAATTGAAATGATTTGAAACATGAGAATGTTTTTTGAGATTAATGGTGAATTATTGAATTATGAGGTATTTATAGTAGGATAATGGCTAGATAGAACAGTAAAATGATCATTAGAATAGTATCATATCCCTTAAAAATAATAAACTGAAATTTAATAATATAACCCAGTGCATTGGAATATAAAATTTAATTCTAACAAGTTAATTTTGTATAAAAAATATTTAACCAATGTAATATAACAAAATATAAATATTTTTATATTTTAAATTAAATATAAACCTAATGAACTCCCAAAAACCTAATTTTATTAATAGACATTGTTTCAAAATATTTTGAAAATATAAAAAAATTTATTAATAAATAAATTACCTATGAATGAATTTTTTTTTGATATCCATTATTTAAATGACTACAATAATAATTTCAATGGTGGTGTTTTTGTATTTTTTTATTAAATCGAAATTTTCTATGTATAGTTAATAATTTTTTTATTCATAAGTAGTATATTTTAACAAATATCATTCATGATATAATAATGAGGAAAAAAATTATATTATTCCTTGATCTGTCAAAATCAGTTTTTATAAGTTATATATTCCATGTAATAAATATTCTTAAAACCTTTTTTCCATAGACTGAAGGATGAATTATTCAATTACAAAACAAATTTTAATTTCTCTGAATTAATTTTTAATTAAATAATAAAATCATTTATATAATGGTTTTTATATTATGTTTTTTCTTTTGATAAAATACAACTAGTTATGTTAAAGAATGCAGAAACATAATATTTACATTTGATATAATATTTTATTATAAAAACTCATCCTCTCAAGTGTCAAAATCACCAGTCCTTCTACTTGTATAAAATTTACCATACACATATCAAAGACCAAAATTTAACATTTATAAAATAATAATACCATATAATAAATAGGTAAATATTTTTCTAATCATTCTACACACTGACCAAAAAATAAATTTTTTATATTCATTTACATTTATGGAAAAAATGAGAAACCATGAGTCTACCATAGAAATAGAAAGAAGAGTCGTTGAAAGAATCATTGAGAATACAATATTTATTCTCTATAAAGAGTTCACAATAAATATTCATTAGTTGAGTGTTTGTTTCCACCATTTTCCTATCTTAAAAATGAAAGGACAAGTTTTCCCAGGTCTGGATGTACTCCTCAATGCTAATCATCCTATTATTTAATCACCGAAGAATAATTTTTCCCTTCTTGTTTATCTAGGTGTATTTCCACTCATTGAGGTCCTCCCCCAATATCCTCCCCTACATTCTGACATTTTCTTTTTTTATTTCATTAATATATATAACATGTTCTACCACTTCCTTTTCTGAACACATAAGAAATTACAAGCAATGTTAAAAAAGATCACTAGAAATTATCTATTTGTAGGATATATTAACATATCTATTCTTTAGATATTATGTTATTTTTCTAACTGTGTATCCATTGAAGGATGAAAGGATGATTTATTATTCCATTCCATATGGATTCCCTTCTAATTATTTAGCCTCCCTTAGCTCAGAATCCTATCTCTTACAACTTATTTCTCTGATTATCTTGTACTGGACATGCTTCCAAAGTCCTCCTTCATATCCATTGATGTCCTGACCATGTCATCCATGAACTCCAAAACCATTTCATTATTTTTAAATTGTTCCAATTGGACAATCAATTCAATGGTTTCTATTTTCCTACAAGGACTTGATGTGATTCTACTCCCTGGACACACCACCTCCACATATGACGCTTCAATGGATATTTTTGAAGGGCCTTATTTACTATAGATTTGCCTTCATTATCCATAGAATATTTTAACATATTTGAGAGATTTTTATGAATAGAATTTTTAGCCCTATCCATAAAAGATTAGTAATCATTCGTAACTATTTTCATCCTAGATATAGAATCATTAACATTGTTAATGCATCCAACGTATTCCACCAAAAACCATGGGGAGACACTTCCACTGGAGGATTCCATCCATTAAGATCACATAACAATCTACTGAAAATAGACATTACATTAGGAATAAGAGATAGAAGCCTTGAATTCTTTAGCCAAATCTAGGTATCTTTTATAGAATTCTAAATTTAATAAATCTAATTGATATAAATAAACAAGAAACATCCAACATAGTAGAAGAAAAATCATCATCCTTTATTGTGTCCCAAAAAATAACTTACATATTTGTAAAACCCTGGACATGTACAACCTACGATGAAACCACCACTTCAATACCACATCGATCCAGAGGTTAATCCCCTCAATATTTTGACACCCTCTACTTGGACAATGTCCCATTAATGATTATATAGTCACCCATGGGGATTTCTCTATATCTCTTCTTATCTAAACTATTATAGATGTCTATAATAAAATATTTATTATAATGAAATAACTAAATATATGTATAAAATTTTTTTTATTTAAATTTATAAATTTTAAAAAATAAATAATGAAAATGAAAAATTGGAAACAAAATGAGATATTTTTTACGAAAACCTATTTATAAAACCCTAGGACTCTAATAATGAAAATTGATAAAAAATACTAATGAATTGATCAATAGTAAAAAAATTATAATAATTAACTTCTTCTTTGATTTTTTAATATTTATATATATATATATTACAAGAAGAGTAAAACATATAAAATAACACACTAAATAATGTTTGGGAAATCTGGAACCAAATTCCTTTTGGATTTATCAAATATTTCTTTTTTATTTTCAGTGAAGATACATATCAATATATTAAAATGGTATATTTCAAAGTTCATTCAATTCTTATAGAGGATATAAAATATTCGACCTCAATAATGATATTTATTTTCAATGTATTGATATTTTTCAATGAAGATATATTTTCAAAAAAATATCATATTTACACTTCTTTATATGTTTCTTCTCTACTGAAAGAAAGATAGTGTTTTGTAAAAAAATAATGATACCTTATTCATTTGGAAACCCTATGTTGTATTAATTATTATATTAAATAATACATTATTACGAAACCCATACACATACATGGGATTATTGAGTGACTACAACTGCTATATGTTGTATTTTGATGTGTCATGAATTATTATTAGCATTTTATGATTATGTGTGTTGCTCCATAATTACTTATCGATATAGACCATTTGATATTGTATAATATCTCTTCAGATTATGTGTATTATTACTCAATATGCTTTTATCATTCTTCATTATTATGATGTTAATATTTATACATAGATGTTACGGATGAACAATATAGTAACATTGTTTAACAAAATGTTTTGTATTTTACAACTACATTTTGGTATTTCATTCCAATGTGTATTCCACATTCAAGTAATTTTATATTCCCTAATGATCATTTATATGATAACATCCATAAAATATGATAACGTTTATTATTTTCACTCATATACAATTTATTTGGGTCTCATATATTTCAATTTTTTCTCCTCTATCTTTTGGGATGTCAACTTACACATTTCATTAGTTTATATCCTCTAGTGAATACAAGTAATCTGGGAGACATGAGATATTTTAGAAAGTTTATGAAGATGTTATTAATTATTCTTAAAATTTATTATGTCCTCATCTTGTATGAGACCATATAATCACATTCCTCCTTAAAATAGAAAGTACATGAAAAACATATCCTTTTCCAACAAAATTATCTCTTTCACAATTGTAAATTAACATGACAACATTGAAATTAATGTAAAATGAATTCATAATAATGAAACAATATATTTTCTTAACAAACGCATTATCGTTAAAAAAATAGCAATTTTATACTATATATATATATATTCAATTATAATATTAATTTTATTTTACCAATATCAAGGTGTATCAAAATATGAAAAATAACGTATATATTGTAATATTCCTATTATGAAAAAATAAATTAATGATAATTTGACCAAAATAGAAAGAAAAAAGAATAAAATTGACCTATCTATTTATATTAATTTCCAATTAATTATTATCCATGATAATAGAATAATGTTAATATCAAAGAAAAAATAAAAATTATTTGAATCCATATTAATAGATAATTTTTTTATTCGATTATCTTGAAAGAAAATAATAAAAAATTTATACAACATAATAATATTAAGTATAAGGAAATATATACCAGAAAGAAGTAATCTAATAATGAACCACAAATGAAGAACAATGACATTGATCTTCAATTAAACTCGTTGTATAACTCAAAAAGAGAAATACCAATAATCATACATTGAATTGTCAAAAAAGGATAATTGAAAATAATTAAAATATGGGGGATATAATGAGAATTATTGATATGAATATATTTGTCACAAAAATACATTTTTCTTTAAGATGACCACTATTAATAAATAACCAAAAAATGAATCTAAAAACATATCACTGTTTGAATTAGGTTTAAACATAATAATTTAAATTTGAAAACATAAGTGAATGTGTAATGTAAAAAAAATAAATTTCCCATGGTGTTAATTAATTATCATAAAATATAATGTCCTTCGAATACTAGTCCTCTAAAATTCATTGTACAATAATCCATTAACACATAAGTCAAAATAAATTCAACTATATTTTGAATAAGTCGCATTATAGGTAAATCATATATATTACATTATAATAGAGGGTGTACCTAACTTCAAATCATAAATATCATGTTCCATTCAACAATTTCATTTCCATGAAAATAAACTATAACATGATGAACAAAAATCATTTTACAACACAATCAACAATTTTTTTCTAACTAAAAATGAAAACAACATAATTTTTTTTCTAAAATTTAATATAACTCTTAAATTTATATTTTTTGAAACCACAATGAAAAAAATAGTTTGTGCTACTTAGAGTTAATAATTTTACTCCCACATAAAAATTTATTAAATAAAATAGTAAAACTCATTGTTGGGGTGTTAGTTTTTACCTGATGGATATTATGAATAGACACATACAATATCTTAAAATCATCCTCATAACTCACTGCAATTTTTTTAAATGCCAAAAAAACAAATATATTCGATCTAGGAAAATATGAACATAATTATTATATATATATTAAATCTTTCTCATCCATCACAATCAAAACAAGACAAAATCCATAGGATCTATAAAAATAACTACATTGTGAGACATAATAAAAACAAAAAAAACTATATTGATATTATTAATAGATTAAACACATTGGAAAATATTGTCAAAACCCCAATTATATAATCATATTTCTCTTAACATTAAAACATCACATTTTATCTGTAAATTCACATTATTTTGTAAAACCCATGTTTATTAAATTTATCTACATGATATTCACCAATCACCCTAATTTTATTTAATATAATGAAATAATTTTCATCCCCATTGAGGTAAATATTACAATACAACAAGTATATAATAAACCAATGAAAAGGATACACTCCAAAAAATAACAAATGTAATAATAAATATATAAATAATAACATAAATTAATAATATTTAAAACTAAACCACCTAGTAACAATCAGTTATTACATTAAAATAAAATAACACGAAGCATAGAAATTATATTTTGATCAATTTATCACAATTAAATCATTGAATTTACCACCGAAAATTCCAATGAATTATAAAAACTAATAATATGATTTCTGAAAACTAGGGAATTATATTTAAACATATTTTTGTTATGTTATTATATTAATTTATATCACGTGACACTAATTTAGAAATAATAGTTCAATAATATTCAATTACAAATATATTTATAATTTAAATATAAAGATAAATTTATTGTTTTTTATTTTATAAATATTACCTACATATATCATAATCAAATCCTTAATTATAAAATTCATTTCCTATAACATACCACCCACCTGGTTGGTAAATTTATATGTTGAAAATGAAATGTGATATTATGTCTAATGGGATCCAAAAATAATTGGGAATTCATACTATTTATTTACCAACACATGAAAAATGAGACAAATACTTTATCTCATTACAAGGCATCATGAATAACACAAACATAATTCTATGATATATCATAGAAATGCATTCCCACACATCAAATTATTTGTCCTTTTGGAAAATAATCCTAGTATTATCCACATTGGTTCTACTCCCACGATGTATACTACTATTGAATCATCAATCAAAATGTAATGATTTATCTATAAAATTTACGTGATTTATCACGTATGTCTGTATCCAAAGTCAAATAGAATATTTGATTTATTTTATATAAAATATCTGAAACGCTTCAAATGATATCAGTTTCGTATTTTGAGTTACTAGGGGAATCATAAAATGATTAATATGTTGAAAATGTGACTCCCAATATCAATAAAACATGGTCCACCATATTGAAATCTCAAAATATCATACAAAATTTTAAGCTATATAATTCATGAAATATATTAACTCCTAAATATTAAATTTATGAATTTCTATGAATTTTCATATAGAAATCCACAACCACAACATTTATGAATCATTTTGATGGTTTATTACTACCAACATAACATATAATTCAAATAGAGCCCACAAATTTTAAATATAATCATAAAAATACTTTTTTATTTAATCAAACACATGTTTTGGTACCTAAGTATGCAAAAAAAATTCGTGTGTATATTGGAAATAAAATGAAACATTTCCCAATCATCATTATTCCTCATTTAATTAACAACATTCATCTAAATTTTATGAAACATGTCAAAAATTCCTATACAATAATTGGAAAAGAAATTAATATTATTTAAATCAGTCATAAATAATATGATAATCATTGAATTATGTTTTCAATACAATTTATCCTATAATAAATATCTCTAAATCTTACCCCACTCACATTTTGAAATTTTATTATCTTAAAAACTGAAAATAATTTCAAACATTCCATTTATATTACAAATACGTAATAAATTCCAAAAAAAACACAAAAAATGTGATGACTCATAATCTACGTACTATGATCAGTGTCATCATAACCCCTGGGGAACCTATAATACATTGGATTCCTTCCTAGAACTCCACATTCTATTACCAACTAGTTTCACTTAACAAACTATGGATGATCATCATTATATTAGACGTGTTATTTTAGTGTTCATTTTTCCTCACTGGCATCCATCATAGGGATACTCCAAAAACGACACAAATCATGACATTGCTAATAGACAAGATTTTTAAACTATGGAGTTGGTACCATGTCGGTTATGGAAACTAATTATTTATCTTATTCAAAAGTGTAGAGGAATTTATTATATTTTTGTTTTAATATTCATAGGATGTTATATTCTCCTCAAGATTGAATCCTTAATACCTTATTCTAAACTAAAGACATTGAACCAACGTTGCTATAGGAAATTAATAGCTAGGTATATGATATGAACATAGAGTAATAAATTATCTTGTTTATTTTTGTGTTATATTTTTTCCATTACAATTTTATATAATCAATGTTTTTGGAATTTTAGGTGTCTAGTCTGGGTCCCAGGGGTTTTTAACATGGATAGTATTATAACGCAACAACCATGCCAAGTGTATATATTTTTTATGGAGCTAAACCATAATGTTTCTGCATGGTTTTTAAAACCATCTAGGAATCACATGGATACCATACACTCATATATTATGGATGGGGGTTCCATATAATGATTATAACATGGGTTTTCATATATAATTGTTAAACCCTTTAACATATCTCATTGATTATAAATTTTAAAAAACATTATAACATGTCTTTATTTCATACCCACATCACTCCCCTCCCCTCTTTGGATTAAAATACCTTACAAATATCATTCCCATGTTCCAAATTCATTCTGTAGTGAATCCTTATGGTTTATTCTATAAATGGGGATAATTATATTAGGTAATCTCCACTAATCAAATTCATTAACTTATTTCTATTGTTTTATCTCTTACAATTTCCCCAAATAGGTCTTTATGAATTAGATCTCATGTTAATTCAATTTTAACATTAATTCATTTCTTCAATATTGTTAAATTTTGACTTTCATACCAATTCGGACCTTCTTGAGATGTATTTAAGTCATTAATTGTCGGGAATATAAAATTTTATCATGTTCACCACACATATGAGCCAAAAAATTGACAAAAATGATTGATTTATTATTTTATTTGTGACTTCATTATAATGTAGTAAAAAATTATTATATTAAATGCTTGTAAATACGGAATTGGGCTTTTACATTTACACTATAAATCTAAAATTTTCCATTTAATTTTTTTTTTCAAAACTCTCCTTCTACAAGATGAGGGATGGTATAACTAAATTTCAGGACCTTCCATCCTAAAGATGAAATATTGATAATATACCCTACGTTCCAGCTCCAATAATCCCCAAGGTGGTGACTAGAACTAACGTTAGGTAAACATTCAATCAAGATGGGATGCATTACCATTTTTTAGGAAAACATGATCTGTAGATAAGATGGTCAATCTAAAACAACTCAAAAAAAATTTATATGTAGATGATACTAAAAAAACTTCATGTGTGTTTAAAAAAATAAAAAAATAAAAACCAAAAGTCAAAAATTGTAACAAAAAGAAGTCTGCGAGGGAACACAACAACTCTCCTAACAACCAAGCTAGTAAAGTCGGGGATGTTCTTCAATAGCATCCTGGTATACTAAAAATAGTTTTGTATACATAGGGTAATCATACAAGTACACTTAGTATGAAAATCCAAGACACCCATGCACAAGTGGGGGAAACTTACTAATGTCCATTTTGGGAAAATAGTAGAACCTCAAAAACATGTAACAAGTAATATTAACCTAACCATCCTCACTATGGAAAACATACCAAATATCACAGGCTGAGTAATGTTATAATATAAATATATCGATGCGAGGGTACCCAACACAACATCACACTGGTTAACTTCTCATCTATAACGGCAAACCTCATTGTGCTATCACATATCTAGAAGACCCACTATCATAACCTTACTACACAAATAGGTTCCAAAAACCACATAACATCTTTCTTGCACACACTTGGTCCACATCCACATCACATCATTCACGCAGACAGTTAGGCCCCAAACACCATGCGTGTACCCATAAATACATTGAAAACAAACCACCTATCCCAGAATGACTACAATAAATCTTGTAATAACCCTCAATCCATTACTGCATGTCCACAGAGTCTTATGAAACAAATTCCTAGCAGAGGGAGCATCTGATCTAGTAACCAGCCATTCGCCCACCCACAAGTTTATTTGGAAAACAGTGTCCCCCATAACACTATTGTTTTTTGGAAAGTTGTTCTCAACATGGGTGGGGTTAGTATATAAATAATAGGGAACTATAATTTTATACATATAGGAAAATTACCAATCATCCCAACCAATTGGTTTCCAAAATAACAACAATCCAACACAAAACATCCATTTCTGAATTGCTACATCAAAAGCCACACAATCATCCACATTCAAAACATAAACTCATACTTTTTTATTCAATCACTTATATTCTTCATTAAGAATTTCACTTATAAAATTCTATCACCACCCGAGAAAGTACCAACAAATGTCATACCCAACACATTTAGTAGCACCACCCGATTGCAGTCCGACTGCACAATACTGTTCCACAACTATAACACAACACAAATTTTGTCCCACAAGTCTACAAATTCATCCATTCTCTAATTAGTCAATCATTACAAATGATATTTCATCACACCTCCCGAAAAAACTCATACAAAAATCCCACAACAACCACAACCAAAACCATAGCCCTACTACACACACATCTCAAAACCTAATCTCAGAGCCAACCCCTATGTTCTCCTCGTTTCCCATAACCATGCTACCAACAGTAGCACTATACAACCCACAAAAGACAAAATCCCACAAAAAACTAACACATTACACAGCCACACCAACAATCCATTTGTATTTATATTTGAACTACAATGTTATTTAATTATGCTTCCATAATTTTAGTGGTGATCACACAACAGGTTCAATCATGGGGCATCCATTTTTTTAACAATATGTATGTGGTTAATTTGATTTCATGTTTACAATGGTCTCAATAAAGGATAATCACAATGTATATATTATCACATGTTCACATGAAAAGGCCACCAATGAAACTGATTTTTTTAGGAACACAACACATACAATTTACATTTTAGATCCACGATAAAAGATAAAAACAAGTAATCATCATCATCATCCTCATCCATATTTATTACTATTGTAATAATCGTATTATATCGAAACATCGTTATTAATTTGTTTCAACTTTCACTAATAGGTGACAATAGTATACTTACCATGCATGATACACAAACAAAAGTGATATGAACGAAGTCCATACACAGAACAATATGTGACCAATGATTCTTAAATGTGCCAAAACAAAGTTTCATGAGTGAATCAAGAAAAAATACCAATGGGAAACTGAATAGGCTACTACATCACAAGAACATGACATTGTGGAGAAGAAATGTTGTTGGAACACCATAAGGAAACACAAGGAATCATGGTAAATTAGACAATAGATTAAATAAAGGATATATCTAAAATCATGGAGACAATCTCAAAGTATATAAAAATCAGATTGATGTTTGACCAGAATGATTGCCTATTTCTGGGATGACCCAACCACATTTTCGAAGAACTGGCTCCTCAGTATATTAAATTAGAATTATTAATTTAAATTTCTATCCCAAAAGAGCAAATATTTCAGTAATTTTTGAAATCTAGATATATAAATATGTTCAACATAACACCTTGAAATGGAAAATAACATAATTGTTTCAATGGTGATACCCACCACTCTATGATTATCCATGTAAGTCAATTGTAATATACCTCTTCATGTCCTAAAAAAATTGAAACATAATATGGGGTTAGCTCATATTCATTTTAAGTGTAAACAATACAATAGAAGATATGATCATCATAAACATTAGGCATGATAAATAAATAAAAACACATTCCTTCAAAAATAATAAAAATTAACACATTATGGAATGAATATGATCTGAGTAAACATGTTCACAATACAACATAATCATGGGTATTATACTTCTTGCATAACAACCTGAACTATTAATTTCTAGCTTCATAATTCAGAAAATTCATATTCAATACAACTTGAAGCATACCATCATAGCCAAATCTGAGACATCTAAAAATAGTAAAGTGCTCTTCCAAAAAATATACAAATAAATGAGCAAGGCCTCATCCAAGCCCATATGTATTTGTCCAACGAGACCTATTAATGCATCAATGGTCTATAAGGAGACCCATCCATCATATAATTAGTATAATTAATACTAATTATGAATATGTATATATGTATTCAATATAAACATTCATATAGAAACTAATTTATGAAATATAAATAACTTTTCATGAACATTAAACAGGAAAACTAAACATTCAGAGTAATTTTTTAAATGGCATCAAGAAAGAACATCCACCATAAAATTAATAAAAAACCCATCAATAAAATATGTTGGATGACATTATAAAATATTAAACACATTTAAACATAATAATAAAAATGTTTACTGAAATAGGTGAAAACATGTTGCATGATCCTTGATTAATTTTTTAGATGAATACACTTTACTTTGAAAAGGAGAGTTACTTGGGAAAAATCACTCTATACAACTAGATGGGAATTAATAACATTTTCTCAGAATAAAATGAGTGATATTATGAAATAATGCCTTCTAAAGATATATTGTAGCATGTCCAAGAAAATAGGTGAAAATTTAATAAATTACCTTTGGTTGGACTTCTATTTCTGAATGAATTTTGAATATGCCTTTTAAAATGAGTAACATACCATTAAATAATGATGGATTATGGTTGGTAAACATATATAGAAAACTCAAAAAAAATTAATGAGTAGAAAATTGTACATAATAATTTTATTGAGGTTGGAAGATAATAAAACTATCGTGAATTAAAATAGAGGATTGGGTGGCAAACTCTTACCTAATGTCTGACGGTGTTCCTCAATTGATATTAATGACCTGAATAATAATATTTAGGTTGAAAAATTATTGAGTTCAAAACCAAATCTATATTTAATTGATTTAATATAACCATATTTGCTTTATTCATGTCCATTCGATGGGTTAAGATATTCAATTTCATTTATTTGCAGTGTTATCATCCTTGGTATCCATGACTTCTTTACATATATTCCAGTATTGATAAACATGTAGAATGAGAATTTGTTGTCCAGATTTAAAGATTTATGTGATTAGTGAACATTAATAATATTACATAGTTATAAAATTCATTTGGTTAATTGGAGTGAAGAAGAATCATTGTATAAAACATTGATGATAAATTTTAGTGTTATTTTTTGATTTTAGATCACAACAACCTCATTTAGATCTATTTATTAATACCATTTTTTAAAAAAATTACAGAACCATTCAATGTATATATTTCTTATATAATAATCTATTTTGACCATGAAATTTCTTTCATGAACATAATTTAATTTGTAAATTTAAATTGAATATTCATCGACTTTGAAAGTGATAAATTATACATCTTGGATGAGATATTCATTTCTAGTATAAAATATGGGGAAATGAGAGATAATGCTTAATTATTCAATTGAAGTCACAAAATTCTTGAACATGTAATGTACTATAGTTATCATAACATATGAATAAGGGGATGTGAGGAAAGATAAATAATATAAAGGAACACAAAATAAATGAAATGAGAATAACAATTTACCTCTTGATGTTATCATCCTTGGGAGCTTCCTTCAGGCAGAGGTTTTGGCCTTTTCATGAGATTAGGGGGGGATGGACATGAGGTATGATCATGAGGGGTTATTTGGGAATATTTTAGAAAAGGAACAAGGCTTGATATTTTTGAAGAGAATATGGAATGGGGGTTTTTGTAGTGGATGTGGGGTGTGATTTTTGACTTTCATATTGATTATTTTATTATTCTACTCATGACAGGTAATAGTATGGATTCATGTTACCAAAAATAGTTCTATGATCATGTGAACTAACACTGATGGTTGATTACATGATCTATAATAAATTATATAGTTTATTTAAAATATAATGCTATATATGGAAAAATATCATATTCCACTATTCACTAAAATTTCAAATATTTTAGAAAAAATACCATTAATTATCCATAGCCACTTTTGAAAATATTTAATTCCAAAATTTTATCTATTTTAACAAAATCATATTATAAAGATGAAAAATTTTAATTTTAATTTAAGACATATTTAATCGAATAATATTGTTTTAAAACTAATACTAATTTTATATTAACATTAAAAATTATGTACGATCATATTAAATTATTCGAAAATCATATATGAATAAATTTTTTATTTAGGAACCCATTTTATTAAATTGAATTAATATAGTAATTTAAAATTTTAATTAAACATTTATAACTCTCGAAAAATGAATACTTAATTAATAATTTATAAAATATTCTACAACATTTATAAGGTTCATAAATTATAAATATAAAATCATGATTGAGTTTAATATCCATAATGGTCATATTACTATTCATAAGGGTACATTACTATTTAAAAGTGTAAATAACTATTTTCAAAAATTAATTTTTATTCGATCAAATTCAATGTATCACCCTAAACCCAATTGTGTATGTCTGGTTTTCGAAAGGTTAGTCACATAAGTGAAAAAAAATTATAATTAATGGCTAGGATACAATAACTATTGTTTTGTAGTTACATGGTGTATTATGCATTCAATATTTTTTGGGTTATTCCAAAGAATCAAATACAATAACCTTCGACAAACCCACTTCTATCTCCTGCCCAGATACCACATGTCTATTTAAGTGAACCTATTGTGTCTAGAACTTATATTTGGAAAACATTTCAAAGAGATTGTGGTAATTAAGAACCACCATTTGAGTCTTGAGATGCTCAGCCTTCTCCACCTATAATATTGAGTAGACCAGGATATCTTCGATTAAAACCACAATGAAACGGTCCCAGAACTCATCTAAAATAGTGTTCATGAGACCCATGAACATGGCTAAACTTTTTGTAACACCAAATTTCAAGACCATGAACTCATAGTGACAATAACTACACCTGAAAGCAGTCTTTAGGATATCAAACTTCTTCACCCTTAACTGGTGATATCCAATCATATATTGGTCATTGAGAACCAACATGATCCTTTCATCTAGAAAAACCGCTCATCTATCATTGGGAGAGGCTAAAAGTACTTGAATATCACCTCATTCAATATCATAAATCCTATTAATAGACTCAAACCACAGTCTACCTTCTTTAAAAACAAGACCTGATCACCAAGTGGTTCCACACTGGGTTATATATATAACTTATTCCTCACATCATTAATATGAATGTGATAATCCAACAACTCTAAAGGAACAATCTGAGAAGGAGCCTTGAAAATTTGTTGAGAATCGGGTAATAGGTCTTACCCGAACTCAATGACATGTCTAGAGGTAGACTAACATAATACTTTGGGAAAACAACCAAAAACCCTAAAAAATAACTTGAAACCTATACCATCTCAGAATCCAATAATCACACTAATGGTTTGACCAAAAATTAAATAAGAGGATCCGCATACAGGTTGTGCACCTGAAACCTCCTCTCGCTGACAAAAACGAAACACTGGACACCGTCATATGAAAACATGACTCTCCTCATGAAGCATGTGTTAATGGAATTCACATAAAACAACTTGTCAATTCCATGTCTGACATTTTACAACTATATATGTAGAATAAATAGATCCCCACTTGACTGATGTGGCCCCAAAATTAGTCTACACCCTTGAATCATGATTTGCGTGTTGGTCTGACCTCCAACTTGCATACTCAAAACCATGGGAAAATAAATTCTTTCTATTTATACTACAATGTAACGGGATGGACTAGGAACAATGTCGGAGTGAGATTATCCTGAATCAAATAGATTATATACAATAGTACTGAACAAACAGATCATACCTGAAATGATCACTAGACCTGTTGGAACTGATGCCTTTGTGGCATGTAAGAACCCATGCCCAACAGATTTTCCCCACGCCTATTTACTGCCTCCCCAGCTGTTCCCTGGTTGAGCTCCGTATGGACCCCCATTAGGTCAACTCACACCTACCCCATCTACCCTTGGTGGAGCAAGATCCTATTGTCCATGATGTATGATCGGCCAACCAAGAGGCTGCTACATTTTGGGGGTGGGTGCTGATCCAACCCAACTATATCTTACATATCTCGAACATGGAACCGACTATAAAGATTCCAACTACAAAAACAAGAAAAACACATCACCTCATTCCCATGGGAAAAGGGTGAGGACCATGAAGATGGAACTGATATTGTTGTGGTCGAATTGCCACTAGTTGAAACCTAGAATCCCATGACATTGGAGTCCAATTACTAATAGCCTTCCTATTTGAAGAAATTAGTAGGATACACTCTCACTGAATATATCATCGTGAGGTGATCTTTTACACTACCTCATAATTATTCATAATAATTTTTTTGTCAGTGGGTTGAATGTATTTACCTGATACATGAGGGAGGGTCGGAGTGCCTCCAAAAATATTCTCTCTAAAGACGCCTCATCTAAAAAGAGTTCTTTAGAAAATAGAATGATATCATTAATCTTGATCCCTCATACCCTCACTGAAATACGCCCCGAATGGAGGGAGAGTACCTCCTGCCTCTTCTCGTCCATCATCATTGAAGAACGAAATTATTCATGTAACTCCATCTCAATTCCGACCCAAAAAATTCAGTCTCCTTCCTCTCTACCATGGTAAACTTTCCACCACTAATTATCTTCTCCTATAATTTGTCTCTATAAAAATGGAACCAAGTACTATATCAGAGCTCAGATCAATGTTAAGGTGATCTCTATCCCCTCAATCTAACTCTATATCTCTATATCAGAAAAATTTCATTCATACTTCTCCAAATTCATTTGCTAGAATGAATGTTGGTAATTCTACCACTGATTATCCTCTTCCACAAGGTAAACCATCCATCGGTCGAAGGGGTTAGACTTCTATGCTTACATTACTCATACCACACATATACCACTATCGATATACATAAATAAAAATTTAATAGGGAACTCATACTCCCGAGTAGTATGAAATTTATTAGGATTCATTTTAATTCATCCTTAATATTAAATTTATAAAAATAAACAAGAAAAACAATAACCCATGTCATTATGATGAATGAACCTTTCCCAGAGTCTATACCCCGCAAACATTGTTTCCTTACATAATATTTTTGTACGATCAGAGTCCTTTCTTCTGATCATGGAGGGCCCTAAAATATTATTTCATAGTCTGTCTTCCCTAGCCTTTTCCATACCCCATGATCACCCAATATTGTTTCCATACCATACCATGAAATCCTCAATGTGGATAACTCAAAACTCTATCATACCTCTTAAAAAACACCTCTAATACCATTCTGTTGGGACCTAAATTCTAAAAAGATGTGGTTAGGGATAAAAAAATGCAAAGGACTTCCTTCTTAAAGATGAAGGAGAGATAGTGACCCTTATGTCCCACCTACAAAAGGCCTCGGGGTGGCGATTAAAACTACGGGAATGAAAAAATTCTCATAATATGGGTGGCATTTCCATTTTTATAGAAACAAAGATTGGGAGATATGCTGAGAAATCCCTAAGAACACCAACAAATTTATAAGATAAATAAGGATAAAACCACCCCATCACGTGGGAATAAAATGCCTAAAAATAAAATAAAATCTGTAATGTAATGTACCAAAAGCATGCCTATGAAGAAACACAACAAATATAACCACACTAAACCTAGTAATGTCAAACACAGTCTTCGTAGTCCCATTAAAAACCTCATAACACTTTTATTTACATATGGTTAGAATACAATTATACTCATTAGGAAAACCCAATTCACTCATGCACAGGTGGTGAAAAAAGCTAATTTCGTAAGGGAAAAATAGAAAAACCTTAAAAGAAAATAACAAGGAATATTAACCACCATATACTCATCCAAAAACACTCACCAAATATATAAATTCACGTAAAGTAATAATATAATCACATCAATGATATGGTACCCTACGCCACTTCCCACAGATTAACTACTCATTCATAATGGTGAACATCATTGCACTACAAGTCTTACACAATCCCCTCTATCACAATTTTCACGAAAAAACCTATTTCAAAACCCACATCCCATCCTACCCGCACACACCTGGGCCACAACCACCCCACCTCCTTCTCGTAGAAATCTATTGCACAACTGCCACACTTCTCACCCAAAATCACTTGAGAATCATCCCAGAGACACCTGTGAAAAAAACCACCTCTATCATGGTGAGTAAAATAAGTCGTGTAGTAAAAATCATGCCATTTTAGCCTTCATATAGTCTAATGGGAGGTAAATGCATTGAAGAGAGAAAATGGGATCCCATAACCAATAATCCATCCTCCCACCAGTATGTTAGGAATAACACTCCCAGTAACATTGGGGAAGTATGATATGTTGTTCTCAACACAGGTACAGTGGGTATTGAAATCATAAGGAAGAAAAAATTTATACATATATGTAAAAATACACTCCGCCAAACCTATGGGTTTCCATACAAATAGAAGTACAATACAACACATCCCTTTCTACCACCCCTACATGCACAACCTCACAAATAGAAACAATTGAAACATAACCTTAACCCCTTTCATTTAACCTATTATATTATTTAATAACATGTTCACTTATTTAATTTCTAGATCTACCCTAGAAACAACAAACCATAACTATACTGAACAAATTCAACAATGCCACCAAATTGTATTCCCACTGCAAAACAATGCTAAAAAACTATAACACTATTTGTATGCATACCCACTTCTCTAAATGTTCATCCAATACACAATCACTCAATCTCGCAAGGAAATATTTCGTCAAACCTCCTCCACTACCGTATTAAAAAATCCGACAACAGCCACAACCAAAACCATAATTTCTATACACACACATAACAAGCCTTACTCATGGAGCCAACCCCACTGTCCACCCCTATACTAATAACCATGATACAAAATACATCATCATACAATGTATATAGGTCACAAGTGAAAACAATCACCACACAACACAAAACCATACCAACAATATACGTGTATTCACATTTCGTCAACACTTTTCTGTAATTATGCTTTCATAAATTTAGGGGTGATCACATAATATGTTTAATCCCATGGGTTCCATTTTATTTAACCATATGTGCATGGGCAATCAGATTTTATGTTCACATTCATCTTAACATTGTATAAATACTATGTATATATAATCATCGGTGCATAGGAAAATTCCCCCAACTGCCATGATTTTCAGAGTGATACATCCCATAGAATTTACATTACAATGCAAAGATAATGGATAAAAACAAGTGATCATCACAATTATCCCCATCCAAACTTATGAGAATGGTAAGAATTATATTATATCATAACACCCATAATAATTGGTTTCAACTCTGATCCAGAGGATACATGTGTATACCAACCCTGCAAGATACAAAAACAAAGGAGAGATGATGGGAATCCATACATGGAACAACATATTACCAATGATTCTTCCTTGCAACAACCGAGATGGTTGTATGAGTAGTATAAAATACTACAAGAGAAAACAAAATAGTCTACTAAAAAATTGGTTCATGACTACATGGGGATTAATGGTTGTAGGAACACTAAGAGGGAATATAAAGAATCAAAGAAGATTGTATTTTGAATTATGAAATGGACAGATCCTTAAATCGGGGAGATGATTTCAATGTACATAAAATTTACATTATGGTGTAACCATGCCATTTAGTCATTACAAGGTCTAAGTTCATTATGATATTAAATACATAATTTATATCCCTTATAACACATTTAAAAATTACCAAACATAGAATTAAAATAAATCTATAAAAAATAATACTTAATATGGGTGAAATTGGAAAAAATTGGAAATTACACACCATTGGGTGAGACACTATTAGGGAGTTACCATACGGTGTGTTAAAATATTATCAGTCACTTTTAATGAACTACCAATCATTATGAACCATTTGGTGAGTCACTATTCAGTGAGTAATTGTTCAGTGATCCATCGTTCAGTTAGCTATTATTCAGAAGCTGTCATTCAATGTTTCATTGTATGTGAGCTACCATTTGGTGAGTCACTATTCAGTGAGCTACCATTCAGTGAGTAACCATTAGGAGAGCTACAGTTTTGGGTGGAACTATTTAGTGAGACACTATTTGATGACTCACCATTCGATGAGTCACTGTATGAAAACTGAAAATAATAAAACTCATGGAATGTGTTCCAAAACTCTCAAAAACACCACCAACACTAGATTATCACAAAAGAATGAAACTGAGATGTTCAAGACATTACATCCCAATAATAAAAAATACATTTAAATATATTATGAGAATATTGGAACACAAATTTCTTGATTAGTCATCCAAACAATCCTTATGATTCATGATTTTAAAACCAATGGAATATTTGTTCTAAAAACTATTTTCCAAAGGATATAATTTTTTTTGTTACTTAATGATCAAAATTTTTGCTTCTAATTTTGAAAAAAACATGTATTATACTAATACACAAGTACATATTATATAACACACTATTGATATAATTGAATATTGGTTGAATGAAAATGTGAACTATGCAATGATGTACATAAAAAATATATAATAATATAAATATGTTTATAAAAAATATATACAAAACATGAAATCTAGAGAAAAAAATAGTTTTTTAACGATCAATATTACATTCCAAATATTGATTCATAGTGTTCAATTTGGAATTTAGTATTTGAAAATGAACATACCTTATTAAACAATTCCTCATAATTTAGTTAAAATTATTTTGAACTAAATTTTTTCAAGGAGTATTCATTTTAAAGGGATAATGTATATTTATTATTTCATGCCATGAATAATGGGTATTCAATTTAAAATATTTATATGTGTGAATGAAAAATGATTCTTTTCAAAATTATTCATATGATCTAGATATGTATAATGGATTAAAAAAACACCACCTTCTATATGTATTGGGAATATATAGGTAGAATGTTGGGAATTGGAGTTCACATTAAGCATTAGCTTAGTATTATAGTCTATAATGTGTCCATTAGGTGAATAGGTTCGACTAATGGTATTTTCCCATCAGTTAGGCCTTGTTGGAAATGAGAAAGTTATATGGTGTATTGTTTGGTTCTCTATCACAATTCCTTCATTATAATAGTTTTAATATATCTATCCTAGAATGTCATAAATATATCATATTATTCCCTGATTATTTTTTAATATGTATTTTATTTTCCTAGTTTCTTATGAAATTATTTTTAAATGGTTATTAGTTTTAGGTTTTTTTGTTAAGATATTACTAACCATAATGTTCCATTATTCCCTTAAATTGTTTCTATTTAAGTATCTTACTATTTAATGTTGGTTTTGAAATATGAATAAAGATAAATATATTTTAGAATAATATAGATGTTATTATTTTTTTAACGGAATTAAAAAATTATATTTTCTCTCTATATTTTCCGACTAGAGATAAATTGTTTTTAGTTCAATGATAAGGAATTGGATGTGGTATCTTATTGGAGTAACTAATGTGAATTTTGAATCTCACTCCATCATTTATCATCAATGTTTAGTTCTTTATTATTATATCTTTTAACTAAGGAGAGAACATGTTCTAGAGATGGTTGTGACACGAGAGGCCACATATAGGTATGTGGAGTTTCTTTTTTACATTATTTTCCATTTTTTCCTAATCAATTATATTA
The DNA here is from genome assembly GCA_963277665.1 of Viscum album. Taxonomy (NCBI): domain Eukaryota; kingdom Viridiplantae; phylum Streptophyta; class Magnoliopsida; order Santalales; family Viscaceae; genus Viscum; species Viscum album. Next base: position 915,624,090 of record OY728157.1, read on the forward strand.
TTTCCTATTTATTATTACATTTTACGTAATATATAATTAGTGTAATGTCATGGGAATTTATGAATTTAAAAATTATTTTTCATTTGAATAAATTTGACAAACAATGTTTCTAATGCATGGGTGCATATTTTTCTAAACTATTGTCCCTAATAATATGGATCTCCTATGAGGGTTTGGGGATACTCTGTGAAGGGTTCATGATTTGAAAATTAATGCAGCAACTATGAAATCCCTCACTGTATGGGGTTTCTTATTTTTCTAGGGTGGGGAACACGGATTAGATGAACAATGATCCAATAATTCATTATCCAAAACCCCTCTTAAACTGTAAAATTTTTTGAAAAACAAATAAAATTCAAACATCATCTAATTTATTAGAACAAAAATTACAAATAAAGTCTTGAATATATTCTTGGGACATCCCCAGAAAAATTTGTATCCAATATTCTCCAAACCATATAATTGGTCATCTTTGAGTTGTATTCCCAATCATCTCAATGATTCCATGATGAAATGATAAGTCCATTGGAACCACATTTCCTCTTCTCTCAGTCTGGATTCATCTTATATAAAAACATGTTTCCAAAAAACATACATTATTGACATGTTCATTCCCCACGACACATTCCTAGTATGTTCCACAACACATATAAAATTATCCTCAAATGATGAATTAACCACATATTCAACATCATCCACATAAATATGATTAGACGATTCAGGGTGATTCCCTCGAAATTTTAACAAATGAAAAATTTCTTGCATGTAATCATACCTCTATAGATTATCTAATAAATATGCCACCATCCCAATTTTTTCCATAAACTCAAATGGACCAACAAACCTAGGCACCAATAAGCACTATAAGTAAATCCAAAAGTCACTGGATATAGGTGAAACATGATGGAATACATGATAACCCACTATAAAATATAGGGTTCATCGATTCTTATCAACATATGTATTTTTTCTATTATTATACATATCTATATGCTTCTAAATTATATGAACCTTCCTTGATATCTCATGTATTAAGATAATTCCCAAAAACACTTATTCACCTGCCTCCATCCAACATATATTTTATTGTCTTGAAATACCATAAAGTGAATCATATGGTCCATTAGAATAGTTTCATTATTAAAAATGGAATAATTGAACACCACCAATTCAATGCCCTTCTGCAAATCTCACTGATGCTTTATAGACAATCTCGTAATGAATCTTCATGAACTTGAATAGAATGAAATGACTTCTAATCTATCTATGGGATGAATATTTTACGTAGTAAAACCTATGTACTATGAACATTATATAATCCCTACTAGATTATTGATGTAAAATGAAATTCATTGTATAATGAAATGCTCTACACAACCACTTGTTTATGGACTATCTCTTGAAGGAAATAAACACTAAACTAAAACACTACTAAAATATTTTTTATATTAAATTAATGTGTCATATTGATCATTCACTCCAATACTTTCCATGTAGTATAATTCTGAAATGTCAAACGTGAGTTTCCCACCCCCAATAATCTTGGTAATTCCATACAATTTCTATTATGGAATGGGCAATGGATATAATAGTACATTGGGTCCTTGATGATCATTATTAACCTATTTATAGGTGATGCATCATGTAAGAAACACCACAGTCTCCTTTTTCTTGAAAATACACTAATATAATCAACCTATGCCCTTGTACCTTATGGTTAAACCTGTTTGTATTTCCCACATCAAGGAATGAAATTGAGTGTCAAACTCATCTCACTTACAAGTAGGATAAAATGCTCAACCCAATACATAAATTAAATCATCCTCAATTATATATTAGTCAGAAGCTAACTTCCTAGAATCAAGTCATTTCCTCAAGCACAAACAATCCATATCCATATCCTACCTCTCTCTGATATAGCTCAAAAGTTTAAAATCCACTACATTTAATATATGATTCATATTCTCCTACACCTCCTTAACTACACCATGAATCTCATCCATTAATGTTATCTTCATCCTCTAAAAATTGGACTACTAAAGCACCCGATTCTGGGTTTTTCATCTCAAACCATCTGCAAAATGATTCCTCTCACTATCATATATTAGATATCAAAAATAAAATTACTACATATAATCAACCCAGCATCTCTTCCGGATATTAAAATATCATTTCAGAAATAAAAAAAATATTCTCTTGTGATCTATATACAAATTATGATTTTCTATAAATAGAAAATAATGCCATCACATCTTAGAATAAACTACAATGTCTACCTCAACTTGATTCATAGGGTACTTCAATTCACGAATCCTTAACCAATGATACATATACCACACAACTCAATCCCCCAGTGTAAATATAATTCCAATACCAATACCAAATTCATTAAATAAAATTGAATAACCCTCCAATGATTAGGTGGTATCACGATCATAGTAGTATTGAAACTCTTATTTAACTCCTACAAATCATTATCACATACACAAGACCATTCAAATATAAAACCATTCATCTTCCAGCCTAAAATATGGGATTATTATAAAGAAAGGTCTTAGATGAACCTATGATAGTATCATGTTATCCCAAGAATACTATGAATATATTATTATGCTAGTCCATAAAGAAAAATACTTGAACATTTTCTTGAAACACTTATACACCTTCCTCCATGTTGAAGTGACCAACAAAATATACATGATAAGTAATGAATTTGGGTATATATACCATGTTTTATAGAATATAATCTCATATTGTATTCAATACAATTTTGGAATTCTGGGATTTATCAACATCACTCTTGGATTACCCCAGGATTCCATCCTCAAATACACCAAAATAATGGTGCATGCATGAATGGATGATTTGGTTAATCCGGTACATATATTCTGATAGGATGTTCTTCATCCTGAAAGTACTATATAAAGAGTCATAATGGACATTCCTCCATTGAAATATAATATGGGGATTAAATGAAGTTTAGAGTACCAACTACTGTTACCCACATCTCAATTAGACTATAGGGAATGAAAATATATTCCCATCTGGTTAAATAGATCATCCATGAACACTTATATGTGAGCATTAATGCCACGAACCAAATCTGGTCATCGCCAAAACTGGCACCAAACCCAGCCCGTGACATGACCAGAAGGGCGTTCCCTATCCCCACGTGCTGGCACAAGTTCCCGGGTATCATTAATTTAGGTTTGGGAACGATTTACCCGAGTATGAATGCATAAAACATTAAAAACAATCCACAATATAAATCTGAATGTTTTGAGAAGAACAAGACTTAAGTAAAAACCAAAAATGAGTACATTGGATTAAAGATAATACAAGTTGTCCAAATAAATATAATTATAGCATCAAGACATCCCCAAGGACTCCACATTACTAGGGGTCATCACCCCCAAGCTATTTCCACAACTCTGCACCAAGGATGGGAACTAACACCATGAACTGCCATCAACCATAGACTTTCCTTTACCTGAATCAAACATAACCAAGTCTACATACACCCAAGGGGTGTAAGTAGGGTGTGAGCCTAAGCCTAGTAGGATACCACCCAATGATTCCAATGAGTAAGAAATACAATGTGTAAAAGCAAGTAGTTTTCAAACGCAATGAAAAGTAGTGTTAAAATTTCAAGAAATGAAACCTCAAATTGAAAATAGTTTTCAATCCAAAATTTTCATAATATTAACATATTAAAATAGAAATTCTAGATACTATAATTTACTTCCAAACACACTCTAAGACATGGGTAAATACTACAAATCCAATGAGCAACAACACTGGGAACACCCCTAGGCACTAGGTTGTCTTGGGCCCCATGTACCTCATACCTCAGTGTAATGTAACCATAGAAAAATCCTTTCTCGTGCATGAGCCACTAGTAGGGAACATATACATAGCCTAGTGGTCCCCAATAATCATCCAAATAATTTATTTAGAGTTGTCGTTATCCAAATGCTAAGTAAAACAGGGACAAAACCCATCCGGTCCACTAGCCGTACTAGTACAAATCCGCCCCACCTTGGTACCCGGTCTTCCCCTTTTGTGATCAATCAATTTCAGCATGCAACATAAATAAATTTTCATATAAAACACCATTACTTTTCAAGAACAACCAATAGAGTAGCTATCACATTTTATACAACTTAAAACACGCAACAAAACAATTATATTTTAAATAAAACAATTCCTCAAAATCTTTAAGTGTTTCGGACACAAAATTCCTTATAATCCTCACTTGCATAATTGTGCACATTTTTAAGATTCCAAAACATAAAGGTAATCCTACTAAATTTTAGTGAAAACACAAATTCATTTTTAGGGCATCCCCATATGGTTCATGAAACAACATCCTTGCAAAGTCTCCATTTTTACACAACACAACTCTTAGAATTTCATGTGGTTCACAAACACCATTAAAACCGGGTTTTCCAGCAATAAACACAAGATAAAATCATTAAAAACAGTATTTTTATCCCTAATATAGTTCAATAAAATCAACTAGTTACTTATATGGTAGCCCCAATAAAACTAATAAAACATTTCTATGAAAACCCGCCAATTTCACATGAAATTGGCATTTAGGATTCATTTTAAATACAAACACCACTAAAACATTATTTTTTAGAAATATTAAAATTGACTAACCATGAAAATACCATAAAAAAAGTATCCAATTTACAACGATTTCATACACAATGGAATCACCTACCAAAACCAAGGAAACCCTTGAATCCTTTATGCGAAAACTCAAACTTACCACCGCCGCACCTCAAGGAAGGTAAACCAGACCTAAAACCATAATTTCATACCATGAAACACAAGATAAAACCCAGGTTTTTATACCCTACTTCCTGGACATTAGGATCCTCAAATATAATGGAAGAAACCCTATGTATATTCGATGTAACCCTAAACAAATTGAAAGAAGGAAAGAGAAGAACAACTTACTTAAAATATCTTGTAGAAATCGCCCCCAAAAATACCAATATCTGATTTTAAAAATACTCAAACCTGCAAGGGAGGTTAGAACAAGGATTGGTAGATCATTTAGGAATTTTAATGGGGGAAAAGTGTAAGAATCTATGGAGTTATGAAGGAAACAAATTATCTTTATAAATCTGCCCGAAATTTGAGTTCTTCAGAAGTTTCGACTTAAACCGTGATGTAAATGAGCGGAAAAGAGGGTGGGAGGATATTGTATGCGCGGATGGTTTCAAGGGGCGTGTATGAGGATTTCAATCACCAAAAAAACCTTAAAAATGAATTTGTTATTAATTAATCAAATTTTGATTTTGAAATTGGAATTGGGCTTTCGGGCAGGCCCAATCCCTTAAATAAAAACCCATATACACCTTGGATATGGATATCCAAAGGCTCCCAATTTTAGTTTTGTTGTTAATATATAAGGGGAGGACATTTAGGAGTTTTAATGTGTGAAAAATATTAAAAAATGAATATGTTATAAAAGAAACAATACTTATTTTTATATTAGGAATCGGGCTCACGGTTTGGCACAATTCATGAAAACTCACCTACTCTCCATAGAAACATTGGAAACCCCCCAATACAAAACATTAATGGAAATTAAAATAAAAATACATTTAAAATAAGATATGTATGTTAGATTTTTTCCCACCATGAAAAAATTCCACCCCGGAAAGTCACAGTAAGGCCAAAGCCACAACCAAACCCAACTGAGAAACCAAGAGGTACTCTCTTGCCAGGTTTCTCCCCCAAAGGTCATAACACCTCCAGTGATCAATGAAGGAAGGAATACACTCACAAACATGACTTACACCACATTCCTGAAAGAATCAAGCACATTCACACTTTATCCCAAATGAAAACTCCTCAAACACAATATAAACAATACTCATTCAATTTACCCAAATAAACAACAACATCGAACAAGGTTACACTTTCCCTACTATAAATAAACCATTTGTCACTCTCCAATATCAATGTTTACGAAAGTAATATGTAGGTAGTTAGATATCTCCAAATGATAATACCTACTTCATATACAAAACCAAGGAAAAAATACAAGTTACTCATATGAAGAAACACAAATGGGCTCCCCACCGTAAGAGACAACTTACTTATTTTTTAGACAGAATCAAGACACTAATAGGGGGAGGCCAAAATAGACACCCTAGTACAAGGGGTATACATAAATTAGAAATTTAAAAAATAATATAAATGATACCCACAGTTGGTATTCCCACCACAAGAACCAACCATCTTAACTGACCAGCATGGGCCGACACAGAAAGACCCATTTTTTTAAGATTTGGGAAGGGTGCAGGGTCAGTCCGCATGGTTTGGGAAACCGTGCACTAACTATGCTGATCATTCTTTCAATGTGGATTCCTAGCACACAGTCACTACTAATCGTGCACAAAATGTGTGCTCAAACATTCTAGCCAAATTTCCAAACATTCTCCAATGACTCAATGGAAACCAATGAGGGACGAAAAGACATTAGGTGATGACATGGGTACAAGGCCCACTACCTATTTCCACCGAATGAGAAAAACAGAAGAAAGATGATGAAACAATGGGTTTAAACACTTTCCATCTTTCAAACTGAGGATATGAAATTGTATAAGGGTTTAAACAAAACTGGTGTTTCCCCTGACTACGCGCCAGCTTCTCTCCGGGACCTATGGCTGGAGCTCAAAATATTGATGCATCTTCGGCCACGCAGTTAGGCTATTGAAACCCCTATGTGGAACTTCTTCTTTTGGTGCCACAAAAAACTACACCTCATACCCCGATGGGTTCATCACGACATAACACACTCATAACCAACTTTACCAAAAACATACATTTCACTGAAACAAGTGATCATAAGACTAACACACATCGCACCTTGTTTCTTTGGGCGAGAAACAACAGAAGGGAAAGACATGTATAAACACCTTCTCTAAGATAGAGGATTTGATGTTTTTCCCAAGGGAGACATAATCCCAACATTACATAGAACCTTAGAGGATTGAGTGACCTTCGCCTTTATGGTCAAAAGATCACACAACATCACAATGCATCACCTAACATGACCCTTGCGATTGATAGAAATAATACATGGAACGAGACCATATTCAAAGTCCCTAAAGAACAGATAAGTCCAAAAAGTGGACACAATATCCTATCATTACCGAAATCTCAAAATTGGTGGTTTAATAATAACTCTTTCTTCAATGAAACTATAAAGAACCCAGAGGCCCCGTTAGACACCATCAAGACACTCATCCGTACTAACAACGAATGAACACTCCCACCTTCGATGAATCAGGAAACTTAAGAAACTAAGGTCTCTTTCAACCTTCAACAAGCACTATCCCACTACAAGAGGATCCACAAATCAGCGAAATTAATGGGTGTAGACTCAATAAAAAATGTTCGATAAAATATTCTTTATATTGATCAACTGGAGGATTTTCCAATGGCGAAACAGAACGGGTTGCACTTTAGTTGTGCATTAACCCTTAATGGGGGTGTACCTTATCCAATGAGAGAACCCAAGGACCCATCCAAGATGGTCCATTGGTCAAAAAATTCCACAAACCAGATCCAAACACATGAAGGGATCCACTGTAAAGGAATCCCAAAAAAAATTCAAAAGAGACTACTAACCGTCCCTACAACACAGCTTACCGACCAAACACAAACCCAAAACACAGTTCAAACAGAAGGGGTTCTTGAACTCAAAACATCCCACAACATCAACAATTTCAAAAACCCATAATACAAACCATACCAAACTATTCATCAAGACATCATGTTTTTCTTTAAAACCAATTCTTTGAAAACAAACGGTTTAGCAGTAAGCGTATCCACCAATGGTACCTCATGGGCCTCACACATGCATGTTTTTGTGCCACACCGGGAACCCTCCTCATATCCATCCCAGCACTCATCCAGTCATGCCATCAACCATCCATCATCCCATATAACCCCATGCATGTGGTCACTCATGGAAATACCAAAGGGTAAAACAAAACTTCCTTCCACTTTTCAAAAACAAAATGGTCTACCAACCCAACCTTTTTCTCAAAAATTCTAACAATGAGATGAAAATCCCAATTCACATCTTACAAAACATTTCATAAGGACACAACCATTTATAAAAGAATCCATAATTCAATAAAATAACATATTCATGCCATTCACAATCATTTCAAAACATTTCAACCCATTTCAAAACACTTCTAATTTCATGAAAAACACCATTTCATAAATCTCCATTTATTTAAGAGCTCAACTCTTCTCATTTCAAGACAAGGTTCAAAAAGTTCATATATATTTTTTGGTTCAGTAGTCACCAAACCCAAAATCCATCTTCAACCCCCACACAAAAATTCTAGAACACTTAATTCAATCCAAAACACTTTTCCATGGTTTAAAAAAATTCCACTAGAAACATATTTTTAAAACCCTAATTAACATAGTTCATACTTTTAAAAGAGGTGTAAACACATAATTTACACTTTTCAAATAATTCTGAAATTTCATTTATAGGAATAAAAAAAATAAAACCTTTTTCACTATACTAAAATATAACTTCCAAAAAATTCACTCTCCTTAAAGTAAAGTCATTTTTTTCCTTAAAAAAACCAAGTTTCCAAGATTCCAAAACAAAGAGACACAAGACAATGTGAGAGGAAACTAGTTTCGGTGGGTGACTTGGACATATGGTTGGTATCCATATTCCAATCACATCACCATCACAGCAGGTCTTCTAGGGAAATATTCATGGCTCCACATGGCTTGCCAGGCCCTGCGAGCTCACTGAGATTATTCGCCCAACTCTCTTTGCATTTCCCATAGTCATCATTAAAACAAGAAAACCAAAGGACTCAGATAAATCCATACTTCTTATGGTGACTTGAATCCCATAATGAGGTGTTCTGGCCAGGTACACTACCAATGACTGAAATTTCAAGTACCAAAATTCCTAGCTCCAGACTATGCTGACTCTTCCCCAAATAACATGACCCAAGGAGCGAACCACCTTTGATACCATTTTGTCACGAACCGAATCTGGTCACCGCCAAAATAGGCACCAAACCCAGCCTGTGACGTCACCCGAAGGGTATTCACTATCCCCACGGGATAACACAAGTGCCCAGGTATCATTAATTTAGGTTTGGGAACGATTTACCCGAGTATGAAAGCATAAAACATTAAAAACAATCCATAATATAAATCTGAAATTTTTGAGCCAAAAAAGACTTAAGTAAAAACCAGAACTGAGTACATTGGTTTAAATATAATACAAGTGGTCCAAATAAAAATAATTATAGCATCAAGATATCCCCAAGGACTCCACACGACTAGGGGTCATCGCACCCAAGCTATCTCCAAAACTCCGCACCAAGGATGGGAACTAACACCATGAACCGCCATCACCCTTAGCCTTTCCTTTACATTAATCCAACATAACCAAGTATACTTACACACAAGGGGTTTAAGTAGGGTGTGAGACTAAGCCCAGTAAGATACCACCCAATGAATCCAAAGAGTAAGAAATACAATGTGAAAAAGCAAGCAGTTTTCAAACGCGAGGAAAAGTAGTGTTAAAATTTCATGAAATGAAACCTCAAATTGAAAATAGATTTCAATCCAAAATTTTCAGAATATTAACACATTAAAATATAAATGTTAGATACTGTAATTTACTTCCAAACACACCCTAAGACATGGGTAAATAATACAAATCCAATGAGTAACAACATTGGGAACACCCCTAGGCACTAGGTTGTCTTGGGCCCTATGTACCTCGTACCTCGGTGTAATGTAACCATAGAAAAATCCTTTCTCGAGAACGAGCCACTAGTAGTGAACATACCCATAACCTAGTGGTCCCCAATAATCATCCACATAGTTTAGTAAGAGTTGTCATTATCCACATGCTAAGTGAAACAGGGACAAAACCCATCTGATCCACTAGCCGTACTAGTACAAATCCGCCCCACCTAGGTACCCAGGCTTCCCCTTTTGTAATCAATGAATTTCATCATCCAACATAAATAAAATTTCATATAAAACACCATTACTGGTCAAGGATAACCAATACAGTAGCTATCACATTTTATACCACTTTAAACACGCAACAAAAAACTTATATTTTTCATAAAACAATTCCTCAAAATCTTGTAGTGTTTCGGACACAAAACTCCTTATAAACATCACTTTCATACTAGGTGCACATTTTAAAGTTTCAAGAACATAAAGGGAATCCTACTACATTTCAGTGAAAACAAAAATTCATTTTTAGGGCATCCCCATATGGTTCAAGAAACGACATCCTTGCAAAGTCTCCATTTTTACACAACACAACTCTTAGAATTTCATGTGGTTCACAAACACCATTAAAACCAGGGTTTTCAGCCATAAACACAAGGGGAAATCATTAAAAAAAGTATTTTTATCCCTAATATAGTTCAATAAAATCAACTATTTACTTATAGGGTTGCCCCAATTAAACTAATAAAACATTTTTATGAAAAACCTCCAATTTCACATGAAATTGGCATTTAGGATTCATTTTAAATACAAACACCACTAAAAATATATTTTTCAGAAATAATAAAATTGAATAAGCATGAAGATACCATAAAACAATATCCAATTCACAAAGATTTAATACACAATGTAATAACCTTCCAAAACCCAGGAAACCCTTGAATCCTTTGTGCGAAAACTCAAACGCACCACCGCCGCACCTCAAGGAAGGTAAACCAGACCTAAAACCATAATTTCAGACCATGAAACACAAGATAAAACTATAGTTTTTATACCCTACTTCTTGGACATTAGTAACCTCAAATATAATGGAAGAAACCCTAAGTAAATTGGATGTATCCATAAACAAATTGAACGAAGAAAGAAGAACAACTTACTTAAAATATCTTGTAGAAATCGCCCCAAAAAATACCAATATCGGATTTTGAAAATACTAAAACCTTCAAGGGAGGTTCGGAAAAGGATAGGGAGATCATTTAGGAAATTTAATGGGGGAAAAAGAGTAATAATCGAAAGAGTTATGAAGGAAACAAATTACCTTTATAAATCTGCCCGAAATTTGAGTTCTTCCGACGTATCAACTTAATCCATGATGCAAATGAGCCGAAAAGAGGGTGAGAGGATATGGAAAGCGCGGTTGGGTTCAAGGGGAGTGTTTGGGGCTATTAATTACCGAACAACCCTTAAAAATGAATATGTTATTAATTAATCAAATTATATTTTAAAAACTGGAATTGGGGTTTCGGGAAGGCCCAATCCCTTAAATAAAAACCCATATACACCTTGGTTATGGATTTACAAAGGCCCCCAATTTTAATTTGGGTGTTCATATATTAGTTGAGGACATTTATCAGTTGGAATGAGTGAAATTTATTAAAAAATGAATATGTTATAAAAGAAACAAAATTTATATTTAAATCATGAATTGGGCTCACGGTTTGGCCCAATTCATGAAAACTCACATACTCTCCATAGAATCTTTGGAAACCCCCCCAAAACAAAACACTAATGGAAATTAAAATAAAAATAAATTTAAAATAAGCTATGTATGTGACACTTAATATCACTAAGCACCTCTAGTAACACAATATATGGATTAATAGAAATATGTTTGTACACAAGCTTGAGCACATTCATAAAATCCAAATATCTCTTTGGTGGATGTCCACAAACGTCCTCTAGAATCATATCCTGGAACCTATTCACAATGGGTAGATATACATCAATTATATATCCTAGTAAACCAGTAATAGACTTGAAACCAAGGAATTGAGAAACCCATGTTGCTAATAAACTGTTCATAAACATCCCTCTAGAGTTTACCAGTCTCCCTCGTGAATATAATTCTCTCTATCAAGAGACATAAAAGTCATTATCCTATGGTAAAAATATATTTAGGCTCTCTATGATACCAACTATTCATTACACATAATAAGTTCAATTCCATAGAAATCAATAATGTACATATTATAAAAGAATCAATTATCCCTAGAATCGAGACAACACCCCATTCATAAACATGTGTCCCATGATCATACTAATTACCATGTATAAAATATCCTAACCCTAATCTCAAACACAATAATTGGGTTCATAACATTGAGAATTGGAATATAAATAAATGAATGACAGACCACAATTTCATATAAGTAACTATAAATTCTAGAAGATAAATGAATAGTACCTCTATGTACGAATGATATAGCCTCACTATACATTATTAAAGGGTGGATAGTATTTTAAATTCATAACCATAATCCGTGATATATATTATAAGTCACATGAGATACATCACTCTCAAGGAACCTATATTCTTTCCCAAAATCACTATTTCCATTTCCACTACCACCACTACATGAGGAACTATAACTGTATTTCTGATATGGTGTTGAATATAACCATCCCTCACTCAGATTATTCCTAGATTCACCATAATTTCCCATATATTTTGTGTTCCAATAGAACCTCTATATATTTCATATCCTTCTTCAAGATCATCAATATATTGGTGGTCGGGGAAAATTTCTATGAAATAGGACTGGCCTAGCACACTGGTATTAGGTCACTCAGTTAATATCCTATGTGATTGACCCATCACCCTAAATAGTCATCTTGTTATCACTCCAGATGGATGTACAAAAGAAACTCTACATACTATAAGAATATATATATATATCCAAATTATCTAACAAAAACCTATATTCCTTCTCGAGAGGCCACCTATAGGTCCCCCTCAAAGATGAGAGCAGGATTCACTACATCCAGAAACATATTCCTCATAATTCTGTTCATATGTGACATCAATTCAAGTTTATATGAATCCTAGAACAATCATGATGATGTAATATAATCCACTTCCAAAACTAGTTCATTCTAGTAAAAATATATAATGTGTTATGAATAGTCTATGACATATATACTGACCTGATTCAACCTCATGAACTCAACTTTCTTGTACTCTCTCAATGTATCATTTTTTATCGTCACTAGGAAATTCTCTTGAAATCCTTTTCTTCCACCATAATGTCTATCTATCCGTAACTAGTCTTGATGTCCCACTTATGTATAATGTTACCACCTAACATATAAGTATCAAGTTTCACTCACTTCTCAGTTGAAGTCCCTGTGAAGGGAAGAATCATCTATATAGGCTCCATCAATGACTCTACGACTTTAAGTCCACCCTCTCAAGTAAAATTTAGAGAGTTATATAAATGAAACTATCATGTCATGGTGGAGAGACTATTGAAATCCATATTTGGGTCTCATTACATAAACAACATAAAGAGATAAAAGGATCTCATGAAACTCTTATTTATATCCCTCAGCCGAAAATATGGGTGCCTCTTGTTCCATTAATGGAGGTTCACCTGTAGACATGTTAACCTATCACCCTATAAAAAATTATTCCATGGAGTCATGTCCCATCAATTCCAAGAACACTTATTTGGATACATTTCATAAGATTTACTAAAAAATTTTATGGATTCACATATGCTCATAAAAATTTATACCCTAATGCTAGCCACACAGTCAAAAGAAATTCAAAATCATTATCCATAACAATCCCACATGAAGGACATGGTTATTGAAGTTAAACCCAATTTCATAACATAAGTTTCTTATTAGATAGTTATTTTCCACAATTTTCATTATTGAATAATTCATAATCCCTTACAACTCCCATTTTTTATTTAATTAAAAATGTAACAAAAATTATTTCCCCATAACAATATAACCAAAACCTTCATTTATCATTCAGGACTAAATGATGCATCTAATAATAATTCATTTGTTCCTATAATCAATCGTGAATATGTGACTTCCATTGTATACCGTTCTACCCGTCAAATATCATAGTATTTGAGAAAGAATAATCACATCATAAGAAATTGTATCACTTGAGTTGGAATTACATTCAACAATAAGAACACACATAAATAACAATAATCTCACTCTAGGTAATTGGTTCTTCCCCCATTTATGTTTAATATACTCCATTGCACTATATTATGTCCACTTACAAACTTTTCATTAACAAATGTCTACATTTAAAAAATGGTAAGACAAAATAAATGAAATGAAAAACCTATTGATACATATTTGTAATATCCTAACCCAGGTGATATATAGATATTCCCAAGATGATCATTTACATCCCCCCAGTCTTACCTATTCAACTTCTAAAGGATGTAAACTATTTGTAAAGGACACATTAATATAACATGGTGAGACAATAACTTCTTTATCAAAGAATCACTAACATGATAATAACTAAGAAATAAATAAAAATGAAATTAACCATTACCAGAAAAATATACTATTAATTGATGACCAAAACATGAATACTATATCCAAAACTAAATTGTTAAAATTTCCTGAAATAATAATGTTCCAGAGTCTATTGAAAAAAATATGAGCACTTACACTCCCAAGCGGTTAATAACACCATGTATGGTTACCACATCAATGATCCATCTAAATATAAATATATATCATAAGGATCATTCCCTCATCCCAATATGTTAACATGAATTCTCTCTAGCCGTCAATGACATAGCTCGAGTAGGGTGTTAGTACATATCTGTGGGCCCCAGAAATTGAATCTAAAACCATATCATGTCAATAACAGTGTACAAGGTAGTATAAATAATCAATTAAAATTCATTATATTAAATAATTTTAAAATTTCATTATTCTCTTTTTAAAAACATTATTTATTGGATTCATGATGACACCCAACCCATCAACACCTACATAGGCTTGTGTCAAATTCTAACAATGCCGCCATGATATCAAAAATCACATAGTGAATAAAAATTTATTAACAAAAGGTAATTAATTATACATTAAATTAAAATTCATATCATAAATACTTGAAACAATCGTTTAAATGAAAACAATTTGTGAATATATCATCTTGGATAGAAGCCTCTATGTACATTAATCATCAGCCTATTTCCCAAAACCCATTTTTTAAACAATCAAAAAAGTGGTATTTAAAAGGATTGGTCCATGTCCTAGAGTCATATTGAATAATTCACATTAGTGGTATTTTTATGAATTAATATGTTTCCCACACTGATTATCAATAAATCACACGAGTAGGTTTCTGAAGAATCAGTCTATGTCCCTCACTTGGTATCACATGCATGAATTTTGGCCTAGTGCACCATAACAAAGACCCTATGGTTTTTAGGGAAATATTATGTGTCTTAGAACCAGTATGTTAATAAATGACTAGGAAACACATCTATCCTATATAACAAGGTTAATAATCATTAATCCACTAATAATCATTTCCCTTAATGGTACAACATTTTAATTACCTAAATAATCAAGGAACTATAATTTAATTACATGATATAATATGAACTATTCATTATGAAAAAATTTATAAAAATTTATTCTTTTATGTTGTTAACGATTTATTGTTAAACTAAGAATCTATTTATTCCTAATATTTAACAATTCAATGATTAAAATTCATCAATAAATTAAAAATTGCATTGTATATCTAACTACATAATCCTAATATCACATTTATTTGATAATAACATAAATCAATTATTTAATTAATTAAATATTCAATTTAAAAATGTGCAAGTTGAAATTCAACACAAAAAATAGAAAATTAAATTTCCAAACATTGAATTATAAATTTATACATTTTTCTTCATTATTGCATATAGATGCTCGCTTATGGAAATTCCCAAATTGTGGTGGAACATTTAATAAAAAATGGCAAATGAAATATAGATCCATATCTTAATACCAAATTTTAATGGATTGAGATCAATTATAACCTATATAATTATAATTTACCAACATATGAAAACATAACTTCTAAATATTTGAGATGTATTTTATGGAATGGAGAAACTAATAGAGATTCCATCTATTATAGAAATAGGTGTAAATCTATCAAAATAATATTAAATTTTACATTAATATATTTTTGAAATACATGAAATCTATATGAAATCTTATTAAATTTGGGGAAAATATATAGGGTTAAGATCTGTAAAATTATGGTGATGATCAGGGGGTTTTTAATTTTAAAAATATTATTTCTATGTAATTAATTCACAGCATATTATTTGCTGGGCTGGAAGACGTAGTTGGAAAAACTATGCATCCTAACTACTTGATTATCCTATTAGGGGAATAATAAATCTTTAGTGGGTGAAGAGTTTGAAAACCCATATGCTAACTAGGAAATCACTATCTATCTAGGTTTGTATGTTTCGATGGTGTTTGGCATAGAGTTTGGGAAAATCGAGATCGAAATGTGCACTTCCAAAAACCCAAAAAAAACATCCAAATATCAACCAAATGCAATCTCGACATGAATTAAAAATTTTATAAAAATGGTAAATGAATACCTAAAAAATTTGATCGATGAATTTGTAGTGAAGGTTGAGTTCTTACAAAAGAACAAATAAAATCCAATGCTTTGTTCTGAATTTTTCAGGACATCATTATATTTTCTGAGCATCCATGGGCCCTTATGATCTTTTTCTACAACACAATATTTGAAATATTGAGTTTAATGTGGTGGGAGATTACTACTCTAACCAAACTATTGTACAACAACTCATATGAAGGATTCATGGAATTTTTTATCTTGATGAAATTCCTTGATGCTGTAAGGAAAACAAAAACTATGAAATTAGAGGTTCTCAAAAATGGTGATCCAAATGTGTTAGAGTATCCAAATAATATTCTATATATTATCTATGATAAATCCTTTATTTATTGTTATATTATAATATTCCCGCAACAAGTTCTTTTTTTGTAAGTGTCATAATATATCATTGGCACATATAAATATGTACAGTGGTAGGATTTAGTCCAAACATGTAATATATGTATAGCTATAGATATTTCATGTCTCAACATCCCCTTAGAGTGGAGGTGTTTGATCTAGTAACTATAAAGGTAACAAGATAGATTTAACATCTTGGTTGGTGGTATATAATATGTATTGTTCTTTTTCGTACTAGATTTGTTCTAGAGTATATATATGGAATCTCATCAGTTTGGAAAAAATTAATAATATGTCTTTTATCAACTGATGATCTAATGACCTTATATTCCTATGTTCATTCATGAAAATACTAAATAATATTCATGGATATTTGGTGCAATTTATTTTGAACCAAATACACTCATTTTTTGTGTAATATAGTTTAATATTGTGAAAATGGTGCCAAAAACGTTTATTTAAAAGTTTAACATATTATAATTATTTCATATTTTTGATGATGTGATCAGTGGTGTTCTATTTTTTTTTGGATTTATGGATGATGTAATATATATTTTATTGTATAGGGTTTACGAACCTGGATCCTCTATTCAGGTATGTCATTCCTTTCTAGTTGTATTCGATGAAAAGGGGAGTTTATGTAATTTTCATGAGTACAGGCCATGTACTTATAAGTACACACCATGTACTCAGTTTTCATAGGTCACCATGTAATAGTCGTGTATCGGCCGAGTACATTGTCATGTGTGGTTTCTAGGAGACCTCCTAAATGAGATTCAGTCTATAGCAAGTACACGCTATGTACATCTAAGTTACATGCCAAGTAAATTCTTCTTATTTCCTTAAACAGTTATGGGTAACCTCTAATGGACAGAACCATCTTCTTCTCAACCTATCTCACCCAGGAGCATCTGTACAATCGCGAATCATGTCCAAGCCCCCGACTCACAGTCCATTTTCTGATTTGAACTCCCTTAGTAGTGTTGGAATCACATCAGTGAGTTCTCCCGTATTCTAGAAGTTCATCTCTTGATTTCTCTTCCATGATGAGTTATCCTTAGTTGAAATTTATAAGAGTATTTTGAAGACCTATATTTTTTTAAGATGATTCATGGCCTGAGGATCGCATATATTGATCTCAAAACATATAGGTAGTTAGTTTATGCCTTTCCATCGTTAGTCCTTGATTTATATGTTAAAAATATTCCAATACCCTTGAGCGGGGTATTGCGTGTTTATGGTTTTTATCCTTTCTAATGCCTGGAATGCCTTGTTTGTTTGGGTAGATGATTAGGATTGTTTATAGGTTTATGTTTTCCAATATATGGATATTTTACCAATGATTTCTTGTAAATGACCATTTGGTCCTACCTATCCTTTTAGGATACTTCTTTATTTTATGTGCCTAGAAGTGTATGCTGGTGTTATTTGTGTATAATATGTTGTAGATGGTTTAGAAATGTAGTTCTTGAGGTTTACTTTGGATTCCAGATATAGTTTTTGCACGATTGACTTACACAGGGTTGTGGGAACCTATTGTGGATGACCATAGAGATAATGGACTTTGAGGGATTCTCCAGAGTGTTTGTTTACTTTTACATTGAGAGACCATAGGGGGGATGGACATATATGCTCCCTCAGAGTGTTTAAAGTTCAACGTTGAGAGACTACAAGGGGAATAAGACATTTAGTGCTTCCTCATAGTGTTTATAGTTACCAATATGTGATTATATGTTGAATTGAGGGTAATTTCTTGATTAGAGAGTCTTTGTAAAAGCTGTACCACAGGGTTTAGACATTGTGTACTTCCTTGAGGGATAATTTTTTATAAAGGTTGAACCTGCAGGGTTCGGCTGTGAGTAATTCATAGAGGGTTACATATGGTTGTTAATTTTTTAACTATTAAATGAAAATGGATATAATTAAAACTATATGATTGTTTATCATTTTTTACTTCGTTGGTTACTACTGCTTTTTTCTTATTGTTTTCCATATGTATTCACTAACAGTTTGGAACATATCATTGGGTGGTTGCCTACTAATATTATTCTCACATCCTTTTTGTTTCATGAATTTGGTAAAAAAATATTATATTGATGCCTTCCTTGATAAGGGAAATCTCCCTTATACATCAGGTATTGGATTGCTAAGAAGCTGGAGAGCATGTGACCAAGATAAGGCTTCTGAAGCTATTGGAGTTTTGTTTCTTTATTTTTTATTTCGTTTTAGTACATTATTCGTTTATTATGACTTGTTTGTATGTATTCCTAGACATATATATCATGTATCATTTATATATGTTATCTAATTGTTTATTTCGTCAGTCGTTTATTGTTTTATTATTTTATAGTATTATTACTGCTTCCATTATTGCTATCTATTTATTTTGTACTACATTCTTCTACTAATAAGAGCATAGATTCCCCACTATCAATCCAAAGCCCTCTCTACTAGTCAGTAGACTCTGTAATTTAGGGAAATGTGCTTCAGACCATGTAACCGACTAGGTATGGGGAAAATCTGGGTGGCACCCAAAACCAGGACGTTACAAAGTTGTATCTGAGGTGTTTTTTTTGAATTATTGTATGGAGCCTATATCTATGGATATGAAGGAATAGGTTGTTGATATAATTTGTGCTTGGTAGTAGCTAACCCCTGGATAGGGAAAATCCAATTTACCTCAGTTATTGCAATTTTTTTGGTTTTGCAATTTTACAGTTGATTTGACATCACTATTGGGTGATACACATGCTTTGTGTAGTTATCATTGATAAAATTGAGGTTCTATTTCTATTGAAACATAAGGAGATGAGGGCATACCATATCATGATTCATATTTTCACTTTTCACAAATCACATGTCATGCATTCATTTTATGCCATTTAGGGTGCATTAGTGATTTAATGTTGTTGTGATAGATACCTTGATATAAGACCGGCAGTTGATAGGTATTTGAATTGTATAATGGTTGGTCTAAATGAAGGATAAACATGTGTTCATAATGTGTTATGGGCCCTCATGTATTGGAATTTGGTGGATCATTTCATTGTTATTCCTTGAATATAACATGTATAATATTCCATGAATTGATTTTTCGAGAGTATGGGTCCTCACAGATTATAATTGAGAACATTAATGTTGTTTTATTGTTTTCCTGGGTTCTATATTAGTTTCAAAGTCTTACTTTCTGAAAATTCCTAGAATACATAACGTGCAAATTAAAAATACATAACCAGTATCTTTAAGTTCAAGAAGGAATTGTTTTTCATAAGTACACATCACGTTCTATATATACATGTTGTGTAGTCTCTAACCGTGTCACTGGCTGTGTGGGCAGAGACACGGTGTTGGGAAATCATTGGTGGCACACGCCATGTACCAGCTTTACATACTATGTTGTGTAGACCACGTTTCCACCCATGTGACTAACAACACGGATAAATAAAAACATAAGTTATACACATTGTGTCAATAATGAACACATTGTGTAGTATAACCCTTGAATTCAGCCATGTAATGAACAACACAAGGTTGTGGAATCATTCTAGTACACGCGGTGTCTAGCCTAAACATGCCATGTAGACTCATCCATGTGTCCAATCGTGTTACTAACAACATGGGTAGTTGAAACCTAAGTGGTACAAGCTATGTATGGAACAAAAACATCATGTGGTCTTATCGTAGGAGAACCGTGTGGGTTAGACATGTTTAAGAACATTTGAAGAGGATCATGATTTAAATACACATCATGTCTTGGAAGAACACGCCCTTTGTAAGGGGTGTTACATGACTTGAGTTGGCGGGAGTACAGGCCCATGTGAAGGTTTAAAGAAACATGTTATGTATATTTTTTACATACCATGTATCCATTTTTTGAAGAAAATGAATGTTTTCCTTAATCTATTAATTTCATGAACTTCAATGTTTCAGTCCATGATAGTCATGATCGCTTGACAATGAAGAATCATGCCAATAAGACCTCCTCCAGTTGTATGCCAGTTATATGGCAGTGATTAGACACCAGACTTGGCTGATTAGGGGCAACTAGTAAATCCTCTTGTAGTTCTAGTAATGGAACCATTGTTCATTTTGGACCAAGTTGATGACGCAAAGTTCTGAGAGGGATTTTTGAGGTTCTTGAAGACTTTATGAGGTGTAATGCCTCCTTCCCCTTCAATGACCGAATTGATGCATGTCTTTTAGTAGTTGTATCCTATCACCTTCATAAGAGAAGGAGGACCTAGGGATGAAAATTCATGTCTAGATTCTATCCTTTCTATCATTGAACATTTGGATAAGCCTACATAGAGGAAGGTGATGCTCACAACATATATTCTACTAGACTCCGCCAAAAGATGGTGGTATATGATCTCATAGTTGGGATGCCAAAAGGTTATTTCTTGGGATGAGTTCGAACATGCTTTCTATGACCACTTTTACACAGAGACCTTATGGGCCAATTGAGTCCGAGAGTTCATGAGTTTGGAGTAGGGTACTCTTTTCACTTATGGAGTGTTCTTCTCACGTAGTAGAGCTCCAGTGCTTCACACCCATCATAGAAGGTGATGAGTTGTCTCTAGAAAGGGAGTTTGTGGATAGTCTCAGGAAAAACATCCGATCTCAGGTGGTTATCTTCAGGTTTACTTCCATTGCATCTATAGTCAACCACGCGCAGATTACACAATCTGTGGGATTCTGGAGCTGTGAGCCAGGGCAACTCGGCATCTGGAGTTTGTACACCTCCTACTAACAGCTCAATGTGCTGTAAAGTGTCTACACGTGGGGATAAAAGGAAGTGGGATACTTGTTAAGGTATCCAGGTGGTATTCTACTAGTGTAGGAAGGCATGGCATACGAGGCCACTTTTCTGAAGAGACCATGTAGAGTGATGATCTTATGGAAATATGGGGAACCTTCATCGTGTATGTCTGTTTTTCACACGAGACGTAGGTAACATGTGTTCTTCTAGGACTCCTCATTTAATAGGGGGACCACCGGTTATACATCAGTCTGGGAACTAGAGTTCTTTCGACTGTTTGGGTTGAGGTGGAGGTCACAGCTATTGTAGCCAGTTACTAGGCTACCAGTGATAGTAGGGTGGATCAGCTCAGGGTGGTCACGCAGGGTCACATCGCCATGATACAAGCCAAAAGTTAATAGTGGAGAATACTGGGTAAGAGTAGGATCCTAGAGTATCTACAGTTTGTGGTACTATCTTATTTTCCTCAGTTATAGCTTCTGCACATTACGATACAAGGGCTTCACGTAGCTTTATATATTTTTCATATTTTGGAGATCCTTGGGCTCTATATCGTTTCTTCTTTAGATATCTAGAAGTTGGACACTCATTTAGGGACATGAACGACTAGAGTACGTTAGTTCCAAGAGTTCCTTGATGAGTTTGGTGGATTTCACTTCTTATGGGGCCTTTATATCCTAGAGATTATAAGCTATGATTTCATTATCAGGATGAACATATTAGTTCGCTTCCGGGTAGTCATCAACTGTTATCATCGTAGCGTGAGTTTCACATCACTAGATGGATGATTTTTTGTTCGTAAGGGAGAGTGGGATATCCATGTGAGATGATCGGGACTCGACCATCATGGATTAGGAGGAGATACCACTCAGATTACTAGTCTATATGTGGATGACCAAGAGACTTAGCAGTTATAATTTTTCTAGTGGGGGATCATTTCAGATATTTCTTTCTAGAGGACTTTTCAATTTTTCCACTTGAGGGAGAGGTATAATTTTCGATTGATCTCATGCTAGGAGAAACAACGATGTATATTCCTCATTATAGGATGGCTACACAATTGTTTTAGGAGAATAAGATGAAATTTGAGGAGTTGTAGGAAAAGGATTTCATCCAACCTAGGACTTCTCTTTGGGGTGTTCTTGTCTTGTTTTCGAAGAAGGCGGATGATACCCTCAGACATTTTGTGGATTATCAGATGTTTAACCTGTTGATGTTCAAGAATCGATATCCCTTGCTGAGGATTTATGATCTCTTTGATAAGCTTTGAGGAGCCCGGGTGTTCTCAATGATTTACCTGAGATCCGGTTACGATTAGATGTGCATTAGGCTATCTTAAGTACCTATTACAACCTTTAGGCAGAGGTATGGTCAATACAGGTATGTGGTTATTCTTTTCAATCTCATAAATATGTTGGTAGTCTTAATGTCTCTAATGAACTGATTGTTCCATCCGTATATGGATTATTTCATGGTAGTTTTTTGTGAACTATATCTTTCTGTACTTTTACACTCGACACGACCATTAAACACATTTAGAGACTATTTTGAGTACACTTATTGAGTATCAGTTATATGATAAGCTCTCAAAAAGAAACATTGGGATAGACCAAATTCATTTCATGGGTGATGTTATCTATGAGACAGTAGTATCAGTAGACCCAGAGAAAGTGAGAGCAGTAGTTTCCTGGGGGAAGCTGAAGAACTTCAATGAGGTTGGGAGCTTTCTAGGGCTTGTTGGATACTTCAGGTGCTTATAAATGACTTTTCATTCATAGTAGTAACATTGATGGGACTAACTAAGAATGTTGTGAGGTAATTGTGGTCATATTCTTGCGAGTGAACCATTCATGAGATAATGTGAAGGATAAATTTATGAAAATACTTGTAATTACAGAGTCAGGCAAGAGTTATACTGTTTGATGTGATGCATCAGGTATCGGGCAAGGGCAGTGCTTATGAAGATGGAAGGAGATGTTGCATACGGGTCTCAGCAGTTGAGGCCACATGAGAGGAACTACATAACGGATGATCTCAATGTAGTTGCAGTTGTTCATTTTTTACACAGTTCAAGACACTACCAATTGGGAGAGAATTTTTTGGTTTTCACTAACCACGAGAGTATCATGAATATCTTCACGTAGTGTGACCCGAATTTGAGAGAGTAAAGGTGTGTTGAGTACCATAAGTCCATTGAATTTGATCTGGCCTAAATGACTTGTAATGGTGATGCATTAGCTATTGGATTGATCAAGAGGACATATATACATGAAGACCAGAAAGCCAACAATGAGTGGAAACTTATGGCTCTTTTCTCTGAGATGAATTTATAGGTGCACGAAATACATTGGCAGAAATTTATTTCTTCTATAGTTGTTACATAAACTAATCATGAAATTTTTCTAATGTAGAATCTATCATATTATGAAGGCCTATATCGAGGAGAGAGTGTGTTAGGAGAAGACCCTATTCTGAGATGGATCATAGGTGAGGATGTGATCATACGTTTTCATGTGCGTATATGGGTGTCAGCAGACATACATGAAGAGTGGATATGGGACTTCCATTCCTTAGTTTGGGTATTTAATCCTAGTGTCACAAATATGTATTGTGATATACACCATCAGTATTGGTGGCCAAGTATGAAGAGTGAGGTTTTTGTTTTTGTCAAGAGGTGTTCAACCTATAAGCAGGTGAAGGTGAATCCTCATCAACCAGTGGGTATTTTTCATCAGTTAACCATTCGAAAGTGGAAGTGGAATGATGTAACGATGGACTTCCTAACAGGATTGGAAAGGTTTCCTTGAGGTAATAATGTTGTTTTTGTTGTTATTGATTGACTCTTGAAGGTTTCTCACTTCGTACCGATCAAATATCGCTTTAGTGTTCCTGATATGGGATGGTTCTACATCAGATTTATTGTATGACTATATGGGGTCCCATATTCCATTGTCTCAAAGAGAGTAGCTCATTTTAATTCTCCAGTCTGGCAGGGTTTATAGAAGGATTTGGGTACACAGGTACTTATGGGCATAGATTACCACCCCCAGACAGATGGACAGTCTTAGTGTATGATTCAGGTGTAGGGGGACATGCTTTGATAATGAGTTATAGAATTTGGATATTCATGGGAGAAACACATACCTTTTATGGAGATTTCCTACAATAATAGATTTCATGAACTATTTAGATGACACCTAATGAGGCTTTGTACGGTAGGCCATGCCAATCACCCTTATGTTGGATGGAGGCTGGAGAGGCAACTATTCTAGGACCTCATCTTGTTCAGGATACCTCAGATGAGGTGGAGTTGATTCGAAAGAGGATGGCTACTACAAAGTCATAGAAAAAGTCGTATTTATATCGACAGAGATGATTTTTGATGTTCAAAGTTGAAGATATGGTTTTACTACGTGTAACATTGTGGTTGTGATACAAGAGGATTAAGAGACAGAGCAATCATACACCGTGTTACATCTGGCCATTTGAGGTTTTCAAAACGTTCATCCATTTGGGTATTGGTTACAATTACCTCATAGGTACCGGGCTATGCATGATGTCTTATATGTTTTCAACTCTGATGTTACTTCTCAACCCCATCCCATGTTTTCCAACCCTGGAGGCAGAGTAAGAGGTGGACGCCTCATTTGAGGAGTGTCCAATCCGGATTGTAGATTGAGTTGTGAAGGTTATATGTGGCTTGTCTACTTCTCTGGTATGACTTCTTTGGTCGCACAAGCGAGTATAGTATGAGACATAAGAGAAGGAGGCAGATGTTTTATCATAGTGGCTAGAGTTGTTCAACATTTCGCCTACTACGTCGCCTTCCTAGGGAAATTTTTGGTTGAGTTTCTTTTAGGGGGAGGTTTGTAATATCTGAGACCTTATTTTGAGTTATGTCATTCTTTTTAAAGGTTTTCTTTATTAAATGTGTAGTTTCAAACAAAATTGGAGTACAGGTCATGTAATTATATTTACATTCCTTGAACCTTGTTGTCATAGGGGACATTGTAATGTCCATGTAATAGTCGAGTACACGACAATGTGTAGGGACCTGGAGACCGCCTAAAGCGGAGGTTGGCTAAGCCATGTACACACCATGTATATTATTTTTATTTCATTAAATGGACATGGGTTGTGTCTAATAGAAAGAACCATCTTATTCTAAATCAATCACATCCAGAAGCATCCGCACATCCTCAAATATTATCCGAGCCCCTGAATCTCCTTGGTTCTCTGATTCAAATTGGTCGGTTGCATTGGAATCACATCAGTGAGTTATCCCTTCTTTTTAAACTTTGTCTCTTATTGTCTCCTCTTTCACAAGATATCATTAGTTGAAATTTTTAAGAGATTTTGTAGATATACAGTGTTCTAATGCTATTTTCGGATAGAGGTTCACATATATTGATCTCACAACATCGAGGTAGGCGGTTTCTGCCTTTATTTATTTAGTCTTTGATTTATATTTTCAAAAGATCCCAATACCATTGTTTGGGGGTATTGTGTGTTTATGGTTTTTAGTCCTGATATTTCCTGCAATGCCTTATTTGTTTTGATATAGGATTAGGATTTTTAATAATGTTTTTTTCTATACTATTGATGTTTTCCCATGTATACATTTTATTGACTGTTTGTTCTTGAAATTTTAGTTCGGCTACTACTTTTATATCCATTCCTAGTATTGTAGGATGGAGTAATTTTTTTCTGATATGTTGTAGATTATATATCCATGTATTTCTTGAGGGTTACATTGTCCTCCACATATTGTTTATGCATTATTGACTTACATAGGGCTGTGGGAACATGATATAGTATGAAATAGGGAGAATTAACTTTGAGGGATTGTCAAGAGAGTGTGTTTACTTTTACGTGGAGAGACTACGTAAAACATGGATATAAGTGCTTCCTCAGAGTGTTTGTTGCTGCAAATTGAGAGACGACATGGGGAATTCTATGTTGAGTGCTTCCCTAGAGTGTATATAGTTACCAATACGAGACCACATGATAAATTGACGGTGAGTGCTAACTCATAGAGTCTTTGATAAAGCTGAACCTGAGGGGTTAGACTGTGTGTACATCAAAGAGGGTTTCTAGTGATTGAATGGTTGAACCAGAGGGGTTTGGCACTGATTACTTCAAAGTGGGATAGATGGAATGTGTATTTTTTGACTAATAAATGAAATTGAATGTAATTAAAAAATTTAGAATGTTTACCTTTGAGAACATACTTTTTTAATGCATCATTTATGTTATTTCATTCAATATATATTCAAAAATTGGTATGCACATATCATTGTGTGGTTTCCTACTAGGATTTATCTCACACTATGTTTGGGGCATGCCTTTGGGACCAAATAGTTTATTTCTTGTTGGTCAAGATTTGGACAAGTGCTCTTCTACTTCATGTACTTGATTATTGAAGAACTGGAGAGAATAGAACCAAGATATGTCTTGCGATGTTTTTAGATATTAGTTGCTTCATTTAAATATCGTGTTATTACTGTATTAAATCATTTTGACTTGTTTGGCTTCTTTCATAGATATATGTATCATGAATCATTTATATATGTGCTCCAGTTGTATATTGCTTCTTTATTTCACTGTTTTATTATAGTATGGTATTATTAGTACATCTACTAATGATATCTATTTATATTTCACTACATTACTTTGCCTATGAAGGAATAGATTCCCCACTATCACATTCAAATCCCTCACTGCTAGTCGGATGCCTCCAACATTGGGGGAATAACACATGTGGCCAGGTGACCAACCGGGTACATGGCACCTCTGGGCAACACCCAGAACTAGGATGTTACATATGGATTTTATTATGTTATCATTATAATATGTTCCTATCGATTTCCTTCTCCTTTAATTCTTTTGGGTTCCTGGTATTTTAGAAATTCTTATTGAAATGCAGTTTTGGGTTATGAGGTATTATATAATTTTTAATATGGTGGGGACAGCACCATAGGATAATCATAATATATTTTAAGTGTGGTTTATTTAATCTCATATTGATTTAAAACAAATTTTCATGTGTTTCCTTGTTTTTAATATTTGTAATATTAGTTAATGGTTGGTTCCTACCCCACCTCCACTTTGGAGTATAATTCTAAAATTTTCTATTTCGTTGTATTTTTTGTGGATATATACATGTTTCATGTTTTTCCCTACGGGGAAGGTATATTAGGGAAGGGTTTTCCATGGTTTTTAGATAAATATTTAGATATCATATCATTTAATTTCCTTCCTTCTACATTGTTATATATTCTTGTAATAACTTTTGAAATATAATTTTATGAGACATTATAGATAATTATAACATTTAATATTTTTATGACCTTCTCATTATTAGGAATGACATCTCATGTTACTTTATTTCCTTTTTATATTAATTCTCATTATAGTAACAGGGTTAATTTGTTTATGTTCCATGGTCAAAAAATATCTTTAGAATTTCATGGGAATGAAATTTTAATGGATGGGGAGAATATCCCTAAAATAATATTAATGTTATTGATTACTTATTTAGTTAAATTATTTATAAATTTTTCACTAATAAATTAAAAATATAGGAAGATTAATGTTGGTTCTTAATGTCATATTTTCTAGGTTCCTTGGTAAATTATCAATATTACATCTGTGTGATAGGTTTTCATTGCCTACAACTAGAAATAATATTTTTTTTATTTTTATTCAAATAATGTGGACTTAACATAGAGTACCTATAGCCTACTACGTATCGTTGTGGTGACATCACATGGTTGGCACATAGTTTGAAAAACAGTGAATCCAAAAAACGTGACATATCAAAATCATAAAAAAATAAAAATCCATTATTTCCATGCATGATTTTTTCCCCAAATAGAAACCTTATCATCTTAATATGCACACAAAACACTGGTGACATCTTATATTTGTTCCTCCATAATTCTGTATTAATTATTCAATGATTATTCATATTTTGAAGCCAAATATATTAGGTAATCTCATTCTAACTTTTTTATGCCTCTAATAAATTCATTTATCCTCTTTTACAGTCCAACATTAGGTTTCAATGACCTGGGGTTCATATTAATTCTATTTGATTTTGTGGTTTCTTCTTTTTACGGTTTCTTTTAGACATTATTACTAATTTGTTCTTTCATGTGGGGTATTTCAGCCACAATTTATGAAGGTAATATTTTTTGAGCTATGTTAACCCATGTATGAGCATTAAAATTTGGAGCATTGATGGAATGATTTTTTATTGTCGGTTTCAGTATATTGTGAGGATTATTTATTATAGATTATGGTTTTTTAATGGAATTGTCCACTTTAACATTCACCACAACATTCCATGTTTTTCTCATTGAATTTTTTCACATAAAACACTTTTTAAAGCCTTTTTAACGTGTAATGTTATCAAAGATTGTAATTAATTATTCAAATGGTGCTTATCAAGTCGGATTTAAATAACATGGGTGTTTTTTATGGTGAATATTTTTAAATGAAATAATAAATTATTCTTTTTCCCCTAAATTTCATCAATGTGGTTTATAATATTTATAATTGATGAATATGACTTATACACATATACATATATGGATATATAAGTATATAATATATAGAAACTCTTTTATATACCTAAATATTGTTTGATGAACATAAACAATGGGATAAGTGGGATATATATATATATATATATATATATATCATTCCAAAAGTGTGTCACTAGAAATAATATCTTTGGAACATGAAATATGTAGAATGAATGTGTCTTTTCAAATGATTAATATTTCAATAATAATATTTTCTCATTTTTGCAACACTAGAATGTTTTTTTGAATTAAAACCCACTATAGAAAATACCTTTATATTATGGAACATGGTTTTGTAAAAATGTGTTATATGAATTATATGACTTTTTAAGGGATTGTATATTATTTATGTTTCATATAATGGAAATATTGGTGACACATAAACAACACTTTAGATATGACAAAACTAAATTTAAATTTAAGAATGAAATTAAGGATATGTATGTATATAATAAATTGATAAACCAGAATCTATAAATATATCTTATGAATCCTTGGTAATCTAGGATTTAGTTCTAGGTACCCATGGAGCAGTATAATAGAATTACACTCATTAAATTGACTTCTATTGATTCTATTTTTCATATGAGTTTTACATCTTTTTAAACTTAGTTGGGGAACAAACATTAATTGGGTTAATAATAATGATATCCAGTATGAGAAAATTTTTATATTTCACTATTATATCTTAATAAATATTTACAAATTTTCACATATACTTCTATGATGATTATTTTATATACATCATTTTTTCCCATTATTTCGTGACAAAAATTTTACGTTTATTTTTTTTAGTTTTTTAAATCATGGGATGTGATCACATTCATTAACCCTTAATCTTTTAAATGGGTTCTCTATAAATATATTTTTTAATAGATATTTAAAATATAAAATGGAAATTGTTTGTAAGTGTAATGTACCTTTTACTTTTTCTATAATGGGGATAACAACACAATTTATTTCTGTATTATTAGAATACAATCAAATAGATGTTTGTTTAATACTAATTTATTAGGTGTAGTTTTCTATGTGAATATTTATTTGGAATCTTGATGCTCAGAACTACTTATATCATTTTTGGTTTAATATTTTTACTTTTGGCTATCATGGATAAATCATGTTTTCAGTAAGGTTTTGACTTGTGAGTTCACTATGAGTTATGATTTGTTTATTATTCATAAATAATTACTTGTTTTTTATATTTTCATTTATTTTTTGATAATAAGCTTATCATATAGGATAAATCATTCCCAATAGAGATAACCATGATCCATGACATAAACAAACAGTGATGGGGAACAACGCTCAGGTTGTGTTATGGGAAGACAAATGTTTCTAGTAGAGAGACAACATGTTTTGGTTCATGAAACAAAATAATAAATAATATAAGCAATAAAAATAGTAAATATATTAATCTATTTAGTAACATTTTCTACAATTATAAATTAATGACTATTAAAGTGATGAAAACGATTTACTGATATGTTTTAAAGGGAAAAATAAATATTTAATTAATTTAAACATTTCATTATAATATTTTTCAATTCTGATATTATCACATAAAACAATAAAATTGCTGAAACTCTAAATAAAAATAATTACATTCAAAACACTATAACATAAAAAGAAAAAATTAACCATAATTTTTTAATTAAATAAAATATTTCATTTTGAAGACATTTCATTTCACAAATACATATTTAGAATAACATAAAATAATTTATCATAATTTGAATTTTTTAGTTCTCTTTAAAATTACATTTTAGATTTCTATTTTGAAAAGAATATAAATATATATATATCCCTTAAAAATTCTAACCATTATAAATACTTAATTAGTGCAATGCACTTCCAACAAATCAACCATTAAATATAAAAATCTATATTAAAAAATCAAATAACGACTTAAAGCTATTAAGTTATATATATAATCAATTATAATAGTGTTTCTAGTTAAACTATACATTGTACTTATATTTCATGATAAATTTATCTAATATGATTGATTTTACATGTTTTCTCCTAATTAATTACTAAATTACAGAGGAACATTACCTTTAACATAATATAAAGAATGTAAACTATTTGAAAACCATTTATTTCATGTTTCTTTTAAATCCAAACCATAAAATTTAATTTATATATAGTTGTATATTATTTAATATGTGTATATTTTTTAAGTATAAAACTAAACTTATTATATTATTATTTTACCCAATTTATAATTTTCGTACTTAAAACAGAAACATTTTCATAAAGCATTGCACTATAATTTAATCATTTTTAAAACTCATCCAATATAGAAACATAAATTTTAATTACTAAAATATTATTATCATTAGTTCCAATATTAAATAATATTAGATAATATTTCATATGTTCAGACATTTTTCAAAAAAGGCCATTTAATAATAATAATATATTATATAAGCATAAAAAAATTTTAAAAATATTATTCTTTCTCACCACATTAATTATCAGGTTAGTGAATCCATTAATAACTCAAATGTATTGGAATAAAAATTTTATTTTACAAACCGAAAATGTTTTTTTAATATAAAATATAACATAATATCAAAATTTAATCATTTATTTTTCCCAATATTAATCAATATGTGTAAAACATTCATATAATGATATTAACCTTGACACATGTCATCACACATAAATTGAAAATATTCTTTATGTGGTTAAATCAATACACTCATTCTTGTTTAAATGAGTTATTTGGTATCAATATATTTTCAATCAATCAGAATGAGCCATAAAAAAATTAATACATTTATCAAGAGTTCATTTAATAAATACATTATTTTTAATAACATCTAACATTTGAAATTTAAATTAAATATTTTAATTAAATAAAAATTATTTCAAATATGAGTTTAGATTCAACATAATTTTCATATTGCCATTGAAAATATAAGAAAATTATGAAAAAACATTGATAGTAACTTGATTAACCCACAACAAAATAATCATTATCATATGAAAAATAAATATAATTACTCTCTCTAACAACCACATTATGAAAAATAATTTTTCATTAATGTCCATAAAATAATTATGCATATAACACTTCCATAATTATTATAATGAATCATTAGAATGTTTGTTAAGATTATTGTTCTTGTATCAAATCACAATATCCTTATATATATTCTCAATAACTTCTCATTCCTACATCACCTGATACGATTGAATGATATCCATACCAAATGAACCCAATATAATACCCAATGGTTACTAGTATATGTATCAATTTCAAATCTATTTTAATATTATGATTCAATTATATAAGGACCAATTTAGATGAGGTCCATCATCTTCTTATAGTTGAATATACTATGATAACTAAAATCAATCATCCAATAGGTAATAACTTAATGACATTCATAGAGGTTATAAATTCCAAAAAATGAAAACATTACCCACATTAACCAAAGGAAAAAAGAAATACTCTAAAAAATTGTAATTTATATAAAAAATAAAACAAGTGATCCATAAATAATTTATAAACATTTTTGAATAAATTAAATCAAAAAATAATTAGGAATATTTAGTGAATGAAAACAAAACCAGTTATATTACTCATCATTCCATGATAAATGATTTCACGATAGATCACCATAATTTTGTTTATAGTCAAAAAATTATTTTTAATGATTGTGTACGGAATATAATTGAACATCTAAGATTTTATAATCAAAAATACGTATAAAAAATCATTTAGTGAAGTATAATATATCCTAAAAGTATTTCCTGTGAAAATTTCATAGAAACTATATTTATAAAATAAACATGAATGATATATTGGGAATTTATTTAAAAAATACTATCCCTCTAATATATTGAAAATTATGTCCCAATGACATACATAATTCTGCTTCCATCCCATCCATATATAGATACTATATCTTTATAAAAAAATTATAGAGATAAATGGATAACCAGTTCTATTTAATTCATTCCACAACCACACAATCAAATCCACATAATAAAAAATATATACTAAATGAAAATACATAACAAATTTACCAATCAATATAATAAATTACAACACCAATGGTCAACAAATCATATACACGCTATGATATGGTGATAGTGAAGTAATGAGGTGTAATCATCTATAATTATCCCCAATATCATTGATTCTAAGGGAAAACACACAACCACATTTGATAATAATTAACATTTAACAGATTTAATTGTTATTTCATAGAATAAAAAACATTATTTAATATATAAAAATAAATAAAATAATGTTCCCCTTATATATAATTATATAATTAAATGAAAATATTACCCCTATATAATTCTTTTCAAATCACATCATATACTTGTATTACTATAAATATTACCATGAACTACTATAACTACACAATGAACACAATAACAACAATAAAAACACAAGATATGCACAAATTCCATTTTCATGTCATTTATTATTTATAAATCAATATCTATCATTTACACATTATAATATTTAAATTAATTAATTCCTTATTACAACTATAATAACCATAAAAATTATTAATTTATTAGTCTTATTAAATTCCAAAAACACATCCATTATCATACAAAGCTATTAGTTTAACATCCATGTAAATAATTCATGTATAATATTTTATAAAAATTAACAACTCATTGAATAACTACATATTACTTGCCCATTACATGATTAATACATTATATTTCTCCTCTATATCTGTATTAATCTAAGAAAAAAATCACAACAAATTTTCCTCACTATTACATCAGAAAATAAGCAATGAATTCTACAATATTGTGTTTTCTATAATAATTGTATTAATAAAAATATTTAACTCTTACACAAAAACAATTAATCTACATGAGAAAAGTGACCAATATTACTCTAAAACAATATGTAAACCATAATAACAGAATTATATTATAATATCATAGAAACATATATAAAATTATTTTTATTTAGGTTTATTTATATATCTATCAACTAATCCTCTTTATAATAAAATTGAATTCATATATATTTTCATATTAAGTTACTCTTATTATATTATTTGATAAATTTAAAATACATCTGAATATCAACATAGTGAATGATATAAGAATAAAAAATGTAATTGAAAACTAATTGACAGCATTTTATTAGATACATAATTAATTTATTTTAAAATATATGACTGTTCAATTTAATTAATTTATATTCCAATATTATATTTGTTTTAGAAATGTTATATTTTCATTCTACTAAAACAATTTCATAGTTTCTTTTATTTTATGATATTTTCTTGAAGAATCCAAACAACATACCTAAAAGGAATATATAAACTGAGTAACACTATTGATGATAAGAAAACAATGACAAAACTATACTGATATTATAATAATTATCCTTAAAACATAAAAATATCAATCATACATCAATACATTAAGAAATATATAATGGAACTAAAAATAATACACTGCAATAACCTTTAAATATATGAGATATCTATGAAAATATAGGATATTGGATGAGAGGGTCACCTATGATAATAAGACCATGATAACTTGAATATTGATTCTTATAGAACAAAAAATAATGACAAAAGCACAAATAATGACATTTGAATACATATCGTGTTTAATGTTGGTTATAGAAATATAATAAATCATTGAACATTCATTAATTTAGAATTTAAATTGATATCTACAACGGATTTGTGTAACTTCATGATGTTATATCATAACATAGTGAGTTCAAAATGTCAAAATAAACCATATCATAATCTTTTCATAGATACATAGTCATCAACCCCTTATTTTTTAAATTAAAAGTAATAATTACAAATCAATAATTTTCATTAAATCTAAATGGATTTCCATAGGAAATTTCATATTAGAATCATATTTCCCTTATTTAAATTTCATAACAACCAAAAATGCAATGAAGTAATGATAACCTAATATGAAATAACACCCTGACCCATGATGTAATAAAATTACACTAATACATCAGGATCCTTATGTAATTTCATAATACACATCTCCATGTATTTAATAAAAAAATTATAGTGAAATAATTCAGCTATAATTCCTGAATAAGGTCCTACGTCACAAAAAATAAATTATAATGTAAAACCAACCATTAAAGGATTATTTGAACACTATAAATATTTTACACATAAAATAATTTTATCCTTTAGAATAAATCAATTAACATGACCTATGAAACACTAACCCCTCAAAAAAAATATATTTGAAATAAAAAAATTCACCTAACAAATCATTATTATTATCATCAAATTTAACATCCAAATTTTTTTTAGTTATCAATTAATATAATTATTAATGGTTCATAAAATCATTCATATATAGAAACTTTTATGAAAATTTATGTAATTAACATGAAAAATCATATAATTTTATATGGAATCCTTAATTTGATTCCAACAATATAAATTAAAAACACTTATTATTGATTAAAACCCCCATTAATTTTATTTAATATTATACATACACAAATTATCAAAGATCTAAAATTAGTTTATAAATATTATATAAAAATTTAATTATTTTCATGTTTCAATAAATTTTATATTTTACAATTTTTAGATTTTTTGTGAGTTTAGTTCTCGTTTTGTTGTGCAAAAATTATATTTCACTATCAATTTTTTTATATTTTTGTTTATAGTTTATTTATATTACAAAGTTACTAGTATTTCCATGAAATAATTCTATAGTGTGAAATTGTTATATCAGTATAGATCAATTTCTATGAACATAAATTTAAATTAATCCAATACTAAATTCTATAGGTTTGATTCTTATTTTTAGGAATTTATAATTTCGACGTCATAAATTATCAAGGCTTTTGAATGTGAATTTAAATAAGAAGGATCATATAAAGTGATTCCTTTTTGAAATATCATTTAATAAACAATTAAATATAAATAGGAAATAATTATTAAATAAAATAAAAAATTCCATCAAATATAGAAAATTTAACTTCATAAAACTAAAATGCGTATAATAAAAATCAAAATATACAGTAAAATTGAAAAATATACATTATTTTTTAAAAATATTAATAAAGTAGTATCATGGAAGCATTATATATCATATTTATAATTTTTTTCAAATATTATCATATTTTTTTCTATATTATTTCAGATATCATTATTCATAAAAGAAAATTAATTGTATTTCACTTCTATCAACAATTATTTATTATTATATAATAGTAAAACATGAAAACATATATTTTATCCATGATAAATTATCTACAAAACTATATATTATTTTGAATATGAAATGAAGAATAATATATTCATAGTTTTAAAATTTAAAATAATTATATATTGATTTACATAATGATTCCAAAATTACAAGAGTCTCTCAATTCCAATTTATATTTATATATTCATGAAATTAATTTAATGATAGGAATATTAATATGTTAACTCATTGATTGTTTATTTTTTGAAAAAAATTTATGAATTTTATTTTACCCATAAATTATAAATATAATTACAATAAATTATAATTGTAATAAAATAAATAAAAAATTAATTCATTAAATAATTCATTTTATATAATAAAAATTTATAGACATAAATATAATCAACTATATTTGGGAAGAGATAATAGATTACCTTATCCAAAAATTTGATGAAAAAAATTACAGGATGAAGTATGGGGTTAAAGGAGATATCACACACTCATTTATAAAAAAATTGAATAGAAAGATTATATAAATAGTCTTCCATCATAGTATAATGAACCGACTACCATTATCCTAA
Source organism: Viscum album (assembly GCA_963277665.1). Lineage (NCBI taxonomy): Eukaryota > Viridiplantae > Streptophyta > Magnoliopsida > Santalales > Viscaceae > Viscum > Viscum album. The sequence continues at coordinate 915,661,020 of OY728157.1, forward strand.
TCTCTTATCCCCAAAACAAAAAAAAATGGTCCTTGAGATTTGGTGAATAGTAATTATTGAAAATAAAAGTACTATTTCTATCTCCTACTTGGATAAATATTTATGAAAACAACTCCATAATCAATGTTATTATTAAAATAACTTGAAGTCTTTTCATAAAAATATTTACCTCGGTTCTAATCCAAATATCCCGATATTCAATCTATGGATGTATTAATGTTTTAATTTTTTTCCCAGATCTTAATATCGAAATATTCTTATTTACCATTAAATTTTAATTTCCTAAATCTATATAAAAATTATGAGGGCTCATACCATAGTCCATGCTAAACTCAAGACTCACATATGTTGAATCATCAAATGACTGTCAATTCACAAAAAACAATTTTTATATACCATGTAATGTGGTCCTATTCTCATTAAAATAATAATCCTTATAGAATTTTGTCACATATTCTTAATATGAATGGTAAAATTGATAACACTACCTTTTATCATATATCCATTTAACACACATTTTACCATGACATTAAGTGAGTTAATGTTGAAATGGTAATTGTTCAATACTTCCAACCATGTATCACAAATATATTCCTAAAATTATAAATAAAATTTTGATCCCCTTTTCCCGTTATTCAAAGTAGTCCCCGATCCAAATGATAATGATCATTTTATGAAATTAAATTACCCCCAACATATATATTCATCTCATTTTTTCAATGAAATTTATTGATATCACAACATATTATTTACCATAAATAAACAATATCATATCAATAAAAATTATATAAAATATACATAATGTAGTGACACTACTTATAGGATATAGTAAACCTTCTATATTTTGTTTTCTGGACCATATAATAATTTATAATGTATATGAACACTATAATGGAGTGAAAATGTTAAAATATATATAAGGATTATTAAATAATACTGAAACCAAAAATTAATTATGATCGTTTCCATGTTAGGTTTTGAGTAAAATATTAATGAGTCTATAAATATATGGTTCCATTGAGTCAATATATGGATAAATAATGGGTAATTAAACCTTAAAACTAAAATGAGAAAAAATATTATCGTTATAATCTCATTATCGAATGAGAAAGATACCTTATTTCATTGAAATAAATATATTACACCATTTTTTCTCATTAATTAATAATCATGAAACATTGTGGGATAACATTCAATCCCTATAATAATTAATTTCCTACAGTAAATTTTTTTAAACAGACTATATTCTCCCTTCCAATATTTCCCTCATAAGTACTAGAAAAATGAAGTTGTGATCATGTTCTTACAAATCATTGAAAAATATAGAATAGTAAAATACCTTTTACTAATTTAATCTAAATAATTATTATATGTGTGAAATTTCATATATCTATATTTTCTCAATACAATACTATCATACATTGGAATCTATAAATAATTTCAATATGTTTTTATAAGGTTTTTTATAACATATTATAAAATGTTAAGAGTTAATCTAGAGTTCTGAAATAACATTGTTAATTTATCATATAGATATTTATATAAAATATTAATAAAATAAATATTAATTATACCAAATATTTTATTTATTACAAACTGATATCTTACAAAGAATGACAAGATCCCTATATTAGCAGGAAAAAAGTTACACAAGTCTGAAAGTATATGATTTACAAAAATCACTCCTAAAGAAGGGAAGAAGATCATCAGGGACATTTTCCTCCAAAAAAAATTATTCCCATTGACTCCCTTGTTAGCAAACACGTCTGCAAATGTATTTGCCTCTCTATAAACATGAGTGACGAAGTGAATACCCAATGTATTTACCCTCTGGACAGTATAAAATTTTCTACATTTTCTTAAATTTAAACAATATATTAAGAACCCTTGTTGTTATTTTATTGATTTATTACATAATAATTTAATATATAATTTTTTATATTAAAATTATTATTTAAAAAATATGATACAAATGGTTATATAATATTTTATTCTTCTAAGTGAAAATGCAATACTAATAACCTTCATTTATTTTTAATTTCTCGATGATGGTTTGAAATTTTTTAGTGGTCTGCCTGTTGGTGGTGTAGTCTATCAAATCATTAATAATCAATGTCACTAGATAAAAATTTAAAATATATTTAATAAATTTGTTTTCTAGAAATCACCTTCAAAAAGTAATTATTCATATTAAATATTTCTTATTAAAAATTCAAAATGTAATCTCACATTCTGTAATATTGATGGATGATACTGTGTTTGTCCAAAGAAAATGTTCTCACTAAGGTAATGTTTTTATTAATATTTTTTCTCCATTTAGTCCATAAAAAACTTAATAAAATTATATAAAAATTACACAATGAGAAAACTCATAATATTATGGTGTGTTAATATAGAATGTAATATATTATAATTTAAAATTGTATATTTTACATTAAAACGTTATGTGTTTGATAACATTTTATGATCGAAACAATAAACTAATTAAACCATTATAAATTATACATTATTATTATAAAATATATTTTAATATGTAGATATAAATTTATCTAACCACATAGTGAAATATAAAACAACTGTAATATATATTCATTGGCTTATCTCTAAAACACATTTTTATGGCCATTAAAATCATGCATCAAAACAACTATTTTCTCTAATCCATGCACAATCCATTATAAAACAATTGTAATATTAAATGAATTGTTTTCTAGACTTGTTAAATAGCCTTGATATATCCAAGAGATTGGTACTAGTCACTACACACAACAACAATAACAATATGTATACTATTTTGGTAATATGAAATGTTTTTGATAGGATATGTAAGTTGAAATTTTTTTGATATCTTTAATGTACTAAATTATTAATATATATTTTATTCATTTCCCATTTTTAATTTTATTCAAAAATAATTATTATATTTAATACTAATTCTTTGATAAAATTCAATTGTTATTGAAAATTAACTACAAGCAAACAACTTTTTCCAAAAAAATATTAAAATTTTTATTTTTTAAAATTTATTTTAAGAGTATACATATATAATAGCTAAATTATAATAATAATATTTATAAAACAATATATTTTATAATTTATAGGAATTCAAATTTTATTATTATTTTTCTTTGAAAATTAGTTTCCATAATAATTTATGATTATATATAAATGTTAAATTATAAAATCATAGAATATAAAAAAAATAAAAAAAATTATTTTTTATTTAAAAAAATTATAATATATTAAGATTAATTTATTTTTATGTTTCAAAATCGTTGATTTATAATTCAACCGCAAAAATTATGTTTTATATATATGTTATTTTTTATTTTATTATCATAAAATGAATATGACATTAAAAAATATAAATCATTTTTCATGACTAAAAAAATATTTAATGTCTCAAATTATAAATTTAAAAAATAATATATTGAATTATAAAATATTAATTTTAACTGTTAAAATAATTTATAATATTAAATATAATAAAAACAATTGTTGATCTGTTTCTTTTTGTGTTATGTATGAAATGTTATTTTTCTGTTTGGATTTCTTTTAAAGGAACACATATATTATTTTAATTTAAATTAAATTAAAATGAAATCAACATAAATTCATCAAAATTAATTATTCTTCCTAAGCATAACATACATGATTAGAAATACAGTTTTCTAAAAATGATTTTTAGAAATTTTGTGTACTAGTACTGAATAAAATATCTCTTAACCAGATAATTTTAATTTCAAAATTGATTATATAATTAATATTACAATTAATAAATTATATAATATTTTCATTTAAATTTTTTAGTAATTATAATTATCAACCTTGGTTAAAAATGATTTTACTATAATAATGGTAAATTATGGACAAAATGAATTAAATTGTGGGAAATGAATTAAAAATGTTTATAAAAAACAAAAAAAATATTTTATTATATATTGTTTCCCATTCATCTTTCACCTCTTCATTTTTTCCATTATTAGAGACCCATTACTTATGAAGTTGTTTTCAATATTATGTTATTACAAAAAGACCACTCATATCACTTATAACAAATAGTGTTCTCCCCCCATTACTCCACTCATTTCAGAGCCTATTAATTGACATATATATTTCCTATCTCTACATATCTCAATATTTATTCCCCAAAAAACATTTTCCATTCAAAAAATACCATGTCATTGTGAATTAAGTTGTAAATCAAGGACGAACATCCAATGTGATAGGTTATGTACTCCATCGGTCTCTATTAATCCATTTATTCTTATACCCACTAAAACCCATCATATCTATGAATGTATTAAAAATTATAATTATTATTATTATATGTATAATAATTTTAATTGAATATCACTTTTTACCATCCTACAAAACCATTGGAAAAATGGAGTCATCATCATGTGTACGTGTGGACTACCACTTCCATGAATGACAGGTTCTATTTTTAATAACCACAAAATAGAGTTTCAATAAATATATTTTTAATGATAAAATTATAATATTTATACGAATATTAATAATATAAGATATTCAGAAAAAAATAACTCTCCCCTCTTGTTCAATCTAACATGATAATGTTTTCTATGTGTACAATCATACTATCATCTCCATTAAATGATGTATTTAATTATCCATTACAACCAAAAATATATGAAATTAAAAATGTATTTATTCTATAAAAATAAAATTTATGAAATTATTTATATACTATAAGTATTATATTAGAAATTAAATACGTAAAATTGAATAGAAATTTTCTTAATAAACTCATCCTCCAATAAAATTATGATTCATGTTTAGAAACACTTTATCCTCCGTCAATGAATCAAATGTATCATGTTAAACAACTTATCGAACAATCTCAAGTAACCAGATTTAATAAAACAATTTTACAAGTAAATAAAATATGATGATTGATGAAACAGATAATTTGAAACATAGTTGAAAAATATTACAAATTAGATATTAATTAAACATAATTATATATTTTTTTGAATGTAGGTACATGAACCATATGAATTAGTGCCTATGGAAACAGGTTTCACTTCATATCTTATGTTATTTAAGAATTATGCTATTTTAATATCATTTATCCCATGGTTTGGTTTATAAATTTCACTATATTCCCTTTTTTCACATTCCACGTTAAATATATTTGATCGAAATATCAATTTCAGTTTTTCATTTCATGCATTTTTTATTCATTTATTAATAAATATGTAAGGGTTATCGGTCGACACAATTTCTATGAATTTGTCACAAACCATATTTTTTAGATTTACTAAATTAGGTTTAATTATTAAATTATATCTCTAATTTATAATTTCTTTCATATATAAATTTTATTAAATAACACTTTATCATGAAAATCATTTTATTTAGTATACTTTTTCCCATTAAAAATAAAACAATGTTAGGAATATGACTCACACATTCCAATGGTTTTTTCTCCATCATATTGATTGTTCCCTCCTAAAATGTTCCCTTTCAAATATAGAAACCCTGATACGATTTGTCTCTTAGTGTATTCTTAATTCTCTTTCAAAATTTTTATCCTTAAATTCTATTACAATTTATTACAATTTTGGTTTCGATTAACATATTATATTTAATATTTTAAAAAGGATTGTTATTGTAACATCCCAGTAAATTATAGAATATATATTTTCATATTTACTAATACTTGTTAATTTGAAAGAATATTTACTTTAAAATAGATTTTATAGTAGATATCGTACACGAAACAGAACAATCGTTTTCTCCATAATCGTACATAGCACACAAGACTGTTTTTTTTTCCGAAAAATAATATATTATTATTATTATTATTTTCAGTTATAGTTGTCTCATATCTGATAGAATGGTGGGAATTGATTATATTAAATAAATTATGTAAATAGTGTTTACACATGTCTTTATAATTATTCATTTTATAGAATACTAATTAGAAATGTGAATAAACAACCACTTGAATATAAGTGACGTGTTTTTAGGAAAAACTATTGAAGTGAAAATGATTGTGTTTATAGAATAATAAAATGACTATTTATGGATTATATTAATGAATTATTATTACTATATAATATTTAAAATTCATATATTGTGTTTTCTAGAAATTATATAAGGATAAATATAATTTTATCGATAAAATTATTTTTTAAGAATGTAATTTTATAACCTTCTGATTGTGAACATATTATAAATCTAGTTTTTTACACCATTATAGGTTCTATATGAAATAATAAACATGTTATTTTTGTTAAAAATTATAAATTTACATTGGTATAATTTTGGATGTTTTCTAATAAAATTCATTTTTATGAATAGTGAAAAATCATAAAATTTAATTCAAAAGGACATTTTAATCAAATTTATTTATATTGTTAGATTATCAATTATATTAGTTTTATAGAGTTATTAAATTATATTTTAACAAATTAACCAAATGTACTTCATTTTTAAAAAAAAATTCATAGAGATATTCAATAGAAAAACTATTTGACCTTTTGAACATTTTACTTAAAAATCATTTTCAAATTCTGAAAAGGATATTAATTTTTTTTAAAATTAATACACTTCTATGATTTAAATTTTAAAAAACTAATATACATGGTTATAATAATTGTAAAATATTTGAACTAATATGATCAAAATATTTTTTTATGAATATAAACTTTAATATTTTTTTCCACGGTAAAACATGTCTCATATTAATAAAATAATTTCAATATAGGGTAGTATAAGTTAGATTTTAATATATCAATGGTACATAAAATGATAAAAATATTTAACAAAATCATTGTATTTTATTTAAAATTTTAGATAATAAATTATTGAATTTATTTGTGACACAATGATGGTCAAGTGATTTCGTTATTAAGGAAATAATAATATAACTGATATTATAAATAATAAAATAAATATTATTTAACATATGTTTTGTCATCCATAAATTTTATTCAGGAATATGCCATGTTATATGTCTATTAAATTCTTTTTTGTAAGTAATATCTCTATTTGGATTATATATCTATTCAGTTATATTAATATTATAAAAATTAACATATTTGATTTTTTATTAAATTCAGAAATTAGAAAATTATTTTAAAATCCTGAAAATCATTAAACAATAGAAATTGAATATGATAATTTCAAAAGGTTCATTATGATTCCTACTTGGGTAAATTTCCCCAATATATGGAAAATTTAGAGCCTCTTAATTTTTAAAATTTGGTTACGACAATTAATATTAAATGTCAATAATTAAGGGTAAAATGAAAGGATTTTTTACACTAAAATAAACACATTTCTAACAATTATTGGAAGATGTTATTTATAAATATACTCATCTTATATTCAAAAAAATCTCATTTTGGAGTCATTGTGATTAAAAAATTAATTTACATTAAATTTATATTTTTAGAGTTTCTAGGGGTTCCCCACCCCTTACCTATAAAAAATACCCTCTCATCTCTAACAATCAAAATTAAATTACCATTTGATTCATCCATGATCTTAAAAACCATAATCCAACAACCCGTACAAAATATTTTGATGACTTATATTAGAAATAACACCCATTTAGAGGTGTTAATTTATTATTCAACGGTTATCAAATGAAAATCACGTATCTTTTTTTAAAGTATTTTAATTTCTATTCTTCATCCAATTTCATTAAATCATCTTATTATAAAACGAATTAATAACTTTAGTGTTTTAAAATTATTGAGATGTTATTATGTTAATATAAACACCTAAATCCATATTCAATTTCATCAAATGGTATTGTAATTAATCAATTGTCTGTCCCTGTGAACTATCACTTCAAAAAACATTTGTCATTCATTTTTCATATATGTCTCTCAAGACTGGTGACAATTATTGAATTAATATATTTTATATCATGTTCATGTAATATTAATTGAGAATAATATATCAATTATTATAGAATCTCGCCTTTTTATCACATAAACATTCATTTCATTTTACAAAATCGAGGATCATTAAGGTTTAGTGTCTTCGAAACCAAGAACATAATACATGAAAACAACATAAAACATTCTACTTAAAACACCTGAAAGGAATTTCCTTAAGTTCATCATAGGTTCATTACTGAATATCATAACCTAGGGACATACATCAAATGAAAGTGTGAGCAGAAGGCCCAGTAAGGGAAACAAGAGAAACATTTTACATGTGAACTTGAGATACTTCAATAAGGTCATGAAAAGAACTTTAAGGTATGAGAAAGAAATCACGAGACATATAATAATAAAAATAACGTTTTTCATAACATGAAAATGTGGCTACAACATATAACAAAGGCAATCATTTCTTTTTCACCATGGTCCATCCCCATGGTGTCAATAAAAATTACCAAGGTTATTCACCGAGGTATCAGTCTAAATGGTCATCTATAGAGAATAAGTCTTTACCCAATGCATTGGATCGCAATCATGGTGCACCCTTAAATTTTCCATTATTTTCCTGTGAGCCACATATATCATCATAAATAATTTCATAAAAAACCCATATATCAAAAAATAAATGGGCTTCCTTTCATAATCATAAAGTTTTAAAAACTACTTTAAAGACATGATCTTTATGTCACTTAAAACCCACAGAAAAGGAAAGTGGGTCTTATGTATGTAAATCCCAGAATTAAAAATAGAACATTTTGGTATATATATGTGAATACCCATTTATAATGAAGATCTTTGAGTATTCACTTAATAAAATAAAATAATTTGAGAAGAATAGAGAGACATTTGAGATGGAAATTCTGCAGCATAACGGTTATGCTTCGGTTTTTTAGAAAACATTGAAAAGAGACTGGACATAGGTCACCCACTCATAAATGATACAAATAACAGTATAGGGACAGAATATAATGAATATAAGAACAAGGTAATGGGATTTTAAATACATACCATATGAAATGAAAAAACATGTAGGGAAGACAAAAATGAGATTTCTCTTATGAAAATTCGGCAGCCTAACGGCGTCACTTAAACTTCAACCAAAATTGAATTGACAAGATAAAATAGGGTATCTAATAATATGAAAATAATATTTCAGTATGATAGATATAGAAATCATTCCCCAACATAATAATAAGGAACTTGAAATACTTGACATGAAAATAGATCTTGAAAACGAGAAGGGTGAAAGAATCCCTTAAATATTGGGCAGCCTAACAGCGCCACTAAAAACATCAAAATACTGAATTGAAGAGATCAAATAGGGTCTCCCATTATATGAAAATTATATTTCAGTATGATATATTTAGAGGTCATACCCCAAAATAATAAAAAGGAACTTGAATGACTTGACATGAAAGTAAAATTTGAAAAATGACAAAGATGAACGAATCTCTTAAAAATTCGGCAGCCTAACGGTGCCACGTAAAACTTAAAAATAATGAATTAAATAGATAAAAAAGGTTATATCATCATATTAAAATAAGAGTTAGGTATGATTGATATAGATATCATACCCCAATAAAATAAAAAGGAACTTGAAATACTTGACATGAAAATAGAACTTGAGAATGGTGAAAGGATCCCTTAAAAATTCGGCAGCCTAACGCGCCACTTTAAAATTATTTAAATGAAATGATGAGAGTAATAAGGGGTCTCTCATCATATGAAAATGAAAAATAAAGTAGTATGAATATAAAAGAACATCCTCCAACATAAAATCATGGAGCATAAAAGAAATGACATAAAAGAGTTTACTTGAAAAGGAAGAGGGAGGTATGATCCCTTACCGTAAAACGTATCTCTTAAAACTCAATGTTTGGGACCTTGAGAGCTTGGGGAAACCATAAGAGGACTTCTTGGGAGTTAATGAGAACAGAGCATCGTTGTGGGAGTGTTGTGAGTGAATGATAATGGAGTAAAGGGTGGGTATTTATAGGGAATGTGAGGGGACAAGGCATTAATGGCCAAGGGACACCTCACAAGTGGTTTTCTCAAAACCATGAGCTCTCCCATGGTATTTCCCATGGAGTTATGCCACATCGGTCCCCCCCACAATAATTCATCACCATTGGTCGGAAAAACCTTAAAATATCTCATGACATCATCATGACATAGTTATGATGTCATTAAACATACTGAAAGCCTAAAATTGTATTTTTTACTATTCATTGAAAATTCAACTTTCTCAGAACAATCCCAAAATTTCACCTTAACCAAATATCAATGCTCTGATTTCAAAAATGAACTCCATTTTATAAAAATAATTTTCTAAATATTTTTATCTTAATTTTTAAATATATACACTATTCACCTAAAATTATTTTTTTTTTCAGAAAAATCCCCAAAAATTACCTTAACATAATATCGATCTTCTGATTTAAAAAATGATGTCCATTTTATAAAAATAATTTTCTAAATATTTTTAATTTAATATTTAATTAAAAAACAATAATCACCCGAAAAAACAAATACTTGACTAATAATTTATGAAACTGTTATTTAACCATTTTATTGAATCACGTTACTTAATAAAGGTTCCAAGATTATATTAATAATTTCATTAAGTGATATTTCTAATCCATTTGGTCACATTACTAATCCTAAGCATAAAATCACTATTCATAATTTATTATTCATCAAAAATTATGTTGATCCTATTAGAGTCTAAATTTTGTACTCAACATAATTGTAGAAGACCATTTTTGGAAAATCATTACACATTTTTTATTTTTTAAGGTTTACATGAACATTTTTAAAATATCCTTTCACTAAAATTCATCAAAAATATGCATACTATATTTATCCAGACATTTGAAAATTCATAAACTTCATCATAAGAAGAAATCAAAATTTTATTTAAAACAAAGGATTACACATGGCAGTTATGGTCTCTTTACATAACCCCTTATAACCCCAGCATAGGACCTAAGTGCAAGGTGTTCTAAGGTGAGAGAATCTGAGGGCCGATCTGGCTACATTTCACGAGTAGTAATTTCTATCAGTTTGAACTTCTCACGAAGGCGATTCCATTCTAGCTTCACATGATGATGTTCGGCTTGGGTTTGGTCCAGAACAAAGCCTAGTGGTGCTACCTCCTTCCCAATTTCTGTTAGATGGGCTTCAATCGGTCCAAGACTACTGGGGGAGGGCATCAAATCTTCTTTCTATATTAATTAACCAAGATCACGTGTATTTAGTGACAAATATCGAAATGTTTAGTTTCCAATAGTTATATTGACCAATGGTCATATAACAGTCAAATCCCAATGGTCTCATTTTCATTATACTAATGTTATCAAATGAAATAGTTTTGTTGAGTATAAAAAACAAAATAACACACAAAATTAGGAAACAAGATTTATTCAAAATTTCGGGTCGTTACAATCTTCCCCCTTAAGAAATTTCTTCATCACAATTTTTAAAATTGGGTTTTGAAATTTCATTGAAAGTCCCAAATCGTAAAAAGAGTCAGTAACACTATTACTTTAAAATAAAGAAAAGGAAATACAAAGGCCACCCGAGTTAACCTATACTTGGATTCCATGCAGGAAAACATGGACATGGAAGAAAAAATCAAAGGTTCAAGTACTGAGGGAGAGTGATATAAAACATGATTAGGAAATAGTTAACAATAAGAAAATCACAAACTTATGATGTTTATAAATGATCTTTGATTCCCCAGTGGGAAACGTTAACATACAATGTTTTGTTTTACGTTCCTTTTCATTGTTTTGAGGAATTCATTTACTACATAGAATAAAACACTTGGAAATATACATACCTTCAAGTAGAATTTCATTCTTTAATAATTTTCTACCAAAACTAATCTTTTCTCCAAATGATGAGCATTCGAAACTACTTGGTCTCATCAAGGAACATGAATCATCATCTAGAGAATCACATAATCCACCAAAGATTAACTATCTATTTCTTCTATTATCCAAAAAAGAGAAAGGGTAAGGTAAAATAACTCTTCAAAAAGAAAGAATCCCATAGGAAGGGAAACATCTTTAAATCTTCAAAATTACACAGTACTACCCAAAGTTCATCATAGACCATTCCATAAATAACTATAATTAAAATTCCTCAAAATAAATCAAATTAATATTGAAACCCAAATACAAGAAGGATTTTATGACATAGTCTTCCAAAGTAAACATTATCATTCATATCCAAACAACATCAACCACTCCTAACATCTTATAACAAAAGTAGGTAACCTAAAAATATTTTCCCCGTGATAGGCTAATCATTTCCAGAAGTAACCAATAATACCATAAGTTTACCTTAAATTCATTGATTCTTCAAAATATAAGTCAACCTTTACTACCTAAAGAAAATACCATAGTAATCTATTTAGCTCGATCAAATAGGGTTCCCAAAATAGTGAACATCATCCAAAATAATAATCATCTTTTAATCCCCTAATCATCTCTGTCATATTAATAAGGAAATCGTCACATTTACTATTACATTGTTTTTTGGGACATGTTCTTCCATTTCCCGACATTAACTAAGAAAAGAATGTAAAATTAGGGGCTTAAATACTTTTCCAATAATCAGGAAAAAAACATAATGCATATAAGGATAACATGTAGAAGAAAATTATACCCTAACTTGTGATCCCCGAGGTTCCGATCTAGGTTATCGATGATAAGATATTCTTATGTAAATCTTTATTTTGTTTTATCATTGTTTTTTTAATAATGGTCCATACTAATCTTGTGAGTTTACCAACGAATATCCCCCGGGAGTGTCGTAACCAAGAGTGCTGCAAGGCCTGTTGTCGTGTACCAGTTCCCGTTTGAGTCTAGCTCAAAGCGGTGTTTTCGGGTTTACCCCTATGTACATCTGTTCCAGAGCCGCCTCTACTTACTCGTATCTAGATAGAGATGTATTTTCTTGGCAACCCCTTACCCAATACTCACCAAAATACCAGGAAGATTTCCTATATCTAAACATTTCTATAGGCTTCTTCCTAAAGTTTTCATATCCTAATTTCCACAAATAACTAAACCATCCTTTGATACCAAGTATATCATTCCACCTTTTTATCACATAAACTTTCATTAAATTTTACAAAACCGAGGATCTTTAAGGTTTAGTGTCATCGATACTAGGAACATAATACATGAAAACAACATAAAACATTCTTCTTAAAACACTTGAATGGATTCTCCTTAAGTTCATCCTAGGTTCATTACTGAATATCATAACCTAGGGACATACATCAAAAGAAAGGGTGAGTAGAAGGCCCAGTAAGGGAAACAAGGGAAACATTTTACATGTAAACTTTAGATACATCAATAAGGTCATGAAAAGAACTTTAAGGAATGAGAAATAAATCACGAGGCATATCATAATAAAAATAACGTTTTCATAACTTGAAGATGTCGCTAAAACATTTAACAAAGACAATCATTTTCGTTTCACAAAGGACCATCCCCATGGTGTCAATAAAAATTACTATGTTTATTCACCAAGGTATCAGTCTAAATGGTCATCTCTAAAGATTAAGTCTTTACCCAATGCATTGGAGTGATATCTGGGCACACCCTTAAATTTTCCTTTATTATCTTGTGAGACACATATAACATCATCGATAATTTCATAAACAACCCATATAGCATAAAATAAATGGGTTTGATTTCATAATCATAACGTTTTAGAAACTGTTTTAAAGTCATGATCTTTATGTCACTTAAAACCCACGGAATAGGAAAGTGGGTCTTATGTTTGTAAATCCCAGAATTTAAAATAGAACATTTTGGTATATATGTGAATACCCATTTATAAGGATGGTCTTTTAGTATTCACTTACTAAAATAATATAATTTGAGAACAAGATAGAGACATTTGAGACAGAAATTTTGCAGCATAACGGCTATGCTTCGGGGTTTTCGAAAACAGTGAAAAGAGAGGGGACATAGGTCACCCTCTCATAAATGATCCAATGAAAAATATAGATACAGAATATAATTAATATAAGAACATGGTAATTAGATTTTAAATACATACAATATGAAATGACAAAACATGGACGGAAGACAAAAATGAGATTTCTCTTATGAACATTCGGCAGCCTAACAACGTCACTTAAACATCAACAAAAATTGAATTGACAAGATAAAATAGGGTCTCTCATCATATGAAAATAAGTGTTCAGTATGATTGATATAGAAATCATTCCCCAACATAATAAAAAGGAACTTGAAATACATGACATGAAAATAGATCTTGAAAACGAGTAGGGTGAAAGAATCCCTTAAATATTGGGCAGCCTAACGGCGCCACTTAAAACATCAAAATACAGAATTGAAGAGATAAAATAGGTTCTCTCATTATATGAAAATTATATTTCATAATTATAGATATAGAGTTCATACCCCAATATAATAAAAAGGAACATGAAAGACTTGACATGAAAGTAGAAATTTGAAAAATGAAAAAGATGAACGAATCCCTTAAAAATTCGGCAGCCTAACGGTGCCACGTAAAACGTAAAAATACTGAATTGAATAGATAAAAAAGGTTCTCTCATCATATGAACATAAGAGTTAATTATTATTGATATAGATATAATACCCCCAACAAAATAAAAAGGAACATGAAATACTTGACATGAAAATAGAACTTGAGAATGGTGAAAGGATCCCTAAAAATTCAGCAGCCTAACGCACCACTTTAACATTTTTTAAATGAAATGATGAGATCAAGATGGGGTATCTCAACATATAAACATTAAAAATACATTAGTATGAATATAAAAGAACATCCTCTAACATAGGAGGATGGAGCATAAAAGAAATGACATAAAAGATATTACATGAAAAGGAAGAGGGAGGTAGGATTTCTTACCTTATAACGTATCTCTTAAAACTCAATGGATGGGAACTTGAGGGATTGTGGGAACCTTGAGAGGACTCCTTGGGAGTTAATGAGACCATATATTCGTTGGGGGAGAGTTGGGAGTGAAAACTAATGGGGGAAAGGGTGGGTATTTATAGGGAATGTGAGGGGACAAGGCATTAATGGCCAAGGGACACCTCACAAGTGGTTTTCTCAAAACCATCGGCTCTCCCATGGTATTTCCCATGGAGATAGGCCACATGGGTCCCCCACACAATAATGTATCACATTTGGTCGGCCAACCCTTAAAATATCTCATGAAATTATCATGACATAGTAATGATGTCATTAAACATACCGAAACCCTAAACCTGTATTTTTACTATTCACTGAAAATTCAACTTTCTCAGAACAATCCCAAAATTTCACCTTAACCAAATATCAATTCTCTGGTTTCAAAAATGAACTCCATTTTATAAAAATATTTTTCTAAATTATTTTAATTTAATTTTTAAATAAATACAGTATTCACCGAAAATTCATTTTTTTCTAAAAAATCCCCAAAATTACCTTAGCATAATATCGATGTTCTGAATTCAAAAATATAGTTCATTTTATAAAAATAAATTTCTAAATATTTTAAATTTAATTTTTAATTAAAAAAACTTTTCACCTGAA
The DNA here is from genome assembly GCA_963277665.1 of Viscum album. Lineage (NCBI taxonomy): Eukaryota > Viridiplantae > Streptophyta > Magnoliopsida > Santalales > Viscaceae > Viscum > Viscum album. The sequence goes on from OY728157.1 coordinate 915,676,532, forward strand.
AAAACTAATACTTGACTAATATTGTATGAAACTGTTTTTTAAACATTTTATTGAATCACATTACTTGATTTTTTTTAAAGGTGGGTTCTGGTCAAAAGACCAGAACATAGAGATTAATTAAAAAAGAGAAAGTCACAAACAAGTTACAACACACAGAAAGAGGGCAATTTTCTAGAGTCCTTAATAAAAGAAGGGATTAACTCTAGCGGGAGTTCATTCATCCATGTGATCTAATGAGAGAATCACAGGTTGGCAAGCCCATCTGCGATCATATTAGCCTCCCGATGGGTATGAGTGGCAATAAAGTTGAGGTCGTTGAGAGTAACAAGTCAATCCATCCATCTAGGGGTGAGAGGCCATGCCCGGTGGACGTCACCCTTTCATATGGCTTGCACATGGTAGTAGAATTGCTCTCTATCCATATATTCTTCCAGTTGAAGAGCTTTGCATAGGAGACAACATGAATGGTAGCAAGCATTACGGCCTCTAGCGCAGAAGCAATTCCGCAGGTTTCAAAGAAACATCCGAGGATCCGGTCCTGATGGTCTCTGAAAATTCCCCCGCATCCAGCAAGACCATGATTTGCCTTTGAAGCTCCGTCCACATTTACCTTAATCCAGCTAGGAGAAGGTGCCTGCCAGAAAACATTAAAAGTGTATCGAGTTTTCGAGAAAATAATTTCTTTAAATTAGATTGCTAACCCATTTGGTCACATTACTAATCCTAAGCATAAAATCACTATTCATAATTTACTATTCATCAAAAAATTATATTGATCTTATTAGACTCTAAACATCGTACTGATCATAATTTTAGAAGACCATTTTTTAAATATCACTACACAGTTTTAATTATTTATGGTTTACATAAACATTTTTAAAATATCCTTTCTCTAAAATTCATCAAAAATACACATACTATATTTATCCGGACATTTGAAAATTCATTCACTTCATTATAAGAAGAAATCAAAATTTTATTTAAAACAAAATATTACACAAGGCAGTTACGGTCTCTTTATATAGACACTTATAACCCCAGCATAGGACCAGAGTGTAAGGTGTGCTAAGGTGAGAGAATCTGAGGGCGGCTTTGCCAACATTGAACGAGTAGTAATTTCTATCAGTTTGAAAATCTCGCGAAGGTGATACCGTTCTAGCTTCACACGATGAAGTTCGTCTTGGGTTTGGTCTATAGAAAAGACCAGTGGTGATACCTCCTTCCCAAGTTCTATTAGATGGGCATTGATTGGTCCAAGACAACTGGGTGACGCCATCGATTCTTCTTTCTATATTAATTAACCAAGATCACTTGTATTTAGAGACAAATATCAAAATGTTTAGTCTCCAGCGGTCATATTGACCAATGGTCATATAACAGTCAAAACCCAACGGTCTCATTTTAATTATACTCATGATATCAAATGAATCAGTTTTGTTGAGTATAAAAAATAAAATAACACACAAAATTAAGAAACAATATTTATTCAAAATTTCATGTCGTTACAATTATTCACATCAAAATGATAACATCATTAGTAGGTACATGTGAACTATCACTTCCACAATGTAATGTGAATCATTTTTATTAACCACTTCACTTGTATAATACATAGAAGTATATTTAACTGATTATTATGTTATTAATAATATTATTATAATTCTGTAAATATAAAATAACATTTACCTTATTTCCATAATTATCAATGAAAATGGAAAATGTTATGGAAGCGTTTGTACAACCTGCAGTCACATGATTATATCATTGTTAATATAGTTTTATCCCAAATGAATGGTTTGATTTAAAATGTATATTGATGTATAAAAGTGATCATTATGTTTTGAATTTAATAATATAGATGACAGACTTATGGACTCTTTAGATCAGTCTTTGTTCATTTTTTACACAATTAATGAATATCAAAAAAACCTCTCATATGAACTTAAATATTTATGTAACTATTTTTCTCATTGTAATATTTTCTTTCAAAGGAATAATAAACATTAAAAATTTTCTTAAGAAATTGTACATTTCTATTTTTTTTATTCCGGAATATAAAGATTGTACATTATAAGTTGGAATCATAGTAAGGGACATTATCTCAGTCTTATTTCATTGAGGCATATTTCAATAATATAAACAACCATAATTTTTATGGTGAATAATTTACAATTTTTAATTTAAATTTCATTGAATTATTTTTTAAACTAATATATTACTACAATGATATTTTCTTAATGACCAAAAAATGTTTTTAACGTATTTAGTGACAACTAATTTCCCACTACCATGACAATAATTTCATATTTTACTTCCTCTATATGACATAATGTTTTAGAGGAAAAATTAATTACATATCTCGTTTTCATGTATTTTGGATTTAGACAATGTTAGTTAGAAGGGATTTATTATGTCAATATCTTAATTTGATATCTTCTGATTGCAATGTTGAAATGATATTATTCATTTGTGATTGTTTTATGTGATATGATAATGTTATGGTTGTTGGGAAATATTTATATATACGGTTGTATTCAAGATAAATAGAGGGTGGGTGAGCCCCTTCTTGAACTCTAATCAAATGGTAAATGATATGATGTTAAACAGTTCAATTTATATGAATAGATTTTTGGAATATACTCTAATGGGTGTTATAAACACATACAAATAAAGGTTACTCCATATGTAGCAGTGCAAGCTAAAATATATATATGACATGGATTCCACAATTTACCTTTATGAATTATGATTTCTATAAATTTTTTATATTAATCATTGGATTCCACAATTTATTCTATATTTTTTTAGTTTGATGGGTGAAATGTTTTTTAAAAAAATTATTTCATGCAATTAGAATATTCGTGGACTAACTTTTTTATTCCTTATTGTATATCCTTCCCTGAGCTTTTTATGCTCAACCCCTGTTTTTGAATTGTTTTCCCAAGTGTATAAGGTTGGTTAATATGATGGAAGAAATAAATATGAATATTATGAACATTTATTTTGAGAGAATTAAATAATGTTTTACTTATATTATAATTTTTTGATAAAAATGGATACTAAGTATATGTCCTTAATTTGTTGCAGTTGAGATGTTATGAAATATTTTTGGCCAAATTCTCTAAATCTATAAACCTGAAAAGATCCTCATTGTGAAAGAACTTAATATACATAGTAAATATCAATGTTAATTAATGTGAATTTGTGGTGACTCATTGTTGGTATTGGAGAAGTGGTTTAGTGAAAATGAGGGATTATGAGTATTAGTTAAACATATAATAACATTATATGCCTATTATTTTGGTTTAATCTTTGTTCAATAACATTTCCAGATCAATGAAAGCCAGTTAAAAATAGAAAGATTATGATTTAAAACAAAATTTCTATCTGTTACATATGGATTGCATTCAACAATTAATGGAAATTCATGTTTTATAATTCCGAAAATTCATCTACAATACAGATCAGTTGCTTGTATATTTTTGAGATATCAAACACCTCAACTATACTTAGATACCATCGTGTATCATATGTCCTTCTAAATCAAATCTTATTTTCTTAATATTATCATATATCATAATAATTTACATATTACCCATACGTTTTTAGATATTTTACCTTATCACGAGTTTATAAAGCATATCATGATTTTAAAAATGACACATAAGAAGGATAACCTTCTACAATCTATTTATATTTTATTTTAGAATATATTAATTGAACACAAAATTTTGGTATTTTAATAGATTTGTTAATTGAATTTTTTTAATAAAACACTTTTGGAATGGTATTTAAAATTAATGTGTCATATTTTGTTTTGAATTTATTTTTCAAACGTGATTATTTTGAAAATATAATTTCTTCTAAACACCCATACAACCCATTTTTTACATGGTGTATTTCTATAATGGGTGAAATTGATTTTTAAGAATCTCTAATTTATTATTGCAATCCATGGACCTATTATATACCTAAACCGAATGAAGATTAAACCTAATGGACACCATGATCAATTTATGATGTAATATATATTCAGAATAGTTTTATTAAATCATTTTTAGGTTTAATAAAAATATATTCAATATATATATATGATTCATGAATAAAGATGTTGGGGTCATTATTAGTTGGGATGCAACTGAGAGGAATAGGGGAACCATTAGAAACTAAAAATGATTTGGTTATTATTGATGATTTAATATCATATTTAGAATAATTTATAATATGGATATAGTTATAGAAAAAATACCATGTAATGGTATGGGTGACAACCTGTTGTGTCCGGAAAGGCTGTGGGGATCGAACCCACAACCACTTGGTGACAAGGTTGTATTTCCTACAACTAGACTACATGATGTACCTAGTTAGTATGAATTCTTTTTATTAGTTTATCATATTAATAGAATTAGCATAATTTGTTTTGTAATTTTAAGTATCATCCAATTGATATTCTATGTATTCAGATCATAATATGAGGATTATTTGAAAAATGCAATTTTGGAAGATGTTAACTATTTTGGAAAACATACTAAATTATTGTAAATAGAATATTATGTGTTTTTAGATGATGAGTAATGGTTTAATTTAATTTTAGAATAAATTATTTTTCTTATTGTGTAAATATGGAGATTCATGTATTTTTTTGAAAATAATGTAATTATAATATTGAAACATATCATGGAAGATTAGGTTATCATATCCTTATGAATTTTGAATTACAATATTTTCTTGGATTATTTCATGAATTTTATTCAATGTAATATATGTAATTATTTATGTCATACATTGGGAATTACAATTGAATTGTGGAGAATTAAATTAGCAATTCTAATTTAAAATTTTATTATTTGTGGAGAATGTTGTATTCTTATCCAAACCAGATTATTTATTGTTAATGATTCCAGACTAGAGGAAAAGATATTTACTCTTTTTGGTGTTATTTGATTCATTAGAATTTGATTTTATTGTTTCGGGCATGAAAAAATCATCATAAATAGTCATCATTTGGGGAAAACGTGAGTTTGTTATGGAATTTGATTAATGGATGAATATCTACTTATCAAGTAAGTGTATTTTCTTATTATATTATTCTAGGTAGTAAATTAATTCCAAATAATTATGATATGTATCTTTAAAAATAAATTCTTTTTGATTACTTTTCCTAAAATGAAATAAAATACTATTCAACATATCCTATGTTTTTTTTCTTTTAATTGTTAACTTTCTCCCGATAAGGATTTAATTATTGTACATCAAAACACGATGGTTAGATTTTCATTAATATCATTGCTTTACACCATTGGATTCATGTATGTGTTATCTTGGGTGACCTTTTTACTTAGCTTTATTTCTTTTTTAAGGGGATGTTTTATTGAAACTTTTTACAATTTGGGATTTCAATGACATAATATAAAAAACTGAAACCCTACATATCAAGCCAAAATTTTACAATGCAAGAATGTATTTTCCAAAATGGGGGATGTGTGTTACATACTAGGTCATTATAGAATAAATTCTTTTCATATTGATTATTTTTATGAATTATATAGTAATTTTACTTTCCAATTGATGCAATGTCTGAAAGCGTAATAGACATGAAACAATTGGTTTCTCCAAAATCAGATGATGAACACAACAATGAGTTAAACAAAAAAATAATATATAATTAATGTTAATATTGTATATTTTATTTAATTCATTTTTGTTAGACATGTAAGAATGACTGTTATTAATTATGTTATGAAAAGAGGGTTTACATATGTTAATTTATTCACCATTGGTTACAAATCAATTTGAAATGTAAATAAAAACCCAATTGAATATAGAGGGTGCACTTTATAAGAAAAAATAATTAAGTTCAAATATTTGTGTATATGAATTAATAAAATAACTCTTTTTGGATATCTATATTGAAAAGTTATTGAAATATAATATTTAAAATTTTTCTTATATGTTTTATAGACATTATATTAGAAGAAAAAAATTATTGATAACATGTGTGTTTTTATAAAAATTCAGTTTTACCATAATTTGACGGTGAAAACATTTTAAATATGGTTTCTAAAACATAAAATGATACATTTGAAAAAAATAATATTTTTATTTGTAAGAGGGTCATAAATATTTATTATTCAGGAAAATAGGATATTTTTCAAATAAAATTTAATTTTTTATGAATTTTATAAAACACTGTATTTTAATTCAGAAGTTCATTTTCATATAATTTATTGGGAAATTTAGATTGAAATTTTTAATGGATTTATATATTAATTACATTAAATTTTAATCATTTAATATAATTAATTCATTTGAGGCAATTTCATGTTGAAAATGAAAATAATAACTATTGAAACTATTGAACATTTCACTCAAAAACCCATTTTCATATTCTGGAAATGAGATTAATTTTACATTTTATTTTTACACATCAATGAATTGAAATGTTCAAAAACTAATATACATAAATATAATATCACTAAATATTGGCCAAATAAGATCAAAATAAATTTTATAGAATAATAATAATTGTAATTTTTACCATAATTAACGTGTAAATAAGGTAAATAATGGTAAAAATAATATTATAATATCATAATACTACCTGAACTCTTTTAAAAATCATACATTATGCTTTATTTATGACCAATACAATACTTGATCTGAATTTTTGGCCTTTTGAACACACTTGTATGTGATTGTGAGATTAATAACATTTTATTCAATGTAAAAATAAATATCACATAAACATGACTCTTATAAATAAAACAATTTTAATATGGGGTTATATAAGTGATATCTTAGACTATAAATAGTAATTAGAATGAAAATAAATTACCAACATCATAGGATTTTATTTATAATTTGTAGTCATTAAATAATTAAATTTAATTATCATCCAATTGTGATGTAGTGATTTTCTTTATTATGGAAATAATCAAATAAGTGATTTTATAAATGTTAACATAAAAACAATTTTCAAATAATTTATGTCATATAAGAATTTTATAGTTTACATTGACATGTTATATAGAAATTATATCATTTATTTTGAGGTTATTTCTATTTTTGGAATTTATTCAAATTCAGTTAAATGAATAGAATAAGAAAGAAATAATTAATATTTAATAAAAATAATAATATATTATATTTTTATAAAATACTAAAAATATTTTCAAATTAAAAAGTGACTATGATAAGGTATAAAATTTAATTAAATGTCCAATTATAATATATTTACCCAATATAAGTAAAACATATAGCCTCTTAATATTTAATATTTTGTTACAATAATTAAATTTAAAAGAGAATAATTAAAAATGTATCTGATATTTATGGTTTAATGTAAAATCTATAAATTTATAAAAATTATTTCATGGTTAGATATCAACTATCCTCATCTTATCTTTGAAAAATCTCAACATGGAGTCATATGAACTATAAAAATTAATTTCTGTTAATTTATTATTTTAATAGTTTACAGGGGTGCCCCACCACATTCCGATAAAATGTTACCAACTGTTATTAAATAAATTCACATCAATAAATAGTTGGATTGTAAAATATCTACCCAAAAACCATCTTAGAATCCATCTTATAATTTATTATTCATTATTATTGAAAGAACACCATTATTTGAGGTGTAATGGTGTTCTTCAAAGGCGATCAAATGAAAAAGATGTATCTTTTTTTTAAAGTATTTTGGTATTATTTTTTCTTCCACTTCTGTTAAATATTCTAATTATAATATGAAAAAATAAATTTTTTATCATCAATATTGTAAGATTTAATTTCTTTAATATCATCACAAAAATTCATATCAAATTTCATCTAATGGGAGAGGAATTAATCTTCTGTGTGTATATGTGAACTATCACCTCCATAAATAGATCAAATTATTTTTCATAATTAATCTCCCTAGGATACTAATAATGATGTAATTAAGGATTTTATATTATTTTAATGACATATTTATCATTATAATTGATTTATTTATCAATTATTAACAAAAAATGATTACATTATTAGTGTGTACGTGTAATCATTCATCTCCACTAAGAGATGTGAATTATTTTAATTCACCATTAAAATTGGTATATATAAGTATATTTAAAGTGTTTTTATGAGGATAATAATATTATGATAATTATGGAAGGAGAAATAATATATACCATATTTCTTTATAGTCTTATGAAAAATGGAAAACACTTCTCATGTGTACGCACGATCTAACGTCTTCTTTATTAAAACATTGTAAATTTTTTCATAACACAAAAAAATGGTTTGATTTAAATCATATAATTTATGTATAAACATGATTATTATTTAAGGAGTATTAATATAGAGATTATTTAATTATGAACACATGGACTACTGACATCAATCCATGTTCATTTTCTACTAAATTACTTAATATCGACAAAATGTCTGATATGAACCTAATAAAAATGTAATTTTTAGAACATGGTATTATGTGATATAAAATTAATAATAAACATAAAAAGGTTCTAAATAAAGTTGAAATTAACCCATGTTTATCATTCACGAATATATATATTGCATGTGATGACTCGGACTCATGATAATGGATTTTTTCTCAATCTTCTTTTTTTGATATATTTTTCTATAATATACACATCCTTCTTTTATACAGAGTATAATTTATCATTTTGACTATTACATTAATTTAATTTTTTTCTGAATGAATCTTTTTCTATGTAGAAATTTACTAATTAAAAAACCGACAGTTTTTATTAAATATTCAGCAGTAATGACGTTTCTGCCTCCATAACCTCATTTTATGTTTTTATTCATCTATATGCCTTAATGTTTTGAAAATAAAAAATATATAGCATATTTTTTATCATGTTTATTCATATTTAATATTGTATTGTGATGGTATTTATTGTTTCAATATCTTTATATGATTTCTTTTGATTTCAATTTGGAAATTTTATTTTACCATTATGCATGTTTAGTAAATCATGATAAATATTTGGTTATTTAGAATTGTTTATGTATATGTATGTTTCTATGGTTAAATGTGGGTAAGGGAGCATATTATATCTCTCTATTTCATTGGGTAATGAGATAGAGGTGAAATGTTGTTTTATGCTAATGTTATTATGCTTTATGGGTTAAAAGAATTATTTTTTGAAAAGGTTTTTATGATTTTAGAAATAATCATGGACTAAGAGTTGTATTACTTATTTTATATCCCTAGCTGTTCTTTTTAGGCTCGTCCAATTTTTTTTAAATGTTTTCCTGAGGGATTACTTATGGATTAGTGGACGGAAGAAATCATAGTGAATGTTATATTTATTTTTATCTAGAAAAAGAAATCCTGTTTTATATTAATGATTTGTATTTTGTGAAAAAAATAAATAGAGAATAGAACTGTCCAAATTGTAATATTTAAAATGTTACGTAATATTTATGGAGAAATGATCAAAATTTATACATCTGAAAATATCCTTATAGTTAAAGAATGAAAATACTTGGTAAAAACCCAATATAATGTAATGATTATGGATGGGGCCTTACAATTATATAAAAATATATTATTTTTAACGAGATAGATAAACATATCTCTATTTAATAAGAATTTTTTTTAATTACCATAATGATATTATTTATTAATTTATTTTATAGATATATTATTGAATTTTAGTTTTACAGGTACATGTTTTACTTATTTTATTTGAATTTCATTACCAAATTAATGTTAAACATCATTCTGATGTGTTATTTTTGAATTGAATTTTCAATCAACCTATATTTTTTTAGTATTCTTCTATTCAATTTCATGATTTAAAATATTTAAGTTTAATTTATTTATTTGATGATGTTGCAATTTTATGGATACTAAAATATTATTTTTATTTCTCATGGTTTTCAAATTTGTATTCGTAGTTTCCTTTTAATGGTAACCATCTTTTACCATTTTCAATGATATTCATGTTATTACATATAAAGGGGTAGAAATATATATATGAGAAATGATGATTTACAACATATTTCATGTATAACCATCCATTATGTATACACATTATAATTATTCTCATTCTTTTTCTTTATGAATTATCTACATCTCATTTCAATAGTTGAATGATGCCTATATAAGTGAATATTCATTTACTTGTTAGGGATATCATTATATCAATTGTTTACCATTTATTTATAAGTTTTATATTCCATATGATATTTAATCACAATTATGGTATTTTCCTATAATGGTTCAGAATATCAATTGATAAATGTTTTATTAAATTTTATATTATATTATGTTATTATAATTGTTGTGTTGATATCATTTTTAAATGATTTGTTGTCTATTTTATTTTCATATGTTTTTATGAAATGATGATTAATTTCATGTAGAACATACATTTACTAGATTAAATATATTATTATTGGTCTCGAATTATATGTCCCATAATTTCATTGGGAAATGTTTTCATCCCCAGAGATACAATATATAGTTCATGGTAAGTTACTGTAGCACATCGTGTAATATTCTCCAAGCATTGGACCTTCAGTTATTCTTACAATATCATGGTATATGTTGTTTACACTTATTTATGATTCAATTAATGTAGGATTTCATTACATTATTCCATGTTTACCTAATTGTATAACACTCTTGTACAATGGTACATATTTTTATAGTTAAGATTTCATGTTCTTCTATTGTGAAATGTTGTCAAATTTTATTATTCCTTTTTCTTTTAAGTACGATATCTATCAACTAATCCAATTTTATTTTAAGCATACAATCTAACCAGTTATGACTTATTGTTGATTTTTTACCTTAACATGAATTATATAATATCTTAAGGTATATATATTAAATGATTCCAATATTACTTATATTCCATTATGAATGATCTTGATTATACATGTTAGATAATAGGATTGGATACTTACAGCCTATAACCATGATTGGAACATAGGGATTCATAAATTAGAGTTCACAAAAAAATTATATGTTATTTCATTTAAATTAGTGTTATTTGAATATATTAATTTTTTCATTGTCAACCATAATAATTAATTTATTTATAAAATTAATTATTTTCATATGAATTATTTTAGAAATGCATATAATTGATAAGGAACTAATTTTCATAGGGAGAAACCAATGTTGATAAGATCTAGAGTGAGAAATTTAAATATTATGAAAAAATCTACCTTGAATTATGATAAATTACATGAACATAGTTGAATTACAAAAAAAAAATATAATTTCTGAATGTTAGAGAACAAATGATAATTCGACAACAAATATGATGGATGATTTTATCTTTACATTCATATATGTTAATAAAATAGAATTATTTACCTAGTGGAATGTATAATGAAAAAGTAAGAAGCTTCATATGTTGAAAAGTAGGGCATAGAGAAACCAAATTTTATGAATATATTAAGTAATTCATTAACATCCTTAATCAATAGTTGTGTTTCAAATTCATTTATATGATTTTGTGTTAAACATATAAATTCAATTTATATCTTTTGTTGTGCCTATAATTTTATATATCCTTATTTAATATTATTATTCACTAATTACTAAAATTTAGAGGAGGAAATTTATTTAGGGGTGATGTTACAGCTTTTTTTGAAATTAAATAATTTATTGAAATATAACATGTTTGATTTCATATGATTAATGCAACACTCAACAAATAAAAAATAAAAATAAATTATAAATTTCCATTATAACTTATTAATTGAGTATGGAAGTGTAAATATAAATAACCATATAATGAACACCAAATGGAATTGAATTCAATTATTGAAATCTTACATATAAAGATCATTTTTTGAGCTTCCCATAGTGGTAGATTAACTAGGATTTTCTCTACACCAACATCAATAACAACAAGAATAATTATGGCATGAGATAAGTACTATGTTAGAGAAGTTTAATATTGATTATATTTCTAGGAGATCAATGATACTAACCACCCAAAACTATCAGAAGGGTTTGTAATTTTTTTACGCAATGTGATTATATATTGGAAGGATACATAAGAAGAAATTACGGTAATATTATATATTTAATAAATAAATCTGATTCATTTTATTCATATTTTATTTTTTAATTTTTTCTGTTAATGTAAATGATATTATCTTTTTAATAATAATCCATTTATATATCTACATTAACAATGAAATATAACTAATAGAACATTATATGTTACAAATTCCATTTTCTATGGATTGAATGTAGAATATTTATTATTGAAAACTAAAAATATTATTGATATAATATAAGACTAATATAATAATACTAATCATATTTATTATGGATATGAAATGATTATTTAATATTAATTTCCTATAAAAATAGTATTTATAGTATTTCATGTTTTTTATATATATTTCAAATCCAAAAATATAGAATACTAATATTCAAACATTAATATTATTTTTGGATTTATAATTGAAATATTATCTTTTGGTCATTTTTTCATATTGTTGAGAAATATTTGAATTTTAGTAGAATATTAAGAAATACGGTTCATTAATATATCATTTAAATAATTTAATTATCATAAAAATTCAATTAATTTAATATATATATATATATCTATATTATGTTGTAAATTTTTTTTAATTTTTATAATTATTATTTTAAAATAATATATTAAATATGGAAAACTCAAAACAATCATTTTGAATCATAAGTATAACATACATCAATTGAATTTTTTTTCAATTCATTTAATTATGAATCCATTATGAAATTGGGATTTTTATTACGTTGAACAACACTAAAAATTTATTTATTTATTTTTTATAATAAAAATTAATTTATTTTAAATTAGTATCTTATATAATTTTTTACACAAAAAAATAACATGCAAAAAAAATATTTTCTGAGATTTTTTTATTTATTTTTCATACCAATATTGGTATTAATTTTTATTTTCAATCAAAATTTTATTTCATATCATTGATTCCATGATTCAAATCTAATTTAAAAAATCGGTAAAATTATTTTTTTTGATTTTTTTAACTTCGTTAACTGATGATAAAAATGGAGTTATTAAAAAAAGATAATTTAACATAAATAAAGATTAAAATATTGAGAGAGACTAAAAACCCCAATAGAAATTATTATTAAAATTATTGGCTGATGTATTATTGACCATATACCATCCCCACTATATTTTTATTAGTGATAATTTCTTTGATTATTTATATTGATTTTAAATAATTAAAAAATGCCACGCTTTTTAATTATAAATACAACCATTCAGGAATCAATTTCTCAACCCATTATATATCTTTATCTAAATAATATAAACTATGTTAGTCACTCATAATCTATTTTCCTTTTTCCTGGAATAATTTTTATTTTCGAAATAAAATATTAATTGGCATTAAGGTGTTACCCTCGATAGAACATCCATATAGGGAGATAATGTTTTCAATATATCCATCATAATCTTATTCATCATCAACATTTTACTTTAATTATACATAAATTAAATTTCATTCAAAAATTTATTTAAAAATTTATATTATATTAACATAATACCACTTTTCTACCTTCCACAAAAAAGGTTTTGAAAATAATCATGTCAGTGTGTGTACTTGAATACTACCTCCTCAATGAATGACTTTTTAAATTTTCTGTATGAACCTCAAATCATATTTTCAAAATAGATATTTAATACAAAAATTATTATATTTTTAACAATATAAATTTTAAGAAATTATATATAATTTATTTTTTGACCATGTCTCTTTATATAGAAATGGAAAGTGTCATCTGTGTACTTCTGGACAACCACATCAACAAAAAGACATAATAAATATTACACTACTAACTAAAATGGAGAACATTAAAAAATAATCTATTATATACAAATATTATTAATCGTTTAGTATAATTTTATAGAAATATTATACATTTTACTTGTGATTTTAATAATAATTTTTGAATGTAAACTGAAGCCCCAAAAATAAGAACATATAAATTTAACTTCATTATTTTGAATCCATTATAGAATACCCTTACTAATTCATAATTTATTTTTCAAAAAAAATAGTTAACGATAAATAAGTCAACAAGTATTTATATTTTAAATTTATTTTAAAACACCATTGTCCAAGGTCTACACTATTAATGATTTATGGAAGACTATTTACAAATCATTCTCATATATCAAACATTAGAGGAAACCATATAATAAATAATTAATATATTTTAATAAAGAGTCTTTATGAAGCGAAATTTTTATGTGAAAAATCTATAAGAATGTATATAATTATATTTCATTTATTATTCTTGTATTTAATAACATAATTAAATAAAATTTGGTTTGATGATAAGCATATAGAAATAAAAAGTATTTTTATTTTGGGATTATGTCATAATCCCCACTTATTTACTAGGTCGTGGCATATGAATTTTAAAATATTTATTTTAATCATGCTCGACAGAAATTTCTTGTTTTATATAAATATATTTTAGGATATATACTTATTAGGATTTTATTCAATGATTATAAAACCGATCATGGTTTTTGATGATATAATTTCATTTATTTTGGTCAGAAAATGTAAGGACCCGTCCTCAAAACATTACATAATCATGAATAAAATGAATATTTCACATTGAGGATATTTTTAGGTTTAGAGTTTTAGAGAATTATGACATAACTATTACATCTCAAAATATTACAAAGTAGACACTTCTACTCAGTTTCCATTTTTTTCATAAAATAAAAACTCTTAAATGGAAACATGTCTAGTTCCATGTTTTAGATACCATGTCGTTATTTGATACCATCCTTGACCCTTTTCATCTTTTTGTCGGGTGCAAAACATTTCAAAAACATTGGATGAACATAAAAATCTCAGTAAGGGATACAGAAAGAAAGAAAAATAGTTAGTTTTTCAAAACAATAAGTAACCATGAATAATTTTTCATAAGTAACACTTTTCACCTTTTTGAAATAGTAAATACTCTTCACTAAATAATAGATAGTTGATTACCTTTTGTAACCAAGATATTACCATAATACGCATATGAAGAACACATAATATATAAATGTAACTTGGGACATAAACCTACTTAAATGGAATAAATATATGATTGACTTCCACACATATCTCTAAATAGAATACCCATATGGTCGACTTCCATAACCAATGCATTAGAGGTTATAATGTAACCACCCATTTGGGTTCTCACGACACCACCCATAAAATGTCCAAATACCATAATAAAATCATAACACATAAAACCAATATAAATCTATGATAACATTTCAACATTTAAATCACAATATATCATTTAAATATATTGACATACAATTAATCCTTTAAAAAATATTTTCAATACCAAAATACATAAAATAGTATATGGTATTTATTTTCTTTTAAAACATTACGACTTGTTGAGGTATCCAAAGATCAAATAATTCATGCGGTGGAAGAAAGGTCATTGTCACCACGTACTTTAAAAAAACATAATTTTTGTCATTTAGTAAAACACTTCATAGAGAAAAGATTACTTTTGAATAAATGTAAAAGTCAAAGGGGTTTATACACCGTATAATATAATGTTGTGTATAAATGAAAATATGCCTCAACAAAAAAAGATTGAGACGAGGTCCCTTACAAAGACGGTATCCTTAGATTAATGATAAATCAATTACATAATTATGTGATACAAATAAAAATACACCCAATATAAGTGGATATTATGTGTAAAACAATCTGAGGTCATCCACACATGTTCATAGCACGACATAATCAAGAATTATAGGTTTATCCCAAAGAATTGAAATTTCATTAAGAAGTTCCCTTGCCAAAATTTGATAGCCTAACGACGCCACTTTAAATATCATAAAATGAGATTTTGAGAGATAAAAAGGGTATATCATCACTTGGACATAAAATTTAAAGAAATAACGATATATAATGAAATATCCCAACATAAGAAGATGTAAATTAGATTACCTAACAAAAATAAGTCTTTTGAAAAGAGGAGGGTGAAAGGTTCCCTTATCGATTTGGGTAACTTTCGAAACATACACCCCATGAAATAAGTTTCATACAATGAAGATGTAAATACACACAAATTAAATTATTTTACACAAATAATAAAATCATGGGTGGTACTTACACCACACAAAATAAAATAGTGGAAAATATAGCCTGAATCTCACAGGAATAAAAAGTGAGATAAAAACCCTTTACCTCGTTCTGATCAATCGAGTCGTATGACCAAAAGATAATAAACACCCAATGAATCACATAATACCATGAATATAAATAAAATCATTATAATATATATGATATGGAAGTACACAATACACCTCATGCAATAAATAAGTAGTGAACAATGGAAATCTCACGGAATTAAATGTGAGATATGAAATCCCATATGAAAATTCAGCAGCCTAAACGGGCCACTCAAAACTTCCCAAAATTGATTGATGAGATCAAATAGGGTCTTTCATCATATATACATAAAAATTACAGTAAGAGGAATATAAAATAACTTTCCCCAACAAAATAAAGGCGAGCTTAAAAGAAGTGACATCAAATAGATTACAGAAAAAGAAAGAGAGAGGTTGGATCTCTTAACTCAAGTCTGACTTGTCTTGTTCATTTCGTTATATTCCTGAATAATAAACATGGGTCAATTTATAATTTCATAAGGACATAATTTAATGTATATTTTTAATTCATATCACATTTTACCATGTTATAATAATTAATTAATTATGTGAGTTCATATCATACGTTTTTTCGATGTTTGGCACATTAGTCAAAAATAAACTTGTTTAAAATAATTGTCCATATAGTTATAAGTACATCATCTCCATAATATTATTAATGATTTAAATATCATATATGTCCAGTATATATTCGTTATATACTATTACATAACATTTGAAGATAAAATATGAAATGCACCGTTCATAGAGACGGTAGGCCTTACGTACGCATGAACGATACTTTCATTTCATTGACATATTAATAGAATTAAAACTAAATGAGATATACATATATATTATAATTAAAGTATACTATTTATGTTAAATAGGTCACATAATTTCATTATTTTCATTCCTTATACATTCCATGTATTTCATGAACGAGTCACATCACATTAGGGGGCGGTAGTCCTCACTTCCTTAAATGAAATTACCACATCTGAAAATCAGGATAAGAATAAAGGTATGTTTAAAATATAAAATATAGAAGAATATAGAGGACATAAATATAATATATATAATATATAAATATATTTTCATCGCAATTTCCACCATGATAGGTGGTAGGAGAAGATTGAACAATCATCGTTTCGTGAGGCAATAATTTGACATCTACTGAAACAATGTGTTCTTTAACCATTAGACGGTGGTGTGTGTAAATTTAGCTCAAATAATTCTCATAAAAACATCATATTATATTTAATACACTTTTTTTGTTACAAATAAAATAATTAAAATTTGTTTAGGGGGTTGTAGAAGCAATATAAAACAAAATAACATAACAGAAGACATTACCTTTAAATCGGGTAACTCCCATTGGTTTGAACCAAAAGAGTTTCATGAAGAGAATTATGCCTATGGTAAGGATTATAGGTTGAATATATGGATTTTTATAGATAATATTATCAGGTTTCGGATGAGAGAAGGGCTTGATAGGTGTGGGTAAGTGGGTAGAGGTGTGGTCCTTTTATAAGAGGGAGGAGGGGCACTTTTGGAAGGTCATGACATGTTACTTTATTATGAAATGATTTTCAGATATTAAAGGTCCCAAAATGATATATTTAGAGGATAAGGTAATAAGGGTTCTAAATCTTCCCATCCAGTAGGTTTTTTACAATTTTATGTCTTATATGATACTTTAGATTTTCATTTTATTTAAATCGTTCATTAATGAGGTAATCGTTGCATCATCATGGTGTCATAAATAAATTTTATTATTTAATGCCTAAAAATTATAAAAAAATTCCATGATGTAGGAAATACCTTAAGATTTCTAATTAATATTTCAAGTCAAAATTATAACTTATATAACCCCATGTAAAAATTGTTTAAGTAAAACAATTCATGTCTGGAACATTTTTATATTAACATTAAATAAAATGTATTAATATCATTATCTTACGAGAGTGGCTCCAAGGGGCCCCAATAATTTACAGGTAGATTGTTTTTGTCTGACATGAATCATCCAATATGTTTAGTACATGTTTAATGGTAATTAGATATTATTATAACATTAATTTTACCTTTAATTACACTAATCACCTTTAATGGCGGTTAATAAAACTCAAAAGTTAATATTCACCATAAATTAATTTCATACCATGGAACCAAATATTACATACTAATTACATACATGTAATTTTTATTTTTGAAATTCAATTCCATATGAGTTAAAATTCATTTAAACAAAAAATCAGTTTTTTAACTACCACTTAGTGGTTTCACTATTAATAAAAAATTGACATTTTTCAGAAGAATACCAAAAATTGACCCTAAGATATATTTGATATTCCAAATTCAAAAATGATGTCTATTTTAAATAATTAAAAACATATAAGTTACATTAATTAATTTTATAATTAATTCCTATTTTCAATACAAATATCATGTTTTTATGAAACAATATTTATCATAAGTTTGAAACTTGTTTATGTCCAATTTTAAAGTGAAATTACTTCTAATGACCACCATTGGATTAAATGGTAAAAATATATTTTAACAACACATTAAACTAAATTAAAAGGATAATCGAACCATATAAATAAATTATATTAAAATGAGGATTTGAATTGAAATACAGCATTTTCACTATTCACCAAAAAATGAACTTTATCGGAAAAATTATAAAATAATTACCCAAAGTAAATTTTGAGTTATTGATTCCAAATAAGGATTTTAATTTTCTAATATAACATATAAAATTTTAAAAAAGTAGATTAAAAAAGGATTCGCCATCAAAAGGTGGTTAATCGACATTTTAAAGAATATTAGAATATTTATGCTTAAAATTGGATTCATTCTCATTTTTAGTCACAATCATTTATTGGGTAATTGTTAAAATATTTAACAAACATATATAATAATTTTGTAGTTAGTTCTGATCATTCCTATCATTACAACTAAAAGGAATTAACTAAAATTTAAAATAATATTATTTTATTATTAGTGTGCGACGTAATATTTCGAGGAAACTCGTTGTTGTGTATTGGGTATGCCATCGGGCATAGCTTTCCCATTAAAGTAATATTAAACTTTTTTCACAAATATCAATAAATATGATAATTTCATATTCTTTATTTACCTGGGATGTTACATCCTTCCCCCCTTTTAGAAATCACATTATTGAAATTTAAAAATTGGGCACAGAAACATCCTTCAAATCCCCACATCGGAAAATGAGTCAATTAAACTGTCACATTAAAATAATAAAATATAAGTAGAAAGGTCACCTGAGTTATCCCATACTAGGATTACATGTAGGAAAACATGGATATGGAAGAGAAAAAAATGATTATGTTCTGATGGAGAGTGATAGAAAACATGTTTAGGAGAATGTTAACACCAGAAAATCACAAACTTGTGATGGGTTAAACGGTATTTGATTCCCCATTATAAAATGTTAATAGAAAACTTTTTTGTTTAAAGTTACTTTTCATTGAGGAATTTATTTATGAACATAAATAAATCATAAGGAAACATACTTACTTGTCATGTCGACTTTCATCTCTTACTATATTAAATACAAAAACTCATTTTTTCACCAAAAGTTGTGTATTTAAGATGACCTGTTCACATTAAGAGCACTACAATCAACTTCTAAAGAATCATCAAATCCAAAAAATAGAACTATATATTTCCCAAGTCTTTAGACCAAAACCAAAATGGTTATTACAAGATCAGATAAACCCCACAAAGGACAATCTTTTACAAAAAGAAAAACTACTCTTAATCTCCAAAATTGGTCCAATAAAACCCAAATTTATTCAAAGACCATTCAAAAAATAGCTATACATAAAATTATTCAAAGTACACTAAATTAAGATTTAATCCCAAATCATAGATGGATTTAATCACATAGTCTTCCATGCTAAATATTAACATTTATCTATAAATTATATCAGTTACTCTTAAAGTCTCACACTGAAAAGTATTTAACCTAATCACATATCCGCCATGATAAGCTAATAATTTACATAGATAACCCAAAATCAACTTATTCCTGATTCATCAGATCATTTAACTAAAAATAATTAGTCATACTGACTAGGGAATTCACGCAGTCCAGTGGTAGGAGATAAATCCCAGTCGCACTCTAGTTTTGGGTTCGATTCCCGAAGCTTTGTCTGACGTGATGGGTTGTCACACGGTTTGTGTGTTGTCATTTTTCTAAAACAATATATTTCATAAAGAATTCCTGAAAAAGAGATAAAATCTTCAAAAATATCCATAACATAATTTAACCTCAATTTTATCTCATGCCTTTCATTTTCCATCATATCATATAGTAACCGATAATTACCTCAAAATTAAGGAACATATAAACCCTAATGGTTGCCTTTATATTTTTTACCTGAACATCCAAATCGAGATTGTTATCTCGTATATGATGCATTAGATAACTAACCATGGATCAAGTGGTTAATCCTGACTCCTGATAGTTGTTTTAGAATAACCACAAGAGTTCTCATTGCACCTCCCATATCATTCAGTTGTTTTTTCAGAAAACCGTCACAGTTTTCTTCACATCCACTGTTACTTTGGTGCCTACTAGATCTTTCCATTTACTAAAAAAAATTTCAGTGTGAGTATATCATTAGAATCATCATATAGTATCTTATTAGGTGGGTAAATACTAAAATATTAATATTCATGTTATCTTAAACTCATTCACTTTATCTTACATTATGACTCTTTCTGAAATTCTAACCATTATGGTAATGTAACTTATGCCTAAATAATATCATATCCTCTAGTGTTATCTAAACCGACCATTGATTCCAACTGTAAGGACCTTACCTTAAAACATTACATAATCTTGAATTAAATGAATAATTTATACTAAGGATCTTTTCAGGTTTAGATTTTTAGAGAATTAGGACATAACTATTAAATCTCAAAATATTACAATGTAGAAACTTCTACACAGTTTCCATTTTTTTATAAAATAAAAACTCTTAAAAAGAAACATGTCTGGTTCCATGTTTTAGATTTCATGTCATTCCTTGATCACATACTTGACCCTATTCATCATTAAGTCCAGTGGAAAAATTTAAAAATCATGGGATGAGAATAAAATGGTCAGTAAGGGATACATAAATAAGGAAAACAGTTAGTTTTTCAAAATAACAAGTAACCATGAATACATTATCATAAGTAATAATTTTCACCTTTATAAATTAGTAAATACTCTTCCCTAAATAAAAGATAGTTTCTTACACTTTTAAAACCAAATGATTACCATAAAACCCATATGACGAACACATATCATATAATGGTAACTTGGGACTTAAGCAAACATAAATGGAATAACCATACGGTCTACTTCCACACATATCACTAAATGAAATACCCATATGGCCGACTTCCATACCCAATGCATTGGAGGTTATAACATTACCACTCATCTGGGATTTCATGGAACCACCCATTATTTTTTTTATAATGTAACCACCCGTCAAATGTTCAAGTACCCTAATAAAATCATAACACATAAAACCAATATAAAAGAATGATAACATTTCATCATTAAATCACAATATATCATTTAAATATATTAACATAAAATAAATCCATTATCAAATCAATTTTCAATACCAAAATGAGTACAAGAGTATATGGTATTTAATTTCTTTTAAAACATTACGACTTGTTGAGGAAGCCAAAGATCAAATAATACTCGTGGCAGCGGAAAGGTCATTGTCACCGTGTATGTTAAAAAAACATAATTTTTGTCATTTAGTGAAATGCTTCGTAGAGAAAATATTCATTTTGAATAAAATTAAATGTAAAGGGGTTTATACACCGTATAAAATAATGTTGTGAATAAATGAAAATAAGCCTCAATGAAAAAAGATTGAGACGAAGTCCCTTACAAGTACGGTACCCTTAGATTAAGGATAAATCAATTACATAATTATGTGTGGAAAATATAAATACTCCCAATATAAGTGGATATTAGGTGTAAAACAATAATATTTCATCCACACATATTCATAGCATGACATAATCAAGAAGTAGAGGTTTAACCCAAAGAATTTAATTTGGATTAAGAAGTTCCCTTGAAAAAAATTTGATTGCCTAACGACGTCATTTTGAACTAATTAAAATAAAAATTGGGAGATAAAAATGGTATCTCATCACTTGGACATAAAATTTATAGCAATAACGATATTTAAGACCATATACCAACATAAGAAGTAGTAAATTAAAAGACCTAACAAAAAGAAATATTTTAAAAAGAGGATGCTGAAAGGTTCCCTTACCGATTTGGGTAACATTTGAAACATAAACCCGATGAAAGAAGGGTTCTACAGTGAAGATGTAAATAACCATAATGTAATGTATATTACAAAAAGAATACATTCATGGGAAGTAAATACACCACACAAAATAAAATCGTGTAAAATGTAGCCTGAATCTCACTGGAATAAATTGTGAGATAAAAATCCCTTACCTCATTGTGATCAATCGAGTCGTATGACCAAAAGATAATAAACAACAAATGAATCACATAATACCATGAATATAAATAGAATCATGATAATATATATGAAATGGCAGTACCCAATACACCACATGCAATAAATAAGTGGTGAACAATGGAAATCTCATGAAATTAAATGTGAGATAAGAAATCCCTTACGAAATTTATGCAGCCCAACAGCGCCACTCAAAACATCCAAAAATGGATTGATGTGATCAAATAGTGTCTCTCATATTATAGAAATAAAAATTACGGTAATAAGAATATAAAATAATATTCCCCCAAAAATTATAGAGGATCTTAAATGAAGTTACATAAAAGAGAGTACTTAAAAAGAATGAGAGATGTAGGATCCCTAACCTCAAGTCTGAATTGTATTGTTCGTTTCATTATATTCCTGAATAATAAACATAGATAAATTTATAATTTTTTAAGTAAATACTTTATATTTTATTATTTAATTCATATCACATATTATCATGTTATAATAATTACTTAATTATGTGAGTTCATATCATACATTTTGTCGATGTTCGGTACATGAGTAAAAATGAACTTGTTGAAAAGAATTGTCCATGTAATTATAAGTACATCATATCCAGAATATTATTAATGTTTTAAATATCATATATATCCATTATATATTTGTTTTATAATATTCCATACCATTTGGAGATAAAAAATGAAATACAATGTTCTTGGAGATGGTAGGTCGTACGTACGCATAAATGCTACTTTCATTTCATTGTCATATTAATGGAATTAAAACTAAATGAGATATATATATATATATATATTATAATTAAATTATAATATATATGTTATATAGGTCACATTAGTTCATTAATTTCATTATTTATACTATACATGTATTGCATGAACGAGTCACATCACTTGAGGGGGCGGTAGTCCGCACATCCTCAAATTAAATTATCACATTTGCACAACATGAAAAGCATAAAGGTATGTTTTAAATATAAAATACAGAGGAATATAGAATACATAAATATAATATATATCATATATAAATATAGTTCCATCATAATATCCACCATGAGAGGAGGTAGGAGAATATTGAACAATCATCGTTTCGTGAGGCAGTAATTCACCATCCACAGAAACAGTATGTTCTTTAACCATTAGACGGAGGTGTGTGTAAGTGTAGCTCTAATAATTCACATAGAAACATCCTATTATATTGAGGATTCTATTTTTGTTACAAATTAAATTCATAAAACGATTTTAGGTGGTTGGAGATGCAAAATAAAACAAAATAACATAAGAGAATACATTACCTTTAAATCGGTTAACTCACATTGGTTTGAACCAAAAGGTTTTCCTGAAGATCATTCTGCCTAAGGTAATGCTTCTAGGTTGAATAGAGGGATGTGTAGAGATAATATGATCAGGGGATGGACGATCCAAGGGATTGAGAGGTTTGGTTAAAGGGGTAGAGGTGGGGTCCTTTTATAAGAGGGAGGAGGGGCACTCTTGAAAAGTCATGAAATGTTACTTTATTATGAAATTATTTTATAATTTTAAAGGTCCCACAATAATATATTTAGAGTTTAAGAAGATCATGGTTCTAAATCCACCCATACAATAGGTTTTTCACAAGTTTAAGTCTTAGATTTTACCTTATCTTTTGATTTTATTTAAATCGTTCATCAATGAGGTAATCACTGGATCATCGTGGTGTCATAAATAAATTTACATTTTTAATGTCTAAAAATTATAAAAAATTACCATGATTTATTAAATCTTTTTTTATTTCTAATGAGTATTTATAGTGAAAAATATTACTTATATAACCCCATGTAATCATTGTTTTAGTAAAACAATACACGTTTGGGATATTTTTATATTAACTTTAAATAAATGGTATTTATATCATTATCTTATGCTAGTGGCCCCATGGGGTCACAATAATTTACCCATGGATTTTTTTGGTTGGCCATGACTCATCCAATAATTGTAGTATGTGTGTAAAGGTATCATGATATTATTATAACATTATTGTAACTTTTAATTACACTAATTACCTTCAACCGCGGTTAATAAAACTCAAAAGTTACTATTCACCAAAAATTAAATTCATGCCATTGAACCACATTTTATATACTAATGAAAATTATTTATGTCTGATTTTTTTAATTCAATTCACTTATGCTGTAAAATTCATTTAAATGAAAAAATAGTTTTTTTAACTACCACATAGTGGTTTCACTATTCATCAAAATTTGAGGTTTTTCAGAAGAATACCAAAAATTCACCCTAAGATATATTTGATATTCTGAATTCAAAAATGATTTATATTTTATGAAATTAAAAACATATGTGTATCATTAATTAATATTATAATTAATTATCGTTGTCAAAACAAATAGCGTGTTTTTAAGAAACAATATATATCAAAAGATTGACACTTTTTTATGTCCAATTTCAATGTGAAATTATTTTCAATGACCACCATTGTATTAAATGGTAAAAATATATTTTAACTAAACTTTAAACTAAATTAAAATGGTAATCTAACCATAAAAATAATTTAGATTAAAATGATGTTTTGAATAAAAATACATCATTTTCATTATTCATTAAAAATGAACTTTATCGTAAAAATTTAAAAAAATACACAAAGAAAATTTTGATGTCTTGATTCTAAATAAGTATTTAATTTTTTCAATATAACATAAAAAATTGTCAAAATGTAGATTTAAAGAGGGTTCTTCACCAAAAGGTGGTTAATCGATATTTTAATGAATATTAGAATATTTATGCTTAAAATTGGATTCATTCTCCTTTTAAGTATCTATATTTTATTGGTTAATTTATAAAATATAAAACAAACATATATAATAATTTGGTAGTTATTTTTGTTCATTACCACCATTATAATGGCTAGGGGTTAACTACCATTTAAAATAATATTATTTTATTATTTGTTTGCAACGTAAGATTTCAAGAAAACATGTTGTTGTGTATTGGGTACATCATCGAGAATAGAATTACCGTTAATGTAATATTAAAATTTTATTCACAAATATTGATATATATGAAAATTTCATATTCTTTATTTTCCAGGGATATTACATCCTTCCCCCCTATTTGGAATTGCGTACTCGCAATTTTAAAATTGGGAACATAATCTCCATTGAAAGCCCCACATCAGAAAAGTAGTCAATTAAACTGTCACTTTAAAAGAAAAAATAGAAGTACCATGGTCACCTGAGTTAACCCATACTAGGATTCCATATATGAAAACATGGATATGGAAGATAATACAAAGGGTTATTTTTTGATAGAAAGTGATAGAAAACATATTTAGGAGAAAGTTAACCACACTAATACAAAACGGGCAATATCAGCGCTCAAATCATGCTTTAACAGCGCTATAAAAGTGATGTAAAGCTCAGTGCTGATAAAGGGGTGCTCCCCTTTAACAGCTCTCAAAAAGCCCTATTAAATCCATGCCTGCTACGAATAGAAAATCTGCATCAGTACAGCTAGCCAAACAAGACCTGCAGAAAAACCATTATATCAAATAAGAAAATGTGATCTACTAATTATTCATTGTGGAAAACATAAAGGTACCATTAAATACTTACATTGCCCCAAACTCCCATAACACAACCCAACCACAACCTTCATCTCAATGTACTCAAACGATCTAAACACCAAGATGGATTTTACCCAATACTATGAAATTCAAAACGCTGATCATGTCATCAGCCGACCACTTAATTTCTATGGTGCTCCCCACTTAGGCTTTAGCTAAAAAACACCACCTTCTGATGTTTAACACCTCCATCATCGGGAAAGAACAATTAGAACCCCAACTATAACTCCACAACATACCCAACATGTTTTCTAACTTACCGTGCTTAGAAATCCATGAGAACACCAACCAATGTTATCATTCATACTTTCCATCAAAACAACTTGGAATGGATATGAATCCATCATACATACATGAATAAAGGACAATTAAACTTTTCCACAAAGATTGAAACCATTTTCAAAACATAATTAACATTTCAAAACATCAAATAGATGTGGCTTACAACACACCACATTTGTTACTTTTTCCTAGAGTAAATTCAAACATGCACCACGTAGGTTGTAAAAGAAGTATAGGATAGAACACTTTGATCATACAAAGCCATGAACCCAAGTTTATCCATGAGAAACCTGACGAGTGATGTTTGTGAATGCTTTTTGGAACTAGGAAATAACACGCTTGATGAAACACATGGAATATCTTTAAATGTAGCCTCACATGTCGAATCATTGGAACAATTCCCTGTATTGGATGCTCTTAATGTCAGATTTATCATCCCATCTTGTTCATCAAATTGATTTTTCAACTTCCATTATATCATGGAGGCTGTCATACCACCTTTACAAGCAACTAATGATCAGAGGCAGCATGATTAACAAAACAATCTTGAGGGCACTGGACATGAATGATCATGCGGTGCCATAGTTGCTCAGCAACCTCAATTTACCCCACATGATATAAGGATATTACATGATGTCCAAGACATAGCGAGAGGATAAGAGAAGGTGAAAGTCCCGTAAACGAACAACATCAACAATGAACATCCACCACCCTTTCACTATATACATCAAAATCATATCTTTAAGAAATTCCATGTGAATTTCTATCTTACTTCCATCGAGGAAGATGCATGTTGGTCAACTTGTTTTGGAAATTGTTTATCATCATCCGTGCCTTGTACTTTCACCCATGAAATTGAAGGTGAGTATGCATACACGATAATTGACCTTGTTAGAGAAGATTTTCTGTAAGAGTATAAGAGACATGAAGCAATGAAGATCATTATAGTGTTGGATAAAATGTGGTTGCTACAGACAATGTGGTAATCGGCTTGTGTAACGCCGCCTAAGTTACAACTTGCAGGTATTGTACTTTATTTTTTTCTAGAGGGTTTCAGTGTAAATGAATTTTGGAATGATTATTTCTATTCATTGTATTTTAGGATTTTTTGACAGCCAAGGGGAAACGGTGGGGTATGCAGAAAATGGAGGATATGTCAAAGGGTAATTTTGTGTGTGACAATGTTGGAGAAATGTTAACTCACGCAGAACTGTGAGAGAGAAAGCTTACTAAGATTAGTGAAATCCATGCATATACAGTTCTCTTAGATGGTGATCGGGGTTCAGGGTGTAGTGAAAACCATGCATATACAGTTCTCTAGGTGGTACCATAGAATCTAACATCTAACCAAATGTCCTCTTTTCCCTTCAATCTCCCCGAATCCCGATCACCATCTAAGAGAACTGTATATGAATTATTTTCACTACTCTTAGTTAGCTTACTCTCTCACAGTTTTGCATGAGTTAACATTTCTCCAACATATTCACTCAAAAAATCACCCTTCGACATATCCTCCAATGTCTGAAGTCCCCACCCTTTCCCCTCGGATGTCAAAAAAACCTAAAAGACAATGAATAGCAATGATCATTCCAAAATGCATTTACACTGAAACCCTCCAGAAAAAATACAATACAATACCTGCAAGTTATAACATAGGCCGTGTTGCACAAGCCTATTTCCACATTGTTTTTAGAAACCACATTTTCTACAAAACTCTAATGATCTTCATTTCTTCCTGTCTCTTATACTCTTCCAGAAAATCTTATCTAAGAATTTCAACTATCGTGTATGCATACTGACCTAAAATTCATGGGTGAAAGTACAAGGCACGAATGAAGATAAAAAATTTCCAAAACAAGTTGACGAATGTAAGAATTTAATGGTACCTTAATGTTTTGCATAATGAATAATTAGATAGTCATGATTGTGAATGATTTTTGGAACTAGGAACTGACTCGGTTGATGAAGCAGAGGAAAGATCTTTAAAGGTAGCATCAATTTTAAATTCAGTGGAACAATTTTCTGAATTGGATGTTCTAAATTGTAGATTTAGCATCCCATCTTGTTCATCAAATGGATTGGTGAACATCCAATCTATCATGGAAGCTTCCTCATACATTCCACTAACGATTGGAGATTTTACTGGTTCATGCGTGATATGATGGTATTTTGGAGATTTTACTGGCTTTTTTCTCCAAAACCCAAGGAAATGTGGTTGCTGGTGCATTTCATCTGTTAAAACAGGCTAATGACCCATTGGAGAAAGAATTTTTTATTTTATAATAATTACAATTATTGTACAAACATTTACATACAAGAATGTTTCACCATTTTATATCAGTGAACCCCTCTCAAAAAATTCCTCCAATTATACACATCCGTAACTCTTGCAATGAAAGCCATATCTTCATGCTATTTCTGGACAATCTTGCATCAGGTAAGCGGCCCAGTCATTTCTGAACATATCTACCTCGTCTTGTGAATATGACGCATTTCGGCATTCATAATAGTACTGAAAAATATATAAATAATTAATTAATAAATAATTTAAATGAAACTGTACTTGTTTTCGAAAATACCTCTTTAGGGATGCTAGTTTGTCCATTAACAACGATCTCTGTCATGAATCTACAAACATAATAACTGCAATCTTTGTCGTTTGTTTGTTTTGGACACTGCAGAAACATTGATCATGAGGTGTGTAAGTAACTTGTTTTGATATATGTTTGGATAGTGCAATTTTTATATATATACCCTTATACTTGTCTATTCATAGTACTTGCTCGGATCCTTATGCTTAGCCCATGTCCTCATACCATGCTTTAGACGATATTAGTACACCGACCTATCATAACAGAATCCTTAGTAAAAGATAATATATATTATATAACTTGACTTTTAGACCTAAAACGTAGGATGTAGTGTCTTACAGATTGACAAACTGCATCACATGGGGTCGGTTAGTTAGATATTCGTTCTTTGAATCCAGAAAATAAATCTTGGGAGTATCCAAATTCAATGCAATTAGCATCCAATGTTGCCTAAATACACAAAAAGGAATAATTAATGAATGAAATGAGATGGGACATGTGGATGACGGAACTTTCCTTTAGTGGAAAGGCTTGGGTCATGATGGTGGAATTCCTTGAGTGACAATGTTGGGTTTTAATGAGATGGGACATGTGGATGATGGACTCTATCCTGAGTTATGAGGAAGTGGGGTTGGATTTAAACGTAGGACATTTCCTTGTACCTTTTAATATTTGGTTGAGTTCTTGGATGATGCTTTCCCTGAGCCTTTGGGTATGGGTTGGAACATGGGTCCCAATATGATGGCATGTGGTAATGATGGAATTTTTTTATGGTACCAAATATGGAATGATCATGTGTTATGGTGTCGTAGATAGAACATAAAGACCTAACGTTCACTGACTAAGGGTGCCCTAGTTAGCACATGACATCCAACATTCTTAGGTGATTTTTTTTATTCTCCTCATCCATACATGTATATGATGATATATACTAGGGGAACATTGTGTTATCCAACTGAGATGTATTTCTCACACCATGCATATGCACTTTGGAGCATGTTCATACCATATATTTATTTTATATGTTTGAGAATAGGTTTTACATGGGATCAATCTGAAGCATCATGAATAGTATCGAGTGATTAGGATTTCACTATGGCCCAAGGATGGTAGTAGGTTTGATGTGTATTGTTCAGGGGGTAAATCAAGAGGGACAAATAATATTTAAAAGATTCACTATATAAAATGTAATCTAGACATTTACCAAAAATAATATAAATGGATTCCAAACACATCGGCATACAAAATGATTCGAAAACACAATTCGCATCAAAAAATTAATTTATAGAACAACAATAAATGCACCAAAACTCATTCTAAAACATCTAGATATTTTAGGGCATCCACTGACCTTGGGTGAAGAAATCAATGAAGTCCAAGGAAAAATACAAAGGGTGAGGGAGACTTATGTGCCTCCTCAGGAGGGGAAGACGCGACCGCTGGAGTGGGGGGAGCATGGGACGAGTCACCAACTATTGATTATGGTCCATAGGGGAAGAGGAGGAGTAGGTTTCGGAGGGAGAAAGATCCGCGGAAGATCCGTCGGAGTAAGGTTCGCATGGAGTATGGTCCAGAGCGGAAGTGGAGAAGTAGGGTTCAGAGGGTGTAAGATCCGTGGAAGAGGTTTGAGGGGAAGGAGAAAGAGTACGGCGAAGGTCCGGAAAAGGGAAGATCGGGGGGTGGGAATCTATCGTAGGGGTATAGTACTGCGAGAGCTTGGGGCCTGATAAAAAAGAGGAGACGATGTTCCTTCTTTTAATAAAATCCGAGAAAAGTTTTATCAACACCTTTTTAGCGCTGATAAAGGACACCATTATTAGCTCTAGAAAAGCGCTGATAAATCCACCCTTTATCAGCGCTAAAATATTCGTGCTGATAAAGAGTCGATTTATCAGCACTTTGCTAGCACTAATAAAGGCTAATCTTTATCATTACTATAAAAGGGTTGAAAAATATACCCATTATTGGCACTTTTAATTAGCACTGATAAATATTATCCTTTATCAGTGCTTTTTGATTAGCGTTGATAAAGGGTGGCGCTTCCCTTGCCTGTTTTTGTAGTAGTGCCACCAGAAAATCACAAACTTGTGACGGGATATATGGTATTTGATTCCACAGTATGAAAGGATAATATACAACATTTTTGTTTTTAGTTAATTTTCATTGAGTAATTTATTTATTAACATAACTAAATCATAACTAAACATACTTACATGTCATGTATAATTTCATCTCTTACTAGATTTCTTACACAAACTCATATTTTCTTCAAAAGAATAGTATTTAGGATGACGTGTACATATTAAGATCACTATAATAAACTTATAGAGAATCACCTAATACAAAAAATAGAAGTATATATTTCCCTTGTGTTTAGACAAAAACCAAAATGGTATGTACATGATCAGATAATCCCTAAAATTTAAAATCTTTTACAAAAAGAAAAACTGCTCTTAATCTCCAATATTTGTCCAACAAAACCCAATGTACATCAAAGACCATTCAAAAAGTAGTTATACAAAAAATCAGTCATAGTACTATAAACTAATATTGAAACCCAAATATCTGATATATTTAAAAAATAGTCTTCTAAGGTAAATCTTAACATTTATCTCCAAATATCATAAGTTACTCAAAAAGTTTCATACTAAAAAGTAGTTAACCTAATCACATAACCTCCATGATAGGATAATCATTTCCATAGTTAAACTAAAATCAACATATTCCTGATTCATAAGAACATCTAACTAAAAATAATTATTCGTACTAACCATGTACTTCACGTAGTCTAGTGGTAGGCGATAAATCCAAGTCACACTTTGAATGTGGGTTCGATTCCCACAGCTTCGTCTGATGCGACAGTTTGTCACACAGTCTACATATTGTTCTTTTTCGAAAACTATATAATTCTTAAAACATTCCCCCAAAACAAGTAAAAACTTCAAAAATAACCATAACATAATTTAATATCATGTTTATCTCATGCCTTTCATTTTCCATCATAACATATTTTAATCCATGATTACCTCAAAATTAAGGATCATATATACCCTAATGGTTTCCATTATAATTATTACCTGGACTTCTACATCGAGATGGTTATCCCGTACATGATGCATTAGATAACTCACCGAGGATCAAGTGGTTAATCATGACTCCTGATATTTGGTTGAGAATAACCACAGGAGTTCACATTTCAACTCCCATATCATTCAGTTGTTATTTTAGAAAACCATCACAGTTTTCTTCACATCCACTATTACATTGGTGCCTTCTAGATCCCGCCATTTACTGAAACCAAAAAGGTCCGTGTGATTTTATCCTTAGAATCATAAAATTATATCTTATGAGGTGGGTAAATAATAATATTTAATTATTCATGTTATCTTAAACTCATTACATTTATCTTAAACTATCACTCTTTCTGAAATCCTAACCATTATGTTAATTTCATTTTTGCCTAACGAATACCCTAACCTCTAATGTTATATAAACCGACCTTTGATTCCAACTGTTAGGACCTGACCTTAAAACATTAAATAATCTTGAATTAAATGAATAATTCATATTTTTGGTCATTTCCGGTTTAGATTTTTAGAGTATTAGGACAGAACTATTAAATCTCAAAATATTACATAGCAGACAATTATACTCAGTTTCCGTCATTTATAAAATAAAAAACTCTTAAAAATAAACATGTCTGGTTCCATGTTTTAGATTTCATGTATTTCCTTGATCACCTCCTTGACCCTATTCACCTTTATGTAATGTGGAAAACATTTAAAAAACAAGGGATGAGCATAAAATACTCATTAAGTGATATAGAAAGAAGGAAAATTGTTAGTTTTTCAAAACAACAAGTAACCATGAATACTTTATCATATGAAATACATTTCACCTTTATAAAGTAGTAAATAATCTTCAATGAATAAAAGGTATTTTCTTACCCTTTTTAACCAAAATATTACTATAAAACTCATATGAAGAACACATATCATATAAAGGTAACTTGGGACATAAATAAACTTAAATGGAATAAACAACGGTCGACTTCCACACATATCACTAAATGGAATAGCCATGTGGCCAACTTCCATAACCAATGAATTGGGTGTTATAACATAACCAATAATCCTAGTTTTCACGGAACCACCCATCATTTGGTTTATGACGTAACCACCTATCAAATGTCCAAGTACCATAATAAAATCATAAGACATATAACCAATATAAAAGAATGATAACATTTCAACATTTCAATCACAATATATCATTTAAATATATTAACATATAATAAATCATTTATCAAAACCATTTTCAATACCAAAATACGTAGTAGATTATATGGTATTTATTTTCTTTTAAAACATTACGACTTATCGAGGAAGATAATGATCAAATACTACTCGCGGAAACAGAAAGTCATTGCCACCGCGTACATTAAAAAACTTAATTTTTTTCATTTAGTAAAATGATTCAAATACAAAAGATTCATATTGAATTAATTAAAATTAAAAGGTGTTTATACAACATATAAAATAATGTTGTGTATAAATGAAAATATTCCTCAATGAAAAAAGATTAAGAGGAAGTACCTTACACAGATGATATCCTTAGTTTAAGGATAAATCAATTACCTAATTATGTGTGACAAATATAAATAAGTCCAATATAAGTGGATATTAAGTGTAAAAAAATCAGTGTTCATCCACATATATTCATATCAATACATAATCAAGATGTATATGTTTAACCCAATGAGTTAAAATTGGATTAAGTTCTCTTGCAAAAATTTGATAGCCTAAAAATGTCACATTATATGTCAAAAAAAGAGATTTTGAGAGATAAAAAGGGTATCTCATCACATGGACATAAAATTTACTGCAATAATGATTTATAATAACATATCCCAACATAATTATATGTAAATTAAAAGACATAACAAAAAGAAGTCTTTTAAAAATAGGATGTTGAAAGGTTCCCTTACCGATTTGGGTAACATTCGAAACGTAAACCCCATGAAAGAAGGGTCATAAAATGAAGATGTAAATACCCATAAATTAAATTATACTAAACAAAGAATACAATCATGGGTAGTACATACACCACACAAAAGGAAATAGTTAAAAATGTAGCATGAATCTCACGGGAATAAATAGTGAGATAAAAATATCTTACCTCCTTGTGATCAATCGAGTCGTATGAACAAAAGATAATAAACACCAAATTAATCACATAATACCATTAATATAAATATATTCATGATAATATATATGAAATTGAAGTACCCAATACACCACATGCAATAAATAAGTGGTGAACAATGGAAATCTCGGGGAATTAAATGTTACACAAGAAATCCCTTACGAAAATTCGGCAGCCTAACGACGGCACACAAAACATCCAAAAATGGATTTATGAGATAAAATAGGGTCTCTCATCATATAAACATAAAATTTAATGTATGGGGAATATAAAATAACATTCACTGACAAAATTAAGAGGATCTTAAATTAAGTGTCATAAAAGAGAGTACTTAAAAAGAAAGAGAGAGGTAGGATCCCTTACATAAATTCTGACTTGTCTTCTTCATTTCGTCATATTCTTGAATATTACTATTATGTAATTTTATAATTTCTTAAGGACATAAATTAATTTTAATTATTTAATTCATATCACATATTATCATGTTTTTATAATTAGTGAATTATGTGAGTTCATATCACACGTTTTGTCGATGTTCGGTACATGAGTCAAAAATGAACTTGTTGAAAAAAATTATCATATTGTTATAATTAAATCATCTCCATAAAATTATTAATGATTTAAATATCATATATATCCATTATATATTAGTTTTATATTATTCCATAACATTTGGAGAAAAAATGAAATGAACCGTTCATGCAGACGGTAGGTCGTACGTACGCATGAACGCTACTTTCATTTATTTTTCATATTAATGGAATTAAAACTAAATGACAGATATATGTATTATAATAACAGTTTAATATTTATTTTATATAGGTCACATAATTTCACTAATTTTATTCTTTATACATTCCATGTATTGCATGAACGAGTCACATAACGTGAGGGAGTGGTAGTCCGCATTTTCTCAAATTAAATTATCAAATTTGCGCAACATGAAAATCATAAAGGTATGTATTAAATATAAAATAAAGAAGCATATAGAGGACATAAATATAATATATATCATATATAAATATATTTCCATCATAATTTCCCCCATGAGAGGTGGTAGGAGAATATTGAACAAACATCATTTCGTGAGGCAATAATTCGTCATCCCCAGAAACAGTATGTTCTTTAACAATTAGACGGAGGTGTGTGTAGGTTCAGATCTGATACTTCTCATAAAAACATCCAAGTAAATTTAATATACTGTTTTTTTTACAAATTAATGGAATTAAAAGAGTTTAGGGGGTTTGAGAAGCAAAATTAAACAAAAGAACAAAATAGAAGACATTACCTTTAAATCAGGCAACCCCCATTAGTTTGAATCAAAAGGGTTTCTTGAAGATCATTATGCATAAGGTAAGGCTTCTAGATTTATTATAGGTATTTTTATATAAAATATGAGCAGGGGTTGGATGATACAAGGGCTTGAGAGGTGTGTGTAAGGTGGTAGAGGTGTGGTCCTTTTATAAGAGGTATGAGGGGCACTCTTGGAAGGTCATCAAATGTTACTTTATTATGAATTGATTTTAGGATTTTAAAGGTCACAAAATGATATATTTCAAGGATATAGTGATAAGGGTTCTATATCCACCCATACAATTGGTTTTTGACATGATTAAGTCTTAGATTTAAACCTATCTTTTCAATTTATTTAA
Source organism: Viscum album (assembly GCA_963277665.1). NCBI lineage: Eukaryota > Viridiplantae > Streptophyta > Magnoliopsida > Santalales > Viscaceae > Viscum > Viscum album. The sequence continues at coordinate 915,712,603 of OY728157.1, forward strand.
ATCGGTCTTTAATGAGGTAATCACTGCATCATCATGGTGTCATAAATAAATTTATTTATTTAATGTCCAAAAATTATAAAAATTAACCATGTTTTAGAAAATATTTTTATCTTTCTAATGAATATTTATAGTCAAAAAGATAACATATATATCCCCATGTATATTTTTCTTAGTAAAACAATACATGTTTGGGAAATTTTTATATTGACTTTAAATAAAAGGTATTAATATCATTATCTTACGCAAGTGGCTCCATAGGGTCCAAAAAATTTACCCATGGATTGTTTTTGTCGGCCATGACTTAGAAAATAAGGGTAGAACATGTGTAAATCCAATTTGATATTTTTATAACATCATTTTTACCTTTAATTACAATAATTACCTTTAATTGCTACTAATAAAACTCAAAAGTTACTATTCACCAAAAATTAATTTCATCCCATTAAACAAAATTTTACTTACTAATGACTTCCATGAATGTCAGATTGTTGCAATTAAATTAACATAAGCGGTAAAATTCATTTAAATGAAAAATCGGTTTTTTTATCTACCACTTAGTGGTTTCACTATTAATAAAAAATTGACGCTTTTCAGAAGAATACCAAAAATTCACCCGAAGATATATTAGATATTCTGATTTAAAAAATTATTTATATTTTAAAATATTCAAAACATATAAGTTTAATTAGTTAATTTTATAATTAATTCTTGTTGTCAAAACAAATATCGTGTTTTTAAGAAACAATATCTATCAAATGTTTGACCCTTATTTATGTCCAATTTCAAAGTGAAATTATTTCCAATTACCTGCATTGGATTAAATTGTAAAAATATATTTTAGCTAAACTTAAAATTAAGTTAAAAAGATAATCTTACCATATAAATAATTTAGATTAAAATGAGGCTTTGAATTAAAATATAACATTGTCACTATTCATTAAAAATGAACTTTATCAAAAAAAAGTTACACAAAGTTAATTTTGATGTCTTGATTCTAATGAAGGATTTTATTTTGTCAATATAACATTAAAAATTGTCAAAAAGTATATTTTAAAAGGGTTCTCCATCAAAAGACGGTTAATCGTCCTTTTAAAGAGTATTAGAATATTTATGCTTAAAATTGGATTCATTCACATTTTAATCCCCTATCATTTATTGGGTAATTTTTAAAATATTTAACAAACATATATAATCATTTTGTATTTATTTTTGTTCATTCCTTCCATTATAATGACAAGCCATTATCTACCGTTTAAAATAAAATTATTTTATTATTAGTGGGAAACGTAAGATTTCAATGAAACACATTGTTGCGTATTGGGTACGCCATCGAGCATAGAATTCCCTATAAAGTAATATTAATATTTTATTTACCAATATTGATAAATATTAAAATGTCATTTTCTTTATTTACATGAGATGTTACACAAAGTATCATATTTTTTTTAATTTTATTATATTGGTTTTAATCCAATATTTTTATACATCACAATGTATTTCAATTTTTAAATTATGATAATTTCATCTATATAGAAATATATTCTTCTATTTTTTATTTTTTTTCTTCAAAACAATATAATTGTTACGAATAATCCATGTCTTCCCAATAGTTTTTCCCCTAAATAACAATATTTTTATATTATGTCATTGGTATCATTTGATATGTACTATAACTTATATCTATTCATAATGTAACATCCCTAGTTAATAATGAAATATTATATTTTCATATTTATTAATGTTTTGGAATTAAATATTAATTTAATGTGGATTCTATATTTGATGGATTACCCTAAAAGCAACATTGGGGTTTATTGAAAGCTTGCATCGCACACTAATAATATTATATTATTTTTTTTAAATGGTAGTTAAAGCCTAGAATTTATATTGTAGGAATGAATTGAACTTACTAAAATAAGATTATTGATGCTTGTTAAATGTTTTTACATTTATCCAATAAAATTTAGAGGCTTTAATTGTAAATGAATCTATTTTAGAGCATTAATACTCTAATAATATTTAAAAGGTCAGTTTACCACCTTTTGACGATGAACCATTTTTAAATCTATTTTATTTCACTTATATATTTTATATTTTACATATTAACATTTTTCATTAGAATCGGGACCCCAAAATTTAATTTGGATGAAACTTTTGTATTTTTCTGATATTGTTAATTTTATAATGAATATTGAAAAATATTGTATATTAATTCAAAAGTACCATTTAATCTAATTTATTTATAAGGTTATATTATATTTTAAATTGTTTTTAAAGTGTATTTATAATATGTTTTTACTATTTAATACAATGTTTTTCATTGAAATTAATTTCACATTGAAAATGGACATAAACAAGTATCAATACATTGATAGTTATTGTTTCTTAAAAACACGCAATTTTATTTGATAACGAGAATTAGTTTTTAATTAATTAATGAAAATTATATGATTTTAATAGGGTAATATAGACATCATTTTTCAATTTGGAATATCAAATATAAATTAGGCTTATTTTTTTTGGAAAAATTGAAATTTTTGATGAATATTAAAACCACATTGTTGTAGTTCAAAACCTAACGTTTTCATTTAAAATAAATTTTACAGCTTATTTAGATTTAATTTTGAATTTCCGACATTCATGGTTATTATTACTTATTAAATGTTGGTTGAGTAAGTTGAAAATACTTTTTGATGAATATTAACTTTTGACTTTTATTTACCGTTGTTAAAGGTAAATAGGGAAATTCAAGGTAAAAATAAAATTATAATAACAAACCATTAACTTAAAAGTTTTCCTAACCATATTGGGTTCATCAAGGCTGACCATAACTATCTTTAAGTCTTCTTAGGGACCCTACGGAGCCACGTGATATTGATAATGACACTTTATTTTATTTAACATAAAGTAAAGGAAAAAATGTCAAAAACAAATATTGTTCATTAAATTAATTTTTAAAAGTGGTTATATAAATTATTTATTCATCTAAAAATATTCATTGGAAATATAAAACGATTTTATACATCATAGTATTTTTTTAAAAATTTATACATCAAATAAGATAAATTATATATGACCCAATAATGATAAAGTATTTCTCTCATTAACAAATAATTTGAATAAATAAAATTATAAATATTAAAATAATATCCAAAACCTATCCAATTATTATTGGATGATTTTATTTTGACCATGAATCATATGATATTATACATTAATTATTTTTAGACCTTTTGAAATCGATGATAAATTTATAATAAAATAAATGTTTCAAACATTCCTAAAGAGCCCCTCCTCCCCCTTATAAAAGGAAACCACATCTATCCCATTCCTCACGCCTCTCAAGAACCTTTGACCATCAATCCACTACCCAATTAATCTCCCTACATCCCTATCCTCCTCCAAGAAGTTTTACGTTAGGCAGAATACACATCAAGGAAACCTTTTGGTTCGTACCAAAGGGAGTTACCCAAATTAAAGGTAACAATTATCTCTGTACTTCTTTTCTTTTATTTTACTTCTCAATCCAATATACTCTTTTTATTACTTTCGTTTTTAACAACATCAATATCCTAAATATACTAGTATGTTTTTATGATAAGGATTCTAAATACAGTTACGCACACCCCCATATAATTGGTGAAGAACATACTATTTCTGTGAATGGAAAACTAACACCTCACGAAACGATGATTGTTCGATTATCTCCTACCAAATATCACAGTGGCCATTAAGATGGAAATTTATTAATATATGATATATATTATTTTAATTCTTTCTTAATTATTCTCTATTTTTCATTTATATCATAATTTTATGGTTTCCATTATGGGTAAATGCGATAATTTCATTTGAGCAAGTGCGGACTACCACCCCCACAAAGTGATATGACTCATTCGAGCCATATGTGGGACGTATAAAATATATATTTAATGATATTATATATGATATTATACTTGAATTATAATATACATATGTATCATTATGTATTAATTTCATTTAAATAATAAATAGAAATGAACGTAGTGTTCATGCGTACATACGACTTACCGTCTACTCGAACTGTGCATTTCATTTCGTACCTCCAAATGATATGTATTGTTATATATATATATATATATATATAATGGAAATATATGATATATATGACATATAAATAATGAATATCATTCTGGATATAATGAACTATTGACCAAATGGACAATTTGTAAATATAAGAAGTTTATTTTTGACTCAAGTGCCAAATATCGAAAAACATCCATTATTAACATAAATGATTATATAATATTTATAACATTAAAATAAATTATATAAAATTATTAATAAACTTTAAAATGTTCTTAATAGATTATAAATTAACATTAGTTTATTATTCAAGAGATTGAAGAATGAACTGGTCAAGTTGGACCCGAGGTAAGGGACTTCGTCATAATCTCTTTTCAAAGAGGCATATTTTATTTTAATACACGACATTCCTTTTTAAGCTATATAAAAACCCATGACTTTTACATCCATTCAATGGGAATATTTTTGCTAACAATCGTCTTACTAAATGAAAAATGGTATAATTTTTAACATTTATAGTGACAATGACCTCTCTGTCGTCGTAATCATTATCTGGATTCCTCTATTGGCCTAAATGTTTTATTTTAAAAAAAATAAATCCATTATTATTTTTTTGGGTGTTTTGGTATTGAAAATGGTTTTTTCTAAAGATTTATTATTTAAAAAACATGAAATTATTTCTTGGGATTGGAAATTAAATGTTATTAGTGAATTGTTTATATTTTCAATATTATATGTGTAATGATGTTATAATGGAACATGGGCATTTATAGGTGGTTACATGATAAACTAAATGATTGGTGGTGTCATGATAAACCAGGATGGCTGGTTGTGTTATAACCTCCAATGCATTGGGTAAGTAATTCGGTCGTATGTAGATTCCATTTAGTGATATGTGTGGAAGTCGACCATATGGTTATTCCATTTATGTATGTTTATGTCCCAATTTACCTTAATATGTTATGTGTTCTTTATATGGGTTTTATTGTAATATATTGTCTACAAAATGGTAAGTATTGATCATTTATTCAATGAAGAGTATTTACAACTTCTTAAAGGTAAAAAGTATTACTTAGGATAAATTTTTCAGGGATTACTTATTGTTTTAAAAAACTAATAGTTTTCCATCTTTGTGTATCCCTTACTAAGCTTTTAAATATCATCCCTTGTTTTTGAAACGTTTTTCATAGGATATAAAGTTGAATAGGGTCAAGTATGGGATCATGGAACATTCATGCAATCTGAAACATGGAACTAGACAGGGCGCTTTTATTCAAATAGTTTTTTATTTTATGAAAAAAAAAGGAAATTGGTATGATGTGTCCGTATGTAATATTAAAGTTGTTATGTATATATTATGACCTAACTCTATAAAACTCTAAACCTAAAAAGACCTTCAATGTGAATTATTGATTTAATTCAATATTATTAAATGTTTAAGGTTGGGTCCATAAATTTGTTATCATTGGTCGGTTTCGATAAAATTAAGAGTTTAAATATTGTTAAATTAATGTACCAAAATTAATTTATGGTATTATTTAAATGATATAGTATTTATAGATTACCATGTTGTATCACTTAAGGTATTTCTATTTTCAGAATGGTTTTTCGTAGTGGAAACATGGTGGTTATATTGGGATGACATCAGAAGGAAGACAACCTTCCAAATCAGCAACCGAATATGGTTTATATCAGAACTGAACTGTTCATTGTAGTGATGTCACAGTTGACTCTGGCTATAAATGGTTGTGGTATCCATGAATGAGATCATCCATATCATCCACAGAAGAACATGTCAGTAGTAGAGCATTTCATGAGGCAACATCCCCATCATTCATAGGATCATCTGACCTTGTCCTAGCAGAAAGATAGATTAAATCACTAGAGAAATTTTTTGATGTCATGGTTAGTTCAGAAAATCAATAGTATAGTGTCACTATTTTACATATTGAAGGTGAATATAATCAGTGGTGTTCGATGGTAAAAATTATTAGGGATAGTGAGGAGATTGATGCTCCTATTTTGGATGAATTAAATTGTATTTTCCTTGAATAATATATTCCTAATGTGTTTCGACTTTGGATGGAAAAGAAATTCATTGAATTGAGGAAGAAGGATGTCTCGGTAGCTGTTTAAGAAGGAATTTTCACATGACTGGCATGGTATGCTCCAAATTACATTAGAGATCATGATAGTATGATTTATCGATTTTACTTAGTAATTAATCCACGACATCTAAAATCATTAACCTCTAGTGAGTTCAAATGTAATGAAAAAGAAGTTCGGTGTGTAGAGAAGGTGGAAATAGATATTTTCAACGATCAGGTGTTCTTAAAAAAACAGAATAAGAGGTTGAGTTGGAATTCAGAGGGAAATAATTCATCAAATCATCCTAGAGGTAAGAAAACTAAATATTCATCTTGTGAGAAGTGTTGTAAAAACATCCTGGAGAATTTTTATTTATGTCTGTAGTGTTCCTCCAGTGTGGCAATTCTGGTCATATTTCTAGTAACTATAAAGAAGATGATAAAGAATGCAATAGAAAACCATCAGTAAGATGTTGTAAGTGTAATGAAATGGGTCATTAACAAAATGAGTTTCCAACTATGAACACAACTGAGGGAATGTATATGAACTACAATCATAAGGGGTGGTGAAATCCTTTGCGACTACATTAGCAGATGTTGGGACATCAAATGAAGTAGTATCAGGTACAATATTTGTTTGTTCATATATTTGCAATGTGTAGTTTGATTCAGGGACCTCACATTTATTCATTTCTGAGTAGTTTTCTAGTAAATTTTGAATTCCAACTCAAGATATGAATCCTGAACTTATGGTAAAGACACAAATAGGAAATGTTGAGACCAAAAGAAATTATAAGAACCTTTATGTCCTTGTGTGCAGATATAATATACCTAAAAACCTTATTGTTTTCCACTAATATAGTTTGAGGTTATTTGGGGATGGATTGGCTGTTTTTTATCATGCTATGATTGAATACAGAGCTAAAGATGTTTCATTTCAAAAATATTTTCCATTTGTATAAAAGGAACAAACCATTGGTTTATGATAACATATCAGGAAGCTAAAAAACTAGTAAAAGATGATAATGAATTTTATAGTGCACATATTGCTAAAAATAAAGTAAATGTTTAGATTAATGATGTTCTAGTGGTAAATGAGAACCTTGATGTTATTCTTGATGAGTTTCCCGGTATTATACTTGATCGGGAGGTGGAATTTAATGTTGACTTAGTTACAGATGCTAATCCAATTTCAAAACCTACTATCAAATGGATAAAATTGAAATTTTAGTGTTAATGAATCATTTTAATGAGTTAATATATAAATGTTTCATTTAACCTAGAACATCACAATCAGGTGCTTCTATCCTGTCTGTTAAAAAAAGAGTGTTCAATGAGACTTTTCCTTGATTATAGTGAATTGAATAACATCACTATTAAGATCTAGTATCATTTTCCTCATATCGATGATTTTTTTTACCAGCTCCATGGAGCTCAGTACTTTTCAAAGATTGATTTGAGTTTAGGATACCATCAGTTGAAAGTAATGGAAGCATACATTCTGAAGAACTTATTTTTTACTAGATATGGTCAATATGAATTTTTAGTTATGCTTTTTTGTATAACTAATGGACCTATTGTATTCATTGATCTAATGAATAGATTTTGTAGTGAGTTCTTGGATATGTTTGTTGTTGTGATCATTGATGTTATATTGGTTTTTTGTAAATTAAAAGAGGAGCATGAAAGTCATTTACAAATTTTTTTGAAAATCATAAAAGAAAAGAAATTGTATGGGAAATTCGTCTTGTGTGAGTTCTAGTTAGATCAAAATTAATTCCTTGGTGATATTGTTTCAAAAAATGGCAAAAATATTGATCCTTCTAAAACAAAAGTGGTTGATGAATGGCCAAGAGACTCAAATATAACTGGGATTTATATTTTTCGTTGTTTTGTTAGGTTATTACCAGAGGTTTGTTGAGAATTTTGCATGGTTATATAGTCCAATGACTAAGTTAACTCGAAAAGGTGATAATTTCATTTGGACACGAGAATGTGATGATATTTTTTAAAAATTGAAAAGAAGATTGGGCGATACTGCAGTTTTGGCACTACCTTCCAAAAATTGTGAGTTTGTTATTTATAGTGATTCTTTGTTGAAAGGAATTGGATGTGTCCTTATGCAGAATGATCAGGAAATTGCATATGTTTCACCTCAGATGAAACCTCATGAGTTAAATTGCCCGATACATTATTAGAAGTTAGCTACTGTTGTTTTTTTAATTTAAAAATTTGGTGGCATCATTTTTATGGAGTAAAATTTGAAATATATATTATCCGCAGAATTTTGAAGAATATATTAACACATAAATAATTAAACATGAGACAGAAGAGATGGTTAGAATTAATCAAGGATTATGATTTCATGATCCATTACCATCTGGAAAAATAAAATAATGTGGATGATGCTTTGAGATGGAAATGTAATGCTTCATTAACCATGATACGTTTTTAATAAGATCCTTTGGTTTTTAAATTGATGAAATTTTGAATAGAAGTTGTTGGTGTATGAAATTCTTTTGTTTTTTTCAGGTGTCTGTGAAATCATATCTATCAGACAGAATTAGGAAAGCATGGATGAAAGACAGTATGTTATAGAAAAATTTAGAGTTGGTTCGGAAGGGTATGTTTCCTGATTTTAATGATGATAATTATTGTGTATTGAGGTTTGGGAAAGGATAATGTGTGCCTTGTGATTCCCAGTTGAAGAATGAGTTGTTATTTAGAGCTCATAGTTCCTCATTTTTAGTTCATCCTGGTAGTACTATGATGTATAGAGATCTTTTAGAGTATTACTGGTGTGATGGAATGAAAATATATATTTCAAATTTTACTGTTATGTTTTTGACTTGTTATCAGGATAATGTATAGTGGTAGTAACAAAAATGGATGCATCAGTATTTACTGATTCCAGAGTAGAAATGGGAAAATATATCCATTGAAATCGTTGTGGGATTACCCAAAATTTCATTATCTGAGCATACATGGTCCCAAAAAAATTATTAATAAAAGTAAAATAAGGACAACGAGACAAAAATGTGACACAAGTTCCACCAAACACATGATGACAGACCAACACCACCCAGAATACAACGAACCCAAAAAAAACATGCTCAACAAAAATGATTCCCTCCCAAATCCATCTAGCAGAATAACCCATCGACTGACACACATCCTCACATGCCCAAAATTCTTGGTTTTATGTCATAGAGATAGTCTGGTTTCATGAAGTTACCCACTCCATTGTATCTGATCATGTTCCCAGGTTTACTTCTAACTTTTGGAGTGGCCTTCAGAAGTAATTGGGTACTGAATTAAATTTTAGTACAGCTTTTCATCCACAATCAGATGGGTAGACAGAACGAACAATACATACCTTGGAGGATATTCTACAATCTTCTTTATTGTATTACCGGGGAAGTTGGGGCCAACATATTTCATTGGTTAAATTTTTATATAATAACTATTTTCAGTCTAATATAGAAGGATATGTTTGAAGAATTATATGGAAATTGGTGTCGAACTACAGCTTTTTGGGATGAATTAGGTGAAAGGAAACTGATGGGGCCACAATTGGTAGAAGAGATGGTAGAAAAAGTTCAGTTGATTCAAAAGAACATGAGAAATGATCAGAGCAGACATAAAAGATATTCAGATAACCAGATGAAGGATCTCTCTTTTGAGGCAGGGGATCATGTCTTTCATAAAGATTCTCCTTGGAAAAGTGTGAAGTGATTTGGCAAGAAGGGAAAGTAGAGTCTGATGTTCATCGGACATAATGATATCATAGATAAAGTTGGATGTGTTGCCTACGGAGTGGATTTACCTTCATATTTATCCCAGGTACATGTTTTTTTCATGTTTCAATGTTGAGAAAATATATTCCAGAACCAACTCATGTCTTGATTCCACAAGAAGTTCTGTTGAAAGAGAATCTCTCTTACGAGGAACAACCAATCCAGATTCTTAACAGTAGAAAGAAAGTGTGGCAGAATAAGATAATTCAACAGGTAATAGATTTTTAGAAAAACCATATGGTTGAAGAGGAAAATTGTGAATCTTAAAATCTTATGATGGATAAATACCCCTACTTATTTGATAAGTGAATAAAAATTGCGAGGATGAAATTTCCAAAATGGGGGAATGATGTAACATAACTTGTAAATAATTAAATATTTTATTTTCATATTTATTAATATTTGTGAATTAAATATTAATTAATAGGGGATGGTATGTTCTATGGCTTACCCGATATACAACATCGAGTTTCTATAAAATCTTATGTTGCACACTACTAATATATTATTTTTATTTTTAAAAGGGAATAAACGCTTCGCCATTGTATTGGAGGGAATGAATATAACTAACTACAAATATGAATATACGTGTTTGGTAATTTTTTTTACATTTATCCAATAAATTTTAGAGGCTTAAAATTTGAATGAATATAATTTTAAGCATAAATACTCTAATATTATTTCAATGGATGATTTACCACCTTTTGATGGAAAACCATTTTTAAATCTACTTTTTGTCAATTTCATATGAAATATTTGACAAAATAAAATTCTTATTTAGAATCGGGTCATTAAATTAACATTGGATGAAATTTTGGTATTTTTATGATATTGATCATTTTTAATGAATAGTAAAAAATACTGTATTTTAATTCAAAAGCGACGTTTAATCAAATGAATTAATTTTAACTTTTGCGGTGACAATGACCTCTCTGCCACTATAATCGTTAGTTGGCTTCTTCTATAAGCTTTAATGTTTTTTGAAGGAAGATAAATCCCATAATCTGTTGTTTTTTTGTTTTATGGTAGTGAAAATGGTTTTTGAAAATGATTTATCATTTCAAAATCATGAAATTAATTATTTTTTTTAAAACTAATTGTTATTAGTGAAATTCTTATATTTGTAATATTTTATGTGTTATGATTTTTTAATGGTACTTAAACTTTTGATGGGTGGTTGCATTATAATCCAAATTAATGGTGGTGCCATGATAAACCGGGATGAGTGGTTACATTATAATCTCCAATTCATTGGGTGTGGAACTCGGCCGTAAGGTTATTCCATTTTGTGATATGTGAGGAAGTCGACCTCATGGTTATTTCAATTACGTATGTTTACGTCTCATGTTATCTATATATGTTTTGTGTTCATTATATGGGTTTTATTGTAATATTTTGGTTACAAAATTGTTTGTATTGAACTATTATTCAATGAAGAGTAATTACTACTTTTTTATGGTGAAATGTATTACATATGAGAAAGTATTCATGGTTTACATGTTGTATTGGAAAACAAAAAAATTTCCTTCTTTGTGAATCCCTTACTAAGATTTTTATGCTCATCCAAAGTTATTGAAAGTTTTTTCAATGGATATAATGTGGAATAGGGTAATGGATGGGATCAAGGAAATTTCATGATGTCTAAAACATGGAACACGACATCAATCTTTTTTTTCAAAGAGTTTTTCTTTTATTAAAAAAATGGAAACTTGGTAGATGTGTCTATATGTAATATTTAACTTGTTATGTATATGTTATGTCCTGACACTCCAAAATTGTAATCCTGAAAATGAACTCAATGTGAATTATTCATATACTTCATTATTATGAAATTTTTAAAGCTGATTCCCTATACATAATTAAAATCAATCACTAATATTTTTATTTTCTATTTCAATATATATGTTTTTTCATCAATATTGATAATTTATTATATAACTATCATTTTATCTTCTACTATATATTCCATATTTTGTATCATCACTATTTTGTGTCTATTATTGACTCCCTTTTTTAAATAATGACTTAAAAATTATTCAATAAATATTTATTAAAATGATTTTATAAAGAAACAAGTTTCTTTATCAACTGTAATATATATACAATAATGAAGTGAAACTTCCTTACAGTAATAGATTTTATATCATCTAATATTTCCCATATTGTGGCTCCCACTATATGATTTCATGATAGTACAATGTGAAATATTATATAATTATTAAGTGTTTTTTCTTTTATATTATATGAAAGGAAAAATGTTACCTCTCATATTTTCAATATTGAAATTCTTAGTGTCTTTTGAAATGTATTATTTTTCTACAATTTGATTTATTATCCCTATTTATACATTTTCAAATTCAAGAAAATCAATAAAATATAATATCCTTTACATCCATTATGTTTCATAACCATATGTATTTTATATAAATAACTCTTTTAAGGTATATTACTTTCTGAATTACCTTAATCACATTTTTTGAATTGATGGTGTTCACCAATATTCTTATATAATGATTGATTTTATATATTATAAAAATAATTGGATAACATTTATAAATTTATTGTAAAAATAATATTCATTATTTTTCAATTGAATGGTATTTCTCTATATACTTGCTTCATATAATAGGATAATCAATTTTGATTCCTATAATATCATGTTATTATTATTGACTGTTTTAGGAACACTTCAATATTATTATTTCAATATGATATGAAATCAATTTTTACCTTGGTATTTATGATATGATTCCTGAATTCATATGGGACACATATTAATGGTTTTCAGTATGTGATTGGAGGGACTATAATTATATATCCCTCTAGTCCATTGGAAGTTGTTTTATGTAATTATATAAAATTAATAGTGAACAATATGTTGTCCTAGAACACTATATTATTATTTTATCTACAATGATCCCTAATATACACATATTATTTCAATTTTTTGTCTCCATATATTTATTATTACATAAAAATTTGATTTCATTAACATATTCTATGATTCGATTCATAATAAAACTCTAATGAAATTGTACACATTTTCTAATTTGAGATTATCGGTTTTTCTATCATGAATTATATTCAACTGTTGTTGTTCACTGATTTTTTATATTATATGTATCCAATGTATATGTTTTAACATATTCTTATGATACAACCATTAATTTCATGCTGATGTTTTTTCCCTTACAATGAAATTGACCCCATCTTGCTCTTATGTTTCAATTCCCGGGGTTATGAAGATGAGATTAACAAATTCGATGTTAGGATGTGATTAAATTATAGATAAGTATTGAAAAAACGTTTCCATGTATTGTTATCATAGTTAAATGTGATGTTATTTATAATAGAAATTTAACCTTACATTCATAGGAATGCATGATTATTTTGTGAGATATAATATGTAGCATATCGAAATAATGTAAAATGAATATACTTATATTTTAAGTTATCTAACTTTCTATCATATAGAGATTATAATGTTTGTCCTTTTATCACTAAATTCATGATTCATGGTTGGGATGCATCATAATTTATTTTATATATATTACGCTTATTACAAGTATATCAATATTTAATTTACTACAAAAAATTATTTTTTTTAATATGTCAAATATATTAAATTGATCTTTTGATAAAATTATTCATGATTGAATAATATTTAAATTAATAATATTTTTATCATGTCTTAGTTACCAGACTAATGGTTTTATGTATTCAATAAATATAGTAGCATCATCCCACATACACTTTATAATGTGGAGACAATTCTGATCCACAACACACACAGTAGCCATGAAAATTATATAATTATTTTCCTAATTTTTTTATAACTATGATGATAAGATAATTTCCATGAGTTAGTTTATTTTATTATATCATGTAATATCATATAATCCAATATTTTTTATCCCAACAACATTTCAATTAGGTGTCAAAATAAATTTTATAACTCCCACATAATTTAAATGAAAATTATTTGTAATAGTATATTATGGGATGTTATGTAAATTTTATAATATGAACAAATATTAATATATATATATATATATATATTTAAATTACACCAATTTATATTTCATTGTTTTATGAATATTAAAAAATCTCCCCTATGATCCATGAAATTAAAATGTTGGTGTTGGATAAGTTTAATCATGAAAAACAAATTATATAACACTATTTCTAGTAGTGATATGACTAATAAATTGACATATAATATTAACTGAATATACATATTGATACAATGTAGTTATGTTTTTATTTATGAATTTATAATATTTTATATTTTTTATTAGGAAAAAAACCAATGTTGTACCTTTTAGATACATGTCTCATTCATTACCCTAATATCGGGGAATAATGTTTTGGATAAAAATAATAATAGGAAATAAATAATGTAAAATGAACTAGTTCCTGTAAAAATGTATATAATTAAATATAAAATAAATAAAATAAATAAAACATAAAAATAATTTAATCATTTAAAATTAATAAAAAAAATTACAAAAACTATGATATTTAATATTTTAATCTGATCATGATTTGAATATTTATTGTTTGTTTTGAGAAATTTTATGTTCCTAGTGAAATTTTATTTATTTAAATTATTATAATTACATTTAAAAATTTATTAATTAGTATAATATAAAATTAAATATAATTATTTAATATACTATACTATTTGGATGTTTTATTATGTTTAATTTATATTCATTACAAATGTTAATTATATATGATTGAAAAAATTATTGAGTAATTGTATTCGATGTTATCAAAAATATATAGAACACATTTTAAAAATGAAATATTTGAATCAATAAATACTACCATTTTTCAGTATAAATAATTTTGAATAGATATGTTCATTTATAACTAAAAACTCATAAGAAAAATGAAAAAAATAATGAATGTGATGAGAGGTTATATTTTTCAAATACATTATTATCAACAAATAATTATTTTATTGTGAATTAATATTATATTTCAATAAGAATAAATAATTTCATTTTCATATTTTATATATAATATAACATGAGTCTAGGAACTCAATTATCCTAGGGAAAAATAATAATACATTAAAGAAACCTAAATATTTATTCTCTAATAATTAATGGTTTCTTTTAAAATTAAATAAATATTTAGGTTTTCCATTTTTAAAATCATTATCTCATTATATCATTTGACTGAAATGGAAATATCATTTCATTTTTCTCAATTGATCACGAATTTGTAAAATAAAAATTTAAAAAAAATGATGAATGTATTATTTATTTAATATAATAATATTTTTTTAGTTGAATTATAATGTGATTGGATTTTTGAAGTATAAATTTGTATGGTAAAAGATTTAATGTTTTTTATAACATAATATTTTAATAGAAGGGGATCATCCATGGAGGATTAATTGTTACCAGTGTAAGAACAAATCTAATGAGTGATTGGCTAGACTCATGTTCACCAATTTTGATATTATCATGATATCTTTTATAGTGACATTAAATTTTATGTTTAACACATTATATATCTTTATCAACTATAACTAGTTGAACTTTTTATTATCCTAATGGTTTAATTGTTTCCATCTACAAATATATATATTTTAATAATTAACTCATTTAGTTGTTTTCTATTCCTCAAAGTAATATTTATCATTTACCACATATTTGAGAAGGCTTACAAGTTCATTTATATATTTCATAAAATCTAAATGTTTCAAACATTATTAATTTTTTCATTCATATAATTATAAAGTTTTGGTCCATTATTAAGGATTTTATTTTTTTATTAGTTTGATTACTAATTTTATGTTCAAATTCAAGTATATTATTATCTCAAATATTGAAATACATTATATTAAAAAAATGATTGAATAAAATACATTATATAAAATATTTGGCTATGAATTATATATTTCTCACCATTGCACTTAAGAATAAATTTATTTAATTTATTTAATGTTTATGTTCATTTAATTTAATAATAATTTTATATAATTTACATATTAATTGGTTATTCTATTCAGTAGTGATAATTCAATAATAAATTTATAGTAAAATATGATAAATTTTTCAATGGTAATATTTTATATATTGAATAAATCAATTTCTTTATTATAATTGATAAATAAATCATATTTCATATTATCTGCATTTCATAATGAACTTAATTTTTTAATATATCTCTACAAAACTTATGAATAATTTTATTATTTAATTTATGTTATATCATATGATATTAAGCATCCCATAATAATTTATTTATTTGTATTCTAATTTTTAATAAATGATTTTCCATTTTATATTATTTAAATAATATATAGAAATGTTGTACACCTCATACACCAAACATAACATGCTATACAAGTTGTAAAAGATTTTATTATCAACTTTTCCTATATTTGTATATGTTAAATTATTTATGAATTTGATATTGATGTTATTTTGGAATATTTAGTTTTCTTATCATTTTTTTCAATATAACTACTAGAATATACTTTATCAATAAAGCACATGTGGTTTCATAATAGAAACCTCCCTGGTGTCACATGAAAATATTTGTATGTTTTTCAATTACATTTTTATTTATTTGAAATATAAATTTAATGATTTTTAAATAATGAATATCATGATTCTTATAGAGCACTTCCTAATATGTTTTAATATTTAAATCTTCGTTAATTTTATAAATTATTTTAAGAAATATATATCATGTAATAGATAAAATTATTTTTTAATTTATACAGATCATCTTTTTATATTATAAAAATCTAAAAAACATACTATATAAAATATTTTAACTATATATTTATTTAAATTTTAATAAATTATTATAAACTCATAAGTTTGTCTATATTTCATATTTATTACTATATTTGGTTATTTATAAAATTTACATTATATATATCATCAATATATATTTATATATATAATTTACTCCTACAATATTATAGAAATTAGAAAAATAATAGAAAAAAAAATCTAAAATAATTAAAGACCAATAATAATTTATAAGAATATATTAGGCTATAGATGTTAGATAATGATTTTGGGGTTTGTAAAATAATATTTCTATTTAACTAAATTTCATTTCATTTATAAATAAATAAATATATTAATATCTATAAAATTCTAGAATTGTATTTTAAGATTATTATGGATTCTATTGTTTTATTATATTATAAATTACCTAATTAGAATATGTTAGTTATATTAAATGTGATAAATATGGTCACCCTATCATTTTATAAATAGTTATTCATAAATTTCATATGAATATTCATTACATGTCATTATGATCCATTCCAAATTTAAAGAGGTATAATTTCTGGGGAAACTTGAATACATAACCAACTAGTATATAATAAAAATTTACATTACATCTCACTATTTTCTTTAAAATGAGAACCCTTCTAAGGGATAACATACTTTAATACATTATTCATATTCAATATAATATAAAACATAAGAAAAGGAGTAATTACATGCTTAATAAGGGAAAACACTGAAGATACCAATCATTGATCAACAAATATGACAACATGAGCATATACATTTGAGAACAAAAAAAAATATAAAAATCATTTCAAAAAATGCATTGATCATAATTATGATTCATGGTATATAGCATAGAAGTTCGTAAGACATGATCCAAATGCGATTCAAAATTCATGGTCCAAATAAACATTTCATAAGAATGTAATAATGTGATAAAAGAATTGAATAGAGTGTTGTATAATCCTAATCAATGAAATATTATGTAAACACATTCCCCTGAATGAATCAAAACATTCCACTCTTTGCATAACTAACTATGTACCTACATTGGACATGAAATTACCTAATGTGTATCCTCTTCTTAGTCTTTGGCTAAATATCCGTGTACATTATTTTAGGGATTGGGATAACCTCCAATGTACCCTTTTTGATCATGGGATAACCATTAATATAAACATTGATATGATAAATTAATACTCTATATCAAATGAATTAGATGGATATAATGGTCCAAACAATAAAATAATCATAAAAAATTCATATTTTTTAAAAAATATAATGACAGAATTAATCATTAAATCATAACATATTCCATGTAAAATAAAATTACTTTTATATATACTTCACAATCATAGCCTAAATAAATGCATACAATTAATATGGATGGTACCATAGAATCACGTCTCATGTGAATCATATGTTAAATAAATGGATTTTATTTTATATAAAAGTCACTTTAAAATATAAATATATAATTAATAAAAGAAAATACACATTTTATTTGAAATATCAGAATATAAAATATTAAAATTTTCAAAATATTAAGAAAAATGTTTCCTCTGAATAGAATGATGGATACATTGAAAGAGTTTTTTAATTCACTGATTTATCATGAATATTTCATGTTCCATTTATGTAGTTTATATTAATACAATATTTCCATTAAAATTTAAAAAAATATAAAAATTATCAGAATCTTAAAAAATTACTACATTTATTTATTCAAATATAATGTAACAAATAGATAAAAATAACATGAAAAATATTAATAGAATCATAAGATCATTTTGTACAATATTTTAATGAATATTTTTACCTTGATAAATATATTAATAACCTAAACGTAATATAAAGTATGTTCTACATAAAATCATTCTTTCAGCATCATTAATACATTATGAAAGGAATATGAATAAAATAATTCTAATATCTAGAATTTAAATGATGTGAAGAAAATATATTGGCTTTTAATTTTATATAGCAAATAATTTCCCTAAATTATAATTTATCATAAACCATCCCCAAAATAATTGATATTTTATCATATTTCCATCATTACATTGGAATATTTAGAATAGTAATTACCATTAATGAAATTTCATCAAATGTTATATGAAATTCTTGAACATTGGGATATTAATGATATAACATATCAAAGGGTATGTACATAAACATAATAGAATAATATTGGTGTACAACATAACATTTTTTCCAATAAAGGCAATTTTATATGATTAACCCATACAAAATTCAAAACATCCGACTCAATACCCATTGGATGAAATAATATAAAATTTTATATCAAATTCTGTAAATAATGAAGTATAAATGACATAAAATTATATTATTGAACTATATAATGATGTAATGTGGTTTATAACTTCATACATTTTATAATGAAATAGTATTTAGTCAAACAAACCTCATATCATTGGCAATCAATGAATGAAAACCTCGTTTGACAAATAACATTATATGAAATTATAAATCACCATCATATTCATGAAATGTATCATATATGAAATTATTGGTAATAATTTGTAATACCACAAGGATTTACAGAAAAATTTAATATTGATTTTAATGCACAAAACATTCAGTCTCTTTGAAACAAAAATTTGTTATTATTGATATTTTTAAAAGGCAATTATAACCTATACATTAAACATAACTTTGTCGTTTCTATTATTTATATTTTAAAAAAGTAGACATACATGGTTGTGAAAAATAAGTTATTTACAGTCAAATTTGGTCAACTAACATTTTTTATAAATAGTAACTTGACCCTTTAAAATTGTATTGTTCAATTATGTATTGTAGTCTTACCGTTACAGTTTTTAAATCGGCCAAATGAATACTAACCTCACTAATCAATGTATCAATTAAATTTACGCACCCTATAAATTAATTTATGTTATTATTATATCATCAAACAAGTAGGTGAATATTTTAAAAATTATTAATTATGTGTTTGTATTTTTGTGAGCAATTATTAACATTTTATAATTAATAAAAAATTTTAATGTAAAATCCATTTTCATAAAATGTATGCATAAATAAATATTTTGGTTTATATGATTTTAGGATAATTTAATAAGGCACTTGATCATTTTGGGGGTGTTTTAAAATTAGTTTTAACTTTAAATATTGTATTTTTTAGTAAACGAGGCATGTCATTACAAATTAAAATTCTCCTATTTAAAAAATAATTTTCATTTAATCGTGTACATTATTGAATTATACATATCAAATAATGGTTTATATGATTTTTTTGGATTTTCCTGAAAAACATGATTTTTTATAGAAGAGTAAAATGCAGTAATTTCATATATAAATACATTATAAGATAAATACATTACAAAATAAACACATTATTCATTTATTCATGAATGATGTAAGAAACCATGGTTCATAATCACATAATATTATTACATTATTTAGTAACCTTGATAAATACTATTTTGTGTGTTTATAAAAATAATAAAATAATGAATAAAGTAATGAAATATTACCCCTCTCCTACATAATAAACTCCATCATCACCCCATCTTGTCCTCACTACCCTAATCCTTGAATACATCCAATGTCCTACCAAAATACTCCACCATTTTCACTCCCCATATCCATGAGCTATTTTTATTTCCAAAAGTGAAAACCAATCTGCATAAGGAGGTTCTCAAATAGCAGTATCCAAAAGGTAAAATCATCTTCCTTTTCCTTTTGTCTTCATTTCATTTTTTTTATTTTATTACACTATTATTACCTCCAATGCACGTATGATAATGATAAATACAATATAAATTATAAACTAGAATGATATCTTGTAAACATAAGAACCATAATAAATCTTTTTACTCTCTATCTCTCTTATTTTAATAAGTAAATCATTGTCCATGATGTGACAATTTACAAATATTATGGATGATAAAAAAAATTTCATCAATTTCATCTATTTGTATGGGAATGATATCATTTTAATTGTTTGAAAAACCTATATGAATTGTATAATAAACTATTTATAGTTTTGAAACTAGTATATATACATAATTCTAATTCTTATGAAAAACATTGTTTTGGGGTGATCGAGATACCGCTGTAAAAATCTAAATTATTGTCATTAAATGTCTTCTCAAAATTTTCATCCTAATACCATATAAAATATGGTATATATTGTAACATTACAATTAAATATAGAAGATGACATTTTCATATTTATTAATATTTTTGAATTAAATAATAATTTTTATTTAATCAGGATTCTATGAATAATGGAAAACTCGATACACAACAACAGGTTTCATTTAAATCTTATGTTGCACAAAACATTGAGTTATACCAAAAAACAATATAATAATATTTTTGTATTAAATGGTAGTTACGCATAGACATTGTATTGGAAGGAATGAACATAACTAACATCAATATTATTATAATTATTTGCTAAATGTTTTTACATTTATCCAATAAAATTTTGAGTATTAAAATGTGAATGAAT
This sequence comes from Viscum album, assembly GCA_963277665.1. Taxonomy (NCBI): domain Eukaryota; kingdom Viridiplantae; phylum Streptophyta; class Magnoliopsida; order Santalales; family Viscaceae; genus Viscum; species Viscum album. The sequence goes on from OY728157.1 coordinate 915,733,823, forward strand.
CCAAATTTATGCATGAAATACTGTAATATTCGAAAAAAGGCCAATTTAACGCCTTTTGATGGTGAACCCTTTTAAAATATAGTTTTTTTACATTTAAATGTCATATATGAAAAAATAAAACTCTTCTTTATAATTGCGACATCAATATTTACATTGGATGAATTTTTTTTATTTTTCAAATAAAGATCAATTTTTAAAGAATAATGTAAAATATTGTATTTTAATTCTAAAATAAATTTAATCTAATATCTTTATGTAATTGGATTATCAATTTAATTTTTTTTAAAGTGTAATTGGATTATATTTTTATCATTTAATCCAATTTTTGTCATTTTAAGTAATTTTACTCTTAAATTGGACATAATCAAAGGTCAATCGTTTGATATATATTATTTCGTAAAAACATTATTTTTGTAGAGACCCAAAAAAGTCAAGGAAATTTTTTTCATAATTTCATTGGATTTTTATGAGTGCGATGTTTTTGATGGCACCTGATTATGAGGCCCGATGTGTCCCGAATCAATTTCCAAATTTCATCTCCGGTACGTTCAGTAAATGAACGAGCCGAATTTTCTATCTTTTGAATCGGTGTTGGAATTAAAATCTGAGGGCACCGATGAACTCCCAATGCCGGTAATTGCTTAAGGGGACCTTTACCACATTTTCGTTTGTACGGGTGGAGATGTTATGAAAATTTTGGATTAAATGAGGAATGAATAAAGTTGTGAAACAATTTTATTTTTAAGTATAAGGTGGTTTTATCCTACATTAGGATGTTGGGGTGGCAGAAAACTACCCATGTGAGGATAACTATGAGGATTAATCTAAGGTCGGGACCACACGAGCCCCAACCTTTCACATTCACATAACTCACTTTAACTCTCATAAACATACACCCTTACTTATGAAACTCATCCACTTCCTTATTAAAATTTTCAACCTACATTTAATTAATTAAGTGGTTTTTTTTCAATATTTGAATGGCCTGGAAAGTTCAATTAAAATAAGGTGGAAGCTTATATTAATTTTTTTGGCACTTTTTTTGGGAAAATATTTTGGAGAGAAATAACCAAAGCATTGAAGAACATCTTCCTCCTGTGAAAAACGATGTCTCTTCTTCGAAGAATACCGAGGTTCCATCTTCTCTGACGAGACACCGACGAACGAGCAGGGATCGGTAGCGTAGTGTGGGCGCAACGAACTACATTGACTCCAACATCTTCCTTGAGTCGGATCCAATGAACGAAGAACGACATGAAGTAGGGGTTATTTCATTTGTTCATATTGTATTTTTTGATCTTTGTTGCTTAAATATTGGCCGCCTGTTATCGTCATACCGAGTGGAGATCGGACCGCGCAAACACAGCCGATCCTCCTCCCCCTATTTTTATTGATTGTCATCATTGACTCTTGAGGCGAAGGCGGCGCAGTGACATTGCACCACCCGGGGATGAAGAGAACCGCGACCGGAGTGGGCTGTGGCGGTGGTGCGTGGCACCATCGCGCTATGCTGGTGAGGCCGAAGAGACCGCAGCTAGAGCAGGCCGTGGCGGTGGTGCGCGGCGCCGTTGCACCGTGCCGGAGAAGCCGACGAAGGCCACGTCCGGAATGGGACATGGCCGAGGAGAATTGTGTTGTCGCGCCGTTCCTGTAGAATGACAGTCGCGGCCTTAGGCCAGGGTGGTCCAGCAGGGGCGGCCGGCTGTGCCGGCCGATGGCGTCTCCAGAAGGCAAGACCATAAAGGGTCCTGCGACAGCTCAACCAGCCGGCCGTTTTCCAGAAAACCGGGGGGTCGTAACCCCCCAACCGGCTTTTAGGGTGGACCCCACAGGCTCCTCCATTTCTGAAAATTGGGGACGGCACCCTCTATGTGCCCGGCTCAGCCAGCGCTGAGCCGCAGCCGACATCCGAGTTGGGTCGCAGGCCGCATGGGCTGGGCCGGCCGCGCCAAGCCGGGCCGGGACAGGCCAGGCCAGGCGTGGGCCAGGCCACGCCAGCCGGGATGGGCTGCGCCCAATCGTGCTAGACCCAGACCGGGTTCGGGTCGAACCTCTTCTGGCCAACCCATGGGGTATTGGTCCGGGTTGGACCGGGCCCATACCACCTATTTTCGGACCAGGTTCGTTGAAAACCCCATATCATGGGCTACAGACCTCTGATCGATGTACCATCAGTTGCGTAGGGATCCTTGGATCGAGAATATTGTTTAGGTATATTACACTCAAAATTTCGATGAAGTTCTCATATGGCCGGATTCGTTCGAACACGAAACCAACCAGGCCCTATGAGCAGAAATGGTTATAACATAAGCTCTAGACGCCCAATTGATGCGCCATCGACTACGTTGGATTACTCTTAATGAGACTGTTATTTTGGAATACTATAAACTGGATTTGGTTGTGGTTTGAGCATTGATGGGTTGGATTGTACCCGAAATCCAACTGGGCCCCTCGAACGGAAATGCTAATAACTCACAAACCGGGTGTCCGATTGACGCGCAGTCTGTTGCATTGAGACCCCTATGACGAGGAGGTCCTTTGAGATACTTCCACGTTAGATTACATAACACTTGGATGTATTTACCAGTAGCTCGTGGAGTGGACCCTCCCGTAGACAAGCGTATGGAATGCTGAAACCTAGTAGCTGGCTGAGACATGACGATTGTTGATCGATCAACTTGGTGTGGTTCGGATGACCCAGTGGGGTGGGCATGGTTGTATCAGGAGACCCACGGTGGAGGAGCGCTTGGTTATTGCGGTAGAACCACAGTACTCGACCGAAGGAGTACCTCTGTAGGCAATGATGTGGTGTGCTTGGTTGTAGCGGAAGACCCATGGTGGGAAGCGCTCGGTTGTAGCAGCAAGCCCACAGTACTCAACAGGTGGAGTACATCAGCAGTCCATGGTTAGTTGGAAGCGCTTGGTTTTAGCGGAAGGCCCACTGTACTCGACAGAGGAGGAGTTCTGCAGCAGCCGTGGTTTGGATATCATTAATGAAAATCCTGGTTTGAGCTGAGTCAATAACTTGGTGTTTACCTCATGATTGATATGGGTCACTTGATAACATTGGTATATATATGGGTATTTACCTAAGTTGTGGTTATCCTTTGATTTCATAACATTTGGGTTTCCTCATGATTGATTTGGGTTACCTGATAACGTATTTATAATTATGGGATTAAACCTATGTAAGGGTTATATGATGACATCCTTATTTTGGTTATCCTTGTTGTATTTAGTGATACCTTGAGGGTCTCGGGGTCCCTACTAAGTATCGTTATACTCACCCCTGCACGGGCTATGCCCGCACCTCATTGTGTTGGATGCAGATGACGGACAGCGCTGACGGAGGCCGAGTGTTTGAGGACAGGATGACACCTAGAGGTGGACCTCACGACGATTCAGTACCCGGAGGTGGAATTCACGATGAAACGGTACTTAGAGGAGGTTAACAAACGAGAGCATTGAGGAGGCTATCTGTACCTACCCTTCTGGTAGAATTTGTGGTGGACGACCCAGGTGCTGCTACCATTTTCTGGTTGTTTGTCATTTCTGTTGTAATTTCATTCAGTTGTAGCTGTAATTTTAAGTTGGGTTTGTATTCTGGCTCATTTACTTTTCATCACATTCTTTTGTACTTAGTGTTTGTTTCCTCTTGTACTTTGTGGTGTTTGATTACTTTAAAAAGGCATTTCCTTCCCTATTTATTGGGATTTACGCCTTTGGTTCTAGTCGCCATCCCCTGGCCTTGGGAAGGTGAGATTGGGGTAGTCCCAGCACCAGCCCTGAGGACAGATCATGAAAAATTGGTATCAGAGGAGTCGGTTCTACCACATAACATAGGACTATGATATTTTATTTCTATGAAGAAATAGTGTTAAAGGCACTATGTGTGGTCTTCAGTTCAGGGAGTCCAGTGTTGGTGCGGGCGGTCGACGTATCCATACACCAGGACTATTGGAAGGAATTATCATAACTAACTAACTTCAATATATTTATAATTATTTGTTAAATATTTTTACATTTATCCAATAAAATTTTGAATCTTAAAATGTGAATTAATTCAAATTTATACATGAAATACTATAATATTCGATAAAAGGCCAATTTAACTCCTTTTGATGGTGAACCCTTTTTAAATATAGTTTTTGTAACTTTTAAATGTTATATATGACAGAATAAAACTCTTATTTAGAATTGCGACATCAATATTAACTTTGGATGAAATTGTAGTATTTTTCAAATAAAGATCATTTTTTAATGAATAATATGAAATACTGTATTATAATTCAAATATGAATAATAAACTAATTTATTTATATAATTGGATTATATTATTAACATTTAATCCAATTTTGGTCATTTTAAGTAATTTCACTATTAGAATGGACATAATCAAAGGTCAATCTTGTGATATATATTATTTTTTTTAAAAACTACTTTTGTAAAGACCCGAAATTATCAAGGAAATGTTTTTCTTAATTTCATTGAAATTTTATGAGTGTGTAGTTTCTAACAGAACCTGATTTTGAGGCCCGGTGTGTCCGGAATCAAATTCCGCAGTTCAGCTCGGGTACATTTAGTAAATGAAGGAGTCGGATTTTCTATCTTTTGAACCGGTGCTATGAATTGAAATATGAGGGAACCAATGAACTCGCAACACCGCTAATTTCTTTAGGGTACCTTTACTGCAATTTCATTTGTGTGGGTGGAGATGTTAAAAAAATTGTGGATTAAATTTGGAATGACTAAAATTGTGAAACAATTTTATTTTTATGTCTATGGTGGTTTTATCCTATATGGGGAATTTAGGGTGGCACCAAACTACCCATGTGAGTATAACTGTAAGGATAAATGTGAGGTGAGGCCCACACCAGCCCCGACCATTCACATTCACAAAACTCACTTTAACTCTCATAAACTCCCACCTTTAATTATGAAACTCATCCACGTCTTTATTAAATTTTTCAACCTACATTTAATTAATTAAGAGGATTTGTTTTTCAAAATTTGAAAGTCTTGTAAAGTTCAATTAAAATATGGTGGATTAATTTTTTAATTTCATTGGAACATGTGTTGGTTAAATCTTCTGGATAGAAATCTCCCAATATTTGAAGAACTACTTCCTCCCACGAAGAACAACATCTCGTCTTCGAAGAATATTGAGGTTCACTCTTCTCTGACGAGACACCGACGAACAAGCAGGGATCGGTAGCATGGTGTGGGCACAACAAAATATGTTGACTCTGACGTCTTCCTCATGTCAGATCCGACGAACAACGAACAACACGAAGTAGCGGTTATTTCCTTCGATCAAGTTTTATTTTTTGATCTTCATTGCTTAAAGATTGGCTTCTTGTTATCGTCATAACGAGAGGATATCGGACCGCACAAACATGGATGATCCTCCTCCCCCTCTTTTTATTGTTTTTCATCATTGACATTTGAGGCGAAGTTAGAATGATGCCTTTGCACCGCGCGGGGACGAAGAGAACCACGACCGAAGCAGGACGCGGCGGTGGTGCGCGGTGCCAACGCGCCGTGCTGGTGAGGCCGAAGGGACCGTAGTCGGAGTAGGCCATGGCGGTGGTGCGCGGCACGGTCTCACCACGCTACAGAAGCCAAGGAAGGTCGCGGCCATAGCAGGCCGCAGCGGAGGAGCGCGGCGCCGTCACGCTGTGCCGGTCGAATGAGGGTCGCAGCTTTAGGCCGCAGCAGTCCAGCAGGGGCGGCAGACCATAATAGCTAGACGATTTCCTGAAAACCGGGGGGTCTTATCCCCCCGACCATATTTTAGGGTGGACCCTACATGATCTTCCATTTCCGAAAACAGCGGGCAGTGCCCCCTTTGTGCCCCGCTCGGCCATCGCTGAGCCACAACCGGCTTCTGAGTCGGGCCGCATGCCACACGGGCTAGGCCGGATGTGCCCAGCTGGGCCAGGTCGCGCCCGCCGCGGGACGGGCTGGGCAGCACCCCATCGAGATGGACCCTGACCTTTTTCGGGTTGACCCGGTTACGGCCGACCCAGGGGGTATTGGGCCGGGTCGGACCCGGCCCAGACCCCCCATTTTCGGCCCAGGTTCGTTCTAACGCCCATATCATGGGCTACAGACCTCCAATCGACACACCGTCAGTTGAGTAGGGATCCTTGGATCAGTACTATCATTTCTTTATATTACACTCAAGTTTTTTTCAAAGTTTGGGTATGACCGTATTGGTTCGAACACAAAACCAACCGGCCCCTCGGAGCGGAAATGGTTAATAATGAGTTGCGAACGTCCGATTGACATGGCATCGATTACGTTGGATTACTCTTGATGAGACAGTTCTTTTGGCGTACTCTACACTAGATTTTGTTGTGTTTTGACCATGACTAGGTTGGATTGGACCTGAAATCAAACTGGGCCCCTAGAACGTAAATGCTAATAACTCACAGACTGGGCGTCCGATTGACGTGTCGTCTGTTGCATTGAGACCCCTATGACGAGGTGGTCCTTTTAGATCCTTCCACGTGATATTACACAACAATTAGAAGTATCGCCCAGTAGCTCGTCGAGCGTACAATCCTAGAGACAAGCGTATGGATTGCTGAGACTTAGAAGCTGGCTAAGACTTGATGACTGATGATCGATCGACTAGGTTTGATTCGGATGGCCCAGTGGGGTGCGCTTGGTTGTTGTAGTAGACCCAAGGTGGAGGAGCGCTTTTTTGTAGTCAGAGACCCACGGTACGTGATAGAAGGAGTACATTTGTAGGCTTTGAGGGGGTGTGCTTGGTTGTAGCGGCATACCCATGGTGGTATGCTCTTGTTTATAGCAGCAGGCCCACAATACTCGACAGGTGGAGTACTTCAGCAGTCCAAGGTTAGTGGGAAGAGCTTGGTTAAAGCAGCGGGACTATGACAGCCTTGCTTTTTATTACAACTTAAACATGCTTTATTACATAAAAATTCACTTGATACAACAAAGAATATCGAAAGGTTTAGTGTCTTTGGGGCTTAGGATCATTACATAAAAATATTAAACGTGAAATTCAATATCTTTGTTGAAAACATCCTTTACATGACCACTACATTCCTTCGTACTTAGGATTGCATGGGATAACCTAAGGACATGCAAAAGAAAAGGGTGAGCTGTAAAGCCCAGTAAGGGAGTACACATGGAATAACATGAGGATTACAATACATGTTAGTAATTAGGCATATCAATAGAGCATAAAAGAAACATGAACATAAAGGCATGAAAACTCATGGTAATCATAACATTGAAATGTGGCAACAACACTTAAGATTAAATTAGCATGAGCCAAGACTCATTGCGCATGGAGCATGAGTAAACCCTCATTGCACATGAAGCACGGGTAAACCCTCATTCCGCTTGAAATAGCATGAGTCAACACTCATTGCACTTGACGTATCATGATACTATACTTTACCCAGTGCATTGGAGTGCTATAAGGGCGCACCCTTCTTAAACATTTCATTTCATGCATAAGTGTGCCACATGGGTCATAAAACATGGGTTCATAAAACATAATCATTTAGTCCACGATAAAGGAATGTTGAATTCATACATGAAACTTTATAATCAATAAGTAAATGTGCATAACGATGAATACCCTTGTTGGAGAAATGGGCATGTTATTCACTACACAATGACATTGGCTTAGAAAATCGGTGTGATTTCGGCAGTGTAACGGCGTGACATAAGAATTCATAAAAAAGGTTGATAAGAGAGAAAGGGGTTAATCATCATATTTACATGTAATGGACAGTAAGTAAGTCAAATAGATACATGTCCCAACAATTTAAATGGAATTTAGATTCATGATACAAAAGCATTGCCTGAATGTAAAAGAAGAGAGAGAAGTTCCTTTCGGAATTTCGGCATAGTAACAGGTGTACATGGGAGGCATTTAATGAGAGTGAAAGGGGTCTCCCATCATTCAAACAATATTAGGGCAGTATGGGGGAGGTGTGAAACCATACCCCAACATTCATAAATGAAACTAAAAGGGCAATACAACTTAATGAAAATTGACTAAAATGAGAAAGGAAGAAAAAAACCCTTACTTGGAAGTGTGCTTCCAAAAGCTAGAGAGAGGCTTTTGAGAGGCTTCTTGGGAGCTTGGGGCACCTTGAGATGATTCTAGAGAGTTTAGGGAAGAGGTTGGACGAACTCCAAGGGCTTTGAGTGAGGATGAAGTGGGAGCTTGGGTGGGTTTATATAGGAAAGGTGAGAGAATTCTTTATTATTTAGGTTTGGGACCCCTTATATTAAAATAATCCAAACCACAATCCATCCCATGGTATTTGCCCATGGTTTCTGGAAACGGAATGAGGAAAACAATATTTTACTATTCCAAGGTAAAAACTTATTAAAAAATTAGGGTTGCTTATGTGTAGGTGAGTAACACTCCCATGGAAATTAATTTAAAAAGGCAAAGTGTTGAATAAGTCTTGAGGGCTCTATTAATGCTTTGAAAAGTAAGTCAAACAAACCCAAAATCACATTATTTTAATGATAAAACACATATTGGCCGAAAATAAGGATTATGGTATTTTATTACATCACCATTGGGTCATTATGATGTCATAAAACACATTATATATTTAAATGGTATTTAATTTTTACCCAAAAATTTGACTGTCTCAAAAAATAATGAAAAATTCACCGTTGGATAATTTCGACGTCCTGATTCCAAAAATAATATTTATTTTATCTATATAATTTTCTAAATTTGTGAATTTTCACTATTAAAATAAAAACCGACATTTATAAAAAATTCATGGGTTTTGAGAGAAATGGATTTCAAAACTTAATAAAAATTTTAATTTCATTCATAAAATTATAAGGTCATTTATATTTAATAAAAATTAATTTAATATTAATAATAATATTTTATTAATATATTATTTAATTCAAAAAATCCCTTAATTTAATATAATATAATTCTTAATTAAATAATAACCAAAAACACCATTTGTACTTTAAAAACTATTTACAATGTATCAAAAATATACTAGAAATTATATTCATTATTGTATAAAAAATAATGCACATGAACATAGTAATACTAATTTGTTACATAACCTCTTAAAATATTTGCATATGACCTAAGGGTAAGGTGTGCGATGGTGACCGACTCTTGTGGCGGCTCAGATAACATCGCTCGAGTGGTAATCTCTATCAACTTCCACTTTTCCCGTAGACGGTCCTGTTCGAGCTTGACATAATAAAGCTCAGCTTGGGTTTGGTCAAGGGTGAAGCCCAAAGATGCCAACTCTTTTCCGAGATCCGACAAATGGGCTTCGTATGGGGCAATTCTACTTGATGAGGCCATCGCTTCCGTTGTCTGAGTAAAATTGGGTTCGTTAAAGCCATATATTTATACTACTTAAGTGATCACTATTCAACGGCTATAAAAGTAACGGTCACAAATCATAATGTAAAACTAAAGAATTTGAAATCTTATAAAAACATTTTTCATAAAGAAACATTTAACTGGATCAAGAGGGATTCCCCATTAATGAAACTTTGGGTCGTTACAATATTCCCCCCTTAAGAAATTTCACCCACGAAATTTTCCTTTTCCCACACTAAAACAAATGTGGGTAACTCAGCTTCATCATATCCTCCGACTCTCAAGTTGCTTCTTCAATCTTGTGGTTTCTCCACAACACCTTGACGAGGGGTATTGTGTTATTTCGTAGACCTTTTTCTCTACGATCTAAGATCTTCACTTGTTTCTCCTCATAAGAAAGATCATCTTCCAATTGTACCACCTCGGAAGAGAGTACATGTGAAGGGTCCGATATATACTTCCTTAAGAGGGATACATGAAAGACATCATGCACCTTGGCCAAAGTAGGTGGAAGTGATAGTCGATAGACCACAACCCCAACACGATCAAGAATCTCGAAGGGGCCGATGTACCCTGGACATAACTTCCCTTTATTTCCAAACCTCATAACCTTCTTCCACGGAGATATGCGTAAAAACACCTTGTCTCCGACTTTAAACTCAAGGTCTCATCGACGATTATCTACATAATTCTTCTGTCGACTTTGGGCTACCTTGATATGTTGCTGAATGGTTTTCACCTTCTCCACAATTTCTTCGACCATTTCTGGTCCAAGTAGCTTACGTTCACCGACCTCATCCCAACATGCTAGTTTTCGACACCTTTTCCCATATAGGGCTTCGTATGGTGCCATTTGGATGCTCGAGTGGAAACTATTATTATAAGAGAACTCAACCAGAGGAAGATGTTGATCCCATCCTCCTTTAAAGTCCATTGAGCACGCTCTCAACATATCCTCATTTGTTTGGATAGTCTGCTCGGATTGGACATCAGTTTGAGGATGATAGAATGTACTGAAGTTCAGTTCAGTATTCAGAGCTTGTTGAAGACTCTTCCAAAACATAGATGTGAATCTTGGATCTCGGTCAGAAAAAATAGATAGTGGTACTCTATGGAACTGTACCACATCCCTCATATATATCTGTGCCAGTTGATCCAAAGAGAAATCCTCTCAAATAGAAATAAAGTGTGCAGTCTTCGTAAGAAGATCCACAACAACCCAAATTGCATTGTTGCCTTTGGATGTCCTTGGAAGTCCGGTGACAAAGTCCATGGTGATGTTCTCCCATTTCCATTCTGGTATGGGCAATGGTTGCATCATCCCCTTAGACTTCTTCCTCTCTGCCTTCACTTGCTGACACACCAGGCACTTTTATGTATATTTAACGATCTCCTTCTTCATATTATCCCACCGAAAGTTTTCTCGGAGATCTTGATACATCATTGTGCTCCCTGGGTGAATAGAGAAATTTGAACTTTGTGCATCATCAAAAATTTCCTTCTTCAGCTCCAGACATGATGGAACACGTAGTGTTTTCCTAAACCGCACAGTTCCTGCTTCATTAACATTAAACTCCAAGGATTTCTCCTTTTTGATAGCTTCCACTTTTTCTTTGATTCCCACGTCATCCTTTTGAGCATCATTTAACATTTCCAAAACAGATGGTTGAGAAATAATTTGTGAAAGGATTGATGATGTTCCCTTCTTTATGATTCCCACGTCCATCTTCATCAAGTCTAAGAAGATTGGATCCTTCTCAATTCTCATCACTGATAGAATCGCTGGATCCTTTCTACATAGGGCATCTGCCACCTTGTTCACCTTCCCAGGGTGGTAATGTATTGAACAGTCATAATCCTTGATGATCTCTATCCATCTTCTCTAGCGCATATTAAGCTCTTTCTGTGTGAATATATATTTAAGACTCTTGTGGTCAGTATATTTCTCACATTTCTCTCCATAGAGATAATGCCGCCAGATTTTCAAGGCAAAGATCACAGCCGCCAACTCTAGATCATGCATTGGATAGTTTCGCTCATGGATTTTCAACTGCCTTGAGGCATAGGATATCACTGTATCATTCTGCATCAGCACACATCCTAAGCCCTTTTTCAAAGCATCACTAAATACCACAAAAAGCTCCCCACTTGTGGGTAAAGTGAGCACGGGTGCAGTGATAAGCCTCCTTTTCAACTCCATGAAGCTTTCTTCACATTCATCACTCTAAGAAAACATTACTCCCTTTCGAGTTATCTTTGTAAGAGGTTTGGACAATCGTGAGAAATTTCTCACAAATCGTCGATAATATCCAGCAAACCCCAAGATGCTACGGATATCAGTTACTAATGTTGGCCTTATCCATCCCTCAAGTTCTTCTGTTTTGGAGGGGTCCATAGATATCCCATTGCTTGTGATGATATGGCCCAAGAATGAGACATCCTTCAACCAAAACTCACACTTGTTATACTTTTCATAGAGAATCTCCTTGCAAAAAGTCTCTAGTACATTTTTTAAATGCTCCTCTTGGTCCTCCTTGGTTTTGGAGTATATTAGAATATCATCTATAAAGACTCCCACAAATTTTTCAAGGTAATCTCTGAAGACTCTATCCATCAAGTCTATGAATATTGCATGAGCATTGGTGAGTCCGAATGGCATTACTATGAATTCATAGTGCATGTACAATGTACGAAAAGCAGTCTTGGGGATATCTTCCTTCTTCACCATTGCTTGATAATATCCCAACCGAAAGTCCACCTTGGAGATGTATTGTGCTCCACACAGTTGATCAAACAAGTCATCGATTCTTGGGAGAGGATACTTGTTCTTTATCATGATTTTTTTAAGTTCACGATAATCGATGCAAAGCCACATTGACCCATCCTTCTTCTTGACGAAGAGGACTGGTGCACCCCATGGTGATGCACATGGGCGTATAATCCCTTTATCCAGGTTCTCATGTAGTTGTTTCTTTAGCTCTTCAAGCTCAACAACAACCATTATATATAGATTCTTGGATATTGGTAGCGCCCCGGGTATAAGTTCAATTGAGAACACAACATCTCTTGTTGGAGGAAGACCAGGAAGTTCCTCGGGAATCACTTCTATGAATTCCCTCACAATAGGCATTTCTTTAAGGGTGGTTTCTTCGTTGGACTCAATAATCTAAGCCAGATATGTGTGCTCATAATGCAGTAATATCCATGCTTGAGATGATGGAGAAAAAGTAGATTCTTCTTCCTCTTAACACTTGTAAAGAATCGGGGGTCGATTCTCCATATGGAGTGTGATTTCACTCTCCCGACAATTTATGTTAGCTCTATATAAGCAAATCCAATCCATGCCAAGAATTGCATCAAATTCCACCAGAGGGAGTATGATGAGGTTTTCCAGGAAATTCAATCCACAGATTATAACAGGGGATGACTTATACTCATGGGATGCAATGATTGCCCCATTTTCCGTAATCACCGACATCTTTACATCCATGATTTTTGGTGGTGCATGGATTGTTCTACTAAACGTTTGAGATATAAAAGAATGCATAGAACCTGAATCAAAATGTATGTTCTCTATTATTGAATGAATAACTAGCGTACTTGTCACCACTTCATTGTCGGGGTTAACATTGGCAGAAGTGATGGAAAAAGTTCTTCTTTGTTGTCTTGGATGTTGCTGGTTGCCTCCGATAACCCTTGAATTAGGGAACTGATTTGCAAAATGACCCAGTTCTTTGCATTTTTAGCATTGAACAACGCGTTGAGGTTCGAACGGAGCGTTCCTCTCCTCTGTCGCAGCTGCGGGTCCTTCTTGCCGACAGTTAATAGCTAGGTGCCCTTCCCTTCCACACATGAATAATTTTCTCGTCCCCCTATGGCAATTTCCAGGGTGCTTCTTTCTGCACTTTTGGCAAGTGGGGTGCTGGAACTTCATAGCGCCGTTGGATTTATCCATCAGCCCACCAGCATTGAATTCCACCTTATGCTTCTTGTCCCCATGATACCCATGTGATTCTCTGATCTCCATTTCAACCTTGAGGGCACATCGGACAATTTACTCATAGCTGTCGAAGTCACGGATCGCTAATGCTTTCTGCAAGCTAGGATTTAGCCCACCAAAGAAGCGGTCAACCTTGCATTCAGGGGTAACGACAAATCCGGAAGCGTATCGTGCAAGCCTTGTGAAGCTTGCCTCGTACGCTCCCACAGATTCCTCATCTTTTTTTTGAGGGAAAGGAAGTCCCTTTCCATTTTAAGACGGAGGGTGCGCGGAAAATATTTATCGAAAAACTTCTTCTGGAATTCCTTCCATTCCAAAGCCTTGATCTCCTCCTCAGGCTTCGTATTTTTGATCAATGTCCACCATTGATCAGCTTCACCCTCTATACGATAAGACGCTAGGAGAACCTTCTCTTGTTCAGAACATTGGAGGATGGAGAATATCTTTTCAATGGAGTTGATCCTTTGCTCAGCGATCGTGGGATCAGATGATCCACTAAAAGTAGGAGGCCTTTGTCTCATGAAGCTTTCAATAGCGACTTTTTCTTTCTTAGGGGGGTTTGACCGTTCCTCTTGACCCGTGTTTCTATTCAAAACTTGAGTTAGCTGAGACAGAAGCGTGACAAAGTTCGTGATTCCCACTCCCATTGGATTGGGTATCTCATTATTACAATCATCACACTGATCTTCACAATGGTTGTTAGACCGAGTTCTCCTATTACCGGCCATTGGTTGGAATAAAAGGAAAGTTAGGGGTAAAATATAAAGGGTAATCCAAAGACAAAATTTGATGACTTATAAATACACTTTAATCTCTTTAACTCATGAGTCTATAGGATTCAATCCAGGCATTTCATGATATACCTTCTAACATATATTCTTAGGGGAATTTTTTCCTTAATTAGGGTTCATACTAAGCTTGTGAATTTATCAAAACATATCCCCCGGGAGTGTCGTAACCAAGAGTGTAGCAAGGCCCGTTGTCGTGCACCAGTTCCCGTTCGAGTCTAGCTCAAAGTGGTGTTTTCGGGTTTTACCCCTAGGATACATCTGTGCCAGAGCCGCCTCTACCTGCTCGTATCCAGACATGGATGTATTTGCTTGATAAACCACTTACTCAATACTTACCAAAACATATGGATGTTTTTGTTATACATAGTCTTGTATCTACGTTTTTACTAGGGTTTCCTAATCCCAAAAATAACTAAACCTATCCTTTGATACCAACTATGACAACCCTGCTTTTTATTACAACTTATACATGCTTTATTACATAAAACTGCACTTGATACAACAAAGAAGATCGAAAGGTTTAGTGTCTTTGGGGCTTAGGATCATTACATAAAAACATTAATCTTGAAATACAACATCTTTATTGAAAACATCCTTTACATGACCACTACATTCCTTCGTACTTAGCATTGCATGGGATAACCTAAGGACATGCATGAGAAAAGGGTGAGCTGTAAAGCCCAGTAAGGGAGTACACATGGAATAACATGAGGAGTACAATACATGTTAGGCAATAGGAATATCAATAGAGAATAAAAGAAACATGGACATAAAGTAATGATAAATCATGGTAATCATAACATGGAAATGTGGCAACAACACTTAACATTGAATTAGCATGAGCCAAGGCTCATTGCACATGGAGCATGATTAAACACTCATTGCACTTGAAGCATGAGTAAACCCTCATTTCACTTGAATTAGCATGAGTCAACACTCATTGCACTTGACTTATCATGATACTATACTTTACCCAATGCATTGGAGCGCTATAAGGGTGCACCCTTCTTAAACATTTCATTTCATGAATTAGTGTGCCACATGGATCATAAAACATGGGTTCATAAAAAATAATCATTTATTCCACGATAAAGGAATGTATAATTCATACATGAAACTTTATAATCAATATGTAAATTTGAATAAAGGTGAATACCCTTGATGGAGAAATGGGCATGGTATTCACTACACAATGACATTGTCTTAGAAAATCAGTGTGATTTCGGTAGCGTAACGGCGTGACATAAGAATTCATAAAAAAGGTTGATGAGAGAGAAAGGGGTTACTCATCATATTTACATGTAATGGACAGTAAGGAAGTCAAATAGATACATGTCCCAACAATTGAAATGGAATTTAGATTCATGATACAAAACCATTGCTTGAATGTAAAAGAAAAGAGAGAAGTTCCTTTCAGAATTTCGGCATAGTAACAGGTGTACATGGGAGGCTTTTAATGAGGGAGAAAGGGGTCTCCCATCATTCAAACAATAATAGGGCATTATGGGGTAGGTGTGAAACCATACCCCAACATTCATAAATGAAACTAAACGGGAAATACAACTGAAAGAAAATTGACAAAAAATGAGAAAAGAAGAAAAAAACCCTTACTTGGAAGTGTGCTTTCAAAGGCTAGAGAGAGGCTTGTGAGAGGCTTATTGGGAGCTTGGGGCACCTTGAGAGGATTCTAGAGAGAGTAGGGCGGAGGTTGGACGAACTCCAAGGGCTTTGAGTGAGGAGGAAGTGGGAGCTTGGGTGCGTTTATATTGGAAAGGTGAGAGAATTCTTTATTATTTAAGTTTGGGACCCCTTATATTAAAATAATCCAAACGACAAACCATCCCATGGTATTTGCCCATGGTTTCTGGAAAAGTAAAGAGGGAAATAATATTTTACAAGGCCAAGGTCCAAACTTATTAAAAAATTTGGGATGCTTATGTGGAGGTGAGTCACACTCCCATGGAAATTAATTTAAAAAGGCAAAGTGTTGAATAAGTCTTGAGGGCTCCATTAATGCTCTGAAAAGTAAGTCAAACAAACCCAAAATCACATTATTTTAATGATAAAACACATATTGGCAGAACATAAGGATTATCATATTTTATTACATCACCATTGGGTCATTATGATGTCATAAAACACAATATATATTTAAATGGTATTTAATTTTTACCCAAAAATTTGACTGTCTCAAAAAAATATGAAAAATTCACCATTGGATAATTTCGACATCCTGATTCCAAAAATAATATTTATTTTATCTAAATAATTTTCTAAATATGTGAATTTTAACTTTTAAAATAAAAACCGACATTTATGAAAAATTCACGGGTTTTGACAGAAATGGATTTCAAACCATAATAAAAATTTTAATTGAATTCATCAAATTATAAGGTCATTTATATTTAATAAAAATTAATTTAATATTAATAAAAATATTTTATTAAAATATTATTTAATTCAAAAAATCCCTTTTATTTAATAAAATATAATTCTTAATTAAATAATAACCAAAACCACCATTTGTACTTTAAAAACTATTTACAATGTATCAAAAATGACTAGAAATTATATTCATTATTATATATATAAATAATGCACATGAATATAGTACTACTTATTTTTTACATAACCCCATAAAATAGTTGCATAAGTCATAAGGGTAAGGTGTGCGATGGTGATAGACTCTTGGGGCGGCTCGGATAACTTCGCTCGAGTGGTAATCTCTATCAACTTCCACTTTTCCCGTAGACGGTCCCGTTCGAGCATGACATAATGAAGCTCAGCTTGGGTTTGGTCAAGGGCGAAGCCCAAAGACGCCACCTCTTTTCCGAGCTCCGAAAAATGAGCTTCGTGTAGGGCAATTCTACTAGATGAGGCCATCGCTTCCTTTGTCTGAGTAAAATTGGGTTCGTTAAAGCCATATATTTATACTACTCAAGTGATCACTGTTCAACGGCTATAAAAGTAACGGTCACAAATCTTAACGTAAAACTAAATAAGTTGACATCTTATAAAAACAGTTTTCATAAAGAAACATTTAACTAGATCAAGATGGATTTTCCATTAATGAAACTTTGGGTCGTTACAAGGACCACTGTACTCGACAGAGGAGGAGTTCTACAACATCTATGGTTTCGATATCATTAATGAAAATTCTGGTTAGAGATGAGTCAATGAATTTTTGTTTACCTCATGATTGATATTGGTCACTTGATAACTTATGTATATGTATGAGCATATACCTAAGTAGTGGTTATCTGTTGATTTCATAACCATTGTGTTTCCTCATGATTGATATGGGTTACTTGATAACAAATGTATAAGTATGTGATTATACCTAAGTAATGGTTATCTGATGAGAACCTTATTGTGGTTATCCTTATTGGATTTAGTGAGACCTTGAGGGTCAAGGGGTCCCTAATGAGTATCATTATACTCACCCCTTCACTGGTTATTCCTGAACCTTGTTGTACTGGATGCAGATGACGGACAGAGCTGATGGAGGCCGAGTGTTCGAGGACTGGACGACACCTAGAGGAGGACCTCACGACGAGTCGGTACCTGGAGGTGGACTTCACGACAAGACGGTACTCAGAGGAGGTTGACGAATGAGAGTGTTGTGGAGGCTATTTGTACCTACCCTTCAGGTATGATTTTTGGTGCATAACCTAGAAGATGCTACCATTTTCTAGCAGTTTGTCTTTTCTGTTGTACTTTTTTTCAGTTGTAGTTTTAATTTTCTATTGGGTTTGTATTCTGGCCCATTTACTTTTCATCACTTTCTTTTGTATATAGTGTTTGTTTCCGCTTGTACTCTATGGTGTTTGATTACTTTATAAAGGCAATTCCACCCCTATTTATCAGGATTTACACCATTGGTGATAGTCGTCAGCCCCTGGCCCATGGAAGGTGGGCTTGGGGTAGTGATGGCAAGGGCCCCGAGAACGGTTCGTGAAAAATTGGTATCAGATGAGTCGGTTCTACCGCAGAACATAGGACTCTGATATTTTCTTTCTATGACGAAATAGTGTTAAGGGTACTAAGTGTGGTCTTCAGTTCATGGAGTCTAGAGTTGGTGCGGGCGGCCGGCGTATCCAGACACTAGGACCCGGACTTCGGATTTCTGACTCGGTGAATGAAATCACTAAATGTGTTTATGTTTTCAAAAAGGTCCTTCAAGTCATCTCAAACCAGGTCAGCTCACCAGGTATATTGTTTTCACCGTGTCACATCTGTTCTTTCAGGATGTCTCCGTGCGGATGACCAGCTAGAGCCCTGAGAGTAGTACGTTCTGAAAGGACACCGAGCGATGAGGCCCGAGTACAGGGCTCTCATCCAATTGAGGCACCAGGGGATGCACCAACAATACAACCACCCATTGTGCCACCGATTCCACCATCCCCAGCTGTAGGAGATGCACACCGATTGATCACGCTGCATGAGTTCCAGCGCTAGAGGCCACAAAGGTTTCGGGGAGAGACAGACCCACTAGCGGGTGAGGATTGGCAGGAGGTTGTTGTGAGAGTCTTCTGGCTAGTAGGTACGCTAGCAGACTTCATGGTGATCCTTACGGCCAGCGTCCTTCTGACATCATCATGTAGATTGTGGATCCTGATGCTCCAAATTCATGATTAGGTGACCCTTCTATGGGCAGACTCTGAGAGCCAGTTTCGGGCGGAGTTCGTACCAGACACACTTTGAGCAGTGTGTATTCAAGAGAAACTACATCAACAGCATGGTTGCATAATGGTGGGATAGTACTCAGCAAGGTTCACAGACCTCTCATGCTACTCCATAGACATGTTACGTGACCCGTTCATTAGGACACAGACCCTCGAGCAGCGGCTCAGGAGAGAGATTAGAGCTTCAGTTGTCTCTCATACTTCCCGATGTAGACGAGGGTGTTCTTAGTGTTGATTTTCCTGGATGAGCAGTCTCCAGCAGTGGGACCCACCACTATATAGCATGAAGTCGTGTCTTCTTCAACTGGCAGTAGAAAGATGATGTAGAGGTCCAAGAGAACCAGACCCACAGGTGGTCGACCGCATGACTCAGGATCGTCTGTGCAAGGCACCCGGGGTAGAGAACGACTTACCAAGAGTGGATAGTGTTACTCCTGTTGTGGGCTTGATCACATGGAATGTGACTCTATGACCAGCCATACAGATGATATGCAGATAGAAGAAGGACCTCCCTGGCAGAGATAGAGGTTTGATCAAGGCAGACCGCAAGGAGTAGGAAACCGAGGTGGAGGAGCTGGCCGTGCAACTGGAGTTGGAAGATGCTTTGAGGTGTTTCCACCACCACCATAATGAGGTCCACCCTGACCACAAGGAGCAGGTGGACATGGGAAAGCTCATCTTTAGGTAGTTGAAGCATATGAATATGGAGCTCCAGAAGCGGGTGGACATGAGCATGACTAGGCATGGAGGACTGTATTCTTGGTGTTTTTATTCTCCATGTTGTCGCTGTTGTGTTTTCCTTGTGTCTTTGTAATACAAGCTGTAGTAATAAA
The DNA here is from genome assembly GCA_963277665.1 of Viscum album. NCBI lineage: Eukaryota > Viridiplantae > Streptophyta > Magnoliopsida > Santalales > Viscaceae > Viscum > Viscum album. The sequence goes on from OY728157.1 coordinate 915,753,496, forward strand.
AGACACTTATCATTGTGACTATTACTTTCCTATCAACTTCGTATGGTTATTACTAATAGGATTGTGCTTAAAACTGTTGACTTGATCCTCTCTTTCGAGATACATAATGGAGGAGAGCCAGTGACCACACACTGCTGCCGACAGTGTGACTCTACTCTTAGAGGTGAGAGTAACAGTTGGATCTCTTGGTAGTAGCGTCGAGGGCTTATGACGTTGTCCATGTCATGAAATAGTACCGTTAATGTCAGGACTGACTGTATTAGGTGAAGAACGTGGTTCATTTAAGGGATCAGAACATATTTCTCATTTCGGCAGAGGAGAAATACCAGCAGCTCTTCGGTGGAATGTAGACGTAAAAGGTGGAGATGAATTCTTAAAATTGGCTAGGCTCACCCATTATTCGGTGAGAGAACGGTTTACAGTTCTCTCCCTCTCAAAGAGTCTCGTGTGTATCTACTCTCACAAGGACATGAACCTGAGATAGCTGTCATGACCCGTCCTCGGGACCCGTTCCGTGACTACCCCAAGCCCGTCTTCCATAGGATAGGGGCTGGAGGCTAGCACCAAAGGCGTAAATCCCGATAACAGGGAAGGCATTGCCTTTATATAAGTAAAGAAATCACCACAGAGTACAAGCGGAAGTAAAACACTAAGTACAAACCGAAGTTCTGAAAGGTAAATGGGCCAGAATACAAACCCAAAAGGAAGTACAACTAAAACTGAACCAAGTACAACAGAAAAAGACAATAGCTGGATGAAAGGAAGCGGATCCTGGGTCGTCCTCCTCGGATCATACCTGAAGGGTAGGTACAGATGGCACAGCTCCTGGATCGTCCACCACGGATCCTACCTGAAGGGTAGGTACAGATATCCTCCTCAACGCTCTCGCCCATCAACCTCCTCCATGTGTCATGTCATCGTGTAGTCAACCTCTAGGTACTGACTCGTCGTGTAGTCCACCTCTGGGTACTGACTCGTCGTGTAGTCCACCTTCGGGTACCATCCAGTCCTCGAACACTCGACCTCCATCAGCACTGCCCGTCGTCTGCAAACCAACACAACGAGGTGCGGGCATAGCCCGTGCAGGGGTGAGTATAACGATACTCAGTAGGGACCCTGAGACCCTCATGGTCTCACTAAAACCAACATGGTTAACCACAAAGAATATCTCAACAGAAAACCTCTACATAGGTATATTCTCATGCATATACCTAAGTTATCATGTAACCCATCTCAATCATGAGGAAAACACTGAGATCATGAAATCAACGGATAACCACTACCCAGGTATATGCCCATACATATACCTAATTTATTCAGTGACCCATATCAATCATGAGTTACACACAAAGTTCAAAAGTCTCAGCTCAAACCAGGATTTTCATTATCGAAACCGTAACTGCTGAACAACTCCGTCTCTGGAGTGTACAATGGTCATGTCACGACTCCGAGGTACTACTCACTAACCTTAGAATACTGAGGTACTCCTCCAATCGAGTACCACGGGTCAGCCACCCAAACATAGTAGTGCTTCCCGCCGGGGTATGTCATCCAAACACCGTAGTGCACACCCCATAGTATCCTGCTGAAGTACTCTCCGGACGAGTACCGCGGGTCTGCACTGTCACATAGGTAGTGCTCCGTCCTCCATGGTTCTTCACCTCACAAAGTAGTGCTCCGTCCACTGGACTAGTCGACTCACTCCAAGTCGAGTCGGTCAAGCAGTCCGCTACACCGTCTCCGTACCCCACACTCACATCTCTGGGAGGGTCCGCTCCACGAGCTACTGGTCAATAATCCAATTGTCTCAAAGTCCCACGAAGAAGTATCACAAAGGACAGCCTCGTCATAGGGGTCTCAACGCAACAGACGGCGCATCAATTGGACGCCCGGTCTGTGAGTTATTAGCATTTTCATCCCAGGGGCCCGGTTGGTTTCGTGAGAGAACCAACCCGGCCGTATCTCAACTGTACCCCGATCTCTCATAGGATATACTCATAGGGACCGTTTCTCAACGTGATCACCATTGCCTCTAACAGTTCGTCAAACAGACGTCCAGTCTGAATGATATCAGCTTTTCCGTTCCTGGGGCCCGGTTGGATTTCGTGTGCAATCCAACCCAGCCACTATCCAACTATATCCAAAACTCAGTCAAACTGTGCCAATAGTTCCTTCTCATCAAGATGAAATCAATGAGATAGACGGTGTGTCAATCGGATGCCCGGTCTGTGAGTTATTGGCTTTTTCGTTCCAGGGGCCCGGTTGGTTTCGTGAGGGAACCAACCCGACCGCACTCTGACGACATCCAAACCTCAAGCGGAGTAAGCCAAAAGATCTGTCTCATCAAGAGGAATCAATCAAAGTCGACGGAATGTCAATCGGACGTCCGGAACTCAAGATATAAGTGTTTCCGCTCCGAGGGCCCGGTTGGTTTCGTATCCGAACCAACCCGGCCGAACCCAATGTATTCTGAAACCTTGAGTATAATATATCGAAACGACTGCCTCATTCGATGGATCGCTACGCAACTAAAGGTACGTCGATCAGAGGTCCTTAGCCCAGGATATGGGCATTTGACCAAAGAGGGTCCGAAAACGGGGGGACTGGGCCCAGACCGACCCGGCCGGACCCCCCCTAGGTCAGCCCGAACATGGTCGACCCGGCTGGGCCTGGGCTGGGCTGGCCGGCTCGGTCTGGCTCGACCGGCCCGCTGCGGCTCAGCCAGCGCGGCCGAGCGGAAGTCGCAGTGCGGGGGTGCGCGGTCCCCCCCCCCCGCTGCTAATTGAAGACGGCGGCTACCGCCACCGCCAACCATTCGGCGGCGCGCCACCGCCGCCGGTCGCCGGTGATGTTGCGCCAGTGTGGTGCGCCGCCACCGCCTTCCGCGGACCACCAGACGCGCTCCGGTGGTTCGTTTCTCCTGCCTTCTTCGCCAACGGTCTTCCCGGGACCCGACCTTCACTTCGGAGTCCCTAAAATTTCCTTGCGGCCTCATTTGTCGTCGACAATCATTCCGCACGTCAAAAACAAATCATGTCATCTTCGTGGTTTTCCTGGCGCGGCGCGTCGGCACCGCACCCCTTCGCCGCGGCCCGACTCCGACCGTGGATTCGTTCAGCCCCAAAGGTGCGGCGCAAAGGCGCCATGCTCCTTCGTCGTGATTTTCGAAATTCCCGCACGGTCTTGCGCGATGTGATGGTTCCGCGCCATATCCATTCCAAACAACAACAGGAACAACAACAAGATAAGGGAGGAGGGTCGGTTGTGTTTTTGCGGTCCGGTCCCAACCCGTAACATAATTTTCATGGATCAAGTTAATATTTTGTTGATCTACGTTCTTACATTTAGAAGGGAGTAAATGAGGGTTTACAAATAAGTTCCCTACTTTGGTTTCAAGAAAAGTGCACGTCAACGAGCCGCGGAAGACGAGCGTCGCGGAGGTTGGGCATCGCGGAAAACGAACGTCGATTCCGTTGTCGTCGAGGTGCGTCTGAAGAGGAAACATCGCGAAAGAAGAACATCGGGAAAGAAGTTTGTTGTGGAAGAGGTTCTATGCGTTCTTCGGCGGAGGTGTTCTTCGTTGAAAAATGGTCTTCTTCGTCAGAGTCCGATGTGTTCTTTACGTTCTTCGTCGAAGGAGAAGATGTTCTTCCCAAAACCTCTCAACGACAAAACTCTAACACCAAAATAAATAAAAGCTCATTTCTTAATTTATTAACACAACAAGCCTTTTGAAATTCAAAGGTTTGAATTTCAAAAACTTACATTAAACACTCAACATTAAAACCATAAGTTTGATAAACTTAAGTTATCAACATTTAAATGGGAGTTGAGGGGGATTAGAGGATATGAAGGGGTGGGGTTAATGTGGGCCCCACCACCCTCATAACCTCCCAAGGGAGGTTGGGTAGTTACCCAACATCCATCCAAAGGATAAAACACTTAGAGTAAAATAAAAATTGTAGAATAATTATAAAATAAACTTCCACAATTTTTATCATCAACTCTCGTGAAAACGCTACTCCAGAAATGGAGTTCCTAAGCAATTACTGGTGCTACGGTTCCATCGGCGCCCTTAGAATTCGATTCTGAGCACCGGTTCAAAAGATAGAAATTCTGGCACATTCGTTCACTGAGCGTACCCGAACCAAACTTCGGAAAATAATTCCAGGCACACCGGGCCTCGGAATCAGGCGCCGTCAGAAACTGCGTTCTTGTAAAATTACAAATAAAATTTATAAAAAAATTTCCTTATATTTTATAAGACTTTAAATTACTCCCGCCACAGGACTTTACGTCCCCGTAATGCATCATCACAAACTAGGGTCACAAAAGCGGTACTAAGCACGCATCTGAGCCTTCCGCTCCCATGTGCTCACCCAGAGGTTCTCGTACTGCCAAAGAAAGTGAACCCGAGGAATCGATCGTCCTCATAGGATACGCTCATGTGGATCCTCGATCCCCACTAGAACCTCCGTGAAAGACACCCCATCGCCATCGTCCAGCTCCTCATGGTCAATGATATGCTAAGGGTCGAGCACATATCTCCTCAGTTGAGATACGTGGAAGTCATCTTGCACCTGGTGCAACTGAGGTGGATGGGTCAAGCGGTAAACCACCCCGCCTACCCAACTGAGGACCTAGAAAGGTCCGTTGAACCTCGTAGATTACTTCCTGCCTTGGCCACATCTCCGTAAACTTCGTCGAGGTGAGACCCGTATAAAGACGTGATCGTCATCCTCAAACTCTAGAGGTCTCCAATTCCTGTTAGAACCGGAACTCGAAACGACTGCTTCTACGAGGGTAAGGTTGACCGACTCAAGAGTGATCGGTCGCACCTTCCAGTGTAAGAGTTACCCTGCACTGCCTGGGGTTTCATTTTTCTCCGACCAAGGAAAACCCATCCCAATGTCGTAGATAAACTAAAACCTTTTTTCCTAATACCGTCAATTTGTGTATGAACTGTGATTGCCCAGTCTATACTCAATCCAACGTTGTAAGGCCTCGACGCTGCCACCAAGAGATTCCAACCGAAACTCTCGCCTTGAGGGTCTGACCACACCGTCGGCATAAGTGTGATTATCGAGTCTCCTCCCAAGGTATCTCCAGGAGTGAGGGTCAAGTCCACGGCTTACCGGAAACTCTAGGTCTGGGACAAGATTTGTTAAAGTGAATAATGATTCATATCAACGTCTGTTACTATGGTAGCTTGTAGTGGAAACTGACTATCCCTTGAATCATTCACAGAGCCATTGGGTCACTCTCCTTGACCGCATGCAGCCGCACTCTTCCTCCGCCCTCCCGCACCCTGAGCCATGCGGGGATAACTAAGGTGGGTGGTTGTAGCATGTTAATATATACACCACCTCATGCTGCTCTCCAAGATATGCCTCCACGTCTGCTGCTTCGCAGACTCATCTCTCCTTTAAGCTTCCTATTATGGAAACATTTAACATGCCCGAGTCTCCAAGACTGGTGCCAGTTTCCTTTTTCTTACTGCACTGTGCAGTCTTCATCCGCTCCTGGATGATCTGCATCTTCTTTGCCTACGATCTGAAAGAGCTGCTAAAATTTCTCCTTTGCCAAAAATAGAAACTCGGTCTCATTCCCTGGATGAACCAAGCCCATTGCCTAATACAGTCAATCCTGACATGAATGATGTATTCATGACATGGATGACGTTGTAAGGCCTCGACGTAACTACTAGGAGATCCAACAGTCACTCTCGCCTCATAGGGTCGAGTCACACTGTCGTCATCAGGGTGAGGTCACTGGGTCTCCTCCAGTAGAAATATCGAAAGTGAGGGTCAAGTCAACAGTTTATCCAGGACCACTCAGTATCAACCAAACAAAAGGACATGAAATCAAACAATGATAAGTGTCTTTTTATTATTGCACCTCATAGTACAAAGACACAAATACAACAACAACATGGAAGTAGAAGTACAAGGGATGTATCCACTAGTTCATCTCATGTCCACCTGCTCCTGGAGCTCTACTGCCTTGTCCACTACTAGGATTTTTCTCAAGCACTTGTCGTTGCTTCTGCCTTGATGGCTCCTCCAACACATGCAGATCAACTGTACGAGGAGTCGGACAGTCACGTGCCAGGTGACCCTTCCCGCCGCATGAGTAATACTATCTGTTTCTCGCACGCCTGGCTCTGACCCCACCCCGGGTCCCCCGCACCACCGGTCCTAAAACCCGAGATCGTCCAACTACTGGTCTGGTCCTCCTGGACCTCTACATCATCTGTCTACTGCCCACAGATGACACGGCTACTGATCGAAAAACACACGGCAAAGGCAGAAGATCCTGTACATGCTCAGGGTGTAGAGCTACTGGCACAAACTCCACCCTGAAGAAGGTCTCGAAATCTTCTCATGAAAAGGTCATTCCGTCACAAAACTGGAACAAGTGTCTCCACCACCATCCAGCTGCTGCCTGAAGAAGGCTGGCAGTAAAGATCACAATGAAGTCTGCTTGCGTCCCCACTAGCCTGAAGACTCTCACCACAGCCTCCAGCCAATCTTCAGCCGCATGCGGGTCTGTCTCTCCCCAGAACCTGGGTGGCCTCTGGCGCTGGAACTCGTGCAGCACACTCTGGTGGTGTGCATCGCCTACTGCTGGGGTTGGTGACATCGGTGGTCCAATGTATTGGAGTACCGCTGGTGCCTCCGTTGGTGCCTCAACTGCAAGAGGGCCCTGTACCGAAGCCTCATTGCTTGGCAGGCTGTCAGTACGCACATCTCTCTAGGCTCTAGCTGGTCGTCCGAGAAACGGCATCCTGAAATAAACAACGTGACACGGTCAAACGATTATACCTGGTGAGCTGACCTGGTTTGAGCTGATATTTAAATAAAACTTCTGAAAACACACAATCAATCAGTGTTTTCATGCACAAAGTCGGAATTCAGTTGTCAGGGTCCTGGTGTATGGATACGTCGGCCGCCCGCACCAACACTGGACTCCCTGAACTGAAAACCACACTCTTAACACTATAGCTTCACAGAAATAAAATATCAGGGTTATAAGTTCTACGGTAGAACCAACTCCTTTGATACCAATTTGTCACAACCCGTCCTCGGGGCCCATGCCGTGACAACCCGAAGCCCGCCTTCCATAGGCCAGGGGCTGGCGACTAGCACCAAAGGCGTAAATCCCGATAACAGGGAAGGCATTGGCTTTATAAAATTAGAGAAAACACCACAGAGTACAAGTAGAAGTAAAACACTAAGTACAAAGAGAAGTGTTGAAAGTTAAATGGGCCAGAATACAAACCCAAGTGGAAGTACAACTACAAGTGAACAAAGTACAAAAGAAAAATACAACAGCTGGAAGAAATGAAGCGGCTCCTGGTTCGTCCTTCTCAGATTCTACCTGAAGGGTAGGTACAGATGGTGCAGCTCCTGGATCGTCCACCACGGATCCTACCTGAAGGGTAGGTACAGATATCCTCCTCAATGCTCTCACCCGTCAACCTCCTCAATGTGTCGTCTTGTCGTGTAGTCCACATCCGGGTACTAACTCGTCATGTAGTCCACCTCCGGGTACTGAACCGTCGTGTAGTCCACCTCCAGGTACCGTCCAGTCCTCGAACACTCGGCCTCCGTCAGCACTGCCCGTCGTCTGCAACCAACACAACGAGGTTCGGGAATTTCCCATGCAAGGGTGAGTATAACGATACTCAGTAGGGACCTCGATACCCTCATGGTCTCACTAAAACCAACATGGTTAACCACAAAGAAGATCCAAACAGATAACCTATACTTAGGTATATGCACATGCATATACCTATTTTATCAAGTAACCCATCTCAATATTGAGGAAAACACCAAGATCATGAAATCAATGGATAACCACTTCCCAGGTACATGCCCATACATATTCCTATGTTATCAAGTGGCCCATATCAATCATGAGGTAAACACAAAGGTCAAAAGTCTCAGCTCAAAATATGATTTTCATTATCGAAACCATAACTTCTAAAGAGCTCCGTATCTGGAGTGTACAGTGGTCCTGTCATGACTTCGAGGTACTGCTCACTAACCTAAGACTGCTGAGGTACTCCTCCTGTGAGTACCGCGGGTCAGCCACCCAAACACAGTAGTGCTTCCCGCCGGGGTATGTCACCCAAACACAGTAGTGCACACCCCCTAGTAGCCTGTTGAGGTACTCTTAGGACGAGTACCGTGGGTCTGCACTGTCACACAGTTAGTGATCCATCCTCCATGGGACTACACCTCACAAAGTAGTGCTCCGTCCACTGGGCTAGTCGACTCACTCCATGTCGAGTCGGTCAAGCAGTCTCCAGGTCTTAGTCGGCTACACGGTCTCCGTACTCCGCGCGCTCATCTCTGGGAGGGTCTGCTCCATGAGCTACATGTCGATAATCCATGTATCTCAAAGTCCCATGAAGAAGTATCACAAAGGACCTCCTCGTCATAGGGGTCTCAATGCAACAGACGACGCGTCAATCGGACGCCCGGTATGTGAGTTATTAGCCTTTTCGTCCCAGGGTCCCGGTTGGTTTCGTGACCGAACCAACCCGGCCATATCTCAACTGTACCCCGAACTCTCATAGGGTATACTCATAGAGACCGTTTCTCAACGTGATCACCAACGCCGCTGACGGTTCGTCAAACAGACGCCCAGTCTGAAAGATATCAGCTTTTCCGTTCTAGGGGCCTGGTTGGATTTCGGGCACAATCCAACCTGGCCACTATCCAACTGCATCCAAAACTCGGGAAAAGTATGCCAAAGGTTCCGTCTCATTAAGAGGAAATCAACGAGACAGATGGTGCGTCAATCGGACGACGGGTCTGTGAGTTATTGGGTTTTTCGTTCCAGGGGCCCGGTTGGTTTCATAAGCAAACCAACTTGACCGCACTCCGACAGCATCCAAACCTTAGGCGGAGTAAGACAAAAGTTCTTTCTCATGAAGAGGAATCCATCAAAGTTGACGACACATCAATCGGACGTCCGGAGCTCAAGATATAAGAATTTCTGCTATGAGGGCCCGGTTGGTTTCGTATCCGAACCAACCCGGCCAAACCCAAAGTATTCTGAAACCTTGATTATTATATAACGAAACATCTGTCTCATTCCAAGGATCGCTACGCAACTGACGGTATGTCGATCGGAGGTCCGTTTCCCATGATATGGGCATTTGACCAAAGAGGGTCCGAAAACGGGGGGTCTGGGCCCAGACTGACCCGGCCCGACCCCCCCTGGGTCTGCCCGAACATGGTCGACCCGGATGGGCCCGGCCAAGCCCGGCCAGTCGCAGCTCGTCTAGCGCGGCCGAGCGGAAGCTACGGAGTTGGGGTGCCCCCCCCCCCCCCCTCGCCGCTAATTGAAGACGGCGGCTACCGTCGCCGCCACCGCCATCCGCGGACCACCGGATTCGCTCTGGTGGTCCGTTTCTCCTGCCGTCTTCGCCAATGGTCTTCCCAGGACCTGACCTTCACTACAGAGGCCTTAAAATTTCATTGCGGCCTTGTTTGTCATTGCCCGTCAATCTGCACGTCAAAAACAAATTGTGTCGTCTTCGTAGTTTTCCCGGCGCGGCGCATCGGCACCGCGCCCCTTCGCCACGGCCCAACTCTGGCCGCGGATTCGTTCAGCCCCAAAGGTGTGGCGCAACGGTGTCGCGCTCCTTCGTTGTGATTTTCTAAATTCCCGCACTGTCTTTTTCGGTTTGATGGTTCCGCTCCATCTCCGTTCCAAACAATAACAGGAACAACAACAAGATAAGGGAGGAGGGTCAGTCTTGTTTGTGCGGCCCGACCCCCTCCCGTTAATCAATAGCAAGCGGTCCAAATTTTTAAACGGAGAATGGTGACGGTACTAATCACGAACGAAACAAAATAAACCCCCGTAGTTCTCCCCGTAATCAATATTTCCCAACCCGTAACATAATCTTCGCGGATCAAATTAATATTTTCTTGATCCGCGTTCTTAGATTTAAAAGAGAGTAAATGAGGGTTGAAAAATAAGTTCCCTACCTCGGTTTCAAGAACGATGCACGTCAACGAGCCGCGGAAGACGAGCATCACGGATGACGGGCGTCGTGGAAAACGAACGTTGATTCCATTGTCGTTGAGGTGCGTCCGAAGAGGAAACGTCGCGGAAGAAGATCGTCGTGGAAGAAGTTTGATGTAGTTAAATTCTTGTTGGGGAATTCCATTTTAATTCTATTAAGTGCTACAGATGTTGTAAAATGGGACATAAGGATTATAATTTCAATGAAAAAGATCCGAGTAATCATAATACTAAATCAGATTTATAGTTCTTCAATTTTTTTATGTGTAATTAAATGGGACATTATGAAAATGAGTGTCCAATGAAAAATCAAATGATGGAAATCAGATAAACTAATAGTATAAAGGAGTGGTAAAATCCTTTGCAAGTACATTAATAGAAGATGGTCCATTAAATGAAGTAGTATCTGGTAAATAGTTTGTTTATTCAGATTATGCCAATGTATTTAATGGATTCAGGGTCTATAAATTCTTTCATTTCAGAGATATTTTAATGTAAATTGGAAATTCCATATAAATATATGAACCATGAAAATCTAGTAGAAACAAAGATATGAAATTTTGAGACAAAAAGAAATTATATGAACCTTCATGTCATTGTGTATGGAAATAATCTAACTGCAACCCTTATTTTTAAACTCTAGTAGAGTTTGATGTTATTTTGGTTATTCATTTGCCTTCCATTTATAATGCTATGATTGACTGCAGAGCTAAAGTGGTTTTTTTACAGAAAAAATCTCACTTTTTGTACAAAAATGAACCCTTAGCTTTAATAACATATCTAGAAGTAGAGATACTAGTAAATGATGGATATGAATGTTATCGTGCACATATTGTTGAAATCAAAATCACTATTGTGATTAATTGTGATCCACTGGTAAATAAGTATCTTGATGTTTTTTCTGATGACTAGCTTAGTATAATGCCTTATCATAATATTGAATTTATAGTTGAATTAGTTCCTAATGTTAATAAAATTTCAAAATCCACTTATCGAATTTTAGAAATTAAAATTTTAGAATTAAAAAATAAATTTCATGAGTTGCTAGACAGTGGTTTCATTCGACCTTGCACAAATTCATGGGGTGCTCTTATCTTCTTTGTTAAAAATAATGTTGGTTCAATGATTCATTTAATTAATTATAGTTCAATGAATAAAATCACTCTTCAGAACAGGTATCCTTTTCCTCATATCATAGATTTGTTTGATCAACTCCATGGTGCTCTGTATTTTTCGAAGATAGAATTGTGGTTGGGGTACCAATAGTATAATGTAAAGGAAGAAATCATTATAAAGACCGTGTTTTGAAATAGATATAGGCATAATGAATTTTTTTATGAATTTTGGGCTAACAAATTCACCTACTCTATTCATGGATCTTATGAATAACATTTTCCGTGAGTTCTTGGATAAGATTTTGGTTGTATTTCTTGATGATATTTTGGTTTATTAAAAAAGTATAGAGGAACATGAAAGTAATATATGGGTTCTCATACATACCTTAAATTAAATGAATTTTTATGGAAAATTTAGCAAGTGTTAGTTTTGGTTTAAACAAATTTCATTCCTTGGTAACAATTTTTCAAAAAATGGAATAACTATTGATAATGCAAAAACAAAATTTTTTGAAGAAATGAAAAGGCCAATAAATATAACCAAGATCAAATGTTTACATAGTTAGGGAGTTTATTATTAGATTATTGTTAAATTTTTTTATTGTTATCTAGTTCAATGATTAAGATAACTCGAAAAGTTATTATGTTTATTTGGAAAAATGAATGGGATAACTATTTTGAGGAATTGAAAAAAATATTAGTGAATGCTCCAATATTGGAATTGGCTTCCTAAAATGGTCAGTTTGTTATCCATTATGTTGCATCGTTGAAAGGACATAGTTGTGTCCTTATGCAGAATTATCCGGAATTTTCTTATTCTTAATTTCAGTTGAATCCTCATGAGTTAAATTACCGTACTCATGATTTGGAATTAACTTCTATTGTAGCATAGTTAAATATTTTGTGGAATAATATTTATGGTGTAAAATGTGAAATATATACTGACCACAAAAGTTTGAAGTATATATTCATCTAGAATTAATTGAACATGTGATAGAGGATATGGCTGCAATTAATCAAGGATTATGGTTGCAAAGTCCTTTACCATACATGAAAAGGCCAATAAAGTGGCGATACTTTGAGTTGAAAATTAATTCTACATTAAACGTGGTACGTTTAGAACAAGATCCTTTGATTCAATATTTGTTAATCATTGGTAAAAAATCAGTTGGTGTAGGGAAATACACTATTTTGATTCAGGTGTCAGTGAAATGTTCTCTATTCGACAGAATTAAGAAAGCACATAAGGAAGTTAGTGAGTTGTATCAAATGATAGAGTTAGTTCAAAATGATGGGTTTTATGATTTTAAAATTGATAATTATTTTATTTTGAGATTTGGGAAGAGGTTATGTGTTTCTTGTGATTCACAATTGAATAATGAGTTGTTATGTTAAGCTATGAGTTCTCCATTTTTAGTTCATCCCAAAAGTACTAAAATGAACAGATATGTTTAGTAGTATCATGTGTGGGATGGAATGAAGAGATTTGTTGATGCATTTACTATGAATTGTTTGACTTTTAAATGGGTTAAATATGAGAGAAAGTTACATAAAGGAATGCTTCAGTATTTACCCGTTCCATAGTTTAAATTTGAAAAATTTCCATTGATTTCATCATGGGATTACCGAAGACTTCTCGAGGTAATAAGGCAATATGGGTTATTGTTGATCAATTGGATAAATATGCTCATTTCATTCTTATTCAAGATACTTTTCCTCTAGATAAACTTTCTCGATTTTTTGTTAAAGTGAATGTCAGGTTGCATGGAGTTCCCCTCTCTATTGTATCTGATCATGATCGCATGTTTACTTATATCTTTTGGAAATGCCTTTAGAAGTCATTGGGTACTCAATTAATGTTTTGTACATCATTTCATCCAATATCAGTTGGGATGTCAGAACGAACAACATAGTCATTGGAATATATGATACATGCTTTCTTAATGGATTACCAAGGATGTTAGGACCATCATATTCCTTTGGTTGAATTTTTAAATAAAAAGGGTTTTCATTCCATTATATAGATGGCACCATTTGAGGCATTATTTGGAAATAGGTGTCGAACTCTAGTTTGGTGGGATGATGTTAGTGAAATGAGGTTGATGGGACCCGAATTGTTATTAGTGATTGAAGAAAAATATCAATTAATTCAGAAGCGCACTAGAATATCTTAGGCAATGCAGAAAAGTTATGAATATAACAGGAGGAAGGATATATCTTTTGAGGTAGGTTATCTTGTTTTTTCTCAACGTTTCTTCATGGAAAAGAGTGATTCATTTTGGAATGAAGGTAATGTTGAGTCAGAGGTTCATTAGATCCTATAGAATCTTAGAGAATGTTGGATCAATTGCATACATAGTTGATTTACATCTACGTTTATCAACAATAAAAAAGGTTTTTCACGTTTTAATGTTGATAAATTATATGCCAGATCCATCTCAGGTTGTGAGACAATAGGTAGTTTAGTTGGAAGATAACCATTCTTATGAGGAACAACCAGTCTAGATTCTTGACCATATAAAGAAAGTGTTGCAGAATAAGGTAATCCATTAGGTAATGGTTATGTGAAAAAACCATATGGTGGAAGGGGAAATGTGGGAATATGAGAATCTTAAGAGGGATAAATACCCCCATTTATATTATGAATAAATAAAATAACAAGGACGTTATATCCAAAAGAGGGGAAGGATGTAACAACAAAGGTTAATAAAGAATATGAAATTTCCATATTTATTAATATTTTTTAATTAAATATTAATTTTACTTTAAAGGGGATACTATGTTCGATGGAGTACTTGATACGCAACTACTGGTTTATTTTAAATCATATTTTGCACACAACAGTGAGTTATACCAAAAAATTATATAATAATACTAATTTTTCAATTGGTAGTTAACACATAGTCGTTGTATTTTCATAAATGAACAGATGTGACAAAAATAATACTATTCATATTTGTGAAATTTTTTTAAAATTATACAATAATATTTTGAGGCTTAAAATGTGAATAAATCCAATTTAAAGCATGAAATACACTAATATTCTTTAAAAATCCAACTTACTGTTTTTTGATGGGGAACCCTTTCAGAATCATGTTTTTGGAACATTTATATGTTCTATTTGAAAAAAATAAAATTCTTCTTTAGAATCAGGACATCAAAATTTACATTGGATAATACTTTAGTATTTTTCTGATAAAGATCATTTTTAATGAACAATGTAAAATATTGCATTTTAATTTAAAACTGACATTTAATCTAATTTATTCATATTGTTAGATTGTTATTTTAATTAATTATAAAGAGTAATTGAATTATATATTTTCAATATAATCCAATGTTTTCCATTGGTTGTAATTTAACTCATAACATGGATTTAAACAAAGTTCAATCTTTTGATAGGTATTATTTCTTAAAAACACATTTTTTGGTTTTGACAACGGGAATTAATTTAAAATTAATTCTGTCCACTTTTGTGTTTTGAATTTAAAAAAATAGATTCGATATTTTTATCCTGGAGGTCTAAACTATGTAAATAGACAAATTTTATTTTTATACATTATTAATATTTACATGATTAAATATTATATTTACAAAGTTTAAATGGTAAATCTAGTAAATAATGGTAAAAAATAATATTATATTAATATTAAATTTCAATTATACTTGTTCTAGCACTATTGATGATATCTTTCCAACCAAGGTAGTCATTGAGTCCATTATTGGACACCATGTAGCCACATGGGGGTGATAATTACACATTATATTAATTAATTAACTGTATGGACAAAAAATATATTCATATATCATTTAGTAAAACAATTCTATATATGGTTATATAGGTGATCTCTTCATCTATATATATATATATATAATATTTTAAAGATAAATTTATTTCCTACATCATTATATTTTATTTATAATTTTTAGAAATTATATAATTTAATTTCATTTTGACCTAATGGTGATATAGAAATTTCTTCATTAGTAAAGGATTATAATAAATTATATTATAAATATTCCAATAAATTTATTTTGAATCATTTTTTTTCATACATGAATTTTATTATAATAATGATTTATTTTATTTTAATTAACGAATGTTTTTTGATGGAATCATGTTGTTATTTATTTTTTTAAAAAACCTAATATGAATAGTTTATAAGTACTCAAAAATGAGTTTTTAAAAGAATTAATTATTTATTAAAAGATAACATGATCCTAAAAATATTTTATTTAGACAAATGAAAAATGTGATGTTAAAAATATCATTAATGATCCATTTTGGTTCTATTTACTTTTTATAAAAATATATTATCAATATAGTATGAATATATAACTGGACATGGTAAAAGTTCATTAAGTTAACAATGGTTTAATTAAAAAGATAGGGATTAAAAAATATCTAAAATCTGACCAATTCTTATTGACTGATTTTATTTAGACATATATATACTATATATTATAATTAATTATGTTTTTGACCTTTTGAATCTGAAAATCATTTTATTGTAGAATACTATATTCAATTATTCCAAAAGAGCCACTCTACCCTCCTATAAAAGGACACCACCTATTATCATTAATCATACCTATAAATCCCCCTTGTCGCTTCAAAACTCTTCTCCATGAAGCCCCCAACAACCTTTGATTACTCTTATAATCCATCCCATATACAGAAGGGAATTCAAGAGATTATTTTTGTACAATCCAAAGGGAGTTACCTGATTTAAAGATAACATATTCTCCCATGTTCGTTTCATTTATTTTACCTCTCTCAAACCCCATAAACACTATTTATTCCATTATTTTATAAAATCAAAATTATCTAAAATTATATATGGTTGTATGTATAGTGAATATAATACAACTACATATCCACACATATCCATAGAATGGATATAAACATAATGTTTCTGTGGACGGTAAACTACTGCCTCACGAAACGATGATTGTTCAATCATATCCTACCACATATTATGGTGGATATTATGATATAACATTATTTATATGTGATATATATTATATTTATATTTTCTATATACCCTTTTATTTTGAATTTATATCATCCCTTTATGATTTCCATAATGGGTAAACATGATAATTTCATTTGAGAAATTGCAGACTACTGCCCCCTCAAAGCGATATGACACGTTCATACCATATGTGGAACATAAAAAGGAAGGATTTTGTAAAATTATGTATGATATTATACAGTAATTATTATATACCTATGTAACATTGATTTTTTATTCCATTAAATATGAGATATAAATTAATGTAGCATTCATTCATACGTACGTCTTACCATCTCAATAAACGGTGAATTTCATTTAATATCTCCATCCATTATGTACTATTATAAATACATATATATAATAGATATATATGATTTATATGATATCTATATCATTAATATCATTTTGTAGATAAATTAATGTTGATCACATGGACAACATGTAATTATTAGATGTTAATTCTTTACTCATGTACCAAATATCGACAAAAGGATTGTTATTAACTCAAATGATTATGTAATGTTAATAACATGGTAATATGTAATATAAAAGGAATAATAAACATTACAAAGGTTCTTCAAAATTAAGAAATTATATTTAGTTTATTATCCAAGACATTAATGAATGAATGAGTCATGTCAGACACGAGGTAAGGGACTTCGTCTCAATCTTAATTCATTATGGAATATTTTGATTTATAAAAGACTTTATATTATTATTAGTATAAACCCCTTACACATTTCTTTTCATTAAAATGGAATCTATTTCTACGTAACATTTTACTAAAAAATATAGGGAATGTTAATTTTTTACATACGTGGTGATAACGACCTTGTCACCTCCGCATGTATTATTTGATGTTTTGCTTCTATAAAAACCTGTAATTTTTTAAAAAGAAAAATAAATACAATATACTCAGTATTTTTAATCATTTCATTGATAATGGTCATCATAATAGATTTATTATGAAAATATATTGAAATGATTGAAATTTGGAAATATTATCATTTCTTTTATTCTTAGGTTATGTGCTATGATTATATTATGGTTTTTAGGCATCGTTTATGCATACGTGTGGTCCCATGATAAACCTACGGTGGGTGATCATGAGATTTCTCTCTAATTAATTGGATAATGTGAAATATGTAAGTGTTAATTTCATTCTCAAAATATTTAGGTAATATAATTTTATGGGTATTCCAAACGTAACTCTCTACATAGCTGTGAAAGCAACTACGTAAGTATGTTATAGATGACACAAGTACCCTTTATGATTTATGATTTCTATGTGTTATTCATAAATAATATGATTTCATGATTTGTGTTAAAGTGTTTATGATTTAATGTATTTATGCACTATTGATTTATTTCATTATTTTAAAACTCTTATTTAGATTTCTATTCTCATCCCATGTTTCGAAAATGTTTTTCACAATGTATTAGATAAGGAAAGAGAAAGGAAGAAATCAAGACGATTTATATTGAGAAAAGAATTCTTGTTTTCTTTTAGAGTTGTTTATGAAAAAAGGGATACTTATTAGAAGTGTATACATTGTAATATTTGAGATGTAATGTAATAGTTATGGCCTAATACTCTAAAACACTATATCTAAAAAGTTACTCAATGTGAATTCTTGACATAACTATAGATTATGTAATGTTTAAGGAGGGTTCCTTATATATATTACCATTTAAATTTATGAACTCTTATGAATAACATTTAATTGAATATTAGGATAATTATACCCATTGAAAAGGAATTTCCAAACACATATACAATTATAGTAATAATGAAAAACATGTAAACAAACACTCCTGTAAAATAACATTGTATCTTATAACTAATAAAAATGATAATAATTAAAATTAATAAAATAATAGAAAAATATTATAATTTTATGTAGGTTAATTAATAAATTAATTAATTGATTAATTTAATTTTATTATCTCGGTTGTTAAGGTTAGGTAATGAACACATACATACATATGTTAAGGGTTTCTCCCCAAACATCTATTTTTCATTTAAGATTACACATTCTCTATCACTACCAAAATGAAATTATTAATTATTTTTATTTAATACTCATAAATTATGTGTTAGAGATCTATATATGTGTAAAAATAATAATAAATTTTTATTTTTTGGTGATTTGCATGTCTTATAAGTGTCTATCTCAGTTCTTCCGGATATGCAAGCCAAATTTAATGGAACATCACCGCTACTTACACAATATAATGTATCATCTACAATATATTTTATAAATCCATTATTTTTATAAAATTAAATGAATATTAATGAAAAACTATATTATTTCATTAATGGTTTTATAAAAAAAATTATGAGATATGAAATTTATTTTTCCAAAAGGACTCGTGTTTTCAATGTAAAAGTTGAATTTCTCTAATGAATTCCATGATGATTTCATTGAATTCATATAATCTATTTGATCACATCAATTTAATTTTGTTGTTTAGATAATTATATCTTATCATTGTTATGTACCATATGTTTTTAAATCGTTTATGTCTAGTTTTACTGCAGATGTGTTATCTTGATAATTTTCACTGTGCTATTCAGAGTGGTTAGTTATTATGTTTATAGATTGGGGAATTTTATTTAAATATAATATATTCATGTTTCTTATGATTATACCCATTCATATATGGAATTAATTTGATCGATAATGTTATGGTTGTGTCCCTCTATAACCCATCGATGATTTAGTATGTATCATGAGACAAAACAGAATCCAGTTTTGGATGTGCCCATGCCCTAGTATTTCTAGACTTCATGGATAGTTCCATGATGATATGTTTTAGAAATCCAATATAATTATTTCCCTCATTATTATAATATTAATTGATAAATCATGTGATTATTTGAATATTATTATATCCATGGACTTTTTTCATTCACTTATTAATAATTATATAGCTTTATGTAATATGCATTCATTCTTCACAATTTAATGTCATGTTTATTTTTAAAGGAATATTATTCCTGTTATTCACCATTCCTAATTTTTATGATTATGAAAAATTATTATTTAAAACATAACCTTACTATGAATCTTATCTTTCCAATTATTATGATTTGCTTTCCCCTAATTTGCGAAGATTAATATTATGAATTACTACTTGTGATAATCTAGGAGTTGTCCAGGTTTCCAATTAAATATCTATGTTGCATTTTCTTAAAGTAAAAATTATATTTTTATCTAGAAATCCAATTATTCTAAAATAAAATGTATTTTTGGATATGAATTCCTAGTAATATTACTAATTTAATGAAGTATGGCATCAGATAAGAGAAACTAGGGTCATGGTCCTTATATTTGGCATGATATGACATTTAGTAGAATACATAGAAACTAGATTTATAAACAGTAAATTATGGAAAAAACCTAAGAATGACATGGAGTATAAGTATAAAATAACATCCTATATTTTTTTATGAATTTATTATGTTAATATTTATACAAAAAACGTTCATGTTAGGATACTAAAAATGTATGTTGTTCTTGCACAGATGTACCAAGGAGTAACAACCATGAATAGCAATTTTGAGCCTGAATCCGAGTAACCTGTTACATGAAAATTGTTCTTACTATTCACATAGATTTACACTCCTAGGGTATATTCAGGATATATTTCCAATTTTCATTAGAAACCACTATAAAGGAATTAATTTCAAATATTATTTCAATGAAACCATTCTTATGATTATAAGATTATACATGAATAAAATTACAATTTATGTAATGTGTTTATATTATTTATATATTATAAATTATGATTCACAACGTAATTTAGTGTGTGTAAATATTTAGAAATGTAGCCTCATTGATGGAATATAAATCACATGAACACATTTACATATGTATGTATTGCCTTCCTATCCAAGACAATGATGTTGGCATTGGAGCTGCAATAACTGCCAAGCAACTTATAACTATACTGGGGAAACTAACTCTTGTTTTGATCAATAATCATACCCATATGGATCATCCTAATCTATAATGTGAATTAACAATGTTACATGTCATTGAAGAATCAATCATTTAATTTGGCAATAAAACCATAATTTGATTAGTAGAGGATATGTTCCTTTGAGAATATATTTCTCTCTTTGTGATTTAACAAAAGTTAATGGGTTATCAAGGATTTCAATCAACAATTGGTGGTTAAGGTCAATGGTTGTTTTTGATTTAAAAAATTGATAATGAAATGATTGAAAATATGGAATCAAGTGGTTTTAATGATCTTTTCCTTTCAATATTATTTCCTCACAAATAAAAGGATGACATGGAAATGAAATTATTTAATATGAGGCAAATGGAGGATGATTTTTTTTACCAAGTATGATTCAAATATTTTTAGGTTAACAATGAATATTGATAATTACAAACATACTCTGAGGAGAAGGATTGATCGATTCTTTAATGGATTTAAAACATTCATATGAGTGGAAAATTTTTCCAAAGAATTATCATCATATGAAGATATTGTTTCATGTGGAATCCAGATAGTGAATAAATTATCAATGTATTATGAATTTAATTGAATTATAAGTGAAGAAAAATTAGGTGAAATAATTAATAGTTAATGGGGAGAATAAAATTGAATGATCCAAACATGTGATACATGTAGAAGGAAACACCGTAGAGCCTACATAAATGGGAAATTATCTTATTACATGTGTAGAGAGAAAGGGGACCAAGACCATGAATGTAAGGGATAAAATGAATCTCTGAATGTTAAATACTACATTTTTAGGGTTATTGGAGACTATTAAAGTATTATATATTGGGTCAAGGAAAACTTCTTCTGAAAAGTCAACGGGAGCATGTACAAGCTTATTCGATCACAACATCTCATGTTAATGTTTTGAATGATGTGGTTTCAAGGTACATTAATAATCACCAAAAATTTGGATAAGGATTTTTTTTATCTAAAAAATTAAATTCATTTACATCTTCCAAGTTTTAGTTAAAAATAAAATATTCCCAACTCTCCTTAAAAATGGAGAAATCTTTTAAAACCACTAAGGGTAGTCTCTTTGTGAAAAAATATGTGTCAGGAATAAACCATTATGGAATATAAAATTGGTTTATATTTTGATTTCATCATCATAAATGTGGAAGATAGTAAAATAATACTCAGTATGTATTGTGTTTAAAAATATGATGTGAATATCTATTGTAAGGGGAATGAAATTTCGATTTATATGGATGGTGTAGAATTCATTATGTTTAGACTAGAAACATCAGCATATATTTATTATATAGATTCCCCACCATTGTCTCTACTAAATTAAATTCATTGGGATGAGGACAATGAAATATGTATGGGTTAATAATGAAAACATAAAATTAATGATGTAAATATTTTTAATTAATATAATGATGTATTTGGCAATGAATTACATATACATCCTCCACATCAATAGATTGTGTTTTCTATTTCCTAATTCGTGGTGGAAGGCCTATATCAGTGGCTCTTTATATAATGGAATTAGTGGACTTATTAGATAAAAGGAAAAAACAAGAAGAACTATGAGAAAACTGATTTATCTTGTAGAGACCCGTATCTTGACGTACATTGACATTACATTACTTTTGCGGAATACTTAGTACATAACAAAAACACACACACAAGGATCGTAATAGTTTAGTGTCTTTGGAAACTCGGAACGTAATCTTCTAATTGTGGTGAAAGTTCTTCAATATCTCCCATAAAGGTCATCCCTTTTTTTCTACCTAAAACCTTTCTTTATATCCTGGGGAAAAGAAAACATAAAAGGGTGAGCTCAAATGCTCAGTAAGGGTAAACAAAAGAAATATCAATCACATAATTTTCATAAGAACATAACTTTTTTGGAAATCTTAACCTGCAAAAGAGAGCATAATTTCATAACATGGGATAAATCATAGTAGTGAAATGAAATCATAACTTAAAACATTACTCATTGTGAAATACACACATAATCATAGAGAATCATTTCTTGTTAGTCAAGACTCATTGCCAAGACTATCTTAGTGGACAAAGTCCATTTCTGAATCGAGTAATCCTCGTTTCAGTCCTGTTTCACTGAACCGGTATAACCTACCATTCCAGCCATGTCTATCTCATGAGATATAAAATCTTTACCCAATGCATTGGAGGGAGATATAGGTCCCACCCATCTCTTAATGAATCCTTTCTTATGTGTGCCACAAAATCAGAAATCATACATCATTGCATAACCCATGTAATAAAAATGGGATTCTTAAACAACATGACATCATAAAACCATTCATATAAGATAAAGGAATTCATAAACATAATTCCATCATAAAATGGCCAAATCAATGTAAAAATATGGATAGAAACATAACCCTTTATTATCTTATATGGAAAATAATTTTGATAAAACACTTGAATTGAATTCTTGAGGAAAATATCCTTTCTTCTTCAAAATCAATTTCTTTTCAAAAAACATCATGCAATTTTAAAAGAAAGAGATTTTATTGAAAATAGTCATGAAATCTTTTAGAGGAAGCTTCATGAAAATAAGGCTTTGTAAAACAGTATAAATCCGTTCGTGCCGTATAAGTTAAAAAAAACATTCTTCGTACTTTTGTCGGAAAAATCAAAAAATACCTCGTACGGAAAACGACAAAAGACTCCTTTCATTTCCTTTACTAAAAACTCACCGAAGGGTAAAATTGGATTTAAACAATTGTAGTTGGATGGAAATAATATTACATATTTATGAAACATGGATGTGGATGATAAAATACACCCCTGTAAATGCCAAAGTAAAAACAATCTCGGATAAAAATGAGATTGTGATATTTCCCTTACCTTAGGTCCGACTTGCTTTGTAAGTGTCCGAACCTCCTGTATAATGATTTAAATCATGTTATTGACTTATTAAAGAATCATATTCATTGTTATGATATCATATATGGTTCACTTATGACATTATATTACCCGTTCTTTTGTAAATTCCATGTTAAAGAAGCGTTTTGGGTAAAATCGTTTCATTTATCGTAGGTGTTTTGACTTGTTGTTCTTGACATCATTATTACTTATATCATGATTTAATTACTTCCAGAATATAAAATATGATTTATATATCATATATATTCAGTATATATATATATATAATAGGTAGATAAATAAAATGAAAAACACCGTTCATGGAGACGGTAGTCCGTACGTACGCATGAACGCTGTTTTCCTTTCCTTATTGTCTTGAAATGGAAGTAAGTAGATGACATACATATGTATATATATAAATAAATCCAGTAGCTTTATAATGTCATATATTTCATTATTATTTCTTATATATACATTATAATCATTCTTAAATGGTTAACATGGAGAATGAATCTCATCGCGTCGTGGAGACGGTAGTCCGTACGTACGCACGAGCGATGATATCATTTCTATATGTATTGAATTGAATTGGAGTGGATTATACAATATATCAGAATCAATATGATGTTGTAATAACTATGTATAGTTATTCTTTACACCATTATACCCATCCATGTAAGGTGGTGGTGGAAAATAGATTACACCACGGCGTGGAGACGGTATTCCGTACGTACGCACGCGCGGTGATTTCTTTTTCCGTAGGATGGATAGATGGTGAAATAGGGTTGTTTCATACTTATAATAACATATCAGTATATGATTGATACTGATGTTATTACTTCATAATGAAACAACCTAAGAAGAATAAGTGGAAGAAGAAATAAAGTTGAAAGAATTGGTAACGGTAATTACCTCTTCTTTGAAGCGCCTTTTGGAGACCTCCTCTAAGGGAACTAAAATTGGTCTTTGAGTAAGACCGGAACCTATAGTATGTTTCTAGGGAAGTGGAGAAGAGATTTTGGCATGGGTTGGCCGAGCTTGAGTGCTCAAATTGGTGTGAGGAGGAGGGGGAGGAGGTGTCCTTTTATAGGGGAGGAGAGGGGCACCTTAGGAATTCTTAAAAATATTAATTTATAATAAATCTAACCCCACATAAAAAAACTCCAAAAATGACTCATATTCGAAGATTAGATGAGATAGGGTTGTAATCTCATCAACCAATCAAATTTAGACATGTTTGGATATTATTTTAAACCTTATCAATTAGATTTAACTCTAAGTTAAATAATTTAACTTTTACCATGTCTTTTTGTTTTCTTTCACTATATGGTTAATACACTTACTATAACATGCCAAACGAACCCCAAATTGTTTATTATTAATATATATATCCTTATCTAAGTCATTTGGCCGAACCTTAGATTTTTAGGAATAAAATAACAATTAATAATATAATATTTGATTTAAAAACTATTTTGTGTCAATTTTGACAATATTTGATATATGATTTTTTTGTGAGAGTCATAACAGAATTAAATGTTCGAACAAAGTTAATTAAATCAACATTAATATATCATAGTAACCTAGAAAATTAGTGGAATTCATAAAAAGTCTCAAATTACATTTATTTTGGTGTTTATAACATCAATTATGTCAATATTTCATTAAAAAGATAATTACTGCATCATCGTTGTGTCATAAATAAATTAAATTATTTGATGTCTAAAAATTACAAATAAAATACCATCATGTAGGAAATCTTTTTAGCATTCTAATGAATATTTACAATCGAATTTATCTTATGTATAACCCCATATTAAAAATGATTTACTTGTTAAACTTTGATTTTAACTATTTTAACCCTTCTTTAAATAAATTAATAATAAATGTCCTAATCTAATCCAAGTGGGCCTAAATGGTCATATTTTATTCCTAAGTTTGTTTTTGGTCGAAATACACTTGTCCAATAGAATTAGGACATGTGTTAGGGTAATAATAATATCATCTTTACCCTTAATTACCCTATTTACTTTTAACCGTGGTAAAAAAAAGTAAAAAGTTACTATTCACCAAAAATTATTTTCATCTCATTGAACCACATTTTAGTCCTTGATATTAACCGTGTCTGTCGGATTTTCGAAATTCCATTCACAGAAGCGGTAAAATTAAGTTTTATGCAAAATTCAGTTTTTAACCTACCACTTAGTGGTTTCACTATTCATCAAAAATTGAAGGTTTTCAGAAAAATGCCAAAATTTCATCCTAAGCTATATTTCATATTCCGAATTCAAAAATGAAATCTATTTAACCAAATTCATAACATAGAAGTTGCATTAATTAATTTTATAATTAAATCCCGCTGTTAAAACAAATAGCGTGTTTTTAAGAAACAATATCTATCAAAAGATTGACACTTGATTATGTCTGGTTTAAATGTGAAATTACATTCAATGACCAAAATTGTATTAAATTGTAAAAATATATTCTAAATATACTTTAAAATCACTGAAATTAATAATTTATCATTATTAATTATTTCGATTAAAAAAGTTGTTTTTAATTAAAATTTAGTCATTTTCACTATTCATCAAAATATGAAAGTTATCCGAAAAGTACCAAAATTTCACCTTAGGCTAAATTCGATACTCCGAATCCAAAAATAAAGTTCATTTTGAAAAATAAGATTTACTGGATTTCAAAAAGTGGTTATTACTATTCATAACGCCTAGTTTTAATAATATTTTTATAGCATATCGTTGTTTAGTGAAACTCGGTATTGCGTATTACACACGCTATCGAGGAAGGTCGTGATTGCGTGTAATGCAAGGCAAGTCAAGGAGGTGTATTGTGCAAGCTCCTTTTGGTGTAGCGTACAACACAAGACATTAATAAAATTAAAAAGAAAATTTTTTTATAAAATCTTGGGCTGTTACATATCTTCTATAGTGTTTCTCTTTGGGGAGATCATATTCTCCTTGTCAAAGAGGAATATGAATCCATGAGGTTGTGAATTTACAATAGAGAAATAAATGATATTGAAATAAATAAAATTTATCCATTACTAACTATAAATTTATTATTTGGTCAACATATGAGAGCCCAGTGTTTTTTAAATATAGAACATTGATCTTGATATCATATTTTTCTAGTGAGGAATGATGATATTCCAATGAAAATATTTTGAACCATGTTTTAGAATTAATAGTATACAGTAATTCCTTTTCGAACGAGTATTATAGGCTCTATTATAATGGATTTAATGCGTACTGTTTTCTATGAACAACATGATGAATATGATGTTGTATTTATTTATTATAACCTAATATACTCCAAGGGAATAAAATATCATGAGAATCACTTGCACATTATACTAAGGACTCATAGAAAACTGAGTTATATAGGAAGATTAGAATGTGGGAATTATGGATTCAACTTATGTCTTATCTTGCCCATATTATCGCTATGAATGGAATCATAGTTTATCCTAAAATGAATAAAGTATTTATGGATGCACTACTCAAAAAATTCACAATTTTGGTATGTATTTTAAATATAATAGTTGGTTATTATTGGATTTTCATTCACAAGGTCGTCTAATTAGCTTCCCCATTAATAAATATTACTCATAAAGGGTTTAAGATCGTATAGAATAAAATTGGGAAGAATGATATGAATTATTGAAGGGGATATTAGTGATTTCTATGATATTGAGACTATCATCATGAAATTGTGGATTTGTTATTTATTGTGATGAATCAATGAACGGACTTGGTAGTGTCCTTATGTACAATTATATAGTTATTGCCTATGTGTGATGGATGTTAACAACTCATTAAATTTAATAAAACCAAAAATCTATTCATTAATGGTATAAAGACATTATATTTATGGTGAATGATGTGAGAAATATATATATCAAAATAGATTTAAATACTACTTCTCATAGGAAGAACTCAACATGAGGCAATGGAAATTATTCGAGCAAATAGAGGATTATTATTTTTCCATAAACTAAAACCCAAGCGTAGAAAATATAGTGGAAGATGCATTGAAAAGGGATGATTTTTGGGTTTTAATCCAAATGAGTTTTGAAATGGATCATGTGTTCACAAATCTAGTAATGATGGGTATGGTAATTATCAAATAAGGTGAAACATCATTACTATTGTAAATGAATGGCCAAACATCTTCTATAAAAAGTAATAAACGTTCTCAGTATGATTACGAAGATCCTCAAAATAAAAACAATGATGTGAATGTTTATAAGTTGTAATACTTCATGTATGGATATTGAATTCTCAAATTTGGGAGGAGGCTATGTGTTACCTCTATACCCGCATTGAAAAAAATGTTAATGCATGATTCCCATAGATCTAATTTCTCTCTAAAACATAGTAAAATAATGATTTATAGAGATTCGAATGAACATTTCTGGTGGGAAAATATGATTTGTGGAATATTTTATTATGTATCAACATGTGTAGTCTTTCATCGGGTGAATGATGTAAAAAAACATCCTAGGGGAGTAATGAAACAACATCCTATTTCCATATCAAAAAGAGATGACATTACTATGTATTCTTAAACTTGATTACCCAAAACCCGAAGAATGAAAAAAAAATACGGGTGTTTTTTGATCGTCATACCAAATCATCCCATTTCATTTCTATAAGGGAAGATTATCCATTGATTCTCCTTGAACGACTATATATTGATGATGTTATAAGACTTCATGGAGCATCTCTCTCAATTGTTTTTGATCGTGATCCTGTATTTACATCATATTTTTGGAGAATTTCTCAGATGTAATTGGACATTGAGCCTTGTTTGAGTATTTCATATCCCCCTTATACTGATAGGTAGTCTAAAAGGACCAATCATTACATTATAACTCCTGATGGGATCACAATCCCATGACTATAAAGGTATATGGGATCAGTAATTTCCTTCAATAATGTTTTTTTAAAATAAAATTTCGATTCAAGTATTCAAACTGCTCAATTTGTAGCATTGAATGGAAAGTGATTACAAACACCAAATTATTAGGATGATGTTGGTGGGGGGAATCTTTTAGGCCCATAAGTTGTAGAGGTAACAACAATAAGGGTAATGATTATTCTAAACCATATCAATGCATAAAATGTCGGAAAATACTTATGCCAATCATCAAATGATGGATTTGGAATTTAATGTGGGATATCATGATTTTAAGAAAGTATCTCTTTGGAGATGTGTTATTATATTCTTGATGAAAGGAAAAATAAGCCCCAGATACATTGGTCCATTTTAAATGTGACCTAGTCTTTCAAAGACAAATAAATTTTTCAACAATTCCTTGTTAAGGTCAAAAATTGCATACCCAGCTCATGTCCACACATGTGAATGAATATAAATTAAACTTGGTTTATCTTACTATGAATTTCCTATACAGATTCCAAACTCTAAATAATTGATGATGAGGAATCAAATGATTCTAATGATAAACATGATTGGATAAATCATATAATTTAAGAGGTAATGTGGGGGCATGAGGACCATATGATTAAGATATACCAAAAACTATTTATGAGGTAACTTTTGGAAATTTTTTCAGAAGCATTTTTTTAAGCAGGTGAGAATGTTACACCCCATGCATTTTGAAATAAATTTAATATATAAAGTAATTAACACAACAGTATATTTCGTAAAAATATAACTTTATTATTATAGTTATTTAAACATGTTAGTTATATACCTTCCAATAATCATAATTTTACCACTTTTGTGATTTTAAGCTCATAGAATGGAATTGCACGGTTGTGATGAATAAGTTATTTATAGTCTAATAGAGTCATCAAAGATTTTTTTGTGAATAATAACATTATCATATTGAATATTAAATTCACCATATGAATAGAAATATGTACCATATGATTATTAAATCAAATTCATAAATTGAAACCTCACTCATGAGTGTATAATTAAAATCTATGTAAAATATAAATTAAATTATTATATAACTATATAATAGTACAAATAGATAAATATTTTTAAAAATTATAATTATGTATTATGTGTTTTTTGAGTAATAAATAAAATTTAACAGTTAATATATAGATTTAATAGAAAATTAATTTTCCAAAAATGTATTCAAAAATAAATATTTTTTTCATATGTTTTTATGATAGTATAAATAGTCCATTTATAATTTTTTAGGGCGTTATAAAACTAGTTTTTTCTTTAAAACAAAATATTTCTTGTAAATGAAAATTTTAATAAAAAATATCAACCTCCCTTACATATAATTTTTTTTTCATAAATTGGGTTTCGATTATGAATTTTATACATAAAAAAAAGTTAGCCTGAATTTTTGATATTATTCTAAAATACATGATTTTTTGTGCATAGAAGAATTTGGTAATTTACAATATAAATACATAATAAGCTAAATACATTGTTACTAGATAAATGGATGATAATATAACCCATGGTGAAAACTCATATGAACTTATTACTATATTTATTCTAAAGTAGGAATAGTATTTTTTGACTTGCGAAAAATAATAAAATAATGATTGAAACAATAAGTAATTACCCCTCTTATGCCCTTCAAAAACCACCATCACCCCCTCTTCTTTTCTATCCTCTATGCCTTGAATCGTGTAAAATGTATACACAAATCCTCTTACCTAGTCCATTCGAACACTTAAGAGGCCTTTTCCTTTCAAAATAACCAAAATAAATCCCATTTAGGTGGTTCTCAAATTGGAGTATTCAAGAGGTAAAATAGGCATCATTTTTCAGATGTTTTCATTTCATGTTCCAAATTTTATAAGACTCTCCAAACCTATTAGGTACCAATGATATTTATAAGTATATTACCATCTATATTCTAAAATTACATCATGTTAATTGATGATCTATCATCAATATTCTTACCATATTAGTTTTATTTTAAAACCCACATCATCGTCTGGGTGGTTCTAAATGACAACCTTTAGGGATGATACACATTCATTTTTAAATTTTTTCAATAAGGATATACATTATACGAATTTATGGTTATAATAAAAAAAATTATATGTTTTATGAACTATTTAATGTTCTCTAACTAATTTATATACTTAATACTAGTTCTTATGAAAATACTGGTTTATGGTGATCGAAATACTATTGTAATGATCAAAACAATTATCAGTAAATATCGTATCAAATAGTTCATCTCCATAGAATATAACTATTATATATATAATCATTTACACTTCGTTATTCTCATTAAAAAAATACTGTTAATGTTTTTATGAAATATACCCATTCTCCATGAACTTTTTATACTGATAAACAAGTATACCAATCGTGAAAAAAAAGAAACGAACACTCCAATGAAATAAAATTTTAACTTATAATTCAAAAAAATAACATTAATGAAATTAATAAAATTTTAATATGTAAAATAAATGTAGATAAAAATATTTATTAATTAATTAGTGGACTAAAATATATTATATGGGACGTTATGGTCTTGTTCAGGACTAAAACACACATAGGGTATGATTTTTTCCCTAAACCACTATTATTCATTTGAGATAAAACTTTATCACCCTTTTCCTAAATGAAATTTTTACTTATTATACTCATAACTTCTATTTTAGTTTTCAATATATTTGTATAAATCATAATCCTTATATATTTCATGATGAATTTAATGTCTTAAAATGATCATTCTCAATCTGTCTGGATACACTAGCCCGATTAAAGGGAGCGTCTCAATTTCGTACCCATTTTCAAATACCATCTACAATCTAATTTACGATATCATTATTTTCATAACATTTCAATTTTTTTCAAGAGAATATTTTTTTTATTAATGGTTTTATAAAATGAATTATGAAAATTAATAATCATTTTTCCAATAGAACTCTTATTTTCAAAGAAAACCCAAGAATTCCTCAATAATTTTATTGGGGTATTATCATATATTTTAGAAAATATATTTTATTTTACAAATGATTATGATTTATATCTTATTATTTTCATCTACCATTATTTTATTAAATTGTTTATTACCTGGTCGACTATGGATGTTCTATCATGATAACATTCACCATGATAGTAAAATTCGTTATTCGTTATGAATACAAATTGGGGTGTGTTATTTATATATAAAATTTTCAAGATGTTTATGTTTATACACATTAATATTATGAATGAATTATACTTATCATGTGATGACTTGGACCCTTTATTAACCTTTAATGCATTATGAACATTTAAGAAGAATTTGATCCTACCCCTTTATTATGTTTTATTTTTTCCTAAGATGTGAATATGAATATTATTAATGACATGCAGGGATAATCTATGAGTTGTGGAAAATTTCAATTCAGTTGTTATGTTTTTTCCCTTTAATGTTTTAATGTAACAATTTTTTATGCATTCGGAATTCAAATTAAATGAATTTTATATGTCCATCAAGAAATTAATTCCTTGTAACAATACAAATTTAAAAATGTAACGCATCAGCTATTGGAAACTCATCTTAGGGTCCTTAACGAATGAGCATAGAAAAAATGAAAATGATGAATAATAAATATGTCTCATAAAAATAAAAGTGTGATGAGAAACACATAATCTCATGAGACATGTTGGTTCTCCATCTAACCCAGTGTTTGACCAAGTCCACGACAAGGCCCAAGAGGCATTCCTAATAAACACAGGCTGGAAACTAGTGCTAGGAATCAATATAAACTAGTTAGGAAGATTTAGAAAAAAACAAATGACATATAAATAAACATAAACTGAAAAAAAGATAAATAAAATAATATGGAACGAATAGACCCATAGTAAAAAAGGAATTACATTATAAATGAAAAATACCATAGCTGACCTCACATGTCACCACATAACATAATCCACACCCGTTGAAAGAGTGATAAGAAATTCGACCCCAAATCTGAAAATATAAAGTAGGCGTTAGCAATGAGATACTCACATGGAATTTAATAGTACAACAACGCCCTATGACTTTACCTTAAAAATTAAACCCAAAATGAGCTATATTTTAAATGAGACATCATAAAATAATGCATTTAATTCATTTAAAATTCATTTAACAAGAACAAATTTTCAAGAAATTCTTTTCTCATCCACTTTATTTTAAAAATAGGTTCCAATAATGCATTTATCATTTCGAAATGAAAGGATTCCAATTTAGATTAAAAAATAGATTTCAGAAAATAGAGAACTATTATGAAACAACTAAATTGAAAATCTTATCAAAAGAACCATTATAAATTACAAAGAAGCTATTGTAGGTCTGGGGCCTAGGATCATCACACATCAGTGAAACGTGGAATTGGAACCACATAGAACTATGTTATTATGCATGTTCCCTTAGTATAGAACACAACCATAACCAATTGGTCTCGAAACATTCATAATTATATTAGATAGTGTTTTATGCATCACTTATGATAGAAAAAATAGGGTTAAACCTCTTTTATATCATCTAGTATACAAGACGTAGTCTTCCCACCTAGATAACCTGGGTTACCCATGTGCTCTATTGCAAATAGTGGTGAGGTTTTATCAAGTGAATATAAATGAACATAACAAATTCTCTATCCATAATCAATTAAACCAATAAACATTGTTCCACATCCATAAGTGATTTCCCCCTCTTTCATGCCACACAATGCATAAACTTAAAAATTAGGAATATTTCAAAAATCACATCATACCACTTGTATCACATTATCCAAACTAGGGGGATGGGATTCAAGAGGGGTTTTCCACTTTTGAAACCCATTCTCAAAGTGACAAACAAGCCTCACTGCATTACATTAGATTTTAACATTTTAGAATATATTATTGCTAAAAACCTTCAATTTTCATTAATCATTTTAAGGAACACTTGCAGAAAAATTCACTACATATTTAAAACCATCCTCATTGCACACATACAATGGGGTAATAATTTTAAGAATATCAATGTGACATTATAGTTTTATAAAAAAATCACAAAAAGAGAATATGTCCTTGGAGATATCAATTTCCTGGGCAAAACATTTAGGAAACCAGTTTTTATAAACCAAAATCATTTATATAGATACCTATATATTAATATTTCATATACATTTCATATAAAATAATGATACATAATTTGTCAAAGAACACCAAGAAAAAATTGATTTTTAAATTATTGATCAAGGAAAAGGGAACTGACCTTATGGTGCAACCAATCCAAACATTCTACTCTTAGTGCTATTTAACTAAAATTTGTTGCTCCCCCACTAAGAGTATGCACCTTCACATATATGTAAGGATATATACCCCTATGCAGACATCTTCATGGACATGAACATGTGCATGTCGATCCTTAAAGATATTTTTATATCCACATACTAGTCTCAACTCACCCACAACTACTTTTATCATATATATAATAAGGCACATCATTCACCCTACATGTATTTAACTTCCATTTGTTAATTTACAGGTAATGGGGAATATATATATATATATATATAGATACATATGAATATGCATGTGTGCCACCATCAACCAGGTGAATCTAAAACACAAAGCAGGACCATACACTAAAGATATGATTTAATAAATCAAATTAAAAAATTTATAATACCCTTCAAAACCGTACAATAAAATTTTAAATTAAAAACACACCCATTTTCATATAAAAAAGCCAATTTAATTCCAAACACCCATAAAAACTCAATCAAACCATGATTCGCAACACAAAATCATTTTAATAAATTATTGATTGAATTATTAAAAAATTTCAAACAAACACAACAACGGATTGCATCAATATAATATACTTTTGTTCATGTAAATTCAACTTTAACACTTATTTCATATCAAATCTCTTAAAAACTTTTTTCTCACCAATATATAATTTTAAAAACCCTAAATATAAATTTATAGAACCATTTTCAGAATGTGTCATGTGGCTTTACCCACAAACCCACTAAAAACTAGTTTTATGAAACAACACACGCCAATAAGATCCCAAAATAGAATTTTTTTAACATACATTTTTTAACAATCCAATTACATTTATTATAATGCACTAATAATGTATGAAATATAGAGTTTACAGCAAAAATCACCACATTCATATAAATATGCTACTTAAAATAAATCTAATGTGTGTAAAACAAATTTTAAAACATATTTCACAAAATGCCAAATAAATAAAAAACACATTGAATTAATTATATTAGGGAAATAATTATCCAAATTATGATTATAAATGGATCCACTTACCTCAGGTGTCAAATGCTCCATAAAATATGGAGCTAATTCATTAATTCCACCCTAGTCAAACCATAAAGAACCCAAATTTGACCTTATCAACAAGATTGAAAAAATAAATCCCGTGATTAAGACCCTAACATGGAACTCATGCCTACTAGAAAACCAAAAACTCCAAACAAGTTAAACCAACACCTTACGAGAAGGGAGGTGTGAGCACATGGGTTGGATTGACCAACAAGGGAGGTCATCCAATTGGTGAGGGTTGCACGAGGTCGGTCTGGTGAAGCATGGGAATCATGGGCAGTTTGAGGGGATCCAAGACGGAATAAAGGGTCTGCTTGAGGGGTGATTGTGGGGTCGAGATTCACAAGAAAGAGGATGGCCAGGGCAACTCCATGGAGGGGACTGGCTAGGGAGGCACTGTGAAAAGGGTTTGAAGAAGGTGGGTTCGATGTGATTTAGAGTTGAGGGGAACTATGTGATGTGATTTCGGAGAGTGGGGTAAGGATAAACCATAACCCCCAAAAATTACAAAAAAAATAAATTAACAACAATTCAAATTGTAAATATTGTGATAATAAAAAGTAGAAAAATAATAATTTAATTCTAATGCCAATAAAAATAAAAATAAATATAATAATAATATTATTATTATTAATAAAAACTTTGTCATTAATTGTGTTACACTAATTCACTAAACATAATTTGATATTATTTTTATTATTTTAATTAATTCTCATTTTAATATTTATTTTATTTTATTTAATTTTCTTGAACATCGGGCATGCCCAACGATGACCCAATTGAAGATGTGTATATTCAACTGCCCATGCCCATGTGTTGGACACTGCTCATGCCATGACACCCTTCACATATGGTGTACCCATTCGAGGATAGACATTTGAGAAGTGAGAAAGTGACCCCCCGATTCCTCCCTACAGTAGGCCCCGGGTAGTCGACTCACACCCAGTGTACGATAAACACACAAATGGGAGTAATTACCCACTAAGAGATCACATATGATATAGAGAGATATGAAATACACAAACCAACTCCAACATAGGATGAAATATAAAAAACCCCAAGTACTCATATGTAATTTCATGAAATATCATTGACAACTGAATGGAAAAACATCATGTACTTAAATAATTTAATAAAATGGCAACCACAAAGCCCGACCAACTACAGTAACCCCAAGAAAGTAGTAATCCACCTAATATCCAACATACTCCAAAGGACATGTAAAAAATATTTATATATACTTAGAGAGAGTATAAAATTACACATAGTTGGATCATCCCAAGATCTTCTCGTGCCAATGTATATAAAGCATG
The DNA here is from genome assembly GCA_963277665.1 of Viscum album. NCBI lineage: Eukaryota > Viridiplantae > Streptophyta > Magnoliopsida > Santalales > Viscaceae > Viscum > Viscum album. The sequence continues at coordinate 915,789,130 of OY728157.1, forward strand.
CTAAAGCACAGTGAACAACAAGTGAATCTAACTGACCACCTAACTAGGTATACAATGTTCCGAGCCTCACTAGGGATGCTCTCACCCAGTATCGCATAATAGAGTATATAATATAATAAATAGTATCAAGGTACCCAGATACCACTTCCCCACTAGTATTCTGATTTTCCCTAATGTCACATGTTCTAAGCATCTCTCTACAAAAAGCAATTCCCTCAAAAACAAAGTTGTAGCACCACAACATGATCCTCATGCAAAAAAAACACCACATCCCCATAACCAATGTAACCAAGTAGTTTTCAGGATCCAGAATATCTCACATAATATATATCATTCATTGGGTATTAAACATCAATCAATTATAGACCATACATCGTGTAAGGATTCTCATACATTGCATCCTATACACAATACATCTATAATAGTTCATAAGAAACTATGTTTAGAATATTGGTCGGTGAATAACCACATGCCATTATATCCCATTACACACTTATATGGGGATAACTAATCATTGTGCTTACCATCACATGTAATTACCACAAAACAGAGAGAGAGATAGATAGAGGAAAAACTAGTTATTTTTCCAACCATCCTCCCATCAGAATATTGGGGAAAACACACCTAGGTTTCATAATCCCCGAGGTATGAGTTTCCATAACTGATGGGGTAGAGTGGAATAATGAAACACAAAACGTACATAATACATTATATCTCACAACCACACTATGGGCATAACCAAGTATTAGACTCAACATCATCAAACGTCTCTCATACTCCCTACTTCCGCTTCAATGACTAAGTATCCTTTATTCACCCAACCATTTTAAGAGATTTATTATTTTACTTTCTTACCTTTTTATCTGTTGCACCTTATGGTAATAAATTCTTTAAACATTAAATTACTACTACAAATTCCACATTATATTATATTATCATCACACCAAAGTTTCATTCCCAATATAAATAACCAAACCATGACCACAACTTCTTAGAAATATTACCTCAGCATTAAATCCTAGCAAGATAAATCCCCATAGGAAAACATCATTTATTCAATTATTTATTAAAATCATTATTAGCATTCCATATTCACATGCATTCTATAAAAACATTTTAAGCAACTGAACCCAAGGGCTCTCAACTCGATGAGTAGATGAACCACCCATCAAGTATTTTATACCTATAACAGGAGTGTTGAACCATCTTACCTTGAGAAGGTAAACACAAGTAACACCTGGCATACCCTGCGCGTCTTCACCCCTATTGGAAGGAGGGTAACAAGCCCATCTCCCTTGTGTAGTTGCAAAATAAAGCATATATCGATCCCAGAAGATTCAAAAAACATCCAATCATTCACCTACAACCAGTTTCAACATCTTTGGTGTCCCCCCATTCCCCCATATATCACAATAGCCATCCAGTCTCTCATCAAAACACAAGAGGTAGAAAAAGAAACATCATATCTACGAGGATCTTGGCCTCAAAAAAAACACTGAGGGTAACTCATGGCCCCATGAGGAATTATCTTTTATCAAAAAACCGGTTCGTTAATGCATTTTGAGTTAATTGATTTATTTTTCATAGGTTCTAATGACAGGAAACCTAATCAGTGTAAAATGAAGAATAATTAAGCATGCTTAAAACATAAATTTGATTAACATAAAATTAAAACAACAACAAAAAGATTCATTTACATGCCTCTCTCTCTTTGTTAAATAATTACAAATAATCCCATAAAAGTTCATTAAAAATTTCCTCCAGAAAAGAAAATATAAACAAAGAAAGCATATATATCACACTATATAGAAAAACAATATGCAATAACATATGATCGATGTGAACTTTTTATTTAGTTAAATTATTTATTATGTCAATTATATTATGAAACCGTAGGATAAAACATATAAATCAATATTTCATGTAAAATAATATAGATGCAACAAATACCCTACATCAAATGGTTTGTTACATTCTTTAAACGATAACGATCTACGCATCAGATTATGACAGCCTCCCACGTGAAAATTGCATCCACTTGAGGACACCGTCGCACGATCTCATAAAAAATAACCCAAGAAAACTTCATTAGAAGCATGGAGATCAAATGACCTAACATTGATATGGGAAATAGGGAGATAATGATCAATGAAAATACATGAACATTGGTAGATCATAGCTTTTATCGATGGCAGATTAACACTTACATCTTGCACCAAAATATCGGGTATGAATGCAGTAGGATGAAACTTCAATGGTATATGATCCAAGTATTAAGGTTCCATACTTCTTCTCCTATGGGAATAATGAATGGTTCATGCATATTTCAATTAGGAACTAGATGATATAACAAGGGAGGGAGATATCTCATTCATTTAGATGAATTGTGGAACATCAGATTAAGATATGTTGGATTTCCCTTTAAAAGAGGATCAAATTAAACCACATGGTATGAAAAAAAATGGAATCCCAAGCCATAGGTAATATAATATAAGAGTTATGTGCTATGAATCGGCCTTAAATCCCTTAAAACAAGGCCTTGAAAGCATTTTGGGTCAATGAAAATGTTAAAGGGGTGAAACTATAGGAAGCTAGAAGTGATGCTGGAATCACTATACTCCTACAGATCTTGGAATAACTATTCAAATAATATCTCACAGATGAAACTATTCACATCAGTCCCACTAATACACTCTTCACATAGGCCTCGCTGATCGAGTTGTTCACATCAGTCTCATTAATGCAATGTTCAAATTGATCTCTTCAAGGGCACCGTTCATATAGGTCTCACCTATGGAAATGTTCACATTAGTTTCACTAATGCACATTTCACATTGTTATCACAAATGTCATCATTTACAAAGGACACAATGACGGAACTATTCAAATCGGTCTCACTGATGCACGGTTCAAATCGGCCTCACCGATAGAACAGTTCAAATAGTTATCACTGATGGAACCGTTCACATAGGTCACACCAATGGAACTGATCACATCGGTCTCAACGAGGCATGGTTCACATCAGCCTTACTAATAGAATGGTTCACATAGTTATCACCGATGGAATTTTTCACATTTGTCTCACTGATAAAAGGTTCACATCGGTCACACTGATGGACCCGTTCATAGAGGTCCCACTGATTGAAGTGTCCACATCATTCTCACCATTTCTCGGTTCACAGCGGTCTCACCGATGATACTGTTCACATAGGTCCCACTGAATGAATTGTCCACATTGGTCTCAACGATGTGTGGTAAACATTGGTCTCACTTATGAAACTGTTCACATCCCCGGAAATTTAGAAAATTTTTGGGGATAAGTCACCTTGACCTCCCAGAACACCTCAGACACTACATTTCTGGAAAGGAATATACCGGAGTGGTCTGGGACATTACATCAAGTGCCTCTAAAAACATTCTCATCCTCAATAATTCAAAACCATCCTATAAGGATACAATAAAAGGTGTCCAAACAACCACCAATCAAGATTACTCTCAATAGAGATAATTCCAGAAGAGGCAACAAAAGTGATGTATCCCAAAAACATGAAAGGTCTAGAACCACAAAGATAACATATTAACATTAAATGTTTTAATATTTAAACAAACCAAGTTACTGATCATGTATCTATGACTAATGTTCCCATGTACACTCTTCCATGACACCGTGTCTCGAGAAGAAATGAACCCTGTGGATATAATTCCTATAGAAAAAATTCTCTGTGTTCTCTTGCATCTCCATAAGGTGCTCATCAACGGTCGCACCAACATCATCATCATTCTCTCTCTAATAAATGACGTGAGAGTCTTCATGAAGATAATGACAATACTATGACACATGAAAACATAATGTTTCTGGATTATCTGTGGTGGAAGTGCTAATCGATATTCCACGACTCTGACACAAGCCAATGCCTCAAAAGGCCCAAAAAACTGAGGATACCGCTCACTACCACTACCAAACATTCATTTCCCACGATGAGGAGTCACTTTAGAAAACATGTGATCCCTAACATCAAACTCCAATGGTCTCCACCTTTGATATTCAAATGATTTATGATGATCCTACGATGTTTACATCCTCTCATGAATCACCTGAACCATCTATTTCATATTATACAATTGTTTTGATCCATTAAATGTATACATTTCGACCCTAGTCTTGTGCAATGAAGAACAGAATAGTTAGACATGCTTTTATTTAAACAGATCCATGCCTATGGTTTAATGAAAAATATTTTTGTATGTAATGTCCACCAATGGTAAGTGCCTCATCCACGAACATCCAATATCATGGACAAAAAGAGTGCAACATGTATTCAAGGGTCTGGATGGTCCACTATTTCTGACCATCCATATGTGAATGAAAAGCACTGTTACGTCATATCTGAGAACCAAATCATTCAAGATACATCTCCGCACTATAGAGGTAAAAAGATGATCTAGATGAGAAATGATCATCCTCGGGACTCTGTGCAGTCTCACCTCCTCCGCAAGATACATCCTCAAAAAAACGTCCACTGAGCTCGACTCCTAGATCGCTATTAAGTTTTCTAACTTTTTTAATCGATCCACTACAACCAAAATAGTGCCATGTCATTCCAGATAATGATGTATTCTTGTAAATAATTCCATTTAGATGATGTCCCAATTCCATTGAAGATTATATAATGGATGGAAAAAACCACCAGGGACACAGTTCTCAGCCTTCACCTTCTAGAGAATAATAAATCGAGACACAAACTCTGAAACTACATGCATCAACCATGAAAAAAACACACTCTTTAAGGCTCAGTACATCATTGTCATTTCATGGTGCACAACAAATGGAAAACTATGTAACTCCTAGAGAACCATCTCACACATATCCATGAAATGAAGAGCCATCCCTTATAAAAAACCTGATGTTTTCATCCTAAGACCATCCATGAGGGGCCTCTCCAAAAAAACTCAGTCTTTCTAGGACTCCACTTATAAATCCCCCAACTCGGACCCTTCCACCTATTACACCATTGAAGACTGCATTGTAATCTGATAACGACAACCTCTTCCCCCAACTTCTCCAATATCAAGATGTAATGTTGAATTTTCTACCATCACACTATAAGAATCACCATATTCTTGCACTATATCCTTACGTGACTTCCTACTCATTGCATTGGCTACAAAATTCCCCATTGCATGGGTATATGAGATTTATAATTCATATTCCTATAAGAACTCTATCCACTAACACTACCAAAAGATCAATTCATGTTTGGAGAAAACATACCTCATGCTCTTATGATTGGTGAAATCCACAAAGCGCTATCCAGAGTGGTAATTTCTCCACAACATTATAGAAAATACAACAGCTTAAAACTCAATAACATGGGTGGAACAATTATTTTCATGAGGATGCAATAGTTGAGACCCATAAGAAACAACCTATCTCTTCTGCATCAGAACACATCCTAGCCCTAGATACGAATCATCATAGAAAACATCAAATATATCTCCCTCGGCTAAAAAAATAAATGGGGCATGTACAAACTTCTTCATCAGATACTAAAATGATGCATGACACTGGTTATTTCCCACAAACCCCACATCCTTTTTGGTGAATTAGGGAATAGGTGTCGCAACCTGAGAAAAATATGATATGAACCTCCTATGGAAGCCTATGATACCACATAAATGTCACACCTCTTCCACTATCGTGGTGGATTGACAAGACGAAACTGATCCTATAACTGATGGATCCACAAATCCTCCATACCAGGACACCACATGCCCCATGAAAAAAACTTATCAATCACAAAACCCGCACATTGAAAACAACCCAAATAGATCGTGTTGATGAAGAACTACCAAAATGGCATGCATATGCTCTGCATGGTCCTCCTCACATGTGGAGTACACAATAATTTCATCAATGAAAATCAACAAAAATTACCAATATCTAGGAAGACATCATTCATCAATCCCATGAATACAACTAGATCATTCCTCACACATCACGACATTACAATAAAATCATAATGACCATGATGACAAGAGAAAGTAGTATTTGGGATATCCTCATCTTTCACATGAATCAGATGATATACTGATTACAAGTCGGCCTTTGAGAACCAACATTAACCCTTCAATTAATCAATTAAATCATCAATCTGTAGAAGAGGAAGGCAATAGTTCATTGCCACTTTGTTTAAGAAATGATTATTGATACACAACCACAAAATGTCATAAGACTATTTCAAAAAAAGGTACACCCCTTAATGACATACATGCCCAAACAAAAAATCATTATAATAGACCATCAAGATGTATACATAGCTCCCATAACTCATAAGGGGGAAAACTATACTGGTACATAATCGTAGGTGATGCTCCTGGTTATAGGTCAATCCCAAACTTTATGTCTTATCGAGGGGTCAATGTTGTATCCCCATCGAGGATGACATCAAGATACACTTATACAAACTTATAAAACACCAACTATTGAATTCTAATGAACTCTTCGTCATCTAATCCATCATGGATGATGATGTCAAAACATTCCCTTAACCCATCTAAGGTTCTCTCTCACCAAAAAACATTGATAGCTCTCAATCTACATCGAATAAATGCACCCGGCTCATGAAGAAATCCATGATTGCATCCACAAAATACCACCAATCCATTCCAAGGATGACATAATATGGTTTTATCTGTAAGCATAGGAAATCTCATCAAGAGTGTTGCTTCCACATCACAAGCTTACAGTCACCACAAACATTTGAAAATTCATCTCAACCACAAACATGAAAAGTCAATGCCAAGGGCACTGGTAGCATGTCTCTGTCATGTCCCAATGGATATAACAGGATAGGTGATATTAATGAGGGTGCCCCTCATAAATCTTACAAGGTATACACATTTATAGAAAAATAAGAATAGGGTACCACAAATGAAGTAGGTCTCGCCTGGTGCTGGCAACTCTAAAGCATTAATCTTACAATGACCTCCTCCACATCCTCTCTGCCATTGCTGAAAACCATCACCACAGCTGCGATATTATCTATATAGATTAGTTTCATCATGGTTTTTTCCTCTACATGCCCCATCTACCCTCTGCCAATCCGAAGAGGATCCAACTAGCTGCAACTCCCCCGGCTAGAACAACCTCAATGGAGGAACCTAGATTGGAACAGGTGCTGCACGATGACTGCTCCGAATGTTTAGGAACACATGATGATTATGACCTCATCCACCACTAGAAAAAAGTACGTGTTCCCTTGGTATTGTCCTGAGAGCCACTGCCCTCAATGAAACTAGATTATGTGGGATGGAACCTACGCCCAGCCAGACAGAAACTCTTCTTCCCTAAAAACTAGAAACCCCAAACCATAGCTATGGTTCCTGAGGAATCTTGATGAATCCTTTCTAGTAATGATCTAGTCCTATTTAATGCCCTTTCGACAAACTCTTCCATCACCATTATCTCATGATGTGTCTTCAGCATAAATAGGGTGCCTATTGCAGGATATCTAGACTCAAATCTTCCTCAAAATGCTTTACCAAGACCTCATCACATGGAAACATGTCTAAAGCATATTGGAAAAGGTTCATGAAACAAATTCCAAACTCTTACACATTAGAGCTACCCAATCAAAGGGTAATAATATCCTTGCGTTAGGACATCTACGTGGATAAAGAACAAAATGTGACTCTGAAATTGTCTCAGAAATCCTCACATGTGATCTCTGACTCCTCGTGATCCCTATGGAATGAGAACCACCACTACCTCACTGATATATTCAGCATCATCATAACCAAAAACAAATAGTTCTCATTCGGATCACGGATCGAACTGAAGGCTATCTAAATGACCTTTAACCAGTCTTTCGTTACTGCATATAAAATGGAGACATTGTACTTCTACAGACTCTTGCACTGAAACTCACAAATTTTCCTCCTCTATGTGTCATCGTCGTCAACCTCTATCTTGTGAAGATCTACTCTGATAGCCTATTGGAGAACTTCTACATGATCATGATAAGTCCGTCGACCTAGATCCATACCTATTAAATAACAAATAGTTAGAGATCCTAAACATGTAATATGGAAGACTCAACATTAATTAGTTATTTGTTTTTTATTCATTATTTATAATGTATCACAAGGTATACTGACTCAAACACATGAAAAATAGAAGAACGAGGGATGATCCTTTCTTAGGTCTTTAACCTATAAGTAGTCTCGTCTGGTTTAATAGCCACTATAAACTTAATTTTCCATGTATCATATCAAAGGGATCCCGAAACACCTATGTCTCAGCAATTCTACTGTGTTTACATCACCATTTAACCATAGGTGGCACTATTTCCCTACCAACCCTTTGCAACTTCATCTATTCCCAACACTAAATTCCTTTATATCCATCAACCATACCTCTGATACCACTCTCTCATGACCCCTTCCCAATGTGTGTACTCATCCAAGGCCAGCAATGTGAGAAGGGAGACAGTGAGCCCCCACCGAGTCCTACCTCCAGTGGGTCTCGAGATGACGACTACCATAGAAGGTATAGTGAACACACAAATGGGAGGCATTACCCTCTATGAAAAAAATGAGAAATATATAGATATGATAGACACCAGCCAACTCCAGCTCAGACTGCAATATAAAATCAATCCCAAGTACACATATGTAATTTCATAAAAAAATACAACAACTGAAAGGTAAAATTTCATGTACCAAAAAATGTATAATCAATAGCAAAAATTATGCCTGAACAACTCCAGCAACCCCTAGCTATTAGTAACCAGCATGATCACCATCATACTCCGAGTTTCCCAAAAAAACAATTATATTTTTGTTGAGTATTACAGTATACTCAGATGGATCCTTCCTGAAGCCTCTCCGAAAAAAAAGAAACCATGCTAAATCATAGTGAACATCATGGGAAACTAATTCATCACTTAACCAGGTATATATGTTCCCAACATCACCATGGATACTCTCACCAAGTTCCACACACAATTCCATATAATAAAATTTAAAATATCATGGGTACCCCACTACCACATCCCCACTCGGATTCCGATTAGCCCCAACACCACATGTCTGAAGCAACTCTTCCCCAAAAAAGATTTCCCAAAGGCACCTGAGAATTGCATCACTACATGATCCCCATGCAACAAAACGACATTTTCCATGTAACCATGGTAAATAGGTAGTTTTGGGGTGGAACCATTTCTCTCATAACATGTATCATTCATTGGGTATTAAACATCAATCAATTATAGCCCATACAACGATTAAGGATGTTCAAACCATCATAGCATATACAGGCTACACCTTTTGTAGTACATGGGAAACAATATCAACAATATATGTGTGTAAATTACCATGAGACATTACATCCATCTTCACATATATTTGGAGAAAACTAGCCAATTTTCCTACCAGCACATATAACATCCAGGATAATTGAGCACGGCCAAATGGGGTAGTCCTCCATCCTTCCTCTAATCGGAATGTTAGGGAAAACACCCCCCATGGATCAGAATCATTATTGTGTCAGTTAACCTAACTAATAGTGTTGGGTAGTGTATAGAAACAAAAAAAGTAATGAATATATTATACCACACAACAACACTATTGGAATAACATAGTTTAAAAATCATCTATAGCTAATGTCTAGTGGACTCCCAACAGTCCCTTCTATGACTAAGTATCCAATAAGCACAGAAAATTTTTAGGGGATTTATTATATTACATTAATCCTTTTTTTAATGTTTTACATTATTTAAATAAATTCTGTAAAAATTACATTACCACTAAAACTCCACATTATATTTCATTAGAATTACACCAATGTTTCATTCCATCTAGTAATTACAAAATCATGTCCACAAATTCATAGAAATATTACCCAAGCATTGTATCCAAGAAAGCAAAAAACCCATTGGTTAACATCATTAATTAAATAAATTTCTCGCATCGTTATTACATTACCATATTCTTAGTCATTCTATAAAAAACATTATATGCAACTAAAACCAAGAGGGCTTTACTCGGTGAGTAGTTGAACTACTTGTCACTTCTTATGAACCTATAGCTGAAGCGTAGACCCATCATCCATTTGGATGATAAAAATATAATGCACGTGGAAAACCCTATGTCTGTTCACCACTTTTTTAATGGGGGTAATCAAGAACAACTACAATGAGAAGGTTGGGATGTGTTGTTCACTGTGTTGCATTTGTTTTCAGGGATTAAATGGATGGAAAGGAGTGTCAATATGTGAATGATAGAGGATGTGATGGTGATGGTGATGTTATTAGTAAGGTTTCAAGGATTGAATGGGTATGTGAATGAAAAAGGAAGAAATGGTGATGCTGATGATTGAAGAATGACCATGGTACTAAGAAGCATGTCACATAGGAGAATCACTAAGTGTCATAGAAGGAAATGGTTGAAACACTCTCCATACCAAATCATATGATTGTAGAGCTGATCTTACGTTCAAATCACTTGTATCAAGAAGATACAATGTCACAACATTGTTATAGTTCAATGGATTATCTTCATAATGCATGAAGAGAGAAAGGTGATTCATCCACAACCACCTTGTGGATGAAGTGGTTTGAAGAAGACCATGCACTATCTCTTAGTGCATGAGGATTTGAAGATGATCCAACATCATCTTTGATTGGATCAAAGAAGAACATTGAAGATCAAGTGATTTATGATTAATGGTTGATAAATATTGATGAGAGATCCTTGTGAATTCCATTCTTTAATAGATGAAGAAGAATAAATGTTGAAGAGGAGAAGAGGAATTCTAAAGATGAATAGGAGGTGAAGAAGAAGAGAATGGAATGAAGAAGTCTTGTTCCTACATGGTAATTTAACCAAGTATACAAGGAGGGAGATGACTTTATGGAAAAAAGGGGCCATCCCACGAGCTGGCTACCCAAGCTTCAACCCAAGGAACATATTGGACTAGGTCACCACGCCCATGTGGAGGCCTAGGTAGAGCCAGCCCGCAGGAGGCCGGGCCGTGTGTAAGACCGAGCTACGCAGAGGTCAAGCCCGCGCATAGTGGGTGCTAGGTGCATGCCCGGAGGACTATAGTGGGCGCAAAAGCATGACCGCAGGAGAACCGATGCGGGGTGGCACCATAGGGGGGAGAGGAGATTTCTGAATTGAGTTCGGTGGGGCGTGTTTGATAAACCGTGAGAAATATGCGGCGCTTTCGATGTGGGACATGTTTTTTAAGGCACAGAGCTGATCTGCACTGTCTATCTGATCTGCATGTAATCCTGGCCACTCATCTAATCTCGCCGCGCCATGATATAATCCCAGCTGTCCGCGTTCATTAAACGACGATCCAACGGCACTAGAGTCATCTCATACCTCTCACTGAGCCGAGGACTCCCTACAACGTCCTCCGCGAACCAGAGGCACCTGATCGATGGACAAGGAGCTCATGACCACCTCTGATGAAGCTATTTCCTCCAGTGTGTTCGTCTCCACCTCACGATCACATGCATGCGTTTAAAGTCGCATGCATGCAACTAAATGAAAAAATGCGATTGAGGCCGATGAAAATGGAGTTGCGAGGAAGTGTGTTCGTGCATGGGAGAACATGAAGACACCATGCATGCGTTCAAAAACGCATGCACATGAAGACCATGCGTCATGATGAAACCAGTGCTGAACAGAGAAGAAAAACAATAGTTGAGGAAAATCTTGAAAACCCAAAGTGTTTTGGATATCATGATTTATCCTCGCGGAAGATCCGGGGCATCTTTTGCCTATAAAAGAATCTGACTAAGGCCAAAGAAGGTTGTTGTGGATAATTTTTGAAGAAGTCTCGTGAAGCTCCTGAGCATCGGGAAGCTTGAAGCTCCGTGTATCACTTGCACGACAGAGCAGCCCGAAGCCACCCGAGGCTTCGAGAGTTCCTTTCACGCTACCCCTGCACAAAAGAAGTAAGGAGGAACGCCTCCCTGCGCGCTCCCTTGTGCGACAGGGAAGAAGTGCAGCCTTGCACCCCCGCTGCCCGCATACTTGCGCAGTAGAAAGTGGTTGCACCCTGCGCGTCCCTTTGCGCGACAGGAAGAGGTCGAGCCGCACCCTATGCGCCCTCTATTCCCACGAACTCGCGCGGCAGGAGGAAATCGCCACCACACCTTCGCGGTAGAAGTTTTTCCCACACCTTTCATGGTTGGAGGCAGGAGTTGGCCGCATCCTAACATGCCCTCCTTTGATGTGGTGCTCAAGTGGAAGGCCACAACTACTTGGGTGTCTGAGTGTGCACGGGTTTAAGAGAAAGGTCATGTGTGTACGGGATGAAGGAAGAAGTGCACACCTACGGGTTTTGTCTGTACAAGGAGTGTGTGCACAAGTGGAGTGTGTACACATTGAAGAAAAAGGCCACACCATCTTTGAGTGTGTGTGTGTGCAAAGTAACAAGGAGGTCGAACACATAGTGTGGGCACAAGTGGAGTGTGCACACCTTAAAGAAGAAGAAAAGAACAAAGTCTGTTAAAGGAAACAAGAAGGTCGAAGCCTTAGTGTGTGCCCAAGTAAAGGAGGTCATACCTCTTGTGTGTACCCAAGTGAAGGAATAAGATACATGGATGTTCCTTCATGTATGAATAAGTGAACAATTGGGTAAACACCTTGAGAAGAAAGAGAGAAGTATAAATTCGCACTAAAGAACAACACACAATTTGGTGTGTGTAATATAGAATAAAAAGTGTGACTCTAAGAAGAAGGTGTGTGTGTTAAAAGATATTACACACTTTAAGGGTTTATCACACCAATAATAAAAGGGGAGTGCATACATTCTTGCATTCACATGCACACGTAAATAAAGAATCATCTATGCGTGTGCATTTGAGAAGTCCAAGAAAAAAGGTTCTTGAAGATATTTTAGATTACATGCAAGTCATGCATGAAAGTTGAGAAGCCATGCAATCAGTACATGAAGATTCAGAGATTCCATGAACTCAGTGCATGAATTTGAATTGAAGAGAGACTGAGGCCTGACTGAAGTTAAAGACATCATTCATTTGAGATTTCAATAGTTGAGAAGACCTAGAAGATTGAGTGGGCATACTCAGTGTATGAACATATTTTCCAATCAAGATTCTTGAAGACAGTGGTAGGGTCATCCTTAGAAGAAGGAGATAAAGCCCGAGCAAAGAAGAGAAGTCATGGTCACCACTAGTGATCAGAAGAAGTGAGTTAGGCCAGCAGACCTTATCCAAGGCTGTTGAAGATTCTTGAAGAGCTTCAAAAGAAGAATAGCTACTCGTGTGACTCAAGGAGCCATGAGAAGACCCTTATGAGACTCATGGTGGAGAAGTCATTGGTTGAAGCTGAAGCAGGCCAGTGGGACTCTGGTAACACTATGGGATGCAGTATAAAGAACCTCATGTGGGACTCAGGAGAGATATAGTGTGACTCTGTATCGACCATTGTAATTACTAATCGAATTATAATGGAGAAACCATGTTGGGGCGTTTAACCAACATGGCAAGGACATAGGCCTTTGGAGCCGAACCTTGTAAATCCTTGTGTCCTCTGCATTTACATTTACTACATCACTTGAGGAAAGGTTGACAGATACAAGAAGAGCGGATCGAGGCCTTAACAATACATAGAGGTTTAATTGATAGATATTCAATTAGTAAAAAGTTTTAAAGGATAACTGATTCACCCCTCCCCCTGTCAGGGATCACATTGATCCAGGCACTTCAATTGGTATCAGAGGGAGGTTCCTCTAAAATATCCAAGGTATTCTTTATGAAGTGCAGATTTGAGGAAAAGAGAGAACACCCTCAAATGAAGATATCTTCCAAGACTTAGTGAAATAGAAAGAAGAAACGGGTCAATAAGATGAAGAAGACGGTTTCTACTAATAGAGAAAAACCTTCCACAGAAGGTAATGTGAAAGTCACAACAGATGACAATTCCTTTTATCACTCTTCTAATGAAGCTTTCTCTAGCTATGATGATGATATAACTATCAATGATATTATAAATGCACTCAAATATCTTCAAAATACAGTCCCCAGGGAAGTGGAAATGTGTATTGCTACAAGTATCCATGATCTTCAAGAAAATAAATTACAGCTAGAAGAAGAAGCCAATTCTATGGAAGATCAAATGGAAAGAAGGGTTGGCATAACCAACACTCTCACAAAGATGGTGAAGGCTAAAGATGAAACCATTTCCCATTGAAGTGAATGAATTGATGATGTCACTGAAGAACTACAAAGAAGAATTTGTGAGAAATAATTATTTGAGGTAGTGTTTAAAGAAGTTTTCCATGCACTGGAAAAGAGGCATAGAGTGTCAATGGTTGTCAAAGATGCTCAACTAGAAGACAGTGTAAAAATAGTAAAAGAGCATGAAAATTCATTGTATGAAATGAAGATGGTGCATGAAGACCATATGAAACAACTGAAAGAGAATTGGGAAGGAAGGCTAAGATTTGTTGAGGATGAGAATAACTCTCTCAACATGAAATGCTTAGAGCTAGATGTTATATTGAAAAATCAGTAATCACCCAAAACTGAAGCCTCCAAATCAGCTGAAAGAAGAAATTTGGCCACTCAAGTGTGCATTGAGAAGGATGATTCCAAACGGAGGACATCCTCTAATGAAATGGAAACATCTTCTATGAAGAAGGTACCATCCATACCATCTTTTACTAATGATTATAAATATGTTTCCACAAAAATTGAAGGATGGAAGAATAACTCTAAACATGTATGAATGAAGAAGATGAAGAAAGAGAGCTCTCCTAAAAAAACATAGCAATTAAAGGGAAAGACTCAACAATCATATGTAGTCAAGAAGACATGATTTGTGGGTCAATGTTGGTGTAGCAATAGGTATGGACATTTTGAAATGGATTTTTGGTACAATCCTCTAAATGAAAAATCACAAAGGAAGCCAATTCCAAGGTAGAGCAATGCAGAGAAGAAGAAGAAACATCCACAGGTCCAGAAACATCTGTTTACTGCAAACAGATTTGGAATGTTTGATAACATCTCGGATGAATGAAAAAGTGGTCACAAGAATGATACATACCAATCTCAAAATTTTCTCAAAGATGAAAATAAGATAATATCACAAAACCTGGCTAAGAATGAAGAAGTATCCCTGGGAAGCCATCAAAATAAAGTTGAAAATTCTCCCAAGAAAATCTTGATAAAGAAAGAGAAGTCCTTGGATTTCAAATCCAAGAAGGGTGATGCATCCAGAAGGACCACCCAGAAAAAAATTCTTCTACTGTTGAAAGACAGTTCATGCAATGGATTTTTGTAAATAATCCATGGAACTAAATTGAAGCAAACCGCACTCAACAGGACAATCAATCCAGACGAAGAAGAAGGGATTGGTTGAAAATAAGCTTCCAAATAAAGGTATCTTAAAAACATCAAAGGAACCATGTGGAACATCCAAATCTGAAGCCTCACTTCCAAATTACATATTAATCATCTCGCCAGAAGATTTGGAAAGAATGAGAAAGGAAGAAAATAAACAAGCCAAAGAAAGTGCAAAAGAAAACCAAAAGATTTCACATGAAGATGAAGTTCTGTGTTTGATGTGCAATAAAGCTAGTCATATCAGTAATAAATGGATAAAAATCATTCCATCTCAAAAATAATTCTTCAAGAGAATGAAGATTTCACCAGGAAATTCTAGTGCTCAGAAGGCACTTATAAAGAGAGGAGTCACACACAAATAAGTTGAAGAGGTTTTAAGAACCACACTTGCACAAACATTATTGAAGATCAAATGTGCAAGTGTGATGAATGGAGAAAGTGGAACATCTCGGTTGATAGAATCTTCTGAACCTTTTTGTTCAAACTAATGAACCAAGTAGGTTCCATCTTATTCCCTAATCACTGGTATATACATGTGATTACATTTTAGGGAATTGAAGATGATGATCATTCTCAAGTTGATAATGGTATGGACAGAATGGAATGAACCCCTTGAGGGGGAGATAATATAATGAAGATGGTATTTTTAGATTCATATCATCTTGTGAAGAATGAAGGAATTTGAAATTCATTGATATATCTGAAAAATTTCAACCCATTGATGCCTAAGTATAATCTCACATGTATAGTGAATTATGGACATCATTGAATTTCTTCGTTACATCACTCTTGTTTTCTACACCGGGTTATCCCAAGTAGACTTAGAGATGATTTACTAAAGGCTCTTTGCTAATGTCAACATGTGACATCATCCCTCTCTTGGTAATTTTCAAGAAGATTCTATTCAATGGGAGGCATAAATATTTTGAAGAGAACCACACCACACCTTTGCATTTTGTTGCCAATAAGTGGGAGAAAATCTTGGAACACATATTGACCCATTCATATGTGCTTTATTGATATTGACAACAAATACAAAGGGGGAGATTGTTGTGCACAGTGTTGCATTTGTTGTCAAGCATTGAATGGATGACAAGGAGTGTCAATATGTGAATGATAGAGGATGTGATGGTGATGGTGTTGTTATTAATAAGGTGTCAAGGATTGAATGGATATGTGAATGACAAAGGAAGAAATGGTGATGGTGATGATTAGAGAATGACCATGGTACTAAGAAGCATGTCACTTAGGAGAATCACTAAGTGGCATAGAAGGTAATGGTTGAAACAATCTCCATACTAAATCAGACGATTATAGAGTAGATCTTATATTCAAAGCACTTGTATCAAGAAGATACAATGTCACAACATTGTTAGAAGTCAATGGATTATCTTCACAATGCATGAGGAGAGAAAGGTGATCCATCCACAACCTACAAGTGGATGAAGTGGTTTGAAGAAGACCATGCACTATCTCATAGTGCATGAGGATTTGAAGTTGATCCAACCTCATCATTGATTGGATCAAAGAAGAACATTGAAGATAAAGTGATTTATGATTAATGGTTGATAAAGACAGTTGAAAGATCCTTGGGAATTCCATTCTTTAATAGAAGAAGAAGAATAAATGTTGAAGAGGAGAAGAGGAATTCTAAAGATGAACAGGAGGTGAAGAAGAAGAGATTGGCATGAAGAAGTCTTTTTCTTACTTGGTAATTTAACCAAGTATATAAGGAGGGAGAGGACCTTATGCTAAAAAAGGGGCCATCCCACGAGCTGGCTACCCATGCTTCAACCCAAGGCACATATGGGACTAGGTCACCACGCCCATGAGGAGGCCATGCAGAGACAGCCCGCAAGAGGTCGGGCTGTATGTAGGCCTGAACTACGCGGAGGTCATGCCCGTGCATAGTGGGCGCTAGGTGCGCGCCCGTAAGAACATAGTGGGCGCAGAAGCGCAACCGCAGGAGAACCGGTGCGGGGCGGTACTAGAGGGGGGAGAGGAGATTTTTGAACTGAGTTCGGCAGGGCTTGTTTGTTATACCGTGAGAATGACGCGGCACGTTTCGATGTGGGAGAAGTTTTTTAAGGCACTGAGCTGATCTGCACTGTCTATATGATCCGCGTGTAATCACGACCGCTCATCTAATCTCTCAGCGCCACGATATAATCTCAGTCGTCCACGTTCATTAAACGACGATCCAACGGCGCTGGAGTCATCTCCTACCTCTCGCTGAGCCAAGGACTCCCTGCAATGTCTTCTACGAACCAGAGGCACCCGAGCAATGGAGAGGGAGCTCCCTTCCACCTCTGATGAAGTTGTTGCCTCCAGTGTGTTCGTCTCCACCTCATGAACGAATGCATGCGTTAAAAGTCGCATGCATGCAACGAAATGCAGAAATGCGATTGAGGCCGAAGCAAACGGAGTTGCGAGGCGGTGTGTTCGTGAATGGGATAACAGTAAGAAGACATGCATGCGTTCAAAAACACATGCACATGAATACCATGCATCATGAAGAAACTTGAGCTGAACAGAGAAGAAAAACAATATTTGAGGAAAATCTTGAAAACCCGAAGTTTTCGGGAAATCAAGATTTATCCACGTGGATGATCCGGGGAATCCTTTACCTATAAAAGAAGTCGTCTAAGGACAAAGAAGGTTGATGTTGAGAATTTTTAAGAAGTCCCATGAAGCTCCTGAGCATCGCGAAGCTTCAAGCTCCAGGCATCACTTGCGTGGCAGAGCAGCGCGAAGCCACCCGAGGCTTCGAGAGTTCCATTCGCGCTACCCCTGTGCGAAAGAAGTAAAGAGGAAGGCCTCCCAGTGTGCTCCCTTGTGAAACAGGGAAGAAGCGTAGCCTTGCGCGCCCACTGCCCGCATACTTGCTCAGTAGGAAGTGGCTGCACCCTGCGCGTCCTTTTGCGCGATAGGAAGAGGTCGAGCAGCACCCTGTGCGCCCTCTATGCCTGCGAACTCGCACGATAAGAGGAAGGTGCCGCGCCACCTGTGCGGTACATGTTGCTCCCACACCTTGCGTGGTTGAAGGTAGGAGTTGGTCGCATCCTTACGCGCCCTCCTTTGAAGTGGTTCTCAAGTGGAAGGCCACACCCACTTGGGTGTGTGTGTGTGCACGGGTTGAAGAGAAAGGTCGTCTGTGTACAGGATGAAGGAAGAAGTGCAAACCTATGGGTTGTGTGTGTACAAGTAGTGTGTGCACAAGTGGAGTGTGTACACATTGAAGAAAAAGTCCACATCATCTTTGAGTGTGTGTGTGTGTGTGTGCAAAGTAACAAAGAGGCCGAACCCTTAGTGTGTGCACAAGTGGAGTGTGCACACCTTAAAGAAGAAGAAAAGAAAAATGAGTGTTCAAGGAAACAAGAAGGCCAAAGCCTTAGTTTGTGAAAAAGTAAAGGAGGACATACCTCTTGTGTGTAACCAAGTGAAGGAAGAAGATACATGCATGTTAAGGCATGTATGAATAAGTGAACAATTGGGAAAACACCTTGAGAAGAAAGAGAGAAGGAGAAATTCACACTAAAGAAAAACACACAATTTGGTGTGTGTAAGAATGAATAAATAGTGCAACTCCATGAAGAATGTGTGTGTTCTAAAAGATTTTACACCCATTAAGGGTTTATCACACCTTGATGAAAAGGGGAGTGTATGCATTCTTGCATGCACATGCACACGTAAATATAGAATCATATGTGTCTGTGCATTTGAGAAGTCCAAGAACAAAGGTTCTTGAAGATATTTGAGATTCCAGGCAAGTCATGCATGAAGATTGAGAAGCCATGAAATCAGTACATGAATATTCAGATATTCCATGCACTTAGTGCATGAAGTTGAATTGAAGAGAGACTGAGGCCAGACTGAAGTTAAAGACATCATTCATTTGAGTTTTCAGTAGTTGAGAAGACCAAGAAGATTGAGTGGGCATACTCAGTGTAGGAACATATTTCCCAATCAAGATTCTTGAAGACAGTGGCTGGGTCTTCCTTAGAAGAAGGAGATAATGCCAGAGCAAAGAAGAGAAGTCCTGGTCACCACCAGTGATCAGAAAAAGTGAGCAAGGCCAGCAGACCTTATCCAAGGCTATTGAAGACTCTTGTAGAGCATCAAAAGAAGAAGAGCTACTCGTGTGACTTAAGGAGCTAGGAGAAGACCCCCAATGAGACTCAGGGTGGAGAAGTCTTTGGTTGAAGCTGAAGCCGACCAGTGGGACTCTGGTAACACTGTGGGATGCAGTATAAAGAACCTCATGTGGGACTTAGGAGAGATACAATGTGACTCTGTATCGACCATTGTAATTACTAACCTAGTTATAGTGGAGAAACCATGTTGGGGCGTTTAACCAACATGGCAAGGATGTAGGCCTTTGGATCCTAACCTTGTTAATCCTTGTGTCCCATGCCTTTACATTTACTGCATCACTCGAGGAAAGGCTGAGAGATACAAGAATAGTGGATCAAGGCCTTAACAAGCCATAGAGGTTTAATTGATAAAGAATCAATTAGTAAAAAGTTTTAAAGGATCACTGATTCACCCCCTCCCCCTTTCAGTGATCACATTGATCTGGGAACATCAGAATGAAATGATGTTATAAAACCAACAAGATTGAGCATGAATCCAATCAGTCACATCAAGCATGTTTCCTCATCTCTGGTGTCCTCCCCAACACCCATATGCATAAAATGAATCATATTGCCTCTCTAGAAATCAAATCCAGCCACAACCAATAATCCTCCCTACCCACACACTTCAAAACACCCATCCATGCTCACATCACAACACATGAAGCTAAAAAACTATCATTATATCAACTAGGATATTGGCCCTCAAAAAAGAAAGAAGGTAACTATGGACCCTATGAGAAATTATCATTCATAAAACAATCAGTTCATTAATAAATCATTAATTAACTGATTTATTATTCATAGGATCCAATGATAGGAAACCTAATCATTAATCTATCATTAATAATTAAGCATTCTTACTACATCAATTTTATTAACATAAAATTTCCACATAAAAGACCATATTCATTTACATGTCACTTTATATTTTTCAAATAATTATAATTACTTCCATTTATGTTATTTAGAAATTTCCATGAATAAAAATAATCCCAAAAATTCAGGAATAGATATCAGACTATCTAGAAAAACAAGAATATATAACATACAACACCAATCAATTTTTTTATCTAGATCAAATATTTATTATCTCAATTCCATTGTGATCCAATGGGATAAAAAATTATAACTCTATAGTTTCACAAAAATTAATAGAGAAGAAATTAATCATATAAATTAAATGGTTCTTGGATTTCTTTAAATGAGAATGTTCTACGCAATGTATCACGATCGCCTCCCCCGTGACAACTACGTCCACACTACGATGTTGGGGCACAACCGCACAAACTGACAACCAAGAAAACTCAATTATATGCATGGAGATCACATTCCATACCTTGGAAAGGATAAATATGAGGAAAATGATAGATGGAAACACAAGAACATATTAATATACTACTACTATAGATGACAGATCAACATTTGCTGCTTACCCCAAAATAGGGGGTGCACATGATGTAGGAAGAAACATAATGCAGAAACATTATAAGGATTATGGATCTATCCTACCTCTCCTATGGGATGAAATTAATGTTATAAAATATCACACCAAGGAACATAATGTTAGAACAAGGAAGGAATATATCACACCTCTTTAGAAGATTTACAGAGTAGCAGTTTATGATAAGCCATATTTTTCATTAAAATTGGATAGCATTAAACCACATAGTTTGACCATGTAAGGGAATCTTGAGCCATACTAAAATTTATATAGGAGTAATGAACATTTAATCTTCCTTAAATATGATAAAATAAGTCTTTAAATACATTTAACGTCAAATAAAATGTTAATGGGGAGAAACAATAGGATGCTCGAAACGACACTGAAAACATTGTACACCTACTAATACTTGAAACATTGTACACCTACCTATCGTAGAAACACTATAAACATAAAAATAATGGAAATATTTTACACATACTGATCCTTGAAACAATGTTCATAGTATGTATAACCAATGGCATTGTTTTCATTAGGTTCACCGATGCACAATTCACAATGGTCTCACTGATGGGACTGTCCACAAGGGTCACACTGATGCATGGTTCACATTGGCCTCAACGAAGGAACCTCTCACATAGGTATCCCTGATGTAACTAATATCATTGGTCACAACAATTCATGGTTCAAATCGATCTCACCGATGACACCTTTCACATTGGTCTCACTAATGTAACTATTCACATCAGTCTCACCAGTGCACCGTTGACATCGGTCTCACCGATGGCACCATTCACATAGGTATCACTGATGGAACTTTTCACATCAGTATCACTGATACATGGTTTACATCATTCTCACCGATGAAACTATTCACATAGGTCTCACTAATAGAACTATTCACATCTGTCTCACCGATGCATGGTTCATATCGGTCTCACCGATGGCAACGTTCACATAGTTCTCACAGATGGAACTGCTCACATCGGTCTCACTGATGCATGGTTCACATTGGTCTCATAGATGGAACCATTCACATTTTCATTACTAATGGAACTATTC
The DNA here is from genome assembly GCA_963277665.1 of Viscum album. NCBI lineage: Eukaryota > Viridiplantae > Streptophyta > Magnoliopsida > Santalales > Viscaceae > Viscum > Viscum album. Next base: position 915,811,149 of record OY728157.1, read on the forward strand.
ACATCGATCTCACTAATTCTTCATTCACATTGATCACAATGATGACACAATTCATTAAATTAGAAATATGGAAATGTATTGGGGATAAGTCATCATGTCCTCCAAGAACACATCAGACATTAGATTTAAGAAAAGGAATAGTCTAGGGAGGTCTGATCCATTACAATCGAGGCCAAAATATTCCATTATGTTCAAAAACAAAAAATATTTCATCGGGCTCCACCCCCACCATAATAGAATATTTAAAATTCAGATAAAATAATAATATATTATTATTTCAAAAATTATGGTTGGAGAATTCTGCCCACAATAATTCTTGTCACCCCAAGATATACCCAAGTAGACATAACCACAACATAGAAGTAGATGCTCCCTTCCATGTCCAAGGAGATTCCAAATGAACCACTAATAAGACAATTTCAGAACACTATCATCAAGGGACGTGGATTACAAAATAAAATCAACAGACCAAAAATGGACTCCCACCATGCGACTCCTAACATGCAACATCTTCCAAGTGAAACCCAACCTCAAATGTTAATTCACCTACAATTGATGGTTAAAAGACAGAAAAATTCACAATTTACCACTCGGTGTCCTCTGAAAAAAACATTAAACACTCCTGCGAAAATCAAATAGTGCACTTGAAACAATTAATGAAACATAATCACTGACACATAGTGGCCTGAACAGACTCCCCACCATAAGAAACAACATACACCAAATAAAAACCCCGAAACTAACATGGGGAGGCCTGAATGGACTCCCCACAACAACGAATAGGCTAAAACAATTTCATTTTATGGGAGCTTATAGCGAGACAAATGGTGGATCTCATTGCCATAAAAACTGGCCATATTATTTGAACTCGTGTGCTTCTCCGTACATACCACGAACCACCATTATATTGGGAGGGGATGGAAGGGTCCCATACAATTGACTAACAAGACCACCGTCGACAAATCCTAATGAATTATTTCCCCATAATGAAACAAAATTCTACTACTATTGATTTATAAGAATGGGCCACATATGGTGCATAAAAAGAAGAAAAAAAATTAGTTGATTACAATCAAAAGGGTTGAATGGAATCTTGATGAATATACTCTATTATAACAAATGATAAACTCTAACACATAAACAGGTAATAAAATGGAAATGAGGTCCTCTCACCTCCTTCCACCAAATAATAATTATTTGAACAAAACAACTACACCATAGGCTTAAACTATATCTATATCTTTCAAATAGAACAAACCTCCAATCCAAACCTTTCACACATATGAGGTTATCCTGAATATGCACCCACATCACTCTAAGACATATGGATAGTGCTATGATGATAGAAGCATCTCCAACCATGTAGTCAAGATTCAACCCCCACCCCCCGATTCATACCCCACCTAAGGGATCAACAAACAAAAAAATGTGATATAGAAAACAGTAATATAATTGTACACTACAACATTCCCATGATACCACATGACAATTTTACCCATGAATGTGGCTTGAAAGATACACAAGAACCATCCCGTTGACATCAGACAAGAAACATCATGAGAAAGAACTAATAAAATGGACCTTCACTCAGAACATAGAAATTAAGAGATTCCTGAGGGAAACACCCTTCATGTTAAAATTGATATTACTGAAATATTACTCAACATGCTCAATTGCAGTGGAGCTGCAATGTGTCAATGAACATGAACCTTACCACTGACCAAGATATTACAAGGAGTCTGACATTGTACCATGTCCCAGACTGTATGAGATTCCCCCGATCATCCATTACATCCACTTATAACAATATTTTCCACATCTGTGTCATAACATGAACCTTTTAAAAATACCTTGGATGATATATATAACCCATTAAAACAATATCGAATAAAGACAACTCTAGACCGCATCCCCTTCCCTCACTAGAATTTCATTAACCTATTTTTGAGAGGACCTACAAACACACCAGTTCTAGACATCCCCTTCTATGACTCAGGCAACCCAAGAAATTGTGATTTCATTTGACCCCTTCCACATGCACATTTTAAAAGAGATAAGAATTTATTGATCTGAAAATGAAGAGAGACAATATCAACCGTAATATCGAAGAAGAGTTTCGGAGCATTGATCAGTTGGAGTTCCATCCAAAGGTGAATAAAATGTGGTTGGATTTTGAATATGCAGCAATTATTTTAGGGGTTTGAACTAGCTGGTGGGGAGAACTAAAAACCCAATCAAATTGGTCCATTTTATAACAATTCTAATAAGAATCACTAAAACACATTAAGGGAACCACCATTAAGGCTACCCAAACATTCCTCGAAAATGACCACTAACAATCATCTGAAAACAAAAATCAACCAACAAGTCTATGTTATGGAAAAATAATCCTAATAAAATCACCCTCATTCACTCATATTCATTACATGAAAGTATAAACTTCAGAATATTTATTCAAAAAAACCTAAAAACACATCTTCTATCCATTGAAAAACAAAACATTTTTATTTTAAAATCCTATTCCCACACTTTACAAACAATGGTTTTGTAAAATAATTCTAAAATCCCAAGGATACACAAGGTGACTCATGAGGAAAGTATAGCAAATGGTAAATCTAGACATATGGTTGGAGGGCACACACCGGTCAGAACCCCATCACAAATTGTGTTCTAGGACAATGTCCCCATTATTGCAAGGATTTTTTATTCATGGTGAGCTCATGGAGACCAATTACCAAACTCTCTTTTCATTTCGTATACATCGATGAATAAAATGGACCAAAATAATATCTTGAAATAGAATTTACCTGTAAACTCAAGTCCTAATACAAGGTGTGAAATCAAGCTCTATACTCATAACCAGAACATTGAGATCCAACAATCCTCGCTATGCCCTATCTTTGATTCTAGTTTTTCATGTACCAAGCTGACTCACCATCTCAACCGGTGGCCAATACATTCAAAATAATGTCCTGAGGGGTGTTACTTATTCCCATGGGATTGAAAATATTGATAGGAAACATTAAAAACAATTTGGGAACATTTTGGACCAAACAAATTATATATATAAATAAACATAAACTGAACAAAACTGAAAAAAATGAAGATGAAATGAACAAACATGAAGCAGAAAAATGAAATATCTATGTAACGAGACCAACCACATGTGACCACATGGGTCCCCATGGTACATTAATAAAAAATGATTCAAGAGTGATCCAAAACAAGGCCCTAAAGATGAAAATATAAAGTAGGCATGAGCACTGAGATACATGGTAGGAATGCTAGAGTACAAAAATTCCTCAGACCCTTACCATTACAACGAAACAAAAAATGTGCTTATTTTAAAATAAGTTATAATAAAATAATTTTTTTCAGTTTTTTCAAATTCATGTTACATGCTTTCATTTTCCTATAATTTCTTTCACTTCTAATTCATTTTTAAAATAGGTTCCAAGAATTCACTATCATTTCAAAATGAACGAATACCAATTTAGATTAAAAATATGTATTTCATTAAAGAAGGAACATGCATGATAAAATAGAATTGATAATCATATCACAAGCACCATGGGATAACCTTAATTAGCTAGTGTTATATGGGGACAATGGATCCTCATACGTCATTGAAACATGTCATAGGAACCACAACAAACTATCTCCTCATGCACGAGAAATTAGTATAGAACTCACACATAACCTATTTTTCTCTAAACAATCATCATTATTTTAGTTAGTGTTTCAGTGGTAAATCCTTCTGGATGAAACTTGTACGAAAAACATATGTATCATCTAGTGTACTAGTCCTATTCCACCCAACTAGATAACATAGATTAAACATTATATCTATTTTAAATGTTGTTTAGGTTTTATCATGTTTAAAAAATGAACATAACAATATCTCTATCCATAACACATTCATCCTCGAACCACTTTTCACTATCCATGAGCGCTCACCCCCACAATCATGTTACAAAATTTATAATCCTAAACCTTAGGAACATATCATAAATTAAATTTTAACACATGAATCACATTTATCAAACTATGGGGAAAGGCCTCAAGAAGGGCTTTCAACTATAGCAAAACATTCTAAAGTGCGGATGATCCTCATTGAATTACATGGAACATTATCATTTACGAAAACATTGTTATCAACCCTTTAAAGTTCCAAATATAGTTTAAAAGGACACTATCACATCCAATAAAAAACATATTTAAAACCCACTTAAAACCATGTTTACAATTGGGTTATCCCTTTATGAAAATCAACATGTTATTATACTTTTAAAAAAAATACTGATTGAAAGACCACATGTCTTTGGAAATATTCATTTCTTGTTAAAAACATGTAGGAAAACAATTTCCATGAACCAAAATAAAATATATATATACCTATATATATTCCATATAAAGATCATATAATTGTAGGCGACATACCATTTAAAAATTTCCTAGAGTAAATTGATTTCATAATTAAATATAATGTTATAGAGTACCAAACTCCGGGAGAAAACAAAATAAAATTTCTACACTTGGAACTTTCTAACTAGATGTTTGTACATCCCCACTATGCATGCATACCATCACATACATATAAGGACCCGAACCTCTAATCAACAAATCTGCATATCCATGAAAATGTGCAAGGGGATCCTAATATATATTCTTGTATATATACTAGTCTCCACTCACCTACGCATTAATTTTTCATATATATATATACATGGGCACACCTCGATCCATTCACGTATTTCACTTCCATGGGTGAATTTACCATTTAAAGTGAAACCTATATATATATATCTATATATATATTTTCTTATGCATACATTGGCGAGTCACCTTCGACTCGGTAACTCAAAACCACAATGATGGACCACAGACTACACATATTATATAATAAATTAAACTAAAAAATTTATAAAACAATTCAAATTACCATTACAAAAAATTTCCTAAAAAATTGACATGTATATAATATAAAAACATCACCTTAAAGACAAACGCATAGAAAAAATCATTCCAACCATGATTCCCAATTGATTCAAAATTTAATTAAACCTTGAATAAATTATTTAAATAACTCTTTCGAACACTAATAGGTCTTTCATCAAAATTACACCAAATCATCCATGTAAAGTCCACATTTTAAATTATTTCATAAAAAATATCTTCAAAACTAATATATCACCGTGATATAATTTAATAAGCTATAAATATGAGTTTATAAAAGATTTTTCAGAATGTGTCAATTTGATTTATGAACAAAACATTCTAAAAAAGTCTATTTATAACAAAAAAAACAACAATAACATACCAAAAAATAATTTCCCACGCATACATCATTTAATAACAAAATTACATGTATTATAAAACACTAAAAGTTTAAACAAAATGGGTTTTTAAAAAAAACACCCCATTCATATTAATAAGATGCTTAAAAAAATTAAAGAATATAGCAGTCATTTGAAAAATAATTTCACACAAAACCAATTATATAAATAACAAATTTAATTTATTATCTATGTGAAATAATTAGCCATAAACTTATATCTGGAAACACTTACCTCGGGTGTTGAGAACTCGAAAAAATGTGGTTTTTATTCCTTAATCCCACCATATTCAGATCACAAGAAACCCAAATTTCACTATTATCGACAATATCGAACAAAAAACCCCATGATTAAAACCATTTCACGAACCACATAACCACTAGAAAACCAAAAAAAATCAAATAAGTGCACTCAAAAACATACCTGGAGGGATGTGCGTGCATCGATGATGGCGCCGCCAGCAAGGGGGGTCGAACAAGAGGCACGGTAGCATGAGGGAATCATGTGTAGCTCAAGGGCATACAAGGTGGCATGAGGCGTTCACACGAGGTTGGTTTTGGGCGCCGAGATTCACCAAAAGGAGGCATTCCAACAAAGGCATTGACGTGGGAACTAGCCAGAGTGCTATAGTATAATGTGGCCTGAACTCTGATGGGAATGTTGTGATTTGGGGTTAAGGTAAAGGGTTTTGATTCAATTTGTGATAGGGGATAATGTCATACCCTAACCCAAAAATAAAAAAAAATAAAAATAAATTTAAATAAATAAATATTACAACAATTGTAATATTATTAATATTATTATAATACTAATGTCAACAACATTAATAATAAATATAATATTAATTATAATAATAATCATCATCATCATAATAAAAATAGTATCATTATTATTATTTTTAAAATAATTCATTAAACATTATTGGGAAGGATCTTCAGTTGGAATAACAAGTTTCTGTCATTTGGACGGTGGATTATACTGATCAATAGCATCATATCTTCTATCAATTTTTATAAAATCTCCATCATTAAACAACCTAAATGTGTGGTTGAGAAACTGTATAGAATTTTGAACTCTTTTCTATGGGACACTAACAATGTAGGGTGCTCTCATTGGACATCATGGCATCACATGGAAAAGTCTGTGGTCGAAGGGGGTCTAGGCATCTAGGCCATCAAGGAAACCATCATATGAATGCAAGGCCGGTGTGCATGGGAAATTATCATATAAAAGTATCTATGGGTTATGTTCTACATGGTGCACTATGGATCAAGTTTTTAGACACTTGGTTATCATGGTTCTTCAGGTCTAGCACGCTGCATGTTCTCCCACCATGAGGACATGTGTGGCTGCACGTGATGGGTCATCGACAAAGGCAATGTTATCTTCTCGGAAGAAAACTAGTATGGGGAAATTATGACATTACCAGGTTGTCCCTTCCAAGATATTACTTATAGCTAAGAATGTTTTCAGTTTAATCTCAACCACAATATACTAAATCCTAGCCAGATGATGGTCTATCCCAATATTGTTATGAATGATGAACCAGACACATATAGCTTCGTAAAGTCAAGAATTGATATGTTTGGAAACTAGGATTACATGAGTTACCTACATGAATAGGGTTCCCTGGATAACAGGGCTCCATTGGTGTGGTGCATTGATATTACTACAAGAATGAATGTCTTGGGTTGGCATATCAGAAACAAGGTAGTTCCAACGGAAGAAAAAATTCCATGGAAGGGCATCTCCATGGATTCCCAATTATTCTATTGGATGAATCTAATGATAGTGTCAACATATCACTCATTTATTAAAGTAACTAGTCAACTTACCTTCTATCCTTCTACACCCCTCATCTATGCATTGACACTCTGGCCATGTACATTCAATGTTTTTTGTCTATTTGGTTTCACAGTTCCGAGAATATAATATTGGACTGTAAAAAAAGGGTTGTCATTCTTATGTCGATTTTATTGAAATTGTGGGAGGGTTCGAACCGTGTCTGGCTAGGCTCCAGAAGTTCATTGTTTATTGATGAATATTTGGTTAAGGTACCTTATTTCTGAGAATGTTTTTTTATTGAAAGGTGGACTCGACTTGGTTATTTTTTGCAATCTCCTCACCTGAGATCGCATTCAGAGTTGGGAGAGTGACCATTGTGTTATATGGAAACCCCATAGTAGTGGAATAAAACTTAATGTGGATGGTTCTAATATAGAGGTGGCCATGAATAGTGGTGGGGATCTTCGGGATTTATGGGGCTCGGTTCACTTGGGTTCAATGATTTTTACGTTCTTGGAATCTCCTTGGGTACAGAAGATCAGACACTTCTCTACGACCTTATGATTTGTAAGAGGCTAGGATTACAATTTATTGAGATCAAATCTGATTCAAATGTACTAGTGAACGATATATTGAAAAGTCAGGTAATAACTCTTATTTTCGGATGCATGGTGGAAACCAATCAAGAGAATATGATACATTATATTTGGATGGAAGAGAACATTGTGGTGGATTTGATGGAACGTTTTGGTAGGCATGACAAGGATCATAATATTTATACTAGTTTACACTCTATTCCAACTAAGGGTAATAGTGTAGTACAAGGGGATACCCTTGGTCTGCAACATTTATACCCTATGTGAAGGGTATGTGTTTCCCCCTTTTCAGAATCAATAAAAAATAACTTTGAGTCATTCATTATTCATTTCATTTTATTTATTTTCCGTGATCATTAGGCACGTGTCGAGGTGACCTAGTCAAAGCTTCATGGATTCAACCAAGCCATTCATATGTGTTGGACACTACCAAGGGATAAAATATCAATTATTAGAATAACTAAAAAACCCATCATGCTAGGTCCACATCACGAAAGATTATTTACAATTCAGATAAATGGTTAAAATAGTTATATATGCAATGTCTGAGTGTGAAACATACAACGCATCCAACTTCCTATAAGGAATTTACTTCTTCCTCTTTGAATAAATTCATATGGTTTTAATCTTAATGAATGTGAAGAAGAATAGTTATGAACAAAAACACCTCTATAATTTCTCTATATTGTTGAGAAGTGGTTTTGGAATCATTAGGATGAGATTATTGGCGCATGAAGTTTTAGGATCTATGGATAGGTGATGTATTTATATAAGAGATAATGTGGGAACCCTTGTAATTTTATAATTTAATCATCTAATAAATAATTATAATTTTGGGAAATATTTTTAAATTTATATATTTTGAATCTATGATGATTATAAGCAAAAATACAGTCATCGTATAATATTTCTAAACATTTTTTCGATGTTTTTAACAATTATCTCTTTTATTTAATACTTCATTAACCATTCTGATCACAACCATAATAGCAATGGTTCTGAATATATATGGTATAATAATGTTGTTATAAAAGGAAATGTGATAAATTACAAGATAATTGATTATATTATTGACCTTATCTCGATCATATGGACAAAGAAAATTTTCCCTGGTATTTTAATCCATTGTAATGAAATTATTTAACATAATATACAAATAACATGATTATTAAATATATCTAGGTGGAAGGAATTTAAATAATAAAAATAGAAATGGAATTAGAAAAAAAATTAACAAAAAATAAAATTTTATATTTAAATATAAAAATCATCGAACAAAATTGTTAATTTAATTATTTTTTCATTTAATAGTTTCAAAATTATTTATTTTATTTCTTTATTAGGTGAACATGTATCCTGTCAGCACTATATAAGAATTTAAAGTAATTATTACATTACTTCAAATGCAATATACACTTCCTTATTGAAAAATTCAATAATATTTTAATTAAATAGTTATATTTTAAAATAAAAACCATTTATATATATGAAAAAATATTAGAATTATTATTAAAAATGGATTTCCAACATTGATGTATTCCTTATATAAAATGTTAACTAATTGATTATAAAATAATAATTGTTCTAAGTTTTCATATATTATAATATACGATGAGTATGCTAGAACTAAATGCATCAAATAGAAATAAATATGGGATATAATTATTCTTTTTTAGCCTTATCAAATTATTTTAAGTATTAATTAACTAATTTACACTTTCTAATGTGAAAAATAGTTGTCACAATTACTATTAATTTTTAGAAAAATAAAATATTAAATAATAACCTAATTTAGAAATTGTAATTTCTAAATTTTGAATCCATTTTTTCAAAATCTATCCCTATTAGATTTGTAAAATAGCTTTAAAATTATCTGAAAATATTAAATGAAAAATGTTTCTCTAGAAAAATTTAATTTTACGTATAATATTTTTTTATACCAAAATTAATAATAAGTTAAATTAAAATTAAATTAATTGATTTTTTTTTCAATAAAAATGAATTTAATTTAAAAATTATTATTAATCTATAAATACATAAAAATGTAATGTGTTATTCAATTAAAATTGTATTTTTTTCCATTCATTAAAAATCAATTTTAAAAAACAATAAAAAAAGTCACCAAATGTTGTTTATCATTTGTTTATTTCCAAATTTATATAATATTTTAAACAAAAATTTACAATAGTGGTATAATTTAATTATAATATTTTCTCACTAAATTATATAATTACCCACTTATTAAATGATGTGTTTTGGAACCATAAAACGACTTCACTAAAAATTGAGTTCATATTTCTGGAACACTAATAAATAAATTCTTGTTGGGTAAGACCATTATAAATATATTCTATTGTTATTTTAATAATATTTATATCCAATAATCTAAGTTAATAGTTATAAACATAATCATTAAAAATAGTTTTTATAATATATAATAATTGATTAAATTTTAGTGGTTTATATTTTGAAAACTATTATGATTATAATTATTTAATAATAATTTTTGGATGATATTTTAATATTAATTTTTTAATTTAGAAAATGAAATTTTATGAAAAATAAATATATTAATCATATATCAATTTTCTATCAATTTCATATATTTAAAAATATAACAAATTAATTACATAGTAAAAAATAATATCTTAATAATTAATTTTTATTCACATATAATTAAGTATTCGTCAGATGTGATATGTTCTATATTGAAATTTTCAATGTATTTTAAACAAATTAATTACATTATATTTTATATAATAAATTTTTCTAAATCTTATATCACTTGTAATAGATAAAATAAATATATAACTACATTAATATTTAATTTTAATGAAAATTCACTTTACAAAAAAATATTTAAAATTTAACTATAATTTTAAAATAATGAATCGTGAAATTTTTTTGTAAAATAATATTTCATTAATTACACATGTTATAAATATTATCATCTAGTATTTATAAAATAGAAATTTATATTCACTTTTATTTTTAATAATATGACTGAAAATTTTATAGAATTTTTATTTTTCTGAAAAAATGATTATGTGATAATTTAATGAAATGATTTTTCTAATAAGATATTAAAAATTAATTAATAAATATGAAAAAATTATAATTATAATTTTTCTTATCTACTATTTTATTCATTTAATATATTTATAATTATTATTTTTTATTGATCCTTTAGTTATATTTTTTTCTTGGCTATTATAAAATGATTTCCATGACGATTCCATTTAGATAAATAGTTAACCTCATGAATGTAATGAATATGTGTTAGACAAAAAACAATAGTATGGTCATGTTGTTAAATTAATTGTGTATTATACGTATGTCTAGATTTGATATGCCATGTGTCCATTGAAAGATAAATGATAGGGATAAACTAAAATCTATAGAAAAATAATGGTCAAGAAAAATCATAAAAACATCTGTACGAATTACATGGAATCACAGAAAAAATATTAAAAGTTATTAAGTTTATTGAATTTGTAATTCCTTTATAATATAATTTTTGACCCATGAAATATCATTACAATATCATTACTGATGGATGAAAATTTATTATCGACCAAAAAAATTTTATTTACTAATTTATTTCAATTAGTTAAATTAATCAAACATTATTTTATTATTTAATTGATTAATGTTTCTTATAAGACATTTTTATAAGATTGATAATAATTTTATCAATTTAAAATAAGGATTTTTCATTGATTTAATATGAGGTGAGTATTTAAGATTATTATTTTAGATATGTGCAAGGTTAAATGTTTTAGTTTTTATATTTTTAGTGATTAATATTCATTTTTACTTAATTTAAATATAATTTGATAACTCACTGTAATGATTTTTATAACTCAACGAGTATTTCTCCAACCATTTAGAAAAACAAATAATTATTCTAAACATAATATCAAACATGATATGTTTCATAAATTTTTTTATAATAAAATTAGATAATAAATATTTATTGTGGTAAATTTCTCAAAAAATGGGGTTTTATGTTAATTAATAATAAATCAGTAATTTGAAATATCAAATTAATAATGAATATATTTTCACTTTTGATCATGTTTGATATATATTTCATTCACTTTTAAATATTTAAAAATTATTTTTTGAAAATTGATTTATGTTTTATTTTTGAAATTTATCAATATATTTTTGATATATAATTCACATCAATAAATATCAAAATATCATTATTGGTACTATTTGGTGCCTAATGTAAAATTTAGTATGTATTGTAAAGAATTTATAATGAATGAAATAATATCAGAAATATATAAAATAATATATATATATATATATTTCAAATTTATTTTTATGAATTATATCTTCTTTTTAGAATTTTCAATATCTGTTATCATTATAAAAAAATTTGAGTGGTATCTTTAATTTATGTTCACATTAATGATTTTTATATATTTATTGAAATTTATATATAGAGATATGTAAACAAGTGAGATTTATTATCTATTTAATGTTTGATACAAAAATGAGATAAAGTGCCCAAAAACATTAAAATGTATTTATTTCAATAAATATGTATAATATATTAGTTTTTTAATTTTTATTGAAAAAATTCATAATGTGAATAAAAACTATATGGTGTATAATATGTTGTAATGTATTTTCTACCATAACGACAAATATCTATATGTTGGGTGAGAAAAAATAGCATTTAATAAAATAAATGGAGGAAGTTATATTTTACAAAAACATAATAATTGTTTGAGAATTACATATTGATTATCAATTTTTATCCATCTTATACTGTTATTTTTAGTCCCAAATAAATGTTATGTGATTTTTGATACAATATTAAGGAAAAAATTATCATATATTTTAGTTATATGATCTCATATTCTTAACTACCTTTTTATTCATGTAACTAACATATTTCCTTAAAGATACTAAAGAAATACCTATTGTTATAGTCATTAATTTTCCAAAATTTTTTATTTCATAACAGAAATTTGATATAGATTAATTATATATATATATATTATGTTTTTTAATCTCTTTTATAAAAATAATTTGATAAAATTTTAAATTTAGTTTCCCAAATTCTTATTTTTATGATTTTTAATGTAAAATTATATTGTTGATATTCTAGGTTGTTAAATATGGATATATTATATATTATGATTAGAATGTGACTTTTTTGATATTGTCACTTGAAATAATAGGTCAACCATAATTCTTAATAGAGTTATGGAAAAAAATCAAACTCATAGTTGCCCACATTGAATTATTAGTGGTTAACATGAATACTTATTGTGCCTAGATTATAATTATCTAAGATAAGCACAAGGATTATTGTGTACTTTTTGTATGATTTATCATTAATGATTTATATAAGTCTATATGTATTAATATTACTCCACCCAAATAATTAAATTATTTTAATTGTTTCGTTATCATATTTTGAATCAATTTTGTCCAGGTAATGGATTTGAATGTCTGTAAATTATATGATTTAATATATTAGATTATTTTTTCCAATAGAAAATATTTAAAATGTTGTATATTCCATATAAATGAGATTTATATATTTTAAAATACAACATTTTGATTGGAACTCATAATTAGGGATGGTTTTTACATGATCCATTCCATTCAATTTTCAGAGTTAACTGGTTTATGTAAATTTTGGGAGAGTTAGAGTATAGATTGGGTAGATATTTTATATGGGAATAGAGGTTTTGGAATTATATATGTTCTTAAACAATGGTGTAGTTTTTTGAATATAAATTTAGTGTTTCTCAATCCATAGTTTTTTGTAGATATGGAAGAATGGTTTGGTGTCTATTTATATATAGTGGTTATTGTGCAATGGGGATAATGTATATGGATTTTATCTTAATGGGCAGACATATTATCATTTCATCAAGATGAGAGAATAATATATATTACTAATTTGTTCCATGAAGACATGAGGATATGATTTTATACAACATCATTAATAATGGAAATTGCAACGAGGGCAATGGGATACAACATAGAGCCCTTTAGTTCAAGTGCATTTTTTTGGCTATTTGGATGAAATATGCAGCATTATGTAATAGTTAAATCACATCCATATCACATTTTTACATAATTACATGTAGATGTCTGGGTAATACAACATAGAATATGATTATTGGTGAATTCAAACCATTAGGGATTAAACTCACTTTTTCCACTGTAGTTTATTTGAGAACCATACCTCTTAAATTTTTTCAAGGGGGGTTCATGAGGGTCTTATGTTTTATATGAACATTATAAATTAATTAGAGTTATAGAAATCTATTATTTTATTCTGAATTTTGGATTTAATCATGTATCTTTTTCATAATGTTGATTCTTTAACCCAAACATCCAAGGAAAAACAATTATTAAAAGAAAGTATAAAACAGTCTAAAGTATGAGATCATATTACAATATTTTTCATAAAATTTAATAAGAGATGTGTGAAGGACATCACACCAGGTTATGTCTTGATTAACTCTCTAGTTGGATAATCCATATGCAACCATGTTTTCATCCAGATAAATAGGAGTGATTATATAGTTCAGATTGGTGAGCGAACGGTTGCATTCCATCCCACATGTATAAATCATCAAAGCTAGATGAATTGTACTATTCAAAATTTCTTGTATGATGGATGTTGAGTAAAATTCAATCCATAGGTTTTTACAACCATAATCCATGGAAAATTTAATCGCAAATATCAAACCCACCATCTCAGATTTATGGTAGGTGGAAATGGCACAATGACACATGAAGAAACCTAGAATATAATGTAGGTGATTCCTGAAGAGATTAGCACATCCTTCTGGTCCCAGATTGACCCTAGAAGTGTTGTCAATGTTCATTTTGTTCCATAGAAGGATAGGGGATCTTCAGAACACATCTAGAGTGTGATTTAGATGACAGATTTTTTCATTCAACTGTAGATGTTTCTGGATTTCAAAGACGTTCATATTGTTGTGGCAGTGTCCTTTTTGTATCAAAGAATCTTCCTATATGGCAATGTGGATCCATATACAAACTTCATTAAGATTGTGTGATTATTTGTTATGAATAATTGCATTCCTATCATACCATATCACATGGTGGAGTTCACCAACTACAGTAAGGTATAGGTTCCTGATTTTTTGAGAACCTGCCATCTCTAAAAATTTCATAATTTGAGTTTTGACAGAGTCAAGTATCAACCATCTGCAATTAAAGATGAAAAAAATATTTCATAATGGAGCATAATAAATATTACATGAATGGATGATGTGGTTAGAATCTTATCTATTTTGTTTAATGAATTTATATTTATAGAAAAAATGAATTGCAAATGATTGAAGAAAAATATCATTGGGAACTCTGTTGTGAGAAAGGCATCAGATGAGAATAAATGTTGAGGGATTTATCCATTGTTTTTTTATGTTTTTAATCCAACTATAATCATTATCGGTGTTCCAAAAAATATGATTTTAGTAATATTTATGAGGTATGAATTCCATTGTGAGCATACTCCCAAATTAAGAAATCATTATTGTTAACGAACAAATAGTTTACAATGAGATTCAAAATAGTATCTCGGAGATGATCTTGTTGATAATTTAATGTATATTTTATAGTTTTATTAGTGTTTTCAAGTGTTTGATCAGGAATAATATTATAGATTAAAGGCATTATAGTATCGTTATCTATCCAAAATTTCATGGGGTAATCTCTATGGAGAATTCATATGGATTTATTCATAATGTTGGTAAAGGAGTACTAGATGGCGTGCCATATGGAAGAATTCAAAATGATTGAATTCTGAGTCTTAAGCTTTTCAAGTAATATTTTTTTGAGAAAGAAGATAGATTCGGAATAATTTTGAAAAAGAATCCATGTGTGTTGAGATTCAAGTGCTTCATCGTAGTACTTTACGTTTTTTGGACAATGACAACATTCTCAATAGGCATTCAACGTGTTGTCAAAGGGACCATCAAATATTTTCGTCATAGAATACTACTGATCCAGATGTATTTTATAAAATTTATGTTCATTTTTTTTATAGGTCCAATATGAAATTTTCATACAATCATCGAATAGACCATCTAGGAGATAATAGTGGATTTAACAAGGGTAGTCCTACCAGCCATAGAGAGATATTTACCAATCTATGGGGAAACATGGTCTATAACATAATTAAAAATAGTCACAATGTGGGAAGACATGGGTGTACCCTAAAATATGGGGACACCAAGGTATGTGAAGGTGAGAGAGCCTTTTTTAATACCTAATTTATTGATAATGTTACAATTTTTGTTAATGGGGACGTTCTTCCCAAAGAAGATACAAGATTTGTTCTAACTTATGGTTTGTCCAAAAAACCATTTCATAGTGAGAGAGAGGAATCTTGAGGTTAAAAATGTTTCTTTTTTCACCTTGGAGGAGAAGGATGATTTCATCACCATAAAAGAGGTGAGTGGGAGCATTTAGATTCCATGAGACATGAACATGTTTTGGCTTATATTGAACCACCATATGATTGATTATATGGCTGATGTAGTCTTCTTCTATTGATAAGATAATGGTAGTGAGGGGGTCACACTATCTGAGAACATTGGTGTGTTTTATATATCCTTTGGTAGAGTCATTGATCAAAATGGTGATAGTGGCCAAATTGAAGAGTGTTATGATATTATTGATAAAATTGGAACTAAATCCAAATATTTTATTGAATTTTAATATGAAACTCCAATTAATTATGTCAAATTATTTTTATGATGTCATGTTTAATAGCAATGTTTCCTACTGTATTATTTTCATATAAGTTTCTGATACACTTAGAGGAAAGAAAGTTGTAGTCTTGAATGGATCTACAATTTATAAATCCAAATTATTTCCAATAGACAATTTTGTCTATAAAAGTTGAGGAATAATTCGCAATGATTATGGTGATCAATTTTAAAGAGTGTTGATAAGAGAAATCTGTCTATAAAGGTGAATCTCAAAGGCATTACCCACTTTATGGATCAAGGTGATAAACTGGGCATTAATAGCATGAGAAAGATCCTCATTGGTGAAAATGATAAAAAAATATTACAAACATCGATATGAACCAGATCCCAATATTTCTGAATGAACTCATTGTTAAAGCCATCAGGACTCAGGGAACTATCGGGATTCAGACTAAAGACAGTGTCATTGATTTCAGGATCCAACAGATGGATAAGAAGGAAGGTATTGTCATCATCGGTGATCACTAATGGAATGACCTCAGGATAGTTTTCTTTATTGTTATTAGGTCCATTGAAGATGGTTTCCTAATAAGAGATTATATGTTGAGCTATTTCATCTTCATTTTTATCAATATTATACCCATATGTTATATATGTTATAGGTCTACATTCCAAACTAATTTTTTGGAGAGAGTTATAGAATTCTATATTTCTATCACCCTCAGTTAAACATTTATCTTTATATGATTTCATTATCATATTGTCCTTAAATGTGAGTAAGAAATTGAGTTTGATAGCAATGTAAATTTGTTTTGTAGGATCAGTTTTGAGGTAATAGTTGGTTTATTTGTTTTTCAAATCATTGAGTTCATTCTCAAGAAGAGTAATGTCAATGTTACCTTGTTTGGATTTTGAGTTGAACCAATATTTTGGTTGTTTGGATTTTTAGTAACCCCATTATTCAGGATTCTGTTTGAGGTGTTTTAGATATAGGTTTCAAGTAAAGGAACTATATCTATGAGACAAAGAGGACCAAAACATTGGCATGACATGACTGCACTCGTCATTTGATAGACACACATTGTTAAAATGGAAAGGTAGCCAAGGTGTCATTTCAATGGAGGAAATGATTACTAGGACAAGGTAATGATTAGTGCTCTGTATGTGAAGTGTGATGTTGGATATAGTGTCACATTGATCTAAAGCAAGGAAATACATAAAGGCTCTATCCAATTTGGATGCAACAACAATATTGTTATGTCTTCTATACCTGCTGTATTTCTGACTAGTGAGATTATTTTCAATACAATTGTTGCCCTTGATCGAGGATTTATATTTTCTTGTGGATATAGAAGCATGATATGGGACAATATTATCTCTACAGCTAAAAATTGAATTAAAGTGTCACATAAGAATGCAAGGGGCATTGGTGTTAGTTCCAAAATAATATATGTTATTCTAATGAATTATTTTTTGTGGTGTCTATTATTAACATAAACAATATAGCATAAAATAAGAGTACAGTCAATAGTAAAATTAGAAGTTGGAATCTAATCAGAGATACTAAAAACATCAAAAAATATTATAAAGAAGAATGCGCAAATAACCATAAAGAATAAACATTGAGATTATTATTTATTACACTAGAAAAAATTTAATTTTGTTGACACAGTGATAATATTCTGAGGAAAAAGTCATTTTTTTAAAAAATAGCATAAAGAATAGGGTGATGTGTGTTAACCATTTTTTTCAAAATATTGAGGGTGTTAGAGTTGGTCAAACACCGAAAATTCCCAAAAAGGATTTTAATGTAATCATTAATTTGGATGTATGACTCCCTTTTTCCTTTTTTCCAGATACATTATTTCTAGTAGACCTTCAAACAAATTGAGTATTTTTTCTATTTTCCAATTCATTGGGTGAATGAAATTGTACTTTTTTGTAGGTTATTTTATTTATTCAATCATATTTGATTATGTGGATTCCTTTGAAACTTACAACAATTCATTGGTACATTAAGATACCAGGTTTTCCAACATTATTGGGAAATCAACACTTAATAATGTCAATGGATTAGAATTACTTTTAGTGTTTTTATCAACTACAAATAGTGGCTTGACAATGATAGATGACTGACTTTTATTCATTTTCAGCGAGTGATTTTTCTCTTGTATATGATTTGGTTCTAGAATAGCAGTTATCATATCATTTAAAATAGGTACTAATTTCATTTTATATGCATTAAACTCAGTAAATATGTTTTGTGTCTTGGGTTGAACAACCCTGTTAAGAGAGAAAGTCATAGTAGAGGGAGAGGTGGTTGATTTAAAGTCATTTTCTTTGTTTTAATTCCTCATTTCAATAGTGGTGGCACTTGGAGAAAAAACTGGGCCAATGTTCCCTGCATGAGCATTAATTTTTTCAACATTACGGTATGGGTCATTTGTGTTCATATTACATTAGACCAATGAAACAGAATCATCATAAAAAACATTAGTGCTAGCGTATTTGGAACAATTGGAACATAGTGAAGGAGTAGTAGGGACCGGTGGGTCTGAATCAGACTATTGTTTGACAGAGTTCATAAATTGACTATGGTTCTGATCTAGGGGATCTTTATAAAACCACATATGCATAGGCACAAGAACTGAGGATTAGTTATCAATTATGACAGGTTCTGAGTTATTTTTCATATCCACCCTAACTTCTACCATGGGTAGAAATTGCTTGGTGGAGCCAGCTGGGTTGTCATCCAATGCTTGAACAAATGTTTCATGGGTATGAAACTAAAATTGTTGCCAGTAGTACTAGTATTTATGGTAAGTCCCATAAATTTATTAGATGGAATGATCCCTCTATCAATGATTTGATGATGTAGATTAGGACTTGATACTTGGTCATGTTGATAGGTATTTACATTTTACTGCTCAGTGGATAACTAAATAGAGTACTAGATCACTTTTTCAATTTCATTTAAGAGGCATGTATCATTATTTAATTTTTCTTATTATTCAACACCATATTCCCAGTTAGTACCCAAACTAACCCCTAAGTTTGTCACATTGTGTGTTTTTTACCCAATATTTAGAATTGATTTTGGGTGCTTCAGGTATGTCCGTCAAGGGGGATTTATATTTTTTTCATTATATATTATTCCTTGAAATAATTCTTAATTGGTTTTCTTAATTTATTATTAATCACCCTTTAGTTTTAGCCAGTGTGGCAAATGATTTTAAAATAATCACAAAATTGGTGTTTCCGCACATATTCCACTATAATTATAGTTTATATTTATTAGAATTGATGTTAATTGAGTTGGGTAGCTTCGATTCATAGATTATTTCTACCATGACTCTAAAAAGGAGACACAAGTATAAATTTATGGTCTTCTGATAAATTTTCATAAGAGTATCTATGTAGGAGACAATATCTTTTAGTGTTTTTTGTTGCGGAAATAACCATTACTATCCATGTAATTTAATCCAGACTTGTCGAAATGTGTTTCTATGTGTGTGAGGATTAAAAGTGGAGTCCCACTCTATGATTATAAGTTATCTCAACTAGAGATTGATATTACCCGTCTTCCCAACTTTTTCAAAATCATCTTATTATTTTAACATGATGTGAAAATAGACTTTTCCTATGGGGATTAATTTCTACTTTGACAAATTCCAATAAGGTGCAATATGTAAGTGAATTTCAGTTAAGGGTCATGGTCTTTAACCTTTGTGGTAGAATATGTGACCCGTCATAGAGAATTTTAATAGATGAACATGTTTTTGATATAATCTATGTCTACTTCCACCAGGTATCCACCATCATCCATCGCTTGACAAGGGTAGGCTCATTATGATTTCATTTCTTAGGTCAGTGCATTTTAGTGCATCTAGGAATGAAATCCCTTGGGATCTATAGAAAAAATCATGACTGTGGGCGTCTTTATCATGTGCATCCTCGTTTCACAAAGCCACAATATGATTGTGCACAAGGGGAACCTGTATCATCTAAGGAATCACAAAATTGTGTGAATCAAAACTTCCAATCTTGAGGATGTTCTCCATGGAATTTAAGAACAAACAAATCAAATGAGGATTCCAAAACAGGTGAGGGTTTTAGAGGGAGATGGCCTCTCAGGTCTCTAAAATCCCATTCATCCCCCCGGGTTGGTTCATGATTAATAATGTATCTTATAGGGAACATTATGTGGTATATTTTTGATTGTTTATTATTAGACATTTTTTTATTCACTATTAATATGTCATTAGATAATATTTACGGGTTTTCCATTATTTTTATTGAGGTTTTATATATATAATATTGAAACATAGTGGAGGTATTACAATAGGTGTAATGGATTCTTCAACGGTATATTTTTTCATGTATTTGTGCTATTTAATCTATTTTTACTCAAACAATATTCAATATGTCATATTTAAATTGTTTATATGTGGATAATCCTTATGTTTTTTATAAGATTACTATTATGATCGATTAACATATGTGCTTATGATTTTATTTGATATTAATTAATATAATAACTTGAAATAAGAATGTAATGGAATGGGATTGTATGATTGAATTTGGTATTTATATGTTTAAGATTCCTCAATATATTATATAGATAGTTTTCTATCTATTTATTATTATTATTTCACTCTAAAATGTGTGGAGTTCATTATTATATTTAAATTTTTAACCTTGTAATGATAATATAAATAAAAAAAGTGGAATGTAAATAATATTTCTATTCTTCCTTTATAACTCGTGAATATGATTTTGTTTATTGAAAATCCCAATTCATTATATTTTATATTATTAAAAACAGATGATAGGTTTCTTTCTAATAAAACTTTTAAATATTTAATTGTATGATTAATAATCGTTATGAAAAATGGTGGTGTCTTAAATTTATTTATTTAGGGTTTTTTAACCCAACCATACTATTATTGCATGTTTAGAATGATTGTGAGCATGATGTTATTGAATTAGTTTCAATAAAACCTTTTTATGATTAGAATACATTTCATTACAATCTATGTGTTCACATAGATTGTATGTCATTGAAATTATTTTTTTTTGTGTTACTTTATATATAATATGTATGTATGTAGTTGATTTCAATGATATAAAATATTATATTCTTTGAGAGGAGATTTCAGTTTTGATGGTTATTAAAATTAGGTAGTTGGGATTTCATTTTTGATAAATTTTTTATGAGTTATTATTGGTTAATTATTATATTTATAGATATGGGATTTCCAATATTTTTTTATCTCATATTCTTCTAGATGGGTTTCATATTCATTTATTATTATTGTTTCGAAATTCCGTTTGATGTTAGATAGTGAAATATGAATGATTAATGTTGAGTTATTTCATGTGGATTCCATGAATACTAGTATTGTAGAATAGTAAATTATATCTACATACTCTCATGTGATTGGGGATGTTGATAACATTAATTATTAATTTAATATGGTCTATGTAGTGGAATTTCGCTATCCTGGGGTTCATATCTATATTTTAATATAAGGATTGGTTCTTTCTATTTGTGAATATCTAATATATATCTATTAAATATATTTTTTTATTTAATAAAATCCATTACTATTTTTGGGTTGGAACTCTATTCCAAAATAATTCTCGTTCTAGGTAATTTTCCTAACATCTAGGTTGGTGAGGTAATACATTTTTTACGTTGTTAAATTTAATTTTCTCCCACTAAAATTAGTGCTATGTGTATGTGTATCGAGGATATAATGTATTTTGGTTTAGGTTATGTGACACAATATGTTTTTTTGTATCATATTTTCACCACACATATGTTTGTGGGGGTATAGTGGATTAATGGTATATCAAATTCATGTATTATTTGTTGTCTATCTATTTTTCCATAGTTGAACTTACATGGATTGTGAATTATTGAGGTAAAATAATTGGTTTACAGGTTATGATAGAATTCAAAAATCATAACCTTTTTTAGTTGTAATTGAAATTTATATTCACTAGGTAATGATTTTGATGTGATTTTTTGTAGGTTGTAAGATGTATCATCAAACTGATTCTGATACATGATATTTGGTGTCATAGAATGAGTGAAAAAAATCATGGACAAGGTGAACATGGGTTCCATTATTATTTGTATTCATTGATATAGAGTTTCATAAAAATACATGTGAATTTATGTGATATACTTGTTAATTATATGATATAGTTTAATATACTTTTATGATGAGTTGGTTTCATTTTTATTTATTGTAGGATTCAGTATTATTAAATCACATCTTAATAAGAGGTTTAACATAATATCTAGCTATTTATAACATTATACTCTCACAATGTATATATAAAAAATATTAAGGTCTACATGATTGGAATGGTGAAAATGGGTTTTATAAAAATATATGGGTTGTCCAAGAGATTTTGGAGTTCTTGGTCATTTACATGGAATTATATTGATATGTCATATTTTTTCATCATTATGACATTATAATCAGTTATTTTTTAGGGTTTGTTTATTTCTTTTCTAGAGTTGATATATGAATCACATCTTATCTCTTCCATTTAAATTTTTTTATTGATGATAATGAGTTGCATCAGAATTAATTTTATACCCCATCATCTAGTCACTATTCTATGTCCTATTGGAGTCTGATTTTATGTTCCATCCCCATCAAAATTATCGGCCCAAATGTGGTATCAACAAACAATGGTGGGGGTTCTGATATGTTGAATTTGTCATCCTAGTTGGGATATGAGATGGAATATGTGGATGGGTCCTAGAAAGGATTTCAAGGGATAGTTGAGAAATATTATTATATCATATTAAAATATGATGTATTTAATGAATACGTCTTCATCCATATGATTTTAGTTTAGCTTTGGTTTGATCAATGTACCTTCCATTTGACTAAACTATTTATGTGATATGATGATACTTATGGGGAAGAGACCAATGTTTGGATCATTCTTCATTATTTTGAATTCTGACAATTAAATTGGATGGATAGATTGAATTAGTTGTAAATTTTAATTATTAACATTAAATTTTCCATATTTTTTCTCTAAGAGTCCCTAAATTTTGTTATTTTTCACCAATAGTTATATGTTTAAATTTTTATCCTCTGTACATAGATAATATTTTTCTAGATGATCTAGTATATTACAATAGAGATGTTATTTAAGATGATGATACTTTGAGGAAGAAACATTAAAAATTTCAAAAGTATAGCCATTAGAATTAGCAGGGTTCCATTTTAGATTATGAGAATAAGGATTGGTTAGATATGTTGATATTACCATAATTTCAATCCATTCATGGAGGGTGGAAGGGGTTTCATTGGAAACAACAATAATATGTGGGATATTTAGTGTTATATTTTAATATATTGACAATAATATTGTATTTGAATATTTTTTGGTGGATATTAATAGAGTTATATGGGATTAATATAAGGGAATATAAATATCAATAACATGTGGAGAATGAAATTTGAGAGAGATGATACAAGACACTACAATCAAAATGGAACAAATCATATGGAGTTTCTAAGGGATGGGAGGATGCATTTATCAATTAGATATAGATTGTTATATTCCAATCCGTCAATATTATGCACAAAAATAGATCATGCTCATGAAAAATATCATAAAATGTTGTGGTAGACCCATCATGACATGTTTTTATTAATGGGTGACTAAATAATTAAATTAAATTATTTTTATTAGTGAATGTTGATGTGTTATTACATTAAAATTTACTACTATATTTATTAATTTTTTATAATGAATGACCATCGTGTGTTGATTAATGATGATATTTTTAATGTAAAAACATGTGTCTCGATTATAACATGAATATAATATTTTTTATGGGTGATATTAAGATATTAATCATGATATCAAAAAATTAAATGTAATGATATACTTCACTATATGAAAATGGAAGTTTGGTAATAATAGAACATGATCATGAGAAATTAATTTCATATATTTAATTAAAAAACTACATAATGAGTGGAATAAATCATATGAATATTAATTAACATATAATCCTGAATTTATTAATACTAATAATTATTTAATTTATTCAATAATATCTTACAGAATATTATTATTATGTTAGAATTTCATCAATTCTCCATAATAAATTTTAAATCAATTTTTAATAATGTGATTCATCATCAAATGAATTTTTAACTTCGTACATTCATTTGGTATAATATAATTCTATGTATATATATTAGGTTTCATGATTATAAATTCTAAACATTGACCGATTCCCAATTGAAGATAACTACTCTCAAGGGTTTATCAACAATCATATGCCTGGATATCATTAGGGGATTCATTAGTATGATATGTCCCTCCAAATTATTTGGTGAATATTTATATCTCATGTATTATTATGTAACTATACAATTTGTTTGGACATTCAATTATTTTATGTGACACATTCAGTAAGCCTCATACATTTTGATATGCATGATTAGTTGGTTAACATATATGGTTTGAATTTTTATGTTCTTATACCAAATTTATATTTTCTATATCAATGGATAGGGATAATTGTTTTTTATTCCTCAATCCAATATTATCATAATGATTTTCCATTTTTGAAATGATATTACCCTTTTAATGGTGAAATAATGATTATGTTATTGAAATCCTTTTTTATTCTAATGAAAATCCATGAAAATATTTATATTCACTTTTTAGTGAAGAATAAATTGCAATTTTTTACCCTTAATATGTTTTGGAGATCACACTTTTTTATATTTTTATTTATTGGATAAATATTGTATTATTTTTTGTTACACTGTAAATATGATTTATCATATGAATTTTTTTGGGAGATATTTGATACTTATCCAAAATATGAATTTCATTTATAAAATGTAAAATGATAGAAAATATAGAGGTTGTTTTGTTAAGATTTGTCATAACAATTATTGTATATTTTTTAAAAATAAATTATTATTTATATGGTTTATGTAGGTCATCCAAAATTTATTATTATTTTTATATCTATCCATTTAATTATACCATATAGATTGAAGAACCATCATGATGTAAATAGATAATGTGGGATATAATAAGAACATGATTGATTCATAGTCAATATATTATTTCTCTTGATAACATGGGTTATAATAATCTTTCAACATCATTATATATAATCATGTAGTTCGTTAAAAACTGACACACAATGAATTCATCTTATAACTAGTGATTATTAATAATTCGATCAGATGTTTTGTAATTCATTTTCTTCCGTGAATATTTTAAAAAAATTAACTAATGCATTGTACACATATTAGATATTGTTTTTTGGGAATATTAATGATGTATTTTTATAGTGAGATAGATTATGACACTATGTGATGAAATTTTTCCAAAAGGAACATAATGTAAAACAATGAAATTATGTATGAAGAAAAAATTATAATGTCACATGGAATATAATTGATGATTTTTGAGGTGTTATAGTTTTTATATTATAAAGGAATCCATTAATTATTCTATCTCAGGATATTTGAAGGAAAATTAAATTAATGTGTGATCATAATACTATTTTATATGTAAAAAAATTCATATGATAATTTTGGGGACAACATCATAATTATGACCATTGTGATAGATGTTTTTAGAGAAAAAACTAAATGAATCATCTAAAATTTTAGGATAGAAAACAATTCCCTTATAAATAACCCAAATGTAAAAAATTTACCCCAAAATTTGTGCAAAATCCAAACCTATTATTATTATATTTTAATTAATAAATTCACATTATAAAGATGTTACTCTTGGTCGGGACATTAAGGATCCCAGTAATGATTTTAGGGATTATAAAAATTATTTTGATCCCAAAATTTGAGATCTTGATCTATCATATGTTTAAATTAAAAATATTTATAAACATCAGTAGACTAGTGAAATTTATATAAAAATAATATATTTATAAAAAATATTATCGAAATAAAGAGATATATTACAAAATATTCTAGTAAAAATTCATGATATATTTTTTTCAATGATAATAAAGTACAACTAATATTCATTCAAGATCTAAAATATGAGGTACATATTTATATGATTATTTTTTAATGTTTTTCCCAACCATGCTCATAGATTTCAACACCGTATTATTTTTATGTTCCTTGTATTTTATTATTTTATTAAAATTTGGAGTATGATATCACAACCTTTGGATATACATGATTAGAGTATTAATTATAATAGTATCTATGTCTAGAAAATTGTATTTTATTATATATTTTCTATATAAATATCAACTTTATATCATAAAAAATCATTATTTTATGTATCTAATAATTATTCTTTATATGAATAATTGTTAAATTTAATGGAATGATGGGTTTCAAGAAGAACAAACTCACACCAACTATCACTGACACTTAATATATATTTATGGGAATGAAAACATAAATATTGTTTATGGTTATCTTATTTTACATAATCAATATTATAATTATAATTACAATATATTTAGTTTTAGAGGGTGAGTATTATTACATTAAATAATAATAATCTTACCATTTGTTGATATAAATGGATTCTATAATTGGATTCACATCACGTTCAATGTAATCTTTCACTAATCAGATAAATTAATGAAATATATGTGAAAATAGTTTTTATTATATTAAATTTGACGAAATATTTATTACTTCACATTAAAAATATATTAAAAAAATGAGAGAGTGAAATTTGTTAGTCTCATCCATTTGGGGAAATAATTTTCTTCAGTTATGAGATCCAAATATGAAAAGGAAATTTAGAGAAAATAATAATGATATTTGAAATGGATAAAAAATCATGGTGAAATTATTTGAAAGTGGTAATATTTTTTAAGAATAAATAAATATGAAAAGGTGATTTGGTGGATATTATCTTCATAGGAGGGAAAAATAGTTTTTATAATCCTTTTTGAGTGAATATTTATTTAATAATACACTGTAGTTAAAAAAGACATTATATTAGATATTTATATACTATAATCTAATCATTTGACAAATCATACTTGGATGAGTTTACAATAAAAATGATGGATATTATTTTTAGATCATAAGAGATGAGTTAACATAAATAATTGATAATAGAAGGAAAAATGTAATTTAATACAACATTTGAAACATTAAACGGTTTGAATAATTATTTTCAAAAATATCATAAGGGAAAATTTTATGTTGAATATAATTAAATGAATTTTCATGAATTTATACAGTGTTTTATAATGGAATTAAATTTTCTTAAAGAGAATATAGGTGATATAATGCTTTATATGGATTAATTATGGAACTAATAGATATCTGTCAACTATTTATATATTAAATAATAAGGTGTAATATATTATTATCAAACAAAAATATCATATTGGAGAAATATGGTTTAATGTACATGATGTTGAGGATAAATATGTAAATGTAACGGAAAGGGAAATACCTTAATAAAGACAAATTTTTACTAAAATCGTTTCATCAAATATTTTTATTAGAAAATTGAAAATAGTGGTGATAAAATGGATACTGGTGATAATTAAAATATTATGTATAAGTATATATATTTTAATAGATCCCATCATAATAAATAAAATATTATTCTTGATGGGAGTGGGGAAAATGAGACAAACATAAGGATTTTCAAATATGGGTGGATCTCTATTTATATTTAAATTAAATTAGATGTTCAAATTAAAATAAATATATTGAAAAATAAAATACATTTATTATTAAAATATATTGGTGACCCTAATGTATATGATATTATTATGATATTAAAAAATATCAAGAAATAATGGTGATGCTATTCCAATTCATGATGTAATCTACATGATTTTTTATATTGGTGCATTAAATTTTATTACAATGAATATAGTGTTTAAAAATCATTAGGATCATCTAGTTAGATATAATAATATTGAGAATATTGAAAATATAATAATTGATAATTATTTATTGAAAATATTATATTCCTGATAATATATATGGAGGGTAATTAATACTAGAATAAGATTATACATTATCCCATTTTAGCATAAAAAATTATGTTTTTCAATAATGAGTTTTTCTACATTGGTAGCACTCGAAATAAGAAATGTAATAGACTAATTCTGTAAATAAATTATCAACCATCCTAGTTTAGCTTAAATAAACAAAAAGATATAGGGGGTGTGAGTCATTATTAAATTCTTTTATAAAGGTTGGAATTCACCATTATGTAACCCTTATTAAAATTCAATCCATAACTATTTGTTATGATCAATTGAATTTTATAATTATTTCTCTCAATTGATTCTCATATAATTAATTAAAAATGAATGATATGAATGTTTAAAATGAGTTTTGAATGTTTTGGTCAATGTGTCGTATCATAGTCTATGCAAAATTTTAGTCATGTCAAAGACTCATACAACCACAATATTACACAATTTAGATTATTTGTAGGTGAAAAATGCTCATACATTCAACTAAATTATAATATATTAGAATTTGATATCAAGATTCATTATAATGAAACCCTAGTCAGATCTTGAAATCCATTTATCCGCCATAATAGATGATATATTATTATCCCAAATGAATCAAGCATTATAATATCAATCCAAGGAACTCATCAAAAAGACAATAATTTCTACACTATTTGTGACAACATCAATAGAATAAATTTATATTCCCCAATTAAATGTTATTATGTTTAAAAACATATGTTTTTTAATTTTTATGTACGTCTGCCTTATTCTTAAACATTTTTCATTACTTTATTAATACATCATAAGAAATTAAATACTTTATACATGTCACTTATCTATGTAACTTAATATATAAAATATAGTGCTTCCAAAACCATGACATTCCATGAGTATCTTATGATACGTATATATTATAAGACTTTTTATAGCTATTATTCCACCTATTCTTCAACATAAAATATTTATTCAACTTATGTGTCTTCATCAAAATTCATTGATCAATTATATATTATGTTAGTAACATTGTATCAGTTCACGATTTATATCACACATATTCTCCACCCCGCATTGATTTATTATTTCATATAAAAAATCATGATGATATATTTCCATATATTTAATATAGAAAATATTCCTAAATGAGCGATTAAAAATTATATCTTTTAAATTATGATAAATAATATAATTCATTTTTATTACCTTTCTGTCTCATTTAATAATTCAGAATATATTGAATAAATTATCATAGTAACTCAAGATTATTATTCATTGTATAATCCATTAAAACGTTTATTTTTACCAATATTCTGAGAAATAAAATGGTAACTTTAATTGCAGACATGAAAATATGGACATAGGAAGAACAATATCATTACACACATTCAAAAGAAATGCCTTAGGGTATGATATTATAATTATTGGTTAACTAGTAAAAAATAATTTAACCATCCATAACAATATATTCATTGATATTAGGGATTAAAAAATTACATAATTTTTATATTTGATTAACTAAATAATTCCTTTAACATTTGCTTTTTAAATCACTAATATTAAATTATTATTTCAATAAGAAGCATTTTCCATTTATTATTATAATAAATGACTCTAAAATTATAATCCGAATTTATGGGTGATTCATTTGTGGCAGTTTTATGTAACTTATGTGCTCTTTAAAATCATTTTAAATATATATGGTACATCATATTCTTTGTAATTATTATTCTATGGTCTTCATTGAAAAAAAACTAATCTTACGTGTCCATTTATTATCCATGACATAACTTTTCCCTCACCATACATAATGTCACTTTTTTGGAGTTAATATTCCAAAAATATTCTTCTGATGATTTTAATATCATTGATTCCCTAGTGATTAATAAATGATGTTGGGAAATCATAATTCATGTGATGTGAGTCATCCCACTCTGATCCTTATATAATTTTGTTCTACCATAGAGGAAAATATTGAAATTATCAACATTTTGTTATTAAATTATTTTGAATATAATCCTTTATATCGTATATATAATCAT
The DNA here is from genome assembly GCA_963277665.1 of Viscum album. Classification (NCBI taxonomy): domain Eukaryota; kingdom Viridiplantae; phylum Streptophyta; class Magnoliopsida; order Santalales; family Viscaceae; genus Viscum; species Viscum album. The sequence continues at coordinate 915,841,614 of OY728157.1, forward strand.
GATGAATAAACTATAGGTTTTTTTTTAATAATTTGTTTCTTTAAAAATCATTATTTTTTATAGAAAAGATAAAAAAATTCATTTAATTTACATAAAACTACTGAAACATTCTAAAACCTATTTAAATACTAATCATGATGATTGTAAACAGTAAAATAATATGAAATGATTTTCTAAAATAAAACAATATTTATAAATAAATTCAAATTTATTATAAATTCATTGTTAAATACAAATAATAAAATCATATAATTTCAAGAACCCTTGTTTCCTAAACCCATTTTAAAAAATATTAATACATCTAAAATGTTTATTAGAGTAAAAATATCTATTTATTATAGAAACTATAACAATATATAATCTCTTTATGCTTTAAAAACTATTAAATACATCATTCTAATTAATCTTCTAAGCTCAAGGATCATTTCAGTTGTAATGTATTCTCAACTCATTAAAACTATTTTGGCCTAAACTCTCACTATATTATGAACACATTCCATTATTTCATTTTAAAACATCATAAAATCATTACATATATAAAATTCACCTAAAATATTTTTAATGTAGTTCTCTATGAAATATAATTATTTAATTTAACCATTTATATATATGATTCAACATAATAATATAATAATTAATTTATATAATCCACCATCACACAATACCATTCTATATTAAAGTTTCATTACTCATTGATAGATTAATTATAAATTCAACAAATAAATATATTCATCAAAGCCCAATATTGAACATAAATCCCTGTATTGAATTTTATAAAAAATTTCATTATTTAATTAAATACAAAATTTTCCTCCCCATTATTGAAAATAAATTAAATATTTATTGTGTAATGGGAAAATATATCTCATCATTCTGTTTCTTCAAATTTTAGTGATAATTCATCCACAATTTATTTAAAAATGTTTTTTATTCCAACATTTATATTGATTGATCACATCACTCAACTCTTATAAATATAAAATCGATTAATTATATCAATTTTAATATGAGTTAACTAAATGATTAAAAATACAATGATTTACCATCGTAGAAAACAAACATTCCCTATAAATCATTTGATATATACATAAAAAATATTTTTCTATGGGGTATTTAATATTTAAAAACTCTATAATTTATTCATGTACATGAATTTTTTCCACCCTTTTATCCCAGTACAAAATCCATCTTAAATTTTGAAATGGATTACTCCTCATAGGAAAAAGAATTTGTTATAATAATAGCTCCACCTAAATA